>JAILYF010000028.1:0-1200000 GCA_025491095.1 Brachionus asplanchnoidis | reverse complement strand
TAAGTTTTGTTTTTTGTATTAAAATTCACAATGCCAAAATTTTTTTTCAATTTTGTCTGAAAAATACAAAAGTTATTTGGCTGAAATACTGAAAGGTGAAAAAAATTAAATGATTTCATTCAAAGCTTGGAAAAAAGGTTTTGTGAAATTTTTAAATTAAATTGAACATCAGTTTTATTTAAATAATTAGCAATTATTTTAAAAATGAATCTTTAACAATTTTAAATTTAATTTGTTAAATGTAAAGAAAAGCAAAAAGATAAATAAATATTTATGTATAGAAAAAAAGATCGAATATTGATAGAAACAGTACTAAATTTTTAATTTTATTGGCTTTTTTTCGGAATTTTTTTTGCTTACTGCTTTTTTTCAACCTTGTTTTCAAAATGTGGTATTATTTTTTATTGAAAACAAAATAAACAACGATTCTAAAAAACTACTTTATTATACAAATTTTTTTTGAATTAAATAAGCTAAATGATTAAGTGAAAAAAATAAATATATTAATTTTTAGCAGTACATTTGACACTTTCCTTCTCAAACCATCTAGAATTCTTAAGAGCACTGTCGGTTATTTTAACTTCACAACTTTGATCCTTTTAAAATTGAAGATTATTAAAATTAGATGAGAAATTCTTATGAAAACTTACAATGACATTTCCAGCCTCTTGTTTGATTGAAACATCCAAGATCATGCTGTATTCACTCGATTCTCCAACTTTTGGTTCTTCAGTTGAAAATCCTTTTAAATAGTAGTCACCAGGGATTTTGATGATATCAGCCAAGTAAGTGGCAGCCCATTTGGATATTTCATCTGCTCTGTGTTTGGCCAAGTCGTGTCTCAACTCATTTATGTCAAGATTTTCGGCCATTGAGGCACCAATAATCAAAACAGTGAATACAATTAAAAATTTCATTTTGAATTCTTGTTATTTTGTGACTTGATTGAAAAAGACAAATTTAGCTTTGTCTTAAATATGCCAAGAGCTAAATGTCGCCATTATTTGATCAAAAAGGCTTTGATTAAATAAATGAGAAGTTTTTAAAATGTTGAATGCAGCCTATTCTAAGAGACCTTTATGAGGTATTTGAAGAAGAGGGAATGCAAAGGAAATGTTAAGTGATTTATTTGTGCTCAAGGATTTACTATGAAATATTTTCTTATTTACGTTTTACAAATTCAAGGTTTAGTATTCAGGTAATAAACTTAACAAGCAAATTTTATCAAAAAGGTCTTTTTGAGAAAAATGTTTTACAATAAATATGATTATAGAGAATTTTAGCTAAAAATTAACAAAATGCTCTTATTATGACTTGGATTTAAAAGTTTACTGTCGAAAGGTCTCAAAATTCAAATAAAATAAAATTTAAATTATTTTAATTTATAAAATAAATTAAGAATATATATTCTTTGATGCTTAATTTGTAAATTAGGCTAAATATTTAGGTATTAATAAAAAAGTTTGATGTGAATTTGTCAAAAATATTTATTTGAAATTAAAATTAATACTTAACTCGAGAAACTAATAAATTTTTTAATATTTTAAGCTTATTCAAGATCCATTTTAATAAAAAAAAAATATTTGTCTATTAAATTTAGATAATTCGTCAGTTAAACAAGGGTCAATTAAATAAATTTTTTGTCAATTATTTTTTATTATTGTCAATTAAATTTTTATCAATTTAAAAAAATATAAGTCAATTTTAAAAATCATTTTTAAAGCTCTTTTGAAAAATCTGTAAATACACTTTCTATTAAGAGTCTTACCTAGAACTACAGTTGATCGAAAGGCAAAAGATAAAAAATGCTTAGAAAAGCAATAATTTTTTTTTTTTGTTATTTTTTGTTCATTTTTTTTGCTTCTATTAATCAATTAAAATTGACGCTAAAAAAACATTATGTAAAAAGAAATAAAAATTGACAAATTACTGACAACAAATTTATTTGGGAAATAAAAAATTAATTTTTATTATTTTTTTAATTATGGCCAGAAAAAAAGGCAATTTGAAGTTTAAGATCAATTTTTGATGCTCAAAATGACCAAATCAAACTAAAACTATTAAAAAAATTGTTATTTCTTAATAGAAATAATGCAGAAATGCATTTTTGGATTTACTTTGTTAAATAAAAATATTAACTCTGCAATGTCAAAATGCACATTACAGAATGCACACTATCTAAATGATACTATTTTAAGTGGATATTTTTTTTCAGACTTTTGCAGATTTCACCTTAAGATTTAACAAAATATTTTAAAACCAAAAATGTACCTCTGCACTAATTATATTACGTCCAAAAAAAAAAAACTTTAATTCGGGATATAAAATCGTTCGTATAAATAACGTTTCTCAAAAAGTGATTCTTTCTATAAAAGAATCTATTAGATTAATTTATTTTTCTCTTGCTCTTTTATTTAATATCTCATTTATTTTTAGAACCAAATTGAAATTTGGACGGGTTTCAAAAGTGTATGAGAAATCGCTCCTGAAGTCCGAAGAGTTTTTCGGTTGTCTCTTAACTGCGGAAGAGGAAGCGGACGCGGAAAGGAAAATGACAACCTAAAATGCGGAAATGCAGAACGGAAATTGGTCCGAAAATTTGCAATACTAATATGCGGAAGCGGAAATTTTGTATTTTTCTAATATGCGGAATAACTTCTTAATTGCTGCAATGTAAATAATCAAAATTTTTCTTGTTTACATTTTTTGAATTGTTTTGGTTTTACCAAAGTATCGGTATTGTGAATTTCGAATTCAAATTGAACAAAAATACTTCCTTTTTTAATAAAATAAGATTAAAAAACAATACTCTATTTGCATTGAAATTTGGACCTTTTACTGTTAATTAAGTAAAAAAGAGTTCATATAAAATTATATATTAAATGAAAGGTCTTGGACTCATCTTTCGGCAAAATTATTTAATTTTTTTGATTTCCAAACAAAAATGTCAATTTTGGCAAAAAGAAAATGACTTTTTTTACAAAATAAACTTAACAAATGAATTTACATCGATTATTTTTTAGCTAAGAAATATATAATGCATTTTTTTCCTTTCACAAACAGTTCATTATGTTATTAATTTTTTTAACCGGCCAGAACTACATTTCAAATATGTATTTAGATTTGACTTTTTGATTTTAATTTTGCTAGTTCAAATATCTAATCAATTGGTGCTGTGAAATTCAAATATACATCGAAAATATATAAAAATATTCCCTTATTGCTAAATTAAAGTTAAATGGGTCTAGTCGTTTAGGTGGATTACCTATTATGAGAAAAATTCTTTTTCTCGGGTAGTTCACTAAATAAAATTAAAGGTAATATTGAAAAAAATAAGTAAAATGACATAATTTGAGAGATGGAATAAATTGAGTATAAGCTGAGTAATTCATTTGATAAAAAATGTCCACACATTCTTTGTATTAAGAAAAGATTTAATGATAAACAATTTTTTGTTTTTACTTTTTATTATTCGCCAAATAGCGTACATTATTTTGAACATTTGTTTTGTAATCTAAAAGAGATGTGGACAATTTATTTCAGGGGATGATCTTAATGCAATTGAAGCACATAGTGAAAAAAAAATGAAGTTTACCTTTTTTTGGGAAAAAATATCTTATCATCAGCAAAAGAGTTCTGATTTGATAAGAAATGACTTTTTTCAGCATAAATTAAGTTTTTGGAGCAGACATTAACTAATTTTGAACAAAAGTGTTCTTTTTTAGGCAAAAATTACCTTTTTCGTAGCAAAAAATTATCTTTTTGGAACAAAACTGGCAGTCATCCCTAAGCAATCCTGTCATCGACGTCAACTATGAAGCTCTGCTCAGTGCATACAATTCAGGTGTGTCAAAGTTTGTTCCTAACTACACTAACTCTCCTGTTTCTATAGCAAACAAGCAAAGCCCCAAGTGGTTCAATAAGTCACTGAAGAAGCTAACCCATCTCAAGTACAAGCTATTCATATGTACTAGAATCCATCCTGGGAACTCCGACATTAAGGATCAATACCGAACTGTATGCCTCCAACTGAAGAAGTCCCTCAGACAAGCCCGCTTGAAATACGAGCTAAATATCATCTCACTTAGCAAACACAGCCCCAAGTTGATCTACTCGTATGTGAAGAGTCAAAGAAAGCTACCCACCCAGATACGTTCGCTCATCGACCCCCAAAGCAACACCATTACCGACATGCCAAAGATTGTGAATATGCTTAATGACCAGTTCTTCTCAGCCTTCAACCCAGTCACCCACCTCCCTGTTCCTACCATGCCTCCTAGATCCCTAACCACCTGCCAAGTTGGCATGGAGTCTTTCTCATCGAACAAAGTATGACTTATTCTTAACAAACTCAATCAATACAAGTCTCAAGGTTCTGACAAACTTAATCCCTACGTTTTACGTGAATGCGCCGACGCCCTTGCCGAAGCTTTCTCCCTAATCTTCTGCCAATCCTTTAAATCCGGAAAGCTCCCCACCCAC
Source organism: Brachionus asplanchnoidis (assembly GCA_025491095.1). Taxonomy (NCBI): domain Eukaryota; kingdom Metazoa; phylum Rotifera; class Eurotatoria; order Ploima; family Brachionidae; genus Brachionus; species Brachionus asplanchnoidis. The sequence goes on along the minus strand of JAILYF010000028.1, from coordinate 1,195,518 downwards.
TGGAAGGAAGCGAATGTTACTCCCATCTTCAAGAAAGGTACCAGAACCGACCCAGTCAACTACAGACCTATATCCCTCACTGCTGTGCCATGCAAGATAATGGAAAGCATCATCAGAGACATCATGATGGATCACCTCATCATTAACCAACTCATCACTCCTCAACAACACGGCTTCGTATACAAAAAGTCATGTGAGTCGAACCTGCTGGAAACCCTCGATATCATAACCGAAGCTTCCAGCCGTGGATTCACCTCGATCATAGTCTTCCTCGATTTTGCCAAAGCCTTCGATAAAGTGTCCCACTCAGCACTGCTTTCCAAGCTAAAGTTATACGGTTTCGACGGCCTCCTCCTCGACTGGCTCTCCGATTTCCTTTCCGACCGAAAACATAGAGTAGTTATCGGCTTCAGCTCTTCAGACTGGTACCAGGTCACGAGCGGTGTACCTCTGATCCGTTCTTGGTCCTCTACTATTCACCCTGTTCATCAACGACATGCCAAACGGAGTACACCACCACTGCAAGCTCTTTGCCGATGACACCAAGATCATTGCCACCATCAAGAACGGCCTCGATATTGCCCAACTACAGTCCGATATAGACCTGCTCGCGACGTGGGCCAACACCTGGCACATGAGTTTCAACGTTGATAAATGCAAATTCATGGTTTTCAAAAATAAAACTAATCACTTTTGCACTTCTTTCAAGCTCACCATGACATCAGCTGAAACCGGTTCCAGACTGACACTTGAAGAGATCAAAACGGAAAAGGACCTCGGCGTGTATTTATCTAGTGACCTGAAATGGAGAACCCACTGCCAACACTCGGCGGCCAAAGCCAACTCCATTCTTGGACAACTCCGCCAGGCCTTCCATGCCTGGAATCCTCAATCCTTCCATGTACACTGCTTTTGTCCGACCTCACCTCGAATATGCCACTTCAGTATGGAATCCCCATAGACGAGCAGATGTAAGGATCATTGAAAACATCCAAAGGAGAGCATCAATTTAATTTAAATTGAAAAAATCAATTTAACCATAAATTGTTTTTTTTTTAAACATGATATTCCTAGTATTTTCATGAACCTTCTAGTAAATTTTTGATCGACCTTTTCACTTCTTGATCTTCCTAGTTACTTCTTTATCTTCTTTGGGACTTATTCGTCTTTGTGACTTGATCGTCCAAGTTACTTCATGAATCTTCTAGAAAGTTTTTGACAGTCCTATTGACTTCTTGATTTTCCAAGTCAATTTTTGATCGTCCTAGTTACTTTTTATCGTCTTTGAACAATTGATTTTAACTTTTGTATTTGAACGTATTTGAACGTATTTGTATTATTTATGTATTTGAACAATTGATTTTAATAAAAAAGTTTAAATAAAAAGAAAAAGAAAAAATTAATAATTTATATGATTTTTATTTAATTTTTTAAGTCAAAACTTTTTTATTAAAATCTATTGTACCCAAAAAATTTTAAGTTGAATTCGAGCTTAAAAAAAAGTTAAACTATAATTTTTCAATTTAAAATAAATTTCTTTTTTAATAAAATTATTTTATTTAAAGTTAATATTTTTTGAATGGATAGATGTTTTTCGATTCAGGATAATGACCTAAAGCATAATTCAAACCCATGTACTAGCTTTTTAAGAGAAAATGGAATTAGATGGATAAAATATTTACAAATTATCGAATAATTTAGTAAAGAACAATTGAAATGCAATGGAGCGACCTGAGAACATTCGTAAGAAAAAAACAATGTCGAACCATGAGTGAGAAACAATAGGAGAATTTGAGAAAAATCTAAACGCAGTGCAAAAAAATAAGAAAACATCTAAAGAAAGTTCTAACAATAGTTGCAAAAAACAAGCGAAAATGGTCAAATGAATAGAATAAAATTAAAACTTATTAAAACATAAGATAAAAAATAGGAAAAAAATATTAGGTTTAACTGTTGAATCAGATAGAATATTTTTTCAATTAGGTCGTCCGGCATTGCTTAATTGGGATGTTGGATTGGCAATTGTGATGGCTCGGAAAAATCGGCAGGATCTTTATAAAAATAAAAAAAAATTAATAATTTTTTTTTTTAAACTTTATTTAGAAAATCCAACTTCATGTTGCACTTTCCCAAAATGATCTGAACACAGTCAAAGTCAAAATTAATGAGCAAACACTCGACCAGTTCGGTAATCGTCTTATTGTAACTCTATGCTTCCCAGGACAACAAAAAAAATTAAAAAAAATTAAAAAAAAATTAAAGTTTGGTTTGTACAAAAAATAGTTATTCAAGGTCTTTTTCAATCTTTTAAGATCTTACTTCAGGCTAATTGTTTCTCAGATGGTCTCTAATAGTCTCTAATGGCTAATTAAAATTATCTAATTAAGTTCCGGTCTGTTTTTAAGAGTTTATTAACATCTTTTTTGACGCTTTCAAATCAAGTCTAGTGGAAAAGTGAGGCAATTTAAATGGTATTATTTCGAATATTTTACTCACTTGGAACTTATTGGTCATGGTAAAGATGTTTGTAGCAGTCGACTAGAAATTGAACCATGTTGGTTTTGTTCAACAAGTCCGATTTGGTAGAGAGAATACTTTTTTCGTCATAATTTTTACTTGATGTTAAAAATTCCATTAAAGAAAATATCTTGTGACGATAATTAAATATTCGTATTCGTCGGTGTCGAAAAACAAATGTCGGCTATAGCTAGCCAAGCTAGTTCGTCCACCACTGTGGACGGTAATATCTCAAGGTTCTGTGCCAGGACCTCTCCTCTTTTTAGTTATCATTGGTGACATCCCTTTAGCTAACGATAAGAACTCCAATTACTCAGCACTCTTTGCTGACGATATGGGGCTATATTTTTTTTCAAAAAAACAGTACGAGTAACTCACGCAATTAATAGTTATTTAAGCAAGTTAATGTTATGGCTCTCAAGTTGGAGATTAAAAATGAACGCATCTAAATGTATGTTTTCTATTTTTTCGGGTAGTGGATGAGGGGGTTTAAGTTTAAAGCTTCGCTTATTTGGCGAAGAAATACCTGATAACCCAAAAGAATTTTTGCGAATTTTTATGTTTTAATGTACATTTTCATTTTTATAGTTTTAATGCACTATAGCACTCAAGAGACTCGATATCATTAAGATTTTCTCTCACCGGTCATGGCATTTTAGCAAAAAAACACTTAATAACATTTACTCAGCCTTGATAGGATCACTTTTTGACTATTCCTTTTTTACGGTTGCTAGTGTTTCAATTACTAGTACCAAATCAGTCCAAACAGTTCAAAACAGAGCATTAAGATGTATATACAGACTCAAGTGGGATAGCCCAACTAATAATACTATAGTGAGTAGAATTCTATCAACAAAAGATAGGTTTTTACAAATGGGTTCACGTTATATCACCTAATGTTTTAAATATAAAAATAAATTTACCATGTTACTTGTCGAGGAATATTTTAGTGCGTGGTCAGAAATCACTGCTAAAATTCATGTTACATCAACTCTTTTGGGAGCTTTCTATGCAGTTATTCGGATTGCGTATGCCTGCATAGTCCTAATTCGATTGTTATTCTTGTTTTTTTTAATATACGCTCTTTCCAAAGGTTGAAAAATCTTTGGTTCTTGTGTAAAATCAAACGTAAAAATTTGATTTATCCTGAGTAATTTATAACTAGTTTGACTGTTTTTTTTTTTTTTTTTTTCGTTTATTGTAAAACGATAATTTTATTTAATTTTTATTTATCTTATCTTATTTAGGCTGAAGGAGTGAGCTGAAAGAGGTAACCCTCAAATAGTGAACTCGAAGTCATTTTAAATTTTTTATTAAATTGAAATAAATAAATCTTTGAAAAAAAAGAAAAAACGATCCAGATCCGATGCTTGCGGATTCTAAGCGTCAAATCGTACTCGAACATGATATCTAAATGAGTTGATTAAATTTAAACTTGAATATTCTCTCAAAAAATAGAGTCCTAAAAAAATAGTCAAAGAAACTAAAAATCTACTTTACTCCTTTTTTTAATAATTAATTTTTTATTTTAATTATCTAAATAAATTTTTTTTTTTTTCTCTTGAAATTTTAATTTTAAATTTTTTTAATTTATCAGTTGGGTTTCCTTTGTGTTAATTTTTCATCAAAATGTTGAAAAAAAAAACAAATTTTGTGCAAATTTCACGCAACAAATGTATTGTTTATTTTAATTTAATATTAAATTTTATTTATTTCATTTTATTATTTGGTTTAGATTTTTTGTGGTATCAGAAATAAATTTCAATTTAACAAAACAAAAAAAAAATATTGAAAAATCTTTTTTTTTTTAAATATAAATTCGGATGGATCGGAATTGTCGGATCGTTTGCGTGATGATTTTATTAGAACCGCTGTATATGAAGAATAAGAATTTTTGGTCATAAGATATTGCTCTAGCTTTGACATGCGTGAACCTTAGCAAGAGTTGGTCAAAATCAAAAATTTATTTAAAAGTCTGCAATAAACTAAATGCGTTTTAACTTTGACTTTTGACCAACTCTGACCTTAGCTTTTATCACTTGATTTAAAATTCATCTTTTTCGGCCTCTGACGTTGCTTACTTCTTTGATAAAGCACTGAAAGTTTTAATTCAGTTTTTTTGTGTATTTATTTAATCTAATTTAACTTTAATAAGGGTTTATTTTATTTTATATTTAAATCTGAAAAAGTTTAAGCTCGGTATAGGTAAAAAAAAAAATCTTAAAATTTTTATTATTAATGTTTTTTCTATGAATTTTTTTTCTATTAAATATGACTCGATCATAAATTAATTTCTGAGGAAATTTTTCTATCAATGTTTTTATTTGTAAATATTGAACGTCACTCAAAGTAATGGCTCTCAAAAATTCATTTTATATATTTTATAAAATATTTTAATTAAAAATTTTTAATTATAAATAAACATTTGATAAATGAATTTAAATTTGTTATCTTGTAAAAAGTTTTATTTAAAAAAACTTTTAAAAATTTTAATTTTTATGGCTGAAATTTTTTCAGCTAAAAATTTTCATTTATAAAATAAATATTTGATTTATAAACTTAATTTATTTTCTTTGAACAAAAAAGTTATATTATTAAAAACTTTTTACTATTTACTTTTTAACTATTTACTATCTTTAATCAAAAATGCTATGTTTAAAAAATTTTAAAAATTTCAAGTAAAAAAAAACCTTTCCTAAAAATTTTGATTTAAAAAATAAATATATGATTTATTAACTTAAATTTATTATCTATGGACAAAAAAGTTATGTTTTAAAGAACATGTTTAAATTTTAAGTAAAAAAAAATTATGGTTGAAATTTTTTAAGCCAAAAATTAAATTAAATTTTAATTTAGTATCTTTGGACAAAAAAGTTATGTTTAAATAATTTTTAAAAATTTCAAGTAAAAAAAAACATTCAAAAATTTTCATTTAAAAAATACACATTTTATTTATAAACTTAAATTTATTATCTTTGGACAAGAAAGTTATATTATTAAAAAACTTTTTAAAAAGAAATTTTAATTTTTAAGGCTGAAAAAAAAAATTATTGCTGAAAATTGAGCTGAAACTTATATTTACTATCTTTAAACAAAAAAGCTATGTTTTTAAAAAAACATTTATAAATATTAAGTAAAAAAAAATTATGGCTGAATTTTTTTAAGCCAAAAATTTTCATTTTAAAAACTTAACATTCTATTTATAACCTTAAATTTGGAAAAAAAAAAACGAAAATATTGAGGAGTCCACTTAAATGTCGGTAAACCAATGTGACAACAAAAAAAAAAGAGAATAATAAAAATAAACTTTATTAAATTTTAAAAAAGTAATAAATAACAAAGCTAACAAGTTAAATCGAATTGCGTTGTAGATTATTATTTATGGTGGCCTTTGACTTATCAGTACACTTCAATTCGATTTCATTATTTGACGAAATAGAGGCATGCTTTTTGCCAAACAACTTTTTTGCCGGACTTGCTCTGCGCTGAAAAATGGCCGGCATCGTAAAATACTTTCTTTCCTTTGCCAAGCGGCCTTTTTTGCGCTTTCTGTGAAACAACTTGTAGTCCATGCAGGCACACGAGCACACCGATATGGTCTCGAACTGCTCGGGCTTCTCGGGCTGTGCGAACAGCCTAGAATTGCCGCTGATCACATCTCCTTCGAGATGGACGGCGTTGCGTCTCGCCTCGGCCTGCTCCAGCCGTTCCTGCACCTGTTCCTCGGCATTGATGGTCGCCAGCCTCAGCACAAGCAGATTCATGGACGAGGCGAGCGTGGTCAGCCCGATCAGGATGAACAGAATGGTAAATGAGGCGTAGGTCAAATTGTTGGACAAAAAGTTGTTCTGCTGCAGTGGAACGTAGTCGCCGAAGCCTATGGTGGTCAGAGTGATGAAACAGTAGTAGATGGCGTCAAAGTAGGTCCAGCCCTCGTTGTGCATGAACACGTACGAGGCTATTATGATGATGGTGACGCTGAAGCAGCCCTCCACGCTGATCAGCTCGAACATGCCGACTTTTTGGTTTTTGAAGCGCAGGCGCTTCTTGAGCCGGCTCAGTGAGAAAATGATGAATGAGTTGAGGCGCTCGCCCACAGACTGGAACATGATGAGGAAAATGGGAATTCCGAACAGAGTGTAGAAGATGCAGAATATTTTGCCAGAGAGGGTGCGCGGTGTTGAGTGTCCGTAGCCGATGAGGGTGACCACCACGGTGCAGAAGTAGAGGGAGCCCACAAATTTCCACTGGTTGCCGGCGCTGTACGGCTTCTTGTCCAGCATTTTGTTCCACAGCCGATTGAACTCGGTGTCGTTCATTTTGAACTTTTGCTGAAATTTGGAGATGTTTTTTTTGAGCTTGTCGTGCAAGTGCGCTTCGTGGCTCGACTCGAAGTGGTCGAAGACCGCTGCGCCAATTATCAGGTAGGTCAGGGTTATGATCACCAAGGACAGTGTTCTGATGTTTTGACGCTTCATTCTTTATCGCTTCATACCTACAGAATTCTTTTATCTGCAAATTTTTTTTTGTTTTTAATTTTTTTTTATAAATAGTAAAAAATTATGGAAATGTATAAAAAATTTTAGAAAAAAATTCTTAAAAAAAAGAAATTTCAAGGAAATATATAAAAAATTTACTAAAAAAAAAAACAAGATTTTTTTTTTTGATACTAAAAATTTAAGAAAAAAATTAAAATTTTTTTTTAATAAAAAGCATTAAATAAAATTTTTTTCTAAATAGAAAAAAAGGGGTCCTCCTAAAATACTGATCCCCAATTTTTTAAAATTATCGCACCGCCATTTATTTGGAAAAGCAAAAATATTTTTAAAAGTTTTAATATATCATTTAGTTTGAATTTTTCTCTTTTTTTTTTTGAAAATTAATCTAGTTTTTCTCCAAAATTTTTATTTTTTGTGAAAATTGAATATTTTTATATTTTTAAAATCCTGACCCCCTACTGACCCCCAATTTTTTATGACTGACCCCCATTTTTCTTAAAAAGAATGTACCGAGCTTTCCAAAAATGTGTCTAGTTTTTCTCAAGGAAATATAGTTTTCGAGATATTTTGATTATAACAAAAGTCCTTAGTTATTTTGTAATCGGATTTTAAAATTTTTAATACGACATACCATTCGATCAAGAATTTTCTAAGCTTTTTGACTGCTATGTTTGTTTTCTTAATTTCAGTATTATTTTCAGCGAAAAAACTAAAATCTACTTTTATAGGATGATCAAAACGAAGAAGGGAGAAAAACGGTTTTGAAAATTTCTTTTCAAGATTAATAAATTTCTCTGCGATTAAAAGATAAATAATTTTAATTTGATTTAAAAAGATTTTTTTTGCCAAATTTTACTTGTTAAATTTTTTCAATTAGTTAACTATGTAATCAAAACTTTATTCAAATTTTATAAAGGCATAATGCAATATGAAAAAAAAATCATCTGCAATATTTTGGAAAACTGGATTGCTGAATGATTTTTTAATTTCCCATTCCCTATCTATTTGATATTTTTAAATAATTCTTTATTATATTTTAACTATACTTTCTGGAAAGCTCGTTGAATTCTCTTCAAGAAAAATGGGGTTTAGCTTGGGTTCATTTTATTAATTTGGGGGTCAGTAGGGTGTCAGGTTTCTTTAAAAGTTGATTATAGTTTTTTCGCTGAAAATAATACTGAAATTAAGAAAACAAACATAGCAGTCAAAAAGCTTAGAAAATTCTTGATCGAATGGTATGTCGTATTAAAAATTTTAAAATCCGATTACAAAATAACTAAGGACTTTTGTTATAATCAAAATATCTCGAAAACTATATTTCCTTGAGAAAAACTAGACACATTTTTGGAAAGCTCGGTACATTCTTTTTAAGAAAAATGGGGGTCAGTCATAAAAAATTGGGGGTCAGTAGGGGGTCAGGTTTTTAAAAATATAAAAATATTCAATTTTCACAAAAAATAAAAATTTTGGAGAAAAACTAGATTAATTTTCAAAAAAAAGAGAAAAATTCAAACTAAATGACAGATTAAAACTTTTAAAAATATTTTTGCTTTTCCAAATAAATGGCGGTGAGATAATTTAAAATAATTGGGGATCAGTATTTTATTAGGACCCCTTTTTTTCTATTTAGAAAAAAATTTTATTTAATGTTTTTTATTAAAAAAAAAATTTTAATTTTTTTCTTAAATTTTTAGTATCAAAAAAAAAATCTTGTTTTTCAAATTTGGCCACCCTATTAACACATTACAGCTTTAGACGTCGTTACTATATATAAAAAAATTTATGAAAAAATTTTTCAATTTAAAAATTATTAAGGAAATTTATAAAACATTTAGGAAAAAATTAAGAAAAAAATATTTTTTAATTAGAAAAATAGGAACCAGTTAATTTCATAAAATTTTTTTTCATAGAATGTTAGTATAGAAAGAAAAGTTCAATTTTATAGAAAATATGCTTTATTGAAATTATTTAATAGAGTTTTAATAAAGTTTTGATTTCAACGAGTTAATTAATTCTTTTATTTTTTAATACATGAATTAATTTATCAAAAAATTATTGAAAATTTTTTCTTTCATACGACTTACAATTATTTTTTTTTAAAATAATATTTTAAAAAAAATTATTTTTATGCAAGATTTTGAAATTATTAAGCAAAATTTATTAGATTAAACTTTCAAATTTATCTATTTGAAATTTTATTTTGAAAATTTTCAATGAAAAGAACATTTCTATATCACTATTCTCTGAAAAAAAATTCTATAAAACAACACAATGCCGAAAAATATTAAGGAAATATATTAAAAAATTTAAGAAAAATTGCAAAATACATCAAATCTTTGCAAAATAGAATTAAAAAAATTCTAAATATTGATGCTAGTGTCAACATATTTTTTAATAATTATTTAAATAAAAAATTTAATAAAAAAAAATTAAGAAAATTATTTTTTAGACAAAAAAATAAAAATATAATAAGGGTTATAAAAAATTAAAAAAAATTAAATTTTTTAAATTTAATTAATAAATTTTAATAAAAACTATTACTACAACTAGTTGATTTCACCTTCATTTATCCAATATTAAAAAGCTTACGGTAGAATCTAATAAGACCAAATTTAGTCAAAATTTGTTGATTTTCAAACTTGGTCCTTTTTGTCTTATTTTTTAGCTTCTGTTTTAGTAGTTATCTCTAAAATGTGGAAAATTAACATAATTTTGATAAAAAAAGTTAAATTTTGTATTATCTTTTATTTTCTTAGAATTTTTTCAAAAATATTTACATTTAAAGAATTAAAAAAAAATTTAATTCCGTATTCCAATTTAAGTCCATATTTTTCAAAAGTTCCTTACAAATTTAGATATATTTAATTTCTTCTTAAAATACTTTAGAAAAAGATCAATTGAATTTTCCATAGATTCTTATTTGAATGCTTTAAATCAATTTATGAACATGTTTTTTAAGAAATTTCAAAATGAATCTAAAAAAATCAAAAACTTACTTTTTTTAAATTTATTCACGAGATTTTAACATTAACAAAAAATTTTATGTAAGCAAATTAAATATTTCCTTACTAAAAAAACAGCTAACTATAATTTTTTAAAATTTTTTTTAAAAAAATATTTTTATTTGTATTTTTTTTAATTAAATTTTTTAGATAAAGATAAGTTTTTTATTTAAAAAAAAAGTAAATTACAATGTTTAGATCTGAGGTTAAGGATTTTTTAGTTAGAATTTAAAGATTGAAAGTTAATGGAAATATTAATGAAAAAAATATGAAAAAAAGATATTTTTTAGTAAATATTTCACTTTAATATTTCTTTTCTGTTTTTTCGTTTTGTAATAAATTGAAATAAGTTGTAAACAAAGATGAAATTAGTTTAAGACAACAATTGGCATCAAGCAAAAAGGTCGGATGTCTCCTCAATTATTCTTGAGTAATGCAGAAGACCTAAATAGAAAAGTTGATTTGTATAGACAACTTAACACACACTTTTTATCATATTTTTAATTTTTTACATCTCCCCTAAAGGCGTTCATCGAAATAAATAATAATAGAATAAATAAAAAAAATGAATTTGATTTAATTATCGGAAATGACAATCAAAATAAATGTAAATATTTCTTTTCCTTTATGTAATTAAATTAAATTTTATTTGTGTCATGTTTTTTATTGTTGCATTTTAAGTTTAATTAAAATGCGGTATAATGCGGAATTCCGCGAAAAAAAATTACCAATAATGCCTTGATCGTTAAAATAAAGCTAAAAATAGTGATTGATTTGAAGAAAATTGTTTATATGATTTTTGAGTCTGACGTTCAACTAAAATAGAGTATTTAGTACAAATATTTGTGAGCTAAAGCCTAATAGATAAATAAATAAATAATTTAGAATTTTTTTTATTCTTTTATCCTAATCTAGATCGGTTGTCTGAATTTTTTGCTCAATTAAAACTTTAGATAAGATACTAGATATAAGTGAAATAAATGATATTGTTGCATGCTAACACAAATTCGAAAATGATCAGAAAATCACGTTGCTAAAAATATAACATGTCTATTGTTGAGATTTTTTAGAGAAAAAAATTTTATTTATCATGATCTTGAAAATTGAGTTTTGGAGCTTAATTAAATTTTTTAATTATTCTTTCTGTATGATCCCCGAAAGCTTGCAATGGTCATTGATCTTTCTTTTAGCTTCGATTTCAATTATTTTCACATGGTACAGACAATTCAAAACTCATCTAAATTTCCCATTTTTGACTTGTTAGCAATTCTGAAGGAGCAAAATTTAAAAAATTTTTTTTAATTTGAATTCTAATTAAAAAAGAGGCAACAATAAATAATAAATCTTTGATTTTAATTTTTTTCATTCAACTCTTTAATTTATAAAAATTTTTAATGTTCCAATTTTCATTTATTCGAATTTAATTTAAAAAAATTTAATTAAGTCATTTCTATTAATAGAAAATTAAACATATTTTGAAATTGAACAAAAAATTCAATTTATAAAATTAAAAATTAATTATAAATAGAACCAAATATTTAATTTTATTTCAACTTTAATTTATTTATTACTATCTAAATAAAAATTGAATTCAAATCATCACTACCCATAAGAAAAAGTAGGAGGTTTTGTGAGCCTATTTTGTTTTTAATTTTTATAAAGGATCTATCAATTGGTTTGACGAATAAATGTCGAAAAAATGCTGATTTTAAAATAATTTTAAATATAATTAATGCCAAAAAGACAAACCTTTTCTTCAAAAGGCTTCAAGATTAAAATTTATTATTTTCAACGCAAAATGCCGATGATTCTCTTTGATAAAAATTAAACTTCCTAATATTTTTAAATTTGCAAGAACATCAAAAATTGAACGATAAAAAAGAGAAGTTCTAACAATTGAAGAGTTGATTATTAGCACTAAATCTAAAGAAAGATCTTTTTTTGATTAAATAAAATTTATTTTACAGCATAAAATTTTTTAGCTCAAAAAAAAATTCAAACCAGCTGTTTCCTAAATCATCAAATTTGCGAATGGTAACATCTAAGCGGAATGGTATTTTTTTGCCAAAAAGCATATTGAACAATAGTTGAATATAATTTTGAAAAAATGTTTGTTAAACAGAACTAATTTGATTTTTTTAGTGATTTTTGTAAAAAATTAATCTAATTTTATGACATTCGAACTGTTTTGGCAAAAATAAAAAAATTTATAAATGTCATGATTTTTACAATTTTATTTTTTGTATTTAATTCAATACTAGTTGATTTTAAATTTAAGAATGGAAAATATTCAATTAAAAATTTGAAAAAATTTACAGGCCCCAAATACTTTTATTTTTTTTGATTACGCAAATTTTGGACTAAAAGGAATCCCATAATCCCATTAGACACAATACGTTAATTATAAATTATTAATAGTTTTTTTTTTTATATCCAAACATTCTTTTTTTAAATAATGACAAAAAAAATTTGACTTAATTTTCATAAATTAAAAAAATGAGCGAAAAATTGTCAAAAATTTAGTCGCTTCATATAAAAAAAGATTAAAAAGCTTTCCACTTCTGATGATGTTAATACGGCTTGAAAAATTCTTCATTAAAAAATTCTGTTAATCAATTACAAATAAATGTGTTTGTTTTTTTTTGTTTTTTTTTTCGGAAAAAGTTTTTCGTTTTTAGGTTTAAGTTTTTTAAAGCTTCACTAAACTCCTTCTTATTCTATAAGCTTTAAAAAAAAAGGCAAACTTAATTTTTTTAATATAACTCACCAAAATATTCAATTTTTAGCTTTTAAATAATTTTGTTATTTTACTAATAAACAAATATAGAATTCACTAACTTCGAAATTTCAGTATTTTTCAGAATTACATTCCCTAGTTTATCATAAAAATAATATTTTTTTTTTGAATCTAACAGTCTGACTGAAAGTTAAAATAGTTCTCAGTCGAAAAAAAAGATTTAATGTTTTTTTCTGATAGACAATATGATGAGCCTCAAAAAAAGCTATAATTCGCAAATTAAAAAAAACTCTATTCATGATAAATTTAAATGAAAAAATAACTTTCTATATTTAACTTTAAGCTTAATCAGATTTTGAAAAAAAATTTAAATTTTAAAATTTTTGATAAATTTTGTAAACTAAAATTTAGGCAAAACGTTTGACTTGACTCCTCATCCTTTGCCTTTTAATTTTTAATCTCATTAAACTTTTTAAATAAAAAATTTATAAAAATAAAAAAGATTTGTTTAGTATTTTAGCATAAATGTAAATAGAAAGAAGAAAACAACGTTAATGTTTCCTTTTCTTGGTTGACAATCTCGTTTTTTTTTTTAAATTGACAAATTCGCTAACATAACTATTAAAATAAAAAATATTGATCTAAAATAACTTGAAAGCTAGCTCAATAAGTGGCGTTTAAAAATGCCTCCTCTCAGAAGTAATTATGCAATATTTTCCAACAGTAGGCAAATTTACAGCAACAAAAATCTCAGTAAAAATGAGTGATTTGATCATAAATTAGAATAAACTTCAAAAAATGCGCGATCAATTAAATTTTTTAAAAAATAATATCTTATTTAATAAACTAAAATTTATATTTCCCTAATTAGATCAATAATCGATTGTTCATACTTGCTTTTTTTTGTAAATGAAAATAATTATCCAGCAAAAATGTCATTTACTTCAGCTTAACCAAGAAAAAACTAAATCACAAGAAAGATTATAAATTTAAAAATTAAATTCCTCTGGATACTTAATCAGAATACTCTCTGATTTATGTTTTATTACTTTAAGCTTTGGAACCCAACCTATAAAAGAACCAGCACAAAAATATTCAAAATTAAATTTAAAAATAAGTGAACACTTTCCCAAAAAAAGTGCTATTAAAGAATTCACAAAATATTTAACCTGGAAAAAAATTTAAGAAAGATCTAACTCCAAATCCATTAAAAAATAAAAGAAATTTAAATTAATAAATTTCATAAATCTAAATAATCAAAATTTAAATAGTTTAATTTTTATCAAAATTCAATTTTAACCAAATCTATAATTATGAGCCTCTTTTGGTATGTTTTATATTTATTTTAGCAAAATATTGACCAAAATTATTTCTCTAGATGAATTAATAAAGAAGGCTGACTTTAAAATGGCAAAAATGTCAGCCTTCAAGTAGTTGACATTTTTGTGCCATTTTTAAATCAAATAAATAAATAGGAATACAAATTAACTTTTATAAATAGATTTTGACTTATAAATAAATTCAAAGCCATCGTCATTTGATATTTAACCTCTTTAATTTAATATTTCTAATTAAAAAATGTTTGACACTTAAAATAAAAAGTTTGTTTAAAAACCCTAACCCTTTTTGTTTATTATGTTTTAATCAGATAGTTGGTTTGATAAAATGATCAAAAATCATTATTAAAAAAATATGTTTCTTAATTTAAAAATTTAATATATTTTAAAATTTAAGCTAAAAATTACCTAGAAAAACAAGTTGTCTAAAGTCGTTTTAAATGATAAGCTGTCACAAAAGCATTTATTTAAATTCTCGTCTTTAGTGAAAATACTTTAGGAAATAATTACAACAATTTCGATTAGAAGCTTAGTTTAAAAAAAAAAAGTTGAACTTCTCTAGAATTTACTTTTTATTATCTCTTATAGGTAATTCATTCAAACAAACTTCCGAGATTAATTATAGCTTGCCAAAAATCAAGTTAAAATCAAAAATTGTTTCCGCATCAAATTCCTAATCTAATAATTCATTTTTTTTTTGCATATTTTTAATAAAGTCTCTAATCTTTTGTACTTAATTTCAAATTAATTTAATATAAAATGATTTTTAATGTTTATTTTAACTAAATTTTGTACTTAGAGTAGAAATCTTATTAAAAAAAAATTAATAATTTAATATTGATTTCGTGCGATCATGTCTCATTAATTTACAAATGTTTTTTTGATATTTTTCCTATTAATAAAAAAATTAATTGAAAAATAGAAAAAATTAGCTTATAAATTATTTTAAAATTGAGACTTTTGCTTTTATTGTGAAAAAGAATGTATTTATTACAAGTATAAAAAAATATTTTTGACAATTAATGCTATCTTTTCCTAATTTCTAATAAAATATTTAAGATTTTGCGCAATTTAAATTGATTGATATTTTTTTTGACGTAAACAAAATGAAACATTAACCAAAGTAGAATTAAAGATCATATCTACATAAAAAAAATTAATTTTCAAAAATCTGTAGATAAATATAATAAAATTTTTAATTTCAAAAATATTTTTAGTGTGACACTCAGTCTATGTACTATTAAATTTATGGTCATTTCACTTGGTACAGCTTCCACGAAAATTGAGCTTAATATTTTATTATTTTTAAATCCTTCAAGAATCTACACCAAAATTACGTCAGAATCCACAAAATTTAAA
This sequence comes from Brachionus asplanchnoidis, assembly GCA_025491095.1. Classification (NCBI taxonomy): domain Eukaryota; kingdom Metazoa; phylum Rotifera; class Eurotatoria; order Ploima; family Brachionidae; genus Brachionus; species Brachionus asplanchnoidis. The sequence continues at coordinate 1,180,067 of JAILYF010000028.1, read as the reverse complement.
TTTTTATTCTTATCAAATTTAAATACCAGGAGGTCAAAGTTGACCATCTCAATAAATAATAATAGCTTCGTTTTCTTTTCTTTATTTAATTACCACTTAGTGAGTAAAAAGGGTAAGGTTTTTGGTAATCCTGACCCTAAAGAAATATTTGATGGCTCTAAAACAAAATGTATGAATGGCTAGAACTTTTCCAAAATTCATGTGGAAAAAAGCATTTAATTTGTCATTTAATACCAGCGAATAATGGCCATCACAGATCAGCATATAGTTCTTATTTTTAGCTTTTCGAATAAAAATATTGATTCTTATGAATTTTTTTTCTAAATAAAAATTTATAAATTAATTAAAAATTTTAACTTTTTTAAATTTTATTTTTTAAATAAGGAAAAAAAAGAGGAGTTAAAGAATACAAATAAAGAATAAAATATTTTAATAATTTCATTTTGAATAAAAATTCATTAATTAGCATCAACTACAACAACAAAATTCTGGTCTAATTTATGCAAATGATTGTAAAATTAAAACCCAAAACCAAAATTTAATATTCTTATCCTATTCAGTATTGTTTATTTTATCAATCAAAACCTTTTTAGCTAATTTAATTTTTTTGCTTTCGACTGAAACAGATTACGTTGATGCCAATTATAATAAATAAATTAAATTTGGAAAAAAAAAATATATTTTTTTAATTCATCCTTGCTTTTGTCAGCCAAAAATTTTCTTAAAAGAAGAATTTTTTTTCAGTCGAACAATTCCAAATAAATACAAAAAAATCTGAATTTAAAAATTTTAATAATATAATTTAGAAATTTATTTTCTTTATTGGAACCTTAGATTTAAATTTTTTTTCAAAAAAATTTTACAGAATAGTTTATTTGAGAACGGAATTAGCTTAAAATATTCTAATTCTAATTTCCCTGGTTTGTTGACTGGATCTAGACTCTAAATTTCAGTCGATTGTTCTTCTAATTAAAAAGAGGAAAAGTTTGTTTTTTTTTAATTTGAAAGAAAAAAATAAATTAATATTTTTGTGTCAATAGGTATAATTATGTAGTGGGAATTGATTGCAGCTTTATATCCAGCACTTAAACAACATCAATCATTTATTATTTTGAAAAATAAAAAATTGTCAAAATCATATCTTATAAATAATGTCGGTGTACCTTGCAATTTGGCGCTAATCAAAAGACTTAAAACTCTTGTATAATTAGATGCAGCTGAGTCCATAGATCGTGACTGCATATAAATTCTAAATTTCAGATAAAAATGAATTTTGGGCCAAAATTAAAGCGAACAAATTATGAAAACTTTTTATCTTAAGCAAAAACGATAAATTTAAATATTCATGATATTTATTGATTTTTTCTCTTCATCCATTAGCTCGTTTCTACATTAATAAGCACTACAACCTTAAATTAGCACTAGAGAAAATTTTCTTCTTAAAATCGTTCTAAGGCAAATTTTTTTGGGCCAGAGCTGGTCAAAAGAAAATGTCTGACTATGACTTTAAAATATGAGTTAAATTTTATTTAAAACAAAAATCTTGAAAAAAAAATACTTTTTTTAATCTTACTATTTCTTCTTTTTTTCCTAACTGTTCAATGCTTTAACATTTTGCACATGTCACCTCCTACAATTTATCAATTTTAATTGTCTTTTTATTATATTTTAACTTATTTTTATTTTATTTTTTTTTAATCTGAAGGAGCTTTAGCTCGGCACAGATAAAGCGAATAAATAATATCCCGGTTAGTCTTAAATTATTAATACTCTGCTTTGACCAAAATCTTTTTATAATTTTATTAATAAAATTTGTTTATTTGTGAATAAAAATGGGTAAAATAAAAAACTTTATTCGTTGTTATCTTTCTCATCAGACTAACTCTCAATTGCCTTAAACAATATTAAGATTGTATAAATTTTGCTTCAAATAATTCCAAATATTTTATATTAAACTAAAATTAAATTCAGTGAAACTTTTTTTTTAATATTGACTTTAAATTTTTTTTTCAATTTCAAGTTTAATCAACAGGCTAGTGTCCTAATCGTAGTCGACTGATTAACACTTCATTTATTAAAATCAAATAAATTTTTTTTATATTTAAAATTAAGATATTTATAAATTTAAAAAAAAACAAGAAATAGCTATTTTTTATGAAAACAAAAAAACATTGATAAATTTAATTTTTTAATTTTTTTCCCTCAAAATTAAGACAGAAAAGTGTTTTTTATTTTTAAATATTAAACTAAAAAAAAGCTCTAAAAAAATTTTAAAAAAATTAAAATTTTTTTTTAAATTTTTATAATTGTTACAATAAAAAGATTCAAAATTGTTCCCATTGAAATTATATGAAAAAATTTTTTTCCAAATTTTTAAATCCACTTCCATTAGATGCAAGACAAGTCAAAGTCACAGACTTAATTTTTTTAAAAGATAAATGGTGAAAATTTAATTAATTAAATTTTAATTAAATATAAGACCAAAATTATGCTTGTTAGAAAAAGGAAGATAGAAAAGACTTCGAATTTGAAGATAAACAGATTGAAGCAGTTTCTCAGTAACTTCTTTTTCTCAGTAATTAATTAATTAATTAATAAGCTTTTAGAACTGCATTGACTCACTTCCTTCTATTAAACCTTTATTATCCTTTTATTAGTTTTGATTGCCAAAATAGCTAGTGACAAGGCAGCCCCTATCGAACTAAAAGATTTCAAGATTAAAAGAGTCCTGCATGAACAGACGCTTTTGAATTTGATTTTGAATAATTAACACCTTCTTACAAAAAATCTTTAATCTTGCCTCTTCCTATTATTAATTTTTTGATCCCCGGAAATACTTTACTGATAATTTAATATTATTTATTTGTATATCTGTATCGAGCATTAGCTCATTCAGATAAAAAAAAAGGCAAATAAAATAAAATTAAAAGTTTTGTTAAAATAAGTTTTGAAATAAATAAATAAAAAAATGACAGAAAAGGAAAGTTAAAATGAATAAAGGTAGATGAGGTAGTTTAAGGATTTTAAAAATTGGACAGTTAAAGAACAAAAGAAGAAATTACAAGATAGCAATTACACAAAGGAGTAGGGTATTCGATGAAACGAGATTCGAAACATTTTCGGTATTCATTTACCAGTCTGATACCTTTAATAAAAAAAAAATAAAATACCCTTAATATATTAAAAATATTGTAAAGAAAACAACATTTGGTCCGTTGAAATCAAATCATCGTTTGAAACAATTAAATCAGAAGCGCCCAAAAAGAAAGAAAACACAACTAAATAAAGTTCAATCAATCAATTTTTTCAATCAATGAAATTTCAAGAAATCTTGGTTCAACCGACTGTGTCAACTTCAAATGTCAGCTCAATATCAATTGTAAAAAGAAATCTTAATTTCTGATATGTTGCTTACTTTTGTTCTTTTATTTTTACCCTTTTTGTTCCTAAAAAGGTTTCTAAAAACAGGAAATTAATTTTTTATTTGAGACAAAAAATTAGTCAACACCCCCTATTCGGTTAACCATAAATTCGATTTTCCATAAATCAAAAAAGTTTCTCATTCTGTATAATCGAATATTTACTGTACTTTCAACACTCCAAAATAATAGAATTTTTTTTATTCTAAATAGCGAGCGATAAAATCATCTCTCATTGCGCGCCAATTTAATAAAAAAAAAGCAAACACAATCTTTTTTAATCATTATCTTTTAATAAATCCCTGCCTAGATTAAGCAGACAGCTAGCTTAACTTGAGAAATAACATTTTTATAGAAGATAAAATGAAAAACTTCTTTTTATTTGCTTTAAAAATTATTCAATAAGCCAACAAAAAGTGATGAAAAAAAAGGTTGAAGAAGAGAGGTCACCTTGCAAATGCAGAAATGTTGCTGCAATTTATCTGTAACTCGTTTGGCTTTAGTCTAGAAATTGTAAGCCAAAACTGTTTCTAATTAAAATGCAGATGAGTTTATTCATGAGCTTGCTAATTTGCATCTCTGACGCTAATTTAGCTGAACCAAGAACTATAAAATTGCCCGCCAGGCAAATTAACTCAGAAAGCTTTTCTCTTCTCATATTGCTCTCACTTGTTGCCCCAGGCTGCATATTTTCTCTTTTAGCTTTTAATTAAATCAAAAGAAAGCACTAAAATTTTCTGTTGTTAAGTCTGTTTAGTCAATCAATTAGAACTGCGCTTTGCAGGCTTTTAGAAACAAAAAAGTGATTTCTAATTAGCAAATTTGAATTCAAACTTGAAGAACTAGAATAGGCTCTCACTTCTTAAAAAAACGAACTCGCTAAAACTAATGCATATTTTAAATTATCAAGTGAATTAATGCAGCCAAAAAACTATTATTATTTAAATTCACCTTTTTATGTTCGAGTGTTGAATTAAAATTGATTTTATATCTAAAAAAGAAACACAATAGCTTCGTAGTCTATCATTTGATTTTAAATATACATTTTAAAATGTCTAATTTAAAAAGAGTATCAATTATGATAAAAGACACTTGATACATGTCAAATTAGAAATAGATGAATATCAACCCAATTGAGAAATGTTAGAGCTGTATTAAATAAAGTTAAGTACAAAATTATTGGTAAAATAACTAAGAAACAAAAACAGCGCGGACAAAAGGCAAATTTAAGTTTCAGATCAAATTTTAAGATCAAAACGATCATTTAAAGCTTTAAAACTTAATTGATCTAATGATTTTTATTATTTTCAAGTAATAATTACTAAACATTACTAGACATGTTATGTCAAATAATGGTTCATTATCAAATTAACATAGAAATGATTAATATCTAATTTATTTAACAAAAACATTCAATAATTCAAATAATTCAGGTTAGGTTAATTCACAAATTCAAATTTATAACTTTTATATCCATTCATTCGAACAAAAATAATTTAATTTTTCCACTTAAATAAATTATAAATTTTAAAACATTAATTTTTTTTTTTTTTTAAAGTAAGTTTTCATTAAAAACAATTAAAAAATTTAAACCTATTAAAGTTCAATAAAAAAAGGACATTTTAAAATTTTAAATATGAATTTAAACTTGACATGAAATGTCAAGTAATTGCTTTGGAAAAAATTTATTTCTTCTCTATTATTAAAAACGATATTACAATTTATATTTTGATCTTTTGATCTTGATCTCAAACTTCAATTTGCCGGATAAAAACAATAACACTTAAATTTGTTTTCAATTTAAAGTTAATTACTATGAATTCTTGAAAACTAACTCATGGGCCTTTGAAAATTGGGTGAGGTAATAAAGAAACAAAAATTTTCAGTTTTTTTTTTTAAACAATTTATTTGAAAACCTGAGAATTATAAAAATTTGCAGGAAGGAAGTGAGAAGTGTTCAAAGCTAGGCCAATTATTGTTCATCATATTCATAAACATAGACATTTCTGAAGTAATGAATAATTTTTCGAAATTTTTTGCAGATGACTGTAAGATAGAAACATTTACGATAAGCTTCAACTGCAAACAGGCATGGAAAAGTAGTTTAGTGGTCCAAAAAGTGGCAAATGAAATAGAAAATGGTTTGTACAGTAGGTATCCACGCAGTGATTACTCTATCAATAACATTATCTACTAAATTGGTCTCAAAATCTTTATTTAATTTTATTTATTTCAAAATTACGCCATGCTCGGCGATGATAAAATAAAAATTCAAAAATTTATATCAGATAGTTTTTTTTCATTCTTAAACAATCAAAAATTATAAATTTATTTCCTTTACAAATTAATGTTTTTTAATTGTTTTTTTTTTTAATTCAAATTCAAAATTAAACAAAGATATTTGTATAATCTCTCCATTCACGGTAAGTACACTTTAACCAAAAATCTGAGTTCATTACTTCTTTAATCTATGTTATCTAGGCAGTATTTTATCGATTCGCAAACTCCATTCTGATTGTTTATTTTATCTTTATTTAAGGCTTCGCATGATCCTAACATTTCTTGTAAAATCTTTACAGCATTGTCTTATCATTCTTCTCGTAAACTTCTTTTTTAAATCTTGAGTTGCCTTTACTATTAAAACGTGTGTGAATCTGTTAAAGGTTAAAATCTAGCTTAGAAATTTGGATAATTTTTTAATTTATCAAAACGGGATAACTTTCTAAAAATAAGAAAACTGGATAATTTTTTCGCGATAAAAAAAGGGATGATATTACTTTTTACTGATTTTTACTGACATTATTCTTGATATTACTTAAAGGCTCACTATTTAAGTTAAATAGAAATCTTTTTTTAATAAATAGAAATAATTTTTTTTTAAATAGAAATAATCTTTTTTTAACAAATTTATGCAACAAATAAACAAAAAATTCTTTCCTAAAAAATTTATTTTTGCAAGCAAACAATTTTTTTTCTTTATATACAAATTAATTGTTTGATAAATAAACTTACTTTGACTTTAAATAAATTTAAATTTTAAATAAACAAAAATATATTTTGACAATGTTTGATGACGATTCGCAATCTGCCATCCAATCCAACTCAGATAATTGGATAACGTTAGAAGAAAATATATCAAAGGCTGAGATAGACGAATTTATACGTACGCAAATGCCGATTTCAATTTCTTATCAAACTAATCGCGCAACCTATTGCACTTTTTGTGACGATATTTTACAGCGACACAAGTATAAAGAGCAATTGAGGAAATGCAAAGAACTCAAATGTCCCGTGAAATATAAAGTACTTTTTTGTGAATCCAACGAAATAGGTTCTATCGCACAAAAAATGATCACAATCATAACATTGAAACACAATATAATAACGCTAACGGTCTGCCACAAGTCATTAAAGACGTTATTATAAGATTATTAGACAATTATAAGATTATTATCGAGAGTTTGTTCAATTAAAAAAGAGAGGTAGACCACCTAAATCTAATAATGGGGCATTGAATAAGAATTAATGTAAAATTATAAATATAAAAAAAATCTATTTAAATGAGAATTATTTTTATTTAACTTACGAAAAATTCAATTTAGAAAAAAATTAAACTATTTATTTATAAATTAATTACTTTATATAAAAAAACTATTTTTATAATAAAAAATAAATGTATTTAATTTGTTATATTTTTTATGTAAAAGACTTATTTAACTTTTTAGAAAAAAATAAAATCTTTTTAATAAAAAATTTTAGCTATTTAAGTTAAATGTTATTTCTTACTTAAAATTATTTGTAAATTAAAATTATGAATTTCCTTTACTTAAAAAATTTGTTCAGTCTATTTTTATTTTTCAAATAAAAAAAAACTTTACTTTTGCGAATTAAACTATTTTAAAATTTTTTATATTTTTATATTTAACATCGCCAAGCCTGGCGTAATTATTTGAATAAATTATATTTTATTGAATTAAATTACTTTTTACCTATTTAGACCACGTTTGCCAATAAATTCATTGTTTATAGCTCCATTACTTTAACCTGAAAATCCCTAGTAAGGCTAACTTGTTTCAAGTCACAAATTTGAATCAAAGTCATGAAAAAAAATAATGCTGAGAACTGACCACAAAAAAAATTTTTACATCATCGACTTTATTATTAACAGAATTGTTAAGACCCAAGTCTAGACACCACACTTTTTCTCTCTGTTCATCTCAGTTATTATTGTGAAGCACACACTCTAGCTCCTGTGTAAACCAATAATTTTTTGTTATAGCCAGATTTATTTATAAGCCTTAAGTCTTAAGCCAAGTCTAAGTCCGAACTTAATTTTTTTTTAACTCTTGACTTTGACTTGAACGTATCCGCCACAATAACTAGCTGTAAAAAAAATTTGACTTAAGACTTGTGACCTTTAAAAAACTCTGAGTATTTTTTATCTTTAAAATTTATATTTTGAATGCTTTTTAATTTTTTTAAATTGATTAGAAATTAAGTGTTAGTTTTTTCCATAAAATAATATTAAATAAAACATTTTTTTTCCTTTTTCAATATGATATTTTGATTACATAAAACAATTTATTGCTATAATTTAATTTTAGTTCAAATATAATGCTAAATAATATTTGAGGTAATCATTTACAGTCAATTATTTTATAATCACTATAAATGCGTTTTTAAGCCACGTGTATTTTTTTAAATATTAAAAAAAATCCAATATTTTTTTTGTTCTTTAAAAAAAAACGATTTTATTCATAAGATCTTAAATCTTAAAATGAAATTAGAAGCCTTTCTCTTTTAATTTAATGCTAATCATTATTTGTAAAACGCAATAAAATTTTATTCAAATTTTCCATTTTATTTTCTTCATTAGTCAAGTAAATAAAAATTTATTAAATTTTATAAAAAAATACAACATTTGAATTAAAAAAAATTTAAAAAAATTTAAAATTTTCAAGAAATTTTGGCACTTTTTTTACGCTAATTTCCGTGATTTAGAAAAATTACATTAATTAACGTAATTTTTCTTTTAAATTCCTGAAATTAACGCCAACTTTGGTAAAATCCTTTTATAGAATCACCATTGTAACAAATTGAATAGACATAGACCCTAAGAAAAAGCATTGTGAATTTTTGAACAAAAAATAAAAACAATAATTTTAAAAATATACTTTTTATTTATTTCAAAAAACACCACTTGGGTGACGAAGGAAAAAATACAAAAATAATTAAAAATTATTTAAATAAAATAAATCATTAATTTAAGATAATAACTTGTATCACTCAATTTTGGTCTCTGTAATTTATTATTATTAAATAAATAATTTGGATGTGTCTCTGTAATTTAATTTAAAAGATTTTCTAATGCTTAAAAAGCTTTTGCAGAGATATAATTTACAGTTTTAGACCAAAAAAAAAGATGGCTAAATAAGAAGGAGTATGAATTAACTCATTATATAGATGAATTACAATGATATTTGAATAAATGAATTTATTATATAAATGAATTAAAGTATTATCTAATTAATTTTTAATAAATTTCGATAAAATATATATGAAAGTGCTATCTAAATAAATTAAATTTGTGTCTATTTGAATAAAGTTTTTATAAAAAAAAATGAATTAATTTAATATCTAAAATGATTAATATTGTATCTAATTTATAGAATAATATTTCGAATTGAGTATATACTTTTCGAAATGTTTATTTAATGTGAAATGAATTGATAAAAATTATTTAATCAAATAGTAGAAATAAAAGCAAAAAATTTTAAGTAAAAAATCGCCAATAATATTATGTGCTCATTCATAGAGAAAAATTTAGATAATACTTTAATTCATTTAGATATTAGTTTAATTTATTTAGACAACAAATTAATTTTTTCTCAATAAAAAGGTCGCCAAATGATATACTCACCAAATAGACAATTTTTGTTTGACAATTGATTTAGTGCGTTTTAGTAATTTTGGTAAGTGTCAAAAATCATAAATCATATAATCAGACAATTTTTTATTAAGATAAAAAATTTCTGAAATCTAAAATGAAATAATATAAATTTACTAATAAAATGTTTTAAAAGGATTGTAAATAAAAAATAAATCATTGAGATTGATGAAGTCTGAAGGAGGTTATTAGAATCGAAATAAATATGTCTGATACTATCTATTTTGATTTGTAGCTAAATAACAATAAATTGATTTTAACTTGGATAATTTGCTATTAATTTATTCTATTAAATTAATCGATATAAAAGTTCTTTTTGAAAACTCATATAAAGGATCTCAAAAAAATGATTAAAGACAGAATTATGTATCTAATTTTAAATTTAAATATTGCTATTTATATAAAAGCTTCATCGGAAAAATTGAAAAAAAAAGAAAAATACTAAAAAGCATGTACAACCAGAATTGTTACTCAATTCGCTGTTTTTCAAAAAGTCAAGTTTTTTAGATTTTTACCATTTTTTTTTCCTATTTTTTTTTGATTTTTTCTGTTTGAGATGATTTTTTTGGACAAAAAAATGAAATTAAAGACTAATCGGTCAGATTCATAATTTATTTCAAATTTTTTTTAAGTTTAAGTTTTTTTTTTATAAATTAAAATCTATTTATTTGTTTGTCTATGCCGAGCTATTTAAATGTTTTATTTATTTGTTTATCTGTACCGAGCTAATGCTCCTTCAGAATACACAAATAAAAAATAAATAAAAAATAAATAAAAAAAGGATAAATAAGTCAAAAGAAAATTAAAAACGATATGTTGAAATAACTAGAGGTTAGACATTTTTAAATATTTGATAGTTCAGGAAAGAAATAAGAAATTACTAGGTAGCAATTACACAATGGAGTTGGATATTCGATATATCTTGAATGATTCATTTAGCTCGTCAATGTTTATTGACGAACTATCTAGCTGATTTGAAGACTTTAGTAAATCTCGGTCCCCAATTAGCTTTCTTAAACTTGAAATAAAAATTCGAAGAATTAACTGTAATTAAATGCTCAACTGATAAATATGCATGGATGGGAAAATGATCACTCAACATATCATCATCTACCAGAACCTTGAAGTCGAGAACTCTATCTGAGATTGAAGATAGGATTAAAATATCAAGGACCTCATAAAATTCCGTTTTAAATTTATTATATTTTGGAGTCTTATCATTAATTACGGAGAGGCTGAGCTTGTTAAAAATTTCTCTAAAGTAAAACCATTTTCTCTCAAACAACCTAAACTTTTTGTCTTCGCGTTGAGATCACCTCCTGTTATAAATTTCCTGTAGCTACTTGATATATCAAGGAAGAGTTCAAAAGGAAGTTCAATACTTGGTGGATTGAAAAGACTAAAAACAAAAAACTGTGTATTTTTTAAGTTTATATTGATACACAAAAGTTCTGTACCAGACTTATCAAATGAATTATCTTGTTTAAATTCAATTTCTTCTTTTACTAAAATAGCCACTCCTCCACCATGTTAATTTCGAGCCTTAACCACTGATATATAATTTTTAAAATTAAAATTAAAATCACTCGGACTACAGTGCCGATTTGACAAGTGGATTTCTGATAATTTTACGCAATTTTATGTAAATTTACGTAAAATTACGAAAAATTACGTAAATTACTTTGTAACAACAGCAAATTTACGGATTTTTACGTAATTTTACGTTAATATACGTAAAAATTTGTTAAAATGAAGATGCCAAAAAAAATCTCGATATTTTGAATTTTTTATTATTTTCTAATAAATTTTGAAATAATTAGTTTCTATTTATTAAATCAAATTTTACCAAAAGTTACTTTTTTAGCTTTTTAATAATATTTACGTATATTTTTGTAAAAAAAGGTAAAATATGGTAAAAAAAAGTAACTTTTAAAAGAAAATTAATAAATTTTTAATTTTTCTAATAAACAAGGAGTCCGACCATCCGCCATTTTTGTCTAACACTATATCAATTACCTATAAAACAAAAAATAACACAGATTTAATCTATTAAATTTTAAGAATTATCTACTTTATTAATCGACTTATGTAATTATTACATCTAGTAATTGTTAAATTTTTTTGAAATTCGAAAATTAAACTAGTCAATTCTTCATCATTTTGAGGATCATTTGCTCTAATAAATCTTTTTAATTCATTCCAAGAAGCAATACCATGTACATCTAAGTTAAAGAGTAAAATTCATATCTGGGACGGGATATATCGTAAAGGAATTACAGAATTCGCAGTATATTTTATTACTTAAAAAAATTTTTTCATTTGATATCATTTCTAAATTTAAAAGGGATTTAAAGAAAATATGGACCAAATTTTGTATACTACAAGACGATCTGAAATGGAAAGAGCATATTTCTGCGTCCATCCTCAAAGCAAATTTTGTACTCGGAAAGCTCAAAAAATCCTTTGAAAATTGGGACACTAGAACATTCAAAATATTATTCACATCGTACGTGCGACACATTCTAGAATACGGCTCGACAATTTGGAACCCTATTCGTAAAAAAGAATTTAAACAAATGGAAAATGTCCAAAGGAGGGCCACAAAACTGGTACCACTTATCAGAAACAAAAGCTACGAAGATCGCCTTAGAATACTCGGATTGACAACTCTAGAAGATCGTAGAAAAAGAGGTGATTTAATCCAATACTTTAAAATTAACAAAAATATTAATATCGTAGACTGGTTCCATCCTTTTAACCACAGCCCAAACTCAAACTGTTCAGGACCAGCTGGCTCTACAAGAGGGCACAATAAACTCTACAGACAATTCGTAAAATCTTGTCCTGCAAGACACAATTTTTTCACAAATAGAGTGGTACCAACTTGAATGAATGAACTACCGGAAAATGTCATAAAAGTTGAAACAGTCAAGAGTTTTAAGAATAAATACGACAAATTTTCAAATGGTCAGAAACATCTGCCATAGCTAAGTACGTTGGTGCTTAGCTCCGCGGTTCACCCGTTGCAGATAAAACAATAATAATATTCATAAAAATGATTCGAAATTTAAATCTATTATAAAAAATATCCTTGCACCAGAATATACAGTCAACTATCGTAAAACCGTAACGTTTTGGACCTGAAAAATCATTCAGGATTAACTTTTTCGAATAAGATATAAACTAATGTTGAATGAGGACAGAGCTAATCGGTCCAATAAGCGGGCTGTAACTCGCGCTTTTTGGCCCGTTTATTTAAGCGGGCTACGTTTTGGTCCGTTTAACAACCGTTTAAATTTAAACGGGTGGTCCAAGAAACCGTTCCTGTTTATATTTCATGGTTTACTTATTAAATAATTCTTTATTTAAATAATGTACCTTTTTTTTCCGCATTTTAAAATCCATTCACCTACTTATAAAAATTAAGGCTCTATGTTTTTAAATAGATTTTGAATATTTTTCAAGAGAGTGTTTAAAATTTTTTAGTAAAAAAAATTCAAATTTCCTTTATTCTTAGATATTTTATATTTTTTAAAAAATTAATCTTTTTTAAAAAGAGTTATTTTCTTATTTGAATAAAAAATGAATAAAATTTAAAGATTTTTTTTAAAACAATAAAAATTAAATATCAAATGCTTGAAATTTAAAAATAAATTTCGAAAAATAGCACTTTTTTCATGGTTTTTCAAAATTGTATAAGAATTTTCATTAAAAGACGAAAAAATACACCATATCGATTTTAGTTTTTATTTATGTGATCAACAAAAAAACTGCATTGTGAAATTTTAGTACCAGGTGAGATTCATGACCAGGTGTGAAATATTTCTATATTTATTTATTTATTTGAAATTAACCTCCAGTCAAGGAGAAGTAAAATTAGAAAAAAAAAAAATATATATATATAAAGAAAAATAGTTAATTAAATAATTTAATGAAAGTACATAGAAAAATTTGTGAAAAGTACAAAAAGAGAAATAAAAAGTTTTTTGAATAAAGATAGATTGAAAATTTGGACAAATGTGAATGTGAAATATACTGGTCATAAAAAAAATTACCAGGTCATAAAAAATTTTACCTGGTCATATAAAAAATCATCTTGTCATTAAAAACACACTTTTAATTAGAAATTTTGATTTAAACTAATGACCAATTGTTTTAAATTCTGGTCTATTTAATTAAATAATCAATCAAAAAAGCTAAGAAGAATCCAAAAATATTGTACAAATACCTAAATGATCAACAAGTTATCAAAGAATCTATCAAAGCATTAAAAAAGTCAAACAATGAATTAACGCAAGAACCGAAAGAGATATCAAATCTTCTTAATAAATGTTTTCAAGATGTTTTTGTTATTGAACAAGATGGTGAGCTTCCTCCTTTTGAAGTTGAATTTAATGAAAACTGGTCAGAATATATTGACATAGAGCCAAATGACATTAGTTATGAAATGGTTTTCAAAAAAGTACAAGACCTTAATCAAAATAAATCATGTGGTGTAGACAAGCTTCATCCGTTATTGCTAAAAAACTGTGCAGAAGCCTTTACTGTTCCTTTAACTTTGATTTTCAGAGAATCATTATCGAATAGTCAGCTTCCAATTCAATTCAGATCAGCAAATATTACTCCATTGTATAAAAAAGGTGATAAATCAACGGCAAGCAATTATCGTCCTGTGTCTTTAACTTCAATTCCTTGCAAAATTATGGAAAGTATAATAAGAACCAAAATAGAAGACTATCTTTATAAGAATAATATTATATCGAAAGAACAGCATGGATTTGTTAAGAAAAAGTCATGTACATCTAATCTTCTGGAAACGCTAGATTTCATCTCAATGAGCCTAGACAAAAGTATTCCTGTTGATGTGATTCTGCTAGATTTTGCGAAAGCATTTGATACTGTTCCGCACAGACGACTAATAGCTAAATTGAAAGCGTATGGCTTTGATGGTCTGACACTAAAATGGATTGAAGCTTTCTTGAAAAATAGAAAACAACGAGTTATTCAAGGTGAAATTTTGTCGGATTGGGTTGAGATTTTTTAGCGGTGTACCACAAGGGTCAGTGATTGGTCCACTATTGTTCGTTTTGTATATCAATGATCTACCTAAAGGAATAGAGAATGTTGTGAAATTGTATGCAGATGATACTAAAATTTTCTCGCAAAAGGTATTAGAAATAAGCGCCGCGAAACTACAATCAGATTTAGATTTAATTCTCAAATGGACTCAAGATTGGCTACTTCTCTTCAACACATCAAAATGTGTGGTTATGCATTATGGTCATAAAAACAAAAAATTTCCTTATTTTATTAATGGTAAGCTATTAGCAACGTCAGAAACCGAAAGAGATCTTGGAGTTATTTTCAATACAATTCTTAAATGGAAAAATCAAGTGATAGAGGCTACAAACAAAGCAAATCAAATGTTAGGTCGCATTAGGAAGTCATTCGCTCGTTTTGATTGTAAGTTATTAAGATCTTTGTATTTAACTTTTGTTCGTCCTCTTTTGGAATTTGCGGTGCCAGTATGGTCTCCAATTCTTAAGTCTGACTGTGAGAATGTTGAAAGGATTCAACGCAGAGCTACGAAATTTGCTTCTTCAATTAGATACAAACCGTATGAAAGCAGATTGAAGGCTTTGAACATTCCAAATCTGGTGGAAAGAAGAAAAAGAGGTGATCTAATTCAATTATACAAGTTCATGCATGGAATAGAATCGGTTGTAAAAAGCAACAATTTTAATGTCACAAAAAACCAAGGAAGAGGTCACTGTCTCAAATATCACAAAGAAATATCGAGGCTCCAACATAGAACTTTTTTTTCAACAGAACCGCTAACATATGGAACTCGCTGCCAAATGAATTAGTTGAAGCCCCCAATGTTAACAGCTTTAAAGCAGGCATTGATTGCTGGATGAGCAGCAATCAATCACATCAGCTGTCTTAGTGTGCTTTATCAGCACACTCGCTGGCTAGCCAGCTACAGTCAAAACTACTACTACTACTACTACTACTAAAATATAGCCAATCACATTATTTTTTTGTTACAATATTTTTTACATGTTCATTTCTTGGTAATTCAGGCTTGCTCAAATTTTTTTAAATTAAAACTTAAACCAGAATAAGTTATTTTTAACTGACAAATTGAAATATAAATAATTTTAAATCTTGTGCCTTTTTTTTCAAAATAAAACTCGTTCTCCTCGCAAAGATTGTAAATGATTTTTACGTTGGTCAATTGATGAATCGCTTGAAAACTTAGCTACTAATATATCCATTTTATTTCAAATTATTTTTTTTTTACATAAAATAAAATGATGAATAAATTAATGAATTTTTGCTTAACAAAAATGTAAAAATTTCAAAAAAAAAAGGATATGGGGCAATTTGCCTCGAAATTTAGTCATTCTTATGACCCAAATTTTTTTGTCATATTCTTATAAAACTCGATGCGCTGATTCAGAATATATATAACTTTTCAAACTTAGCATGTTCTTTTCAGGATTTATTGTAGTTGAAAGTTGTACGTGCTTTTGGGGTCTTTTTTTCTTATTTTTACAATAAAGTTCGTATAGAATTTTTTTTTCTTTTTAATAATATTCTTTCTAGTCCAAAATTGAACAACGAATCCGAAAATCTCATTGATTTTTTGCTAACATTATTATTTCAACCCAAAAATCTAAAAAAAAAACGAAAAAAAGAGAATTTTGCCTTTCAGATCATAGGGTGCAATACCGCACCAAGTCAAAATTTTTTTCAGAAATTTCATTTTGGGTAATTCTCTATGCAAAACAACATATTTGAAAAGCTAAGGCTGCTCGTCATGCTTTCTTGCCTTTTTATTATACTCTAAATTAACCTTACATACTTTTAAGTGTACTCAGTCAAACTGGTTTATGCATTCAACGTACACAAATTTTGACTCAAAATTCGTAATCTATGTATGATCAAACCTATAAAGAACTGGTTTTCATCAGACTGCTTATATAAACATTCTTGAGCTTATAAAAATTAATATTAATATTAAAAATCGTTAAAAACAAACACAAATGGATATTTACAAGTATGATACCTGCCCAATTCACTTTAACAAAAGTACTAAATCGAGCCAAGCAGCCAATCGCAATAAAGTTTGCATAAAATCTTCATGGTTGGTTCATTCAATTAGAACTCAAGGAATAGACCCAGCTTTACATATGGATTTGTTGCTCATGTCATAAAGCCATTTCACGTTCCTATCCAGACAAAAACACGAATAATCTTTTTTACGATTTTGCCTTCTTGGAAATTACTGAAGAAATCCAAAACAATCCAATTCCTTTGGTACTGGAAGAAACCTTTCAATCCCTCAGTCAACCTCAAAACAAGTCTCTTTAGATTTTTCAGATATCGATTACGAAAGATGTAAAATTTTGACGGATATTTCAAGAGATGATTTTTTGGAACTGTACAAGATGATTCCACATTGCAATTTTCCTGGTCGAATTTCAATGATTAATGCCCTCGGTTTTTATTTGACACGATTAAGGACCCGTCTCACATCTAAAGAATTATCAGCATTTTTTCATTTTGCGTCTTATGACAAAATAAAAAGATGCATTCGGAATATTAGGGAGATTCTTGAAAATGAATTTACACCTTTAAAAATCGGCTTCCAAATTATCAATCGCGATGATATAATTAAAAACCACACAACGATAATGGCAAGAATTTTGGCAACCCAACTGAAAATGATTTAATTACTATTTGGGATGCAACTTATTCATAGAAAAATCATCTTCGTATACTTTTCAAAAGTCCTCTTTTTCAGAGCATAAAAAGCGTTGTCTACTTAAGTTTATGCTTATTGTATCTACTGATGGTACGATTAAAGACGTGATTGGACCGTATTTTTCTAATGGAAAAAATAATGATGCCAAAAATCTGGAGAATATAATGGATAAAATGAATGAAGCTACTAACTGGTTCTACGAGTGACATTTTTGTTGAAGATAAAGGCTTTAGAGACTCAATCAACTTTTTGAAAAACAAAAACTACGAGCCGAAAATGCCTAGTTATTTACAAGGCAAAAAACAACATTCTACTACAGATGCCAATTATTCTAGATTAATAACAAAAATTAGTTGGGTGATTGAATCTGCAAACGGACGAATTAAACGATGGAAATATTTTAGCAACACTGTGCCAAACAAGATCATTAGATTTTTAGAACATGATTTTCGTTTAGTCTGTGCGTTAATCAACAAGTATCGACCTCAACTTGCAAATACGAATGAGTCTGAGAAAATTGATTTGTATAGAGCAATAGTTGAAAAAGCAAGCGAAGAAAATCCTTTAAAGGATGAGGTGAAAATGTATTCTAAGCGCTTTTCAAACAAAAGAATTGTTTACTTGAATGAATTTGTTTTCCCAAAGATTTCTGAAGAGTAAATTAAATCGATTACGTTTGGAATTTATCAACTTAAACAGAGTATTTCCTATTCACTTGAGCATATAAATCGCAATGGAAGTTATATATTTGAATTTTTTTGAAGAGAACTCAAACTTGATCCGGGTAAAAATTCTTTCAAGGTTTGTTTCTAAATTAATACATAATACATGGATAAAATTCACAGACAAATCTGAGAAGGAGCCAATAATTGGTTGGTATTGTGATTGTAAAAGTGGTTCAAGAGTTTTAGGAGCCTGTGCACACGTGACGAGTGTTATTTGGTATTTAGGAGTAAAAAAGCATGGTGCTGGGCGTTTAGAAAAAAAAATGACTAATTATTTTTTTGAATTTGTAATTGACTGTGATAAAGATTTTATAGAAGAAGTGGATTCAACAGCGATTGACAAGAGTGATAATTTTTCAGATAAAGACTAGAGAAGACTTTTTTTAAAATAAATTTTAATTCTTGAATTTTTCAAAAAAATTTATTTTTGAACCTAAGAAAAAAAATGCCAATTTTGTAGGAAATTTTATGCTCTTTAAAATGTATACAAGTTCTTTTTGATAAGATTGATAAAAGGTTAAGATAATCAATAATAATAATAAGTTAAGATAATAAGAGAATCAGAAAAGTTTCAGCATAAAAAATTGATTGATACTTTTAAGTTGACTAAGTCTACGATGTTTATATAAGCAGTCTGATGAAAACCAGTTCTTTATGGGTTTGATCATACATAGATTACGAATTTTGAGTCAAAATTTGTGTACGTTGAATGCATAAACCAGTTTGACTGAGTACACTTAAAAGTATGTAAGGTTAATTTAGAGTATAATAAAAAGGCAAGAAAGCATGACGAGCAGCCTTAGCTTTTCAAATATGTTGTTTTGCATAGAGAATTACCCAAAATGAAATTTCTGAAAAAAATTTTGACTTGGTGCGGTATTGCACCCTATGATCTGAAAGGCAAAATTCTCTTTTTTTCGTTTTTTTTTAGATTTTTGGGTTGAAATAATAATGTTAGCAAAAAATCAATGAGATTTTCGGATTCGTTGTTCAATTTTGGACTAGAAAGAATATTATTAAAAAGAAAAAAAAATTCTATACGAACTTTATTGTAAAAATAAGAAAAAAAGACCCCAAAAGCACGTACAACTTTCAACTACAATAAATCCTGAAAAGAACATGCTAAGTTTGAAAAGTTATATATATTCTGAATCAGCGCATCGAGTTTTATAAGAATATGACAAAAAAATTTGGGTCATAAGAATGACTAAATTTCGAGGCAAATTGCCCCATATCCTTTAGCGCGAGAAAAGCAAAATCAAATTCTATTTTTGATTATTTTTTTTTCTAGTTATTTGATTAGTCATAAAAATTTTCAACCTGGTCATATGAACTCTTTACCTCGTCATAAATTTTTTTTTAATTTTTTGTTTTTATTCACTCATGGTCATGAAATTTCATGACAACTGGTCATCAGCTTTACAAGACCCTTTAGTACAAAAATTACATTAAAAAATTAAAAACGCTATAATTTATTTTCTAAATGTGCAAAAATCGTTCTATAAAAAGTACAATATTTTATAAATTTGTATAATCGAATTCCAAGCTCTGCAAAAACTCTGAAATTTATTGCAATTTTTTAATCAAATATTTTTTGATGGTGTGCATTTTAATGAAAATTGCAGAGTTTTTGCAGAGCTTGGAATTCGGTTTCACAAATTTTAGCACAGTTATAAAATAAATTATAGCGTTTTTTACTTTTTGTACTATAATTTCACATTGCCAAAAAAAACTTACTTGACCAAAATATTCTAAAGATAATTTTTTAATAAAGTAGTAGTAGTAGTAAAAAAAACTGCGACCCAAAACGAGTTAAGCTTCTAAAAGCTATAGCAGTAAATAATTCCTTTCAAGCCATTTATCTGGTTTAGCTTTTAAAAATATGTTTTGTTTTAGAATTAACTTTTTCTTCAGACAGTCTATTCCAATTATTAACCACTCGATTTGTCAAGAAATGATTACGATGCATACAATTTTTGGCATCTTCTCTTAGCATGAATTTTCTGAGTTTTCTCAAATTGTATACTTGATTGGGAGAAAAGTTCATTCCATTTATAAGTTTAACACTTCAAAGCCATTTATGATTTTATAGATCTGTATTAAATCACCCTTCATTCTTCTTACTTTGTGGTCAGTTAACTCTAAAAACTCAAGTATTTTGTCATATTCGTAATAACGAGGAAAAGGGATGATCTTAGTTGCTCTTCTATGAAATTTTTCGAGTTGAAAAATTTCTTTTTCTAAATATGGGGACCAAAAACTTATTGCCAACTTTAATTTTAAAGTTTAAGCTTTACATTTCAACTTAATATTAGGGTTGTTAACATTCAAAAGAAGATTTAGAAGGCTTCCAAATTTTTGTGTTGAATTAGAATTTTCTTTTTTGAATAAAAATGTTTTGGAAATCTATAATTTCAAAATATTTTATTCAGAAACACTCCTTTTGAACGATTCAAAATAAAACAAAACGAACAAACTTTGACACAAAATTATAAAGTTCAAAATTAAAATTTCAAAACTCTCTATTCTATAATCAGAATGTTAAGAATTATAAATATACAAACAAATATATTATTATTATATAATATATTTTCTTTTTTCTTTAATAAATATAGAATCTTCCTCCAAAATTATTTTTCAAATTAAAAAAGAAATCTAATTTCATCTTTTACTAAATGTTATTTTATCTTTTAATATGTAAATAAAGTTGAAATGTCTTCAAATACTGAACCTATTCATTAGAATTTCACTATTTTTTATAATCATAAAAATTTATTGAATTAATAATTAATGAAAAATGATAAACAAAAATATGCACATGAATGCATTCAAAACGTTTTAATGAAACGATAATAATTTTTGTGTGTAGTATTTAAGTGTGAAAATATTTTTTTTAATGTTTAAACAATTGTTTTACAATTTAATTTATTTCAAAAAATTTGATTTAGTTTTTATAATCTCTTTCAATTATAATAGTTCCTTTTGAAGACCAAAATAACTAAATTACAATTTTCAAAATAAGATTTCCTATCCTCTTCCAAATGTTATATTACAAAACATAAATTTCAATTTTTCTTTTAAAAGTTATAAAAGAAAAGAGAAAATATTATTCCAAAATTTAAAAAATTTGAATGTTAACAACCCTACTTAATATGCCAAAAATGCTTCATTTTACTATTTTACAAAATTAATTCAAATTTTAACACTCAAAGGACCAAGGGGTCTTAAAGACCCTTTTTGATGCTTATTTTGCTCTTTGCTCAATATATTTAATCATTTTTGACAATTTTTTTTTTCATCAAATCTTAAATCAAAAAAATATTATAATAAATTCATTTTTGTTTTAAAATCTTTTTATTTTTCTGCAAAAAAAAAAAAAAATACGTTAAGGCCCAAGAGGGGTTTTTTGGACCCAGCAGAAATAGTGTCTTTTTTTTTGTAAATTAAATTGAACACCAAGCTAATTATGCTTTAAATTTCAAAATCTACTTAAATTAAATAATTCCTTTTATAAATTGCAATTTATGAACCATGTCTCGACGAAAAGCTGCCTTACAAGCCCTTGAACTTCTTAGTAATGCGGTTGATACCCAATCAGTAGCCTCTGATGATGATGATAATGATTATGAGGATAATGATGATTTTGATAATGATTTTGAAGATGAAATGGAAACATCAAATCAGCCTAATGCTGAATATGATTCAGATGAAGACTCTGATAATGAAGAAAATGAAGAAACTAACATAGACAAAACTTCGAAAAATGGAACGATATGGATAAGATTGAAAGATGGGGAAGAGACAAGTCTTAGAAAAAAGATTAATTTTAATGAGAAAGTTGGACCAACAAGCTATGCTTCACGTCAGATAAATGAGACCAAACTTTCAGCATTTATTAGGATTTTTGACCTGTCGATGATAAATGTTATATTGAATTGTACGAATCGTCATGCGAAAGCTGCCGATCTTCAAGTTTCATTTACAAAAGAAGACATACTAGCTTTTATCGGTTTACTTTATTACTTGTTTACTTGTTTACGCTTAGCAAGCACTGAGATTGATTCATCTGGAAAAAAAAGGTGTCAAATTAGGTTATGTAATGAAAACAAATCGAACTTTAATTGTGACAAATGCAAACAATTTACATGTGGTCCTTGTCTAGGAGGGAAGGTTATCAAATCGATTTGTAAGAATTGATACGATCAAGAATTGAGAATTTAGATAAAATTTTAATTTTTTTGGTAAAAAAATTTTTCTCTTGTATTTTTATCAAATTTTTTTTTATATTAAATTTTAGGTTTTTACTTAAATCTAGACATAATTTTTTTGAAAGTATAACAAAAATGATAAAAGACATTTATTTTTGCAATTTGTAACATTTTTTAACATTATTTGAATAAATAATCTAGTTTATTTTATCTAAAAAGCAAATCTAATTTTAGGGGTTTTTAGGACCCTATGGTCCTTAACGTAATAAAAAATATTGGGCCTTTGAGTGTTAAGATCTAATTTAGAATTTTTTGCTTGTATTTTTTCACATTCATTTTTATCATAATTTTTCTCATATTTCACATATTCTTTGGTCACATAATATGTAGCCAGGAAAAAAATACCTGGTCCCAAATTCGACATAAGTCACTTGGTCACATACCCAAGGAATATAAAAAAAAATTGTTTTATTTGTTTATACCTACCTAAAGCTCCCTCATATAAATATGTCGCTGAGGGTATTAATGTAAAAAAGGTCAGTGTAATTTTCAGCTTGTTAGAAAGAAATCCTTTTTATTATCGATTTTTACTACTCCCTTCCCAAAGTCACTTGAATTCAAACAATGTTGCTTTTCTCAAGAGCTCTAACCGTTAAGGTTTTTTGTATTGCAAAAGAGATTATCAAATACGTTAAATACTAGTTTTGATAATTCTCCAATAAATCAATTAAGGAAAAAAACCCTAGAACTAATTTATATCAAAGACACATTTAGAACAAATTTCTCTGTAGTTCAAAACCATTAATTATTTTTTGAATTTTTCCAGAGTTGTTTAAAAGTCCCAAAAAAAAGACTTTTTTTTTAAATTTGCTAGACCAGGCTTCATATCAAAAAACTCTTGGGTTGTCTAATGCAATAGATTTGCCATATATCAGAATTTTCTTGCATTTTTAGCATAAAAGTCTTCACAATTCTTCTTCGGTATTCAAAATTTTAAAGCACTGACTTTTTGAAAAAAAAATTAAAAAAAAAGTACGGACTTAGACTTGACTTGAGACTTATGACTTTTAAACAACTCTGAATTTTCCTTTACATTCTTTAATAAAATAAACTTGTCGAAAATAACTACAATCCTATAATTATTTTGTCAATTATTTTTTTAGTTTTAAAATTTTAGAATTTTCCACTAAAATTTTACAATTCTAGTGTTCTTTTGAACCCTGATGTAATATTTAAAGGGAATGTAAATATGTTTGATAGCGATAAAAAATATTACAGCAATTTTAAATAAAAATAAAATTTGAATTTTTTTTAAATTAAGTAAACTCAAAATCAAATACCCTTTTCACAAAATCAAACATATTCCAAAATCAAATCTCATTAGTTCTATTATTTTTTAATCTAAAAAAAATTAGGGCTTACTTTTACATTACTGATTTGTTCCAGTGGTTTTACCAAAATTTACGCGAATTTACCAAAATTTTAGTAAATTTACGAGAATTCCGGTAATTTTACGTAAAATCGCAAAAGTGAAAAACAGCAAATTAACCTGAATTTAACGGATTTGACGTAAAATTTCGTAAAAACCAAAAGGGCCAAAAAAATCCAAATTTTTGCAATTTTTTCACTTTTTTTTTCAAAATTAATAAAAATTAAAAAAAAAATCCGTATTTTTTTACGAAAATTTTCGTAAATTTTTATTGATTTTAGTGAAAAATAGTAAAAAAAAGTGAAAAAAAGTTTAAAAAAAAAGAAAAATTTAAATTTAGTTTTTTTAATATTTAAATTATTAGATACATATTTTTTAGTGCTTTGGCCAGTCGCCATTTTTTTCAATTACAATTTCAATTACCTAATTTATCAAAGTTAATATTTCAAAAAGTCAAAAACTTTAATTTAAATTTCAATATTTTTCAGATTATTTATATATTTACTACATTTTTCAACTTTTAGTGATTTTTTGTCATAAAATCCCATCTTCGTTATTTTCTATGATATCTTGCTTAAATAAAACTTGACATAAAAGAATCTTTATTTGACCAAGGCATAAAATGTATTAGTCACGCATCTCCATAAGTCGCCAAGACACAAAAGTATTCAGTCAATTTTTTTACTTGATTTTTAATTAAATCAAATATTACAATTTAAATTCTTTTGATTTAAAAAAAAAGTTAACAAATCTTTTTTTACGTTTAAAAAAGAAAACATTTCAAAACTAAATAAAAAGATTTTTTAGTATTTTTAATATAGAATAAATTCTTTTTAAATCAAAAATTAATTTTAGAAAATTAAAAAAATATTAAGTTAATAACGCTATTATTGTAAATATAATATTAAGAATAAAAAAGATTTTTACAAGTTATCTCCAAACAATCTCTGATGAATACTAAGAGAAAATTTGTCCAAAACTCTTAAAAAAAAAACTTTAAAAATATTCTTTTAAATAATTTTAAAAAATGGGCAGCAAAATAAAGTCAATTAATTTTTCGAATAAAAAAAGAGACTTTTTGAAATATTTTCTAAAAAATATCTGAAGAACATTCAGAGAACATTTCCCCAACACCTCTAAAAATTACCTTTTAAATTATTCTTTTGATTTTTGGTATTTTAAATGATAACATAATATTCTAAATGATAAAATAAAGTTTAATAAATTTTGAAACATTTGAAATAGTAAAATTTTACATTGACGTAAAATATATGGAAGGCCCCTTTGGCTTAAAATTACATATGTCCCGCATTCATAAAAAAAAGACAATATTCATTTTTACAATTTCAAATTTTTTTTAATGATATTTTTTTAAAATAATTTTTGTAATGATAACTAAATTTAAAAAATGATAACAAAATTTAAAAAATGATAACTAAATGTAACAAATGATAACTAAATTTCTAAAATATTTTTTTTTAAGTTTTTTTGCTAACATTTTTTCTTGATAACATTTTTTGTTATCCGCATGATAACATAACCGTAGGTGACCAGTTTGATAACAAAATATGTTATCAGTTGATAACAAAACCGGGTAGACCCGAATTTTTTTGAGAATTACATCTTATTTTTAGAATTACAGGACTGCTACGATAAGTGGATATATAATTTACTTTTTACATTGTATCTACTTATAAATTTTGGAAAATTAATTTTTTATGTTCTTTTACCAAAATTTACACATAATTAAAGATATTTTGGCTCTTTTTATTTTCCTTTTATTACGTAAATTTACGTAAAATTACCAACAATTCACTTCTCGTTGCAGTTATGTAAAAAAATGAGAGAAATTTTTTGAAATTATTTGGAAAAATATCTGAAAAACATTCAGAGAAAATTAATCAAAAAATCTTTAAAAAGATTTGACAGCGAAATAAAGTCAATTATAAAAACATTGATTAATATTTAAAATCTATTTCCATTAAAGAATTAATTTAATTGATAATAAATAGAAAAATTTTTCTGAATTTTTTTTTAATTATATTTAATTTTTAGAATAAAAAACGTGACTTTTTAAGATATTTTCCAAAAAATATCTGAATAACATTTATAGGAAAAACTTTTTTTAAATTTTTGAAACATTATTGTCTGGACAGCAAGACAAAATCAATTTTCAAAACATTGATTAATATCTAATTTCTACTTCAGTAAATATTTATTTCTCTGTTTAAATGAATTAAATAAATTATGTTTAATAAAGTTTAATTATTTAAAAAAATCGATTTCAAAAAATAAAATTTTTTCATCAAAAAAAAATATTTAATATTCAGATCAAATCATGAATTCCAATTTAACTTAAAAAATATTTACACAACTAACCAAAATGGTAAACTCCAATTTTTAAAAATTATAAATGAAAATACAAAATAAAAAATTCAAACTGAATTATCTTTATTTTTTGATAAGAAAAAAGTATTTATTTTGAAAAATTGATCTAAATACTATAAACAAAAATCTTGTGAGCCGTGACCCCAAGGCCAAAAAATTCTAGACTTATAAATTATTTTTTTAATGCCTGGGTAATAGATAAGATAGTGAGTTGAGTAAATATTGCTGGTATAATTGGCACCTAGGGAACTAAAATAAAGTTTCAGCCTTTTTCCCAGGGATTTAATTAGGCTGAAAGATTTAAGAGTTCCGGCTCTGAAATGATCTTTGAGATTCCGATTAGTCTCAAGTTAAGTGAATAAAAAATATCGATTTATGAAAAAAGATTTTTAGACTAAATTTTATCAAAACTTTATTTAACTTATTAATGTTTAAGCTCTGGCAAAACCGATTCCAGTAACAATAAAAAAATTTAATAAAAAAATCCATTCTTGGAAAAAAGAATCATATACACATCCATAGATGGAATTATAATAATTAGACTGGATGGAAATTTTATCTTTTTTTTAAGAGTTGCAGTTCAAATGAGAATAGATGGGATTAATTTACAGACGTGCTATTTGCATGCCTTAGCCTAATTAGCCCCATTTACTTAATTACCAGATACTCTCTTCTTAGTCGAACTCATAATTTATAAAAAAATAAATTTGAATTGTAAATGCTTCTACTCTAATTACTTTATTTTTAGATAAAATTTTTATTTCTAAAACAAAAAAAGATTATTGAGCTAGAATTTATTTCTCTGACATGTAATTAAAATAAGTATAATTTAGAAAAAATCCGATTAAAAATTTATTTAAATTTGTAATTAGCTAAATGAAAAAATTAATTGCAACTTAAATCATTGAATTTTGTAATATCCTAATTTGGCTTTATGGCATGATCTAATTGGAATTATTTTTAGTCTGAGAGAGGCTCCAAAATGCGATTAGTCACATTCAAGGCTGATTTGACACGAGAATTGAACAAAACGTCAACCTCTGAAATTTGAGCAAATTGAAGAAATGATTAGAGACAGAGTTGTTTTAAAGTCCCAAAAAAAGTCCGGACTTTTTAATCAAACAATAAAATAACTTTTTTTAAAAACAGATAAATTTTTTAAAAAATATAATATATTTATGAATATTGTAAATTATAATTTTTTGGATTATCCCTAAAACACGGA
Source organism: Brachionus asplanchnoidis (assembly GCA_025491095.1). Taxonomy (NCBI): domain Eukaryota; kingdom Metazoa; phylum Rotifera; class Eurotatoria; order Ploima; family Brachionidae; genus Brachionus; species Brachionus asplanchnoidis. Next base: position 1,152,955 of record JAILYF010000028.1, on the reverse strand, counting down.
TCCGGATCGCCGAATTAGGTACCTAAAACATTAATTTATAGAAATTATTATAGAAAATTTCATGCAAATTATTCTGAATAATAATTACGTAAGCTATTTAAAAGATAGTTTAAATGATGATATTAAATTTTAATTTTTTTGCATTAGTTTACAATTGATATAATGGATAAAAATCTTAAAAATTAAATTGTCAATACAAATTATCGATCTCCAATGAGGCTACGAAGCCGTGTCTCAAAAAGAAAAAAAGATTTTTAAAATTTTGAAACAACTCTAAGTCCTGACTTTCACTTGACTTGTGACTTTTATGCAAGTCTGATTCAAATTGCTGAAAGTTTAAAAATTTATAAATTATTTTTAATAAATTTGGTTGATATTTAATTTTTAATTTTTTTGTTATTATTTTTTTAATTGTAACATCGGGCAACTTGAAGTTAATCATCATGATTAAATTATCAAAACTTAATTGATTAAAATCTTAATAAAAATGAAAAAATTAGCTTTTTTTTTATTTTTAAATTTACTATTTACTATTTTAATTAAAGAAAAAACAAATTTTTTTCCTAATTAATCTTAAATTGATTCTTTTAAAATCTTTATTTGAAAACTTTAAAGACAAATTTAAAATCCATATTAAGGTATCCAAGGTGTGAATTTCAAATACAAATTGAACAAAAAATTTTCATTTTATGATAAATTTAAATTAAGATAAATTAAAAATATTGAAAAAATCCTGCATTAAAGTGCAACATAATTTGTTGCACCTTTTTTGCCTAAAATACATTTTTTTTTCTTTTTTTTTTTAGTAAATAAAATCAATAATCTATTTAAATCTTATTGACATTTATTTTTTGTCTTTTTTTAAATGGGAAAAAATTATTAAGGTAAAAAAGGTGCAACAAAGTATGTTGCACTTTAATGCAGGATTTTTTCAATATTTTTAATTTATCTTAATTTAAATTTATCATAAAATGAAAATTTTTTGTTCAATTTGTATTTGAAATTCACAATACCTGTATCAAAATTATGGCTTTAAATGATATTTTAATATTAATTTAAATATTTTAAAATATTGATTTAGATTTATCTTTTACTTCAGATGAAAATTCATATAATTTTCTATCTAAATAACGATTAAACAAATTATGTTTAATAAAGTTTTTTCATTTTTTATTCTAAAAAATGGATGAAAAATACCTCTTTATTTAAATTAAAAACTAAAAATTTTAATTTGAAATTTATATTGGATCACGAACTTCAATTTGCCGTAATATAAAATATTTTTAGATCATAAAATTTATCAACAAAAATATTGTTGATTTAATTTTTAGAAAAAAATCATTAACGAATCTAACTTTTTCAATTTTGTTTCTAATCATAATGACACTCTTGTCCATTTTTACTTTAAAAACTCAATTTTTTTAGACTAAAAACTGTGAATTTAACTTTAAATTATTTTTTTCAAATATTTTTTTACCAGTTTTTAGTTTTCGACTTTGATCCGGAACTGTTATACACATAACATGTTTTAAATTCTTATTCTATTTAATAATATTTATTAACACCAAAATTTCAGATTTAGCTCAATTATCTTTATAAAAAATATCTTAAAAAAAATTACAAAGGCTAATTGTATTGCATTCCAAACGATGGTCTTTTTTTCCTATTTTATTTCTAAAAATTTATTGAAAATTGTTAGAAATTTTGTTATCAATAACATAAAAATTAAAATTTGTTGGAAAAATCACGAACAAAAAATTGCTATTTCAGAATTTTTAGTAATGCAATTAAAAAAAATGTTTTGGATCCATTAAAAAAATTTCTTTATTTTACCTAATTTTTACGTTAATTTTTTATTTCAAAGAGATTTTGCTTGGTATAATTAACTAATAAAAAATAAATAAAATAATAATAATAATAATAATATATATAAGCTACAGCAAGACAATCTTGCGTAGGTGGCCTACTAGGAGGTCACCTTTGGTAGCTCCTTGCACATAACACATGGAAAAGTACTGAAAAAAGAAATATTGTTTAAATTTTTTGGTCAAAATAAGAGTTAAAATTACAGATAGAAAAAGCTGTAGAAGAAAAATTTTATAAATAATCAAACGATAATAATTCTTAATTATTTTCCCATTATCTAATCTAATTTGGAATAAATTTTACTCTACTCATTCGCAGAAATTAATAATAAAATAATAAAGTTAATTCAAGATTTCGATTCAATCAAACCGTAAAAAAGCCTAAAAAAGGCAATGAGTCCGATGAGTTTGATTTCGAGGAAAAAGAATCGGTTCCCTAAAAAATTTGCAAGAAAATAAAAAATTCTTTTCTAAAAATTAAAAAAGCAGTCCTTTTTTCTAATTATTATCTTCATTTAACAAATCTGATGTTAATCAAAAAACTAAAGTATTTTTTTTATTATTTTTATTAGTTTTAAGAAAATTTGTTTTCCAAATTCTAAAAAATGATTTGAGCCGAAAACTCTCTTCGGAGATTAAAAAAATACCAGAATTACTTTAGGACTCAGATAAGATTGGAATAAAATATTGGCGTTGTCTGTCTAGGGTTTTTTAGAGAAATTTTAATTGAATTTAGAATTGAACTGTTCATGTGCCATAATAAAGATTTAAATCAGATCATAGTTTCATTGCATAAAAATTTAACTTACTAATTTTATTTTGATTACTTAAATATTTCACTTGAACATTCAATTTCTTAATTATTTTAATTAAATTTTAAATATTTATTTCTTTTTTCCAAGGCATTGTGAACTTAACAAAACAAAGACCAAGCATTTTAATTCATCTTCAGGAAAAACTCTGAAAAATAATTTTATTTTTATTTTAATATGTTTGCATGATGATGTACGATTTCATAGAAATATACTCTTAAAATATTTTTTCCATTAAAATTTCAAAGAAGATTTTTTTGCTTTTCCTTGTCATTGAATTTGATTTAATTAAAGTTATTATTTAGTAGAAATTTAAGATTTTTTTAAACTCTTATAAAATTTATAATCGAAAAGATTAACTTCTGAAATCTGAAAATGAATTCTAAAATAAATTTTCAATGAATCATTTGTTTGTTTTTATAGATTAAAAATTTCAATGAAAAAAATTCTAATTTGGTATTTCAAAGCAATGAAGAGAGAATCTTTAAAAAAATTCTGTAATAAAAGTCATAATAAAACTCAAGTCAATCAGCTTTTTTTCTAAAAATATTAATTAAAAAAAATTCGAGAATTTTATTTTTTAAGAATTTTGGTATTTTTCGTCTTCAATAATCATCAAATTTTTGTATGATTTCTTTGTTACATGAATGAAATTCAGACAAAATAAGGTTTGATGAAAAACTAGAAATAAAATTTTAGTTTATTAAAATATAGTTTGACTTTATAGAAGAGCTTAGAGTCTTTTCTTTCAGACAAATGTAAAAATTTCAGACAAATGGATAAGAAATTGAATTTTTGGAGCGCAAAATTACTAAAAAATAATTTTTTTACTGACAAATTGCTACTTTTTTGATTTTAAAATTTTTTCTCCAAAAGCCCAAAAAACTCATTAAAGAAAGAATTTTACATTAAAAAATCACCTTTAGAGAAACAAACTTTATTTAAAAAAAAAAATTGAACATTTCTCATTGAAATCCAAATTCCAGTTCGGTTACTTATTTTAATGGAATAAATACAAAAGCATTCGAATGTTTTTGAACAATAAGCCAATTTTGTGAAAATCTTGAAAATCAATTAAATAATAGTCGATCCTCGACTCCTTAGTTGATTTGATGGTGGCTCTCCTTGCAAAGTTAAAGAAAGAGGCAAAAAATGAATATTTAAGAGAGTACAAAATGAATAATAATTATTGAAATTAAAAAAGGAGAAAAAAAAACAAAATTAACATTTAAATTAAATATTTAATTCAATTTTTATTTTAATTTTTTAGAAAACACTTAAACTTTTTCGTATTTATTACATTTTATTTTTTTAATTTTTATTAATATCGCCTTTAAGGCGTATATTGAAATAAATAAATAAAATAAAAATAATGATCATTATCTGCTTTACCAATTAATAACTGATAATAGAGGTTAACTCTGAGTAATATTATCGAACAAATTGTTAGTAAGTTAATTAAGTTTTTAATATATGACTTTCAGTTACCGTAATTCCGTGTTGGGGAACGCGTGCATTAATACCCAAAGTCATATGTGAAGTGCATGCACAGACATTAACCCCTTCCATGTTAAAAAAATACTTTTAAAGGTTCGACGCACTACATGTGCAACTTTGGGTATTAACGTGTGATACTAATAAAAAAACCAAGTTTAAATGTCGAGTTAATAATCAAAAAATCTTTTTTAGAGCAACCCTTTTATTTGAAATTTTCTGAAATATTAAAAAAATAATTTTGCATATTTCAACTTTTAGTGCGACCATTCAAACAAAATTTTGAAATTGTTTTTTAATATTAAAAAGTTATAGATCTAGTTAAAGATGCAGCTTTTTTAAAATAATATAAAAATTAAAATATTAAAATAATATGACAAAGTCTTGAATTAATTATAAGAGCGGCGTTTAAAGACAAAATTAAAATGAAAAAAAAATACTATTTGAAAATCTTAATTTGATGATTTGTTTTTTGAGCTCTTTTACGTACCAAGAGGCTTTCGAACACTCCCATCTTTGTTTAAAACTACAACTGGAGTAATATCAACTATATTCAAGTTTAAACATTGAAGAGGTAAACAAAAAAACACTTAAAAAAAAAACTTCGTATTTATAGTCATTTAAAGAGATGCGTCTTTATTTGAAAAAGAAAAAAAATATCGTATGATTTTTTAAATCTTTAAAAAAAAAGCTACATCTTTAACTAGATCTATAACTTTTTAATATTAAAAAACATTTTCAAAATTTTGTTTGAATGGTCGCACTAAAAGTTGAAATATGCAAAATTATTTTTTTAATATTTCAGAAAATTTCAAATAAAAGGGTTGCTCTAAAAAAGATTTTTTGATTATTAACTCGACATTTAAACTTGGTTTTTTTATTAGTATCACACGTTAATACCCAAAGTTGCACATGTAGTGCGTCGAACCTTTAAAAGTATTTTTTTAACATGGAAGGGGTTAATGTCTGTGCATGCACTTCACATATGACTTTGGGTATTAATGCACGCGTTCCCCAACACGGAATTACGGTAAGCGATTTATTTGATTAATAAACTTAAGAAAATTAAATTTTTTAATTTAATTTAAAACGATTTTGGATTTAATCCTGATAAGCTTTATAGTTATCTTGATAGTCCTATAAAGTTCTTAATTAGGATTTTTAATTAGGATCATATACCATCCAAGATCAGGATCTTATACTTTACTGGATCAGGATTTTGGAGAGGTTCAAGAATCCTCATCAGATCCAGATTAGGATCTTGTCAAATTGGTTCCTGGCAAAAGGGATAAACAATAATGAAAATAAGGAAAAATAAATTTTTTGAAAAACTGTATTTCTTTCTGATTCTGATTTTTTTATTTATTTGTTTTGATGATAGATAGAAGAGTCTTTTTATAAAGTTTTTTTAAAAGAAGGAAGTTGATCTAGCAGGAGATTCTCCCTAAAATAAATAAATAAAAAAAGGCCTATATTTTTTGGGGGTGACAAATTAAATTTTTTTAAGATGAAAAAGTTATTTAAAAATGTGTAAAAATAAGTTATCCAAAAATAACTTATTTAAAAAAAAGGCAAGTGGCTGTTATAGTGGGGCGTCTACGTGCGTCACTACTTGGAGACTCAAGTCTCCCACTGAATTTATACTAATACTACTACTACTATTTTTTGGGGGTGACAAATTAAATTTTTTTAAGATGACAAAAATAACTAAAAGTGGTGACTAATTTAATTGGTTTTAGATGACTATAAAAAACTAATTATTCTGACAAAAAAACTAAAAGACTGACAAATTTATATATTGAGGTGACTTTTTAATAATTTTTCACTGACAAAATAAAACCTTATTTGTAGACAAAAAAACTAATTTTAGTGACGAAAATATTTATTTAAATGACAAAATATAAAAAGATATAAAAAATAATAACGATTAATAAATTATTAATTAATTAATAAATTATAATTACAAATTTATTAATGAATCCTTGCTTGTTGATTGTAGCAACTTTTTGCTGAATAAATTCAGTCAACTTAATGATTGCTACCTCTTGATATAAATTTCCTCCATTTTTTACCACGTTTTTTTAGTGGCTCTACATCTTCTTGGTCAATATCAAGCATTGTGTTCTCTTCATTGAAATTGGGAATTACTGATTCAGTGCTAGAAATTTTTATTTCTTATCATTAAGTATTTATTTTTTTGTTTTATATGGAAGAGAAAATTGTTTTATGTGATAAGTATTTTATTATTTTATTTGTTTATCTGTATCGAGCTAGTGCTAGTGCTCCTATTTATTAGTATTTTATTTTTTTATTAAGTAAATTCTGATCGAGCCAAGCTCCTTCAGAGAAAAAAAAATTAATGAAAAGTTTCCGTTAGTTATGCATATTTGAATACATGGTCAGTTAACAAATGTTAATAATTAGTTGATGAGAAGTGAAGGAGATTGAAGTTTTCAAGTATTAAGCAAGGTAAGAAAAAGATTCATCAATTAGGAGGTATAAACCACACAATGGTGTTGCAAGATTGTATATTTCTTTCGGGCTAATTACGGCTATATATTCTTTTACTCTAGTCTAGTTATCAGAGGTACTGAGTTTTTTAGACCACACCTGATATAATTCTCACTGAGATCAAAAAGATGATTGTCTCCCAGTCAAAACCTCAATAATGTTTCATCGAGGAAAAATTGAGGATCATCGAAGAATCATCAAATTAACCAATGAATTTAAGATGAGATGATCAAAACTTACAAGTATTTTTTTTAGCAACAAAAATAGGAGGAGTCACTATTTGAACTTTTCATGAACTTTGATTCTGTGCTTGAGTAATATTAAGAAAGCATATATGCATTAAAAAACAGTCTTTAATTTTTCTATTTCGTTAAAATGCAATTTGAAAAGATCTTGATCGAAAAAACTTTTAAATAATGTTTGTAATTTTTTTAAACGAGTCGACTAAATTATTTCATAAATATACTTATTTTTAAGCCTGTATGCTTCGGTGTATGTGTGAAAAATTAATATAAGCATTTGATCCTTAAAATCAAGTCTTGTTTGTTAACTGCTTTAATTATTTAATGACAAAACCAGATTTTTCTCAGTCGACTAAAAAAATAATTAAGTCGTGAATCAGTAGTAAAATAAATTTACTCTTTGATCATAACAAGGTTTGTTTATTTAATTCATTAAAAAAAATTAAAATTAAGCTAATAATGAGGAGACTTTTTTTTTAGATTAATCTGGATTAATATGGAATGAGCTTTTAAGAATCGGTATCGCACTTTGTAACATTAGCAAGATGATAATTATTTCCGTTTTGTGAAATTTAGTTCAATAGAACAGACAAAGAGTAAAATAAAACTGTTCCTTTTTTTCTAGATGTTAGAAATTAATTCTGAAAATTCGACATAGTGCAACATTCAAAGTTGCATAATAGACAACATTCTATTAAAACTCTCCAATATTAGCAGAATTATATTTCAATGTATTTGAACTTTTGCATTCTGTAAAGAGTTTGCGCATCATTAAGAAACATTGAAATTTAATACCACAATGAATGTTGCACTATTTTGCATTTACAGAATAAATTTTTTCCCTCTAGAAAAAAAGCAATTTTTTTTTACTTTTTATTCTGTTTTATTGTACTAAATCTCACAAAACTATAATTTCTCAAATAAAAAAATAAAAAATTATTTTAAATAAATGAAAATCCGATGAAATTTTTATTTTTCATCGAAGAAACATTATGAATCTGCTCACTCCTCATCGACGAAACATCGATGAAAATATTTTTTTTCCATTGATGCTACATCGAATTCTAATTAACTGGGCTATCCTATTAGTTTTAAGTTTATCTAAGGCTAGATGGTGGAGTTGTTCTAAGGGAGTGTCCATTTTCAGTTTTAATATTGAACGAATAGCTGTATTTTGAATAACTTGAAGTTTCCTATTAGACTCATTTGAAAGTAGATTTAAGCATGGAAATGAGTAGTCAATGATTGATCCGATTAGGGTTTTATAAAGTGTACTGACTAAGTCCCCAACTTTTGTTTGATAATATTTTAATTAAGTTTAATCTTGAATTACATTTCTCCTTTATTTCATCAATGTAGTTCTTAAAGGAAAGTTTATTGTCCAAAATTATACCCAAGAATTTAATTGTATTGGTACACGGGAGATTATGGTTAAATAAATTTAGTTTTAGGTCAAGTTTTTTTTTGCTTTTAGAGAAAATTGTGTGCGAGGATTTGGTCACTGATACATACATTTTCCATTTTACTAGCCATGGTTCTAATTACTTCAGATAATTATTTATTAAAATATAAATTAAATATATAATATTAATTAAATATTATTTATTTATTAGGCTTGAATATTACCAGGTTTTTTGTGTATTTGTAATTGTCGCTCAATTAGTTTAATTATCAGTGAAGTAGTTTGTTTGTCACCTAGTTTAGTTTTTTTTGTCAGTAAATTTAGTCTTTTTTGTCAGGAAAATATGAATTTTTTTGTCAGTCCATTAAATGATGGCCGATGAATAATAAATTTTCGTTTTTGATTATTTGTATTCCAATAATTGTAAACTTCCTTTCTGATTTCATGATTAGATAAATCAGGCATACTTTTTGCTACATTTGCTTTTAAGTTAGTGTTTTCTTGGCGTTTTTCCTCGCGAATTTTTTCCAAATCTTCAAAGTTTCTTTACCCATTACTTTTTATTTAACCAAAGTCATTAATGTACTAATGTTAAGCCATTGGTCCATCAAACATTTAATTAAATCAAATACATTATGTTGCAAAAATTTAGTAATCAATTATTTTATTTATCTAAATTTTTTTATTAAAACATATCAGAAAGTTGCAGAGATTTTGGTTAATTGCAAGAAACAATGTTGCCTTGAAGGTAGAAATGGATTGTTTAAAGGATATTTTCCAGGAGAGTCAAGTACAAGCAATGGTTTAGAGTCATCTCATCGCAGTGTAAAAGATTATTACAACGATCATTTCGATAAAATTAACTGATTAAATCTGTAGGTTTGAGGTTGTTCTAGTACCTTTCAATGCAAATAAACATCAAAACAGTACCAGCATGGATCCAACGTTTTAAAGAATACTTATTATTTTTTTTTAAAGTAATTATTAGTTATAAGTTTTATTTTTTCCGGAAAATTTATAGAATAATTTTATTAGAAATTAACACATTTATTTTTTTCGACTAATTAGTTTAAAAAAATAATAATAGATGCATTTTTAATAAACAATTCTCTTTTAAACGCTTATTAAAAAATTCTAATTAGATGCTAAGTGATACCTTTAATGCAATGTTTAAATAACAAAAATATATTTTACTTTTGATAAACCCAAGTGTATTCTAATAAAGAAATGTATTTATTTCCGAAACATTTTTTAAAAAATTTTTTTTTTTATTAATTAGTTTTAAAAATTATATTAAAGGAATTTTAACCATAATAATCTCTTTTTAAATCTTTTTAAGAAAATTTTTGAATAAGTTTTTGAATTCAATCTTCAATAAAATTCTTTTAAAAATGGGTTCAATCTGATAGAACAAAGCTAATTTTGTACATTCTTTCCTTTGTATTAATAAAAAAAAATTTAATAATCATAAATTTAGTTAAAATTTTTGTGTTTAAATAGAATGCATCCACCGTTAAAATTACTTTGAAAAAGAACGATGTTAAAAATATTTTAATTATAAAAAAGATTTTGTACGATTACATATAAATTAAAATCTAAATGAAGAATTTACTTGCTAAAAAAATATTTTAAACACTTTTTTCAAATTTTCTAAAAAAAATTTCTCACATATTTCACTAAAAAGTCTAATTACAAATATGAAATAGCAGTCAAAATTTTTTTAAATAGAAAAATGAAAATTATTTATCAATTTCTTTTCCTTTTACTCACAATTAAAATTTTAAATTGCAATTTTAAACAGTTGGAAGGCTATTTTATAAATTATAATGGAATAAATTTGAATCAAAAAAATAAAATAAATCAACTTTAAAGCGCATTGGAATGTCTGAAAGTAGGAAATTGTTGGATGGTGATAATCAAAGAAGAGGCTTGTTTAATTCGAAATGAAATCTTTTCTTTTAACATTTAAGGTAAGTATTATTTTTTGATGAAAAAAATTTAGACTAGATTCTAATTTTCTGAAATTTTCTATAAATAATTAAAGTGATCAATAGTTTAATAAAAAGAATTTCTATATAAAAATTAAACTCATTCAATTACAATAAAGAGTTTAATTTCAATTATTGAAATGCTTGTAATAGTAGTAGTAGTAGTAGTAGTAGTAGTAGTAGTAGTATGCTGCGTGGAATAAATTCCACAATTTTTCTTGAATCACTTTTTAGGGTGTGAAAAACTATAGCAGCTCTTATCTTAAACAAGTTATATAAAAAAAAAAAAAAAAACACAATTGTTATAAATAGTAATAATTATAAATAAATGAAACAAGTACATCAATAGATCAATTTTTAACAATAACTTGAAGTCAAATAAAAATTAAGAAAAATAAAATAAAATAAAATGTTTTTGTTTAAATATCAATTTTTGTTGATGCCAATTCTTTTAGCTTACTTCAAGCTCATACAATTGTCTAATTTTGCTTTGAATGCATTAATGCTTTGCCCTGGTTGAACTACTTCTGCTGGTAAATTATTCCATTTATTACGAACTCTGTTTGAGAAGAAATGAATTCTCGAACTGACAGATTTGTGATAGTCATTAATTTCTCGTGAATTGAATTTTTCATGGGCTATTCTCAGATTGTGACCTCTCGTTTCGCTGCCTGTGCTATTCTCATTACGCATAATCGGGGTTCGATACCAATTAAACTCTTCCATCTTGTTTACCAGTTTATAAAACTGTATTAAATCTCCTCTATCTCTCCTAGACTCAAGGTCAGTTAAATCGAATTTTACTAATCTTTCTTCATAGGAAAGTTTTCGGGTCACAAATGGTATTTTTGTAGCTCGATGTTGAACGCTTTCGAGCATTTTTATCTGCGTTAAGTCAGGTGGACTCCAAACTGGAACGGCAAATTCCAGTTGAGGCCTTATATACGAAGTGTACAGTGTTTTCCAAATTTCGATATCTCTTGATTCAAATGTGTTTTTAAGCATACCGAGCATTCGGTTTGCTTTATTTACACAGTTTTCAACTTGTTTCTTCCATTTTAAGCCAGGTTCAACGGCAAGGCCTAAATCTCGTTCGACCCTACTGTTCAAAATTTTGTGTATTTTACCTGAATTACTCTCAATTAACTTGAACCTATACTCATTTCTTTGGACTACTTGTTTATTTCCGAATATTAAGCATTTACACTTATTAAAATTAAGCTCCATACGCCATTGTTCACACCATTTTACGACTTTGTTAAGATCATCCTGAAGCACTTGAATATCTTCATTATTCTCGACTTTACTTATTATTTTGCTATCATCAGCATACATTTTAAATAAATTTTTGACTTCATTTGGGAGATCGTTTATGAAAATAATAAATAAAATTGGCCCTAACACGGAGCCTTACGGTACTCCGCTATAAACAGATGCCCATTCTGAACAGGTTTCGCCCAGTACCACTCTTTGTTTCCTATCCTTAAGAAATGCCTCAAGCCAGCCATATAATTTACCCGTTATACCATAAGATTTTACTTTAGCAAGCAAACGCTTATGGGGAACTTTGTCAAAAGCTTTGGCAAAGTCCAAGTAAATTACAGCAATTGGTCGGCCTTTGGCTATTTCATAAGTAATGGCATCGAAAGTTTCTAATAAATTCGTCGTGCACGATTTGTTTGGTACAAATCCATGCTGTTCGTTTTCTAGTAGTTTGTTTGCTACTAAATGATCGATTATTATGTCTCTTAAAATAGATTCGAATAGTTTACAAATAATTGAAGTAAGTGAAACTGGCCTGTAATTTGCCGGGTCCAGTTTACTTCCACTTTTAAATATTGGGGATACGTTTGCACATGACCATCGGAGGGGAATCATACTTGAATCATAACTTTTTTTAAAAATAATGTTAAGTGGCTTAGAAATTCCATCAGCAGCTCTCTTAAGAACCACTGGGTGAACTTCGTCATACCCCATCGCTTTATTTTCGTCTATTTTATCGAGAAGATTTTTGATATTTTCTACCGAGAATAGATTATAACAAAATTCTCCGTCACATTTCACGCTAGTTTTTGATTCTGGTTCATTAAATGGATCGTCTTGTTCTTGCACAAATACGGATTTGAATTGTTCATTAATAGTGTCTGCAATAATACCTTTATCAGTCAAGATTTGATTATCTGTTGTTTTTATAGCTCTTATTTGTGCCTTAACTTTCTGTTTCTGGTTAACGTATTGGAAGAGTATTTTGTGGTTCTTTTTTGATTTGTTTACTAGCTCTTTTTCGTATTCTCTTACTGATTTCTTAATCGATTTCTTGACCAGAGCCGAAGCTTTGTTAAAAACGCGCTTTGACTCTCTATCATTTCTTTTACCGTGTGTATAAAAAAGCTTATGCTTTTCAGTTAAAGCTTTGCGAGCCTCCTTATTAATCCATGGATCTCTTTTTGGTCCGTTTTTATTAACTTGTTTCGGCACAAATTTGAGACATCCTTCTTTATATTTAGCAAGAAACAATTCAAACATTTCGTCACACGTTTTATTAAGGAGTAATTCATCCCAGTTTAACTGATTAAAAAACACATTCATATCCTCATATCTTACTCTTCTGTAAGATAGGGTCGAGTTTGGGTTATTCGATTTGGTTTCATTTTCGTTTTCTAATATGTAGTTCCAACTTATAGTTAAGTGTGCTCGCCCTTTTTCGGTGTGACCTAGTCGAGGACCAGCTTGCGTAAAATCGACACGATTAGGGTCTGTGGAAATTATTAAAACTAGTATACTCGTTGGTTCGATATTTTCACTGGGTTTAAAAGTCGGAAAGTCGATGTGTTGATGAAGAAAATTATCATATAAACATTCGACAAATTTGAATTCACTCGTATCTTCTGGGTTTTTCTTATTTAAATTCTCTAGTCTCAAATTAGGGCCTTCGTTAGACCAAGCTATTTCTCTAAAATTAAATCGCCCATTAATAATAAATCAGAATATTTACCACTATATACCAGCGTTGAAGCCTTTGAAATAACATTACAAATAAGTTTTGTATGATTTAGATCTAGATGTGGTGGCCGATAGATACAGCCTACCAGCAAATGTTCTTTTTTGTACTTGATAGAACACCAAACTTGTTCGATTTGATCATTTTGCAACTCATCATTATTTATTTCAAAACTTGTAAATTTTTCGTTCACATAAATTGCCACTCCACCGCCTTTTTCACCTCTATCAACCTTGAAAAGATTGTATCCTTTATGTTTCGGTTATTGCAACTATGTCCAATTTCTCAGACATATTAGCCATAGCCGACAACTCAGCGAGTTTTTCAGAATTAAGCGAGGTGGCATTGGTGTAGAAGCAATTCAAGGAACGAATTTTGAGCGATTTTTGTTTATTATTATTTGTACTATTGAAATTTTTATTGTTGATTATTATAGGTTTGGCTGGGTGGGGCACTAATTCTCTTTCTTGCCTCTCTGGCGTCTTTTGGGTCGACAAAGGGGCGTACGGGTCGTCCGTTCTTACTTGTGACAAAACTTGTGATGACGATGCAGGCAAGCCTCCCTCCACTAATAATATATCTAAACGGTGCGTCTAACTTGTTGTTAGCCGCCAGTTCTTAGTTCGCTTTTATTTTTTCTTTAACGAGCTGATTAAAATCACTCTGTTCATTTGGTGATCTGTCAGGTCTAATAAAGACTTTTTTGTATTCATTGACTTTCGACAAAGCTCCCGACGCTGACAGTACATCATTTCGATCGCTTTGTTTTTCGAATTCCACTATAATATGATCATTTTGGACTTGAGTTTGATTGTTTCTGTTTTCAGTGCTACTTCTTTTTCGTCTAAAAATAGATTTTATTTTAGGCTGCTTGTTTAAAGACTCCATAATATTTTCAATTATTTGCTTATCATCTGCTCGTCTTGCTTCTTCGGTCTGTTCGTTCGAAATTGGGACTCCAACAACTCCAATATTTTTTGACTTTTTCTCCACTATGTCTTCATTTGCTTTAACTGCGTTTAGAACAGCCCGATTTGACGCTGTTCCAGGTTTGGCCATTTCTTTTAAAATCTTTCCATAGTCGACTGTTGGGGGTTTCCTGATCGTAAGAAGTTCGTTAAATTTAGACTCAAGATCTAGAAGTTTCTTTTCAAGATCGTTTATTTTCTTGTCTTTCTCTAATAAAAGAAGATTTACTGCATTTTCTTTCTCAATTCTAGCCAATTTTTCCTCAAATAACCACTTGTCTAATGTCCTAGTCGTAACATTATGATCAGATCGGTCTGGATCAACCGATTTGAACGCCATTTTCTTAACTTTTCAGCTGAGTCTTTTCAGACTTTTCTTAACTAATATTAACTTAAAATTATTTTTTTTGTCCCTGAAAAATAATATTTGAAACATCACACTTTTTCTATGATATTTCAATATAGGATACATTTTGTAGTACAAACACAAAAAATTAAACCATTTCTGTATTAATATTTATTTCTTTGTTTTATTTTATTTTTTATTTTACAGTGTTTAAAGTTAAACTGTTTAATGGGTAAGATTACGTTATTTTACGTAATTTTACGTTAGAAAATGTAAGCTTACGTAATATTACATCATTTCTTGTATGTAAGAAAATGTAAGCTTACGTAATATTACACCAGTTTAAGTAAGTTTGGCCGAAAACGCTTACGGCCAAAAAAAAATGGATTTTAGAGGAAAAAGTGGAAAATAAATAAAAATATTTGAATTTTAAAAACAATTTTTGAAAAAAAAATATTACACTTTATTACATTTTTTTACATCATTTTACGTAAAATTACACAATTTAATGTAATAATATGTAATTTTTTGTCATATTTACTAAATTTATGCAAATATTAGTAAAGTATTTTTTTTGTATGCCAAAAGTTGATTTTAAAAATAAAAGCACAATTTTTGCAATTTAAAATGATTCGAAAAGTGAAAACAAAATTAATTGTAAATAAAAAATTAAAAATAGAATTTTATACCTTTGTTTTAAAAATTTTAATTTAATTTTAAAAATCAATTTATTTTTTTCGTTTGGCTGCCTTTTCTCTAATTAGGCATCTTTCTGCTTTTTTCCAGCATTCATTGAAATTTTTCCGCAGGCACAAGTTTGGCTAACTTAACTTTATTTAAATTTAAATTAAAAATAAAAAATATTTTAAAGCAATCTCCTCATATATTTATTTATCATAAAATGGTCACTTGCTTATTTTAACATAAGCTAATTGTAAAGAGGTGATTTTTAAAAGAAGGTCAAAATATTACTAGTCATGCATTCACTTGAACAAAAAAAGTCTGACTTTTACCCTGACTTTTCTTTTCTTTGGCATGGGACTTTTGACTTTTTGCTTACATTTTCTTACGTAAAATTACGTAGAATAACGTAATCTTACCCATTATACAGTTTAACTTTAAACACTGTATTTATATGCAATTCAATAATTATTTTTTCTTTATTTTAGATTTAATATTATTTTTTCTAACTTTTTTTTTCTATCATTTGATAGTTAAACAATAAAATACAATTTCTAAATTGTAATTTATTTGCATTTCCACCACTAGATAGTTTGGTCGCCATTGGCTGTGAAAATGGCTGGACGGATTTAAAGTTTGCTACTAGCAGAATTATTTGTAAGTCTTTAATAAATTCTAATTACAGACGAATTAAATTTTTTTAACACATTATTAACAAAGGACAAAAATAAAAATTCTAAGAGCATATGTCATATACTTAAGAAATTTTATAATATTTCATGAATACTAGACACTTGAATGATATCGGTCTGATCCTTTAATAATCAGATCGATTCATTAACTGATTCAATAAGATCACAAATCAATAGAACGTCAAATTAATCATTGACAAAAGTGGACTTCCTGCTAATTTTTTTTAATTTTTAAGCTAATCAATAAAATATAATTAAACTAAAATTTATTTATTTATTTAATTTTCTTAATTGTGTGAAATGTAAAAGAGATAAAAAAAGTTTAAAATAATTTAATCAAGAACTTTTTTATTAACAAGAAATAAAGAGTTTAAAAAAATGTAAGTTTTAAAAATAAATAAATTTCAATAAAATTAAATTAAAAAAAGTGAATTCTTTTACCAATAAAAGAATATGTGACAATTTGAATAAAACTAATTCCATATTTTAATTGTTCCATTAGCTGATCCACTCGCTATATCTCCATTTTGAAGGACTGCTAGTGAACTTACAGGACTTGAATGATTATTAAGAGTCATTTTTACACTTTCAGTCTCTAAACTCCAAATTTGAATTGTTTGATCAGCTGATCCACTCGCTAAATCTCCATTATGAAGAACTACTAGTGAATTAACATGACTTGAATGGATATTCAGAGCCTTTTTTACACTTCCATTCTCTAAATTCCAAATTTTAATTGTTTGATCAACTGATCCACTCGCTAAATCTCCGCTTTGAAGGACTGCTAGTGACCCAACACGATTTGAATGATTATTAAGAGTAATTTTTACACTTTCAGTCTCTAAACTCCAAATTTGAATTGTTTGATCAGCTGATCCACTCGCTAAATCTCCACTTTGAAGGACTGCTAGTGACCAAACACCACCTGTATGATTTTTCAGAGTCATTTTCACACTTCTATTCTCTAAATTCCAAATATTTATTGTTCCACCACCTGATCCGCTCGCTAAATCTCCATTTTGAAGAACTGCTAGTGACAATACACGACTTGAATGATTATTCAGAGTCATTTTTACACTTCCAGTCTCTAAATTCCAGATTTTAATCGTTTTATCATCTGATCCACTCGCTAAATCTCCATTATGAAGAACTACTAGTGACAATACACGACTTGAATGATTATTCAGAGTCATTTTTACATTTCCATTCTCTAAATTCCAAATTTTAATGGTTCCATTATCTGATCCGCTCGCTAAATCTCCATTTTGAAGAACTGCTAGTGAATTTACACCATTTGAATGATTATTAAGAGTCATTTTTACTAAAAATTATAAATTTATTTTAATTATTAATAATTTATTTCTAAATTTACATGAAAAATTTGAATCTAATCTGTATTTTTTTATTAAAAAATAATCCTTGTCTCCAATGTTTAATGAAACAATTTCATTTCGAATTGAACAAGTCCCTTCTTTGATTATTGCCATCCTACAATTTCCTACTTTCAGACATTCCAATGCGCATTTAAGCTGATTTATTTTTTTTTTTGATCCAAATTAATTCCATTTTTTATTTTAAAAAAGCCTTTCAACTGTTTAAAATTACAATCCAATATTTTAATTGTAAGAAAAAGGAAAATGATTTGATAAATTATTTTCATTTTTCTATTTGATTTATTTACTGCTTTCCAAATGAAAATATTTCTAATTCAATTTCAATCTAAAAGTCATTTAGTTTATTAAAAACGGATTTTTACAACCAGATGTATCACAGTGTAATTTTGGATTTTGCTTAATTTCAGTGATAGACCAGTAATTTATAATACAAATTGAATACAACTAAAAATTTTAGCCTTCTTACAAATACAATCAAATCCTTTTAATTGTAAGAAATAATTAAATAAATATATAAATTATCTTCATTTTCTTTTGAAACTTAAAGATTTTGTTTATAAAACGTTTAATTGTTTGTGTTTAAAATACAAAATATATCAAATACTGAAATAAAATTGAAAAAGTGCAAAGTTTTACATAATTCTAAGTTAATTTTTCCGGCATTTTCATATTTAAACTCTTAAGTGAAAAATGATGAGTTAATTTTTAGTTGAAAATATGAAAAAATTTTGAAATTCTTTTTTTAACTATTAAATACTTCATTTATATTTTAATTTTTTTTAGTTTAAAATCTTTGTTTATTTTCTTATAACTGAAAAAAATTAAAAAAAATTTTACTTTTTCAATGTCATTTATTAGAGACTGGCATTATTAGCATTACTGAATTTTTTCTTTGCTTCGAGTGCATTCACATGCTAAACTTTTTATAACCAAATTTAAAGAATTAATGTTCATTTTTAATTAAGCCAATCTCTGTTTTATTTTGGAAAAGATTACAATCTTTTACTTAAATTTCATTTCTAAACAAACTAAATCAAGACAATAAAATATTTGAATGCATTTTTTAAGCACTTCAATTAATAAGCTTAGAAAAAAAACTTTGGATTTAAATTTTTATTAAATCGTTCAAAATATTTGTATTTTTCTTATAGTTTAAATATTTTAAGCATTGTTCTTTTTTAAAATCAATTTAAAATTGGATACATTTTATTTAAACACAAAAAATTAAACTAAATTTATTATTAAATTTTTTTAAAATTTATCTAAAGAAAAATATTTTCTAAATTAGCTTTGCTCAATCAGTTGGAACCATTTAAAAAAAATTTTAATATAGATAGAATGCAGTAAGCTTATTTAATAATTTCTTGACTGAATACCGATGATTACGAATGATTTAAATTAGTTATTTAATGGAATGAAATAATCATCCCAAATAAGAACGATATTGAAAAGAACTTGATAATCCGGTATTTAGAAAAAAGAATTTTTCTTAAAATTTCGAAAAATTTAAGAAAATAAATTTATAATTTCTAAGTTACCCACCATGTTATTGACTAATCAATTTTCTAATTGATTGTTGAATTAGAAGAAATAAATTAAATCCTAGAATAAAGAGTGAATAATATCCCTTTTTAGTGTGAATATCTATCAGTGATATGATAATATTTCACTATGATAATACAGAATTTTAAGTTCGCTAGTGTCGGTTTTCTTGATAGAACTACAGCAATAAACGATTTTTTTTTTAAATTTTATATCCCAAAATGTGGAAAAAATTTTCAATATCTAAATTCAAGTTTTTTTGTAAAGCTTTAAAAAGAGATTTTTATTGTTAAAATTATTTTAATATAATTTTTAAAACTAATTAATTGAGATAAACAAATTGTTTTTTTCAAATAAAATTCTTTAATAAATGTTTCGGAAATATATATATTTCTTTATTAAAACACACCAAGATTTATCAAAAGTAAAATACATTGTTGTTGTTGCTGAGACATCGCTGCTTTAAAGGTCTCACTTAGCATCAAATGAGAAATTTTTTTTGAAATCTTTAAAACATAATTGGTTATTTAAAATGCGTCTATTATTGTTTTTCAAAACTTAATAGTTAAAAAAGCAATTTGTTTTTTTCAAATAAAATTCTTTAATAAATTTTCCGGAAATTTATATAACTCTTTAGCTAACAATAACTTGAGCTTATCGAAAATAAAAAAAATACTAAAACACACTATTGGTTAGCCAAAATTGGATAACCAAAAATAAAGTTAAAATTTGTTTTTGTAAATTTTATTTCGGTTAAAAATATTCAAATAAATTCTCATTTAACAAAAAATATAATTCATATTAATGGTTTATTGAAAAGGATTCTTCAAGATTAAATTAAAAAAAAAAAAATTGTTGAATTAATTCCAAAAAAAATTTAATAAAATTAAAATATAAAATTGAAAAATTAAAATATTTTTTGAAAATAAAAGGAACATGTTCGATTTAATGCGCTAAATAAGTCTATTTTAAATTAATCTAATATGACTTTATTATCCGTAAATAAACATTTTATTTTCAAAATATTTTTTTGACAACCGATTTATTCGGTCCCAAAGTTGATGGCCTGCATGTGAGATAAATCTCTCACTTGGAACTCTTGTTGCTGGAATCTCTAAAATAACTGAAGCTAAACGAAAAAGTAAAGGAAATTGGGATTTTTTAAACCTCCAGTAATCAAATACATCGATATTACTTCTATCTTTCCCTTATTCATTAAGCTCTTTTTTAATATCAATTGATTCTTCGTCTTCTTCAGATAAATTTTCAGAGTCTTAAAGTTCAGCTTTTTCTTAAATTATTGGGACTTTATGCTTTCTTCTTTTCTAGCACTAGCAATTAGTACATTAAATCTTTTCGATTTGAAAAGATCAATAAGAAAATTTTTGGTATTCAGTAATTTAGTACTAAAGAAATTTAATACTATGAATTTAGTACTAACGATTTTAGAACTAAATGAATTTTATACTTTTCTTATTTAATGCTATTTTTTTCTCTTATTAAGATTTTAAGCTAATAATTAAAAAAATTGTTGACATTAAAATTTATTTTATTAAGGATCGAAAAAAAAATAAAAAAAGATAAAAGAAAATTAATTAATTAATTAATTATCAAAATTGTGGTTGCGATAGCGTTCCAAAAAATCTAAGTGCATATTGTTGGTTTCTTCGATTCGAATTTTTTGACAATATTTCTATGAGCTTCATCTCTATAATCTTCCACCAGTATATTTGGTTTTCAAAGATAACCACTGGGTGGGATTTTTTCTTACCTTCGATTCCAAAATTACTTTGGATTAAAGTTGGTTTGGACATTTTCAAATTTTTTTTTGTTTTGAGTTTTGTAGATAATTTTAAAATATTTAAAGTTAATTGAAGAGCACCAAGATTGGTTTATATATATACAAGAAGTCATCTAATTATATTAATTAGCCTTTAATTATAAAATTCAAAATGATAAATCAATTATAATTTTAGTCAAGTTCTATTTAATTTAATTGTATATAATGTGCAACAATTTGAGTTTCGGCATTTATTGTTTTTTATAGATAAAATTTTCAATTAGTATTAACTTCTTATAGTATTATTTTCTAACTAGTTCAAGTTTCAGGAAAAAAAGAAGAAATATTAAGGTAGCAATTTAAACTTGAACTATTTAAACATGAGCCACATGTAACAATCTTTTCCAATTTTATATATTATTAATTTTCATTTATTTAGCTTATTTACTTTTTTTTTTTTTTTTATCTTATTTTATTAACTTTAATTTTATTTTTATTTTATTTCATTTTTATTTTATTTTTTTAATTTTTAACTTATTCTGAAGGAGCTCTAGCTCGGTACAGAAAACAAATAAATAAATAATAAATTATTTACTCGTAGTTTTATTTTCTTGTAGTATTAAAGTCGTTTAGTATTAATTTCTAATATAAGAATTTGGAACTAAAATCATTAGTACTAAATTCATAGTATTAAATTCATTTAGTACTAGATTACAGTCAATCAAATTTTTGGCCTTTATGATTGTTAAATTACACTCATTTCGGTTTACGAACTCGAATTCTTATAAAAAGGGTGTAAGAAAGTTGATGCTATTAAGAAATCATTTTATTCGAGATCATATATACATTGTTGAACTTTAAACCGCAGAACGGGTACTATTATAATATTTTATGTAATTTTACGTAGATAAATTAAAGATTTCATAAAATTACATCAAATTTAGAATGTTTTTTAATTTAAGCTTACATAAAATGATGTAATATTACGTAATATTAGGTTATTTCATGTAAAACACAGCAAAAATGCTTACGTTCAAAAAAAAAAATTAGGTCTTTGATGGAAAAAATGTAAAAATTGACTGTTTTTCAAAATTTAAAAAAAATTGTTTCTTTTAGAAAATACGCCATATTGAGCTTTTTTAAATTTATCAAAATTTTGGAAAAACAGTCAAATTTTACATTTTTCCTATCAAAGACCGTTTAAAGTACAGCACTGTATTACAGGAGTCATCATAAGATTGTTTTAAAGCAGCTTTTAAATCTTTGCTTAACCTAATATCATCTTCTTTTACTACTAATTTTGTTTCAATAAATTTTAAATAAGGTATTATCATACTAAGAGGAGTCACATAAGTATCTTCACTGATATTTCACTCGACTTATTAAAAAGACCGAAACATTTTAAAGTTTGAGAAAGAATTTCTTACTCTTCATGATTTAATAAATTTAAATCAAGATGTCTATATTGTGGTGGAAAATTGCGTCAATGTTATTATTAAGTTTTAAAATACGGTTTAGCATTAAATAAATAGAATGCCATCTAGTTGAAACATCTTGAGTGAGCATTAAAACATTTTCGGAATTTTTCTGTTATTTTTTAGACATTTAAGACATTTAAGCTAGGAAGAATGATTAAGTGAAGCCACTATGGATCGTGATTTTGACATTATTATGGCCAACTGTATAAAACTAAAATTTGGATCATTTTCTTCGAACTCATTTAATTGGCTAGGTTGGAAAGAGTTAAAGTTATTCAATACATTTTTTACAATTAGCTGGAATATATAACCCATGCAACGATAAGAAAGCCAACCAATTTCTTCTCGCATAAGCCTAGATGCTTTAACTACCGTACTATTGTTATCAGTTTCACTTCCAAAAACTTTTTCAGTAATTCCGTACTAACTCAAAATCTCAAACACAATTTCTTTTATGTCTTCAGCACTGTGTTTTTCAGTCATACATTTTAAACCCAAAGCAAATGATCTGAATGCAAAGTTTTCTAGATAATGTCATGTAATGGAAAGATACGTATAATTCTGACATGATGTCCACCTATCATTTGTTAAGCTTATAAAATGAATTGATTTTAGAATATTCAAAAGTTTATTCTTTTGATTTGAATAAACATTATTCATTGATGATTTTATTTGAACCTTAGTATTTATTTTATATATTTAATAAATAATTTGAGGTAAACCTCAGGCCACACAGAAGGGAACTAAGTCCTTCTTTTCAGCCTAGCGATTGAAAAAAATAAATATAAAAAAAGTACAAAATTGAGTAAAATACATTAAAAAAATAAAAAATATTGACAGATATTGATTAAATAATTAGAGTTATTATCGGATAAAACCTGTAGGAATCTTGTAAAACTTGTAGGTATTGAACCTTAGTAGGAATTACATAATCCTTGTTTAGCATGCGACAAAAACTGTATGAAATATTTGTTTGTATGAATAGTAAATGGCAAATAAATAAAAATAATGAAAAAGAGAAGAATCGTATAAGTTTTGATTAAATTTTCTTTTCCTAATTTTCTTTTTTTTTTGTTGCCAATAATATTTCATGAATTGACTCTAAATGAAAGTCTAAATTTATCTTTGACGTCGATGCAGAAAAATACTTTTCTATTTCTATCTTTTCGCACTCAATGCATTGAAGAACTTTAAAAACTTGATTACGATCTGTTTTTTCAGCTTGCTTAAAAAATGAGTTTGTGTTTAGGTCTAAATTAGTTCCACAATTAAAACTCAATTCAAAAGCTTGGTTTTCAGTTGCTGTATCAGAATTTGTTCAAGAAATTGTTTAATTTTTGGCTAGGAGGAAAAGTCCGACAGAAATATGTAGAAGACTAAACAAATCAATTCGCTATGACTAAAAAAAAAGCTCAGTGCAGATTTAGTAAGCTCAAGGGTAATCTTCGAAAAGTAATTTAAGATAAAAAAACAGATTTTCTCACCAAATTTTTGGTTTACCAATTTTGGCTAACCAGATTTTTGGAAAAGAAATTTTTGGCTTACCAAAATTAGCTAACCACTTATTCAAGCAAAACCAACATCACAATTATTTAGATGACTGTTTCATCTTCACATAAATTGAAAAAAAGGGATCCAGTATCACTGGGTCATAGTGAAAACTATTTTGTAGACGCTGGATAAGAGACTTATTAAAGTCTTATACCAAGAGAGTGTTCTAGTATTTTTTTAATTTTCGATATATAAGCTAAAGTGTTTGTTGGCTTAAGATTTCTATTTATTTCCGGAAAATTAATTAAAAAATTCTAAGGAGTCTGTCTAAATGAGTTATATACTTTTTGTAAGAATAATTTTTAATTCTACAACTTTTATGATACCTTTTCACCTTGGTAAATTTGAAATGGTATCATAACTTGCATGAGGTCACATCCATTACAATTTTCTAAGCAAAAGTTTTTACATTTTGGACAGCTATCATTTTTTAATAGCGTGCGCTATTAAATACTTGAAAGAGAGAGAGAGGGAGAGAAAAAATAAAAAAAACTATCTTCTCTACTTCTTTATTTAATTGAATTCAAATATAAAAAAAAACAAATATATATAAAGAACTCCAGCGAGGCCCCAGAAGACCGGGGTCTGCTGGAAGGGTTGTTAAATTACTCCCTCGCCGTGGGAGAACGGCTCCCGACGTTCGGGGAGTTAAAATAAAACAAAATAAATTAAAAATAACAATAAAAAAAAACAAAAAACAATAATAAAAACAAAAAAATAATAATAAAGACAAAAAACAAAAATAAAACAAAAATAAAAACCTAATTGTGATTTGGGATATAGTTTCATAGTTCCTCCGTGATTTGTTTCGTGGGTCTCCTTTTTCTATCCAACTGTGCAGCTCTGCTAAAGCATCTTTTTCGAGCTGATCTTCATTGAATTCGGTTTGTTGAAAAACCAGATTATTAATCGCTACTCCTGGGTCCCTAGTACTCTCTTCCTCCACGTCGTTTTCTTCTTCCAACAGCCATCTTGACAGCGCAACCGCGTTTCGGTTCTCATGACCTTTGCGATATTCAATATCGAACTCGTACATCCATAGTTTGATCAACCACCTTGTTAAACTTGACGCATGTGCATTTGTTAGCCCGAACGACATGACGTTGAATTCAAACAAACCAAATTCGGTGATGAATGCTGTTTTTAGTTTGTCTTCCTCCTTAATTCTAATCAGATGATAGCCCGAATTCAAATCCAATTTAGAAAATTTAGTCGCTCCGTTCAGCAGGGCAATCAACGTTTCAATTTTTGAAAGTGGGTAGCTATCCTTTATGGTAACCTCATTTAGTTTCCGATAATCGATACACAACCGAATTTTCCCATTACTTTTCTTAATAAACACTATGGGGGAGACCCATGGAGAATCGCTTTCTCGGATCAGATCTGCCATCAACATGTCGTTGATTTGCTTTTTGACCTCATCACTCAGCGAGAAATATTGATATTTAATTCTATCCCATGTTCGCAAATGTTCGTTTGTGTTATCGAATTCAAATCTTTCCCTATAATATCGGAGAACTCGTCCTCAATTATTAACTTGTACGTAGCAGCATTTACGGTCCCGATGTTTGCCGGCTCTTCCACCGTTCCGGAGTTATCACCTTCAAAATCGGGCACCTTTGTAAAGTTGCAAGTTAAAATTTTACCTGAGTTTTTCTGTGACAGCGCGGACCTGATGCATTCCAGATAGTCCTTTATGTCTGCCAGCTTAAATGCTACGTCTAACCCGAGTAAACAGTCGTTTACCAGTTCATCCACTACGATTATTTCCACCTCACTCTCAAAACTTATCAATTTCACGGAACATTTTCCCTTTCCAATTACTTTGACAGGGCCACCCACACAAGTCTCCAAAGTTTCGTCCAACGGTTCCAAGGCTGCATCGGGTGTCTTACAATGATCCCAGATTCGCTTCGCTACTATTGTACTAACCGTTCCAGTGTCTAGTAGGAAACTCACGGGTTTGCTGTTCATTTCCAAAGTTCCCACGATACTTTTGTCAAACATTATCTGGTTAATAACTTGATTGGACAAGATCTGCTCTGCTCTATTCTTATTACCCAGCATTGACAGTTTCATTTGGTTTTTTCTTGAATAGCAGTCTGCTATCAGATGACCTGGTTTTCCACAGTGTAGGCATAATTTTCCATTTCCTTGTGAGGTTAGTTGTTCAAATTGCTCTCGCATTTTCGGAATGGATTCATTCATTTGATTCTTCCTTAGGTAACAGTCTGCGCCGAATCTTTCGTTGTTTGAACTGCAATTGATTTTTGTTCTCCTTCTTGTTGTGTGTATTCGTTAGCACCATTCTCCGACCCCTTGTATATGTCGAACATTCCGGAATTTTTAAATGGGTTAATTGGCGTGTCCAAATTAGCATCTCGCCTTCTACAATTAGGGAGAAACACATTCTCCTCCAATGCCTCATTAGATTTAGCCTCATTCCACGACTCCCTGAAAGGATTTGTTTGGTGCCATTTGTACGCCATTGCATCATCATCAAAAAAACTTTTTTGTGTTTTGATCGGCTCTAACAAACATTTTCCCTCGTGTTGTTCCGGCTCAGAACTGCTGAACAAATTTCGACCTGTGTTAGGAAAAGAACGTCCCCGACTATTCCCACTGAATCCTATTTGATCATCATTTCGCCATTTGTTTCTTGGTTCGGTTTTGATCGCTGACTTTTCCAAATAATCTTGGCGAACTTTTTCCGGAGTCCCGTTGAACAACTCATTTGTGTTGGCGAATTGAAGACCAGCATTTGAATTTTTTTCTGACCAGTCCAGAGGTTTGTGATGACTCTAAAAGCACTAGCTACGACAATCATTGTTACAGCTAGAACAGCTATGCTAAAACACAGCTGTACGAATAATAACACGTGTTCATTCAACATTGTGTTCAAAAAAAAAAAATTTTTTTCTTCTAAGCTTAACTGCTGCCACCAATTTAATAGCGTGCGCTATTAAATACTTGAAAGAGAGAGAGAGGGAGAGAAAAAATAAAAAAAACTATCTTCTCTACTTCTTTATTTAATTGAATTCAAATATAAAAAAAAACAAATATATATAAAGAACTCCAGCGAGGCCCCAGAAGACCGGGGTCTGCTGGAGGGGGTGTTACAATTTTAAGCTTTTTTTATAAATATATTTATGAATATATGCATTAGTTTCGAAAAATTCTCTTAAGGTTTTCAAAGTGAAAATTTTTGAATTTTTGAACATCTGTAAAAAAGTTGAATTTTTTTTTTAAAAAATAGGTTAAATCCTCCAGTTTTCCCAAAATTTAAATTTCCGTAATAATTTTCTGCAAAATTACAAAAAATGACTAAAATAGTGAAATTCCGCATTTTTGCTATCTAATTTTGCGGAAATTATTTTTTTCTATTAAAAATGATGAGGAATTCCCTTAAGAAAACTTCTGCAATCCACGTTTTAAGCACGATTTTTTTCCATAAATCACATTAGTTATTATAATAAATAATACAAGATAAAATTTTTATTTTATTTTGATAATATCTCGAAAAATTTAACCTATGGAATTGAAAATTAATGTCTAATTAACCTTATTTTAAAAATTATTAATAATTTTGACGATTAGTTTTCTAAATATTTAAAATAAAAGTGGAGTCCTTTATTTTTATTTTGATGTTACTTGGTGATTGTGATGGGTCTAAACTTAACCAATTTAGTTAAGTTGGCTAAAAATAAGAAAAATAATTTTTTGTTTAGTTAGATTAGTTAGACTAAGGAATAAAAAACTCTGAAAAAAAGATATTTTATTTGCGATGTGAGATTTCTCTGGATTAGCATGATATTAAGCAGACTTGTTTATAAGTATAAAATCTTTAGTCAAGCCAATGACTTAATT
The DNA here is from genome assembly GCA_025491095.1 of Brachionus asplanchnoidis. Lineage (NCBI taxonomy): Eukaryota > Metazoa > Rotifera > Eurotatoria > Ploima > Brachionidae > Brachionus > Brachionus asplanchnoidis. Next base: position 1,125,341 of record JAILYF010000028.1, on the reverse strand, counting down.
TTTTTTTTCAACAGTCTAAGTGTTGATTTTCATTGAGAAAAAAAAAGTTGCAATGGAATTGGATTTGATTTTGATAATTAATTTATTGAATTTTAATTAAAAAAAAAACATTCTTTTATTTAGAATGTTATATTTTTTTTTATGTGAAAATATTTTAAAAGAGGACAAGTAGCAAAACCAGATGTTATTAATTCTAGCATGAAAAAAATATTAGCAGAAATTGAAGTTTTTAATTATCTTTATTCAATTAGGCGTTTATTAATTTGTTGATTACATAATTTTCAACCAATAAAATTCAATGGTTTAAAGTATCATTAATTGATAATTCACTCATATCTTTATTTATAGGGTCCCGAGTTTTGACACAAATATTTTTTTTAAAACATCTCAAAGTAAAATTAAACACAAAAAAAAATATAAATTTTTGCAATTAGTTTTGACACGCATAAAAACTTTAATTGTTTTCTTCAAACATACAAATCTAAAAAAATTTATTCAACACATAGTCTTTAAAAATTAAAACATCATTTTGAAAAAAAGAAATTTTGTAACATGGATGATGAAAATTGTAGTCAAATCTCAAACTCAGAGTATGACCGGGTGCTAAAAACATCAGAGCAGATTGAAGTCGAGACGTTTTTCTTTAATTCCACAAGCGAGTTTAAGTACGGACAGACTCATGCTGCCAATACAAGAAAGTGTAATCTGTATGACAAGACTTTTGACCAACATCTCAAATAATCTTAAAAGCTTGGTCTCGATAATAAAATTAACAGTTTTATGTTTGAGTATGAAGTTATTTATTATTCACCTGAGAAAACTGTTGATACGATACTTAAAATTCAATCTTCTGAGCAAGAGGATGTGAGTGAGTCGAATGTTTTGACCAATGAAACTGGTGTTCGAGGTCGAGGAAGACCTAAAAAATCCAAAGGTGCTAATCATTAGTTTACTTTTTTATGCTGTAATTGATTTTAGATAATTTTTTATGTTTTGATAAAATAATTCTTATATTTTTAAAGTATGTGGTAACCTAGTCTAACCGGGTGACCATATTTTTTTTTATTGCTTATTTCTCACCCATTTTGTTCAAAAACTTCAACAATAGTCACCCAATTTTCCCGAATTTTTTGAGTAACCCCTTTAGCTCCGCGGTTAATTATGTGAGGTCCAAAAGGGTTAAAGCGGTTAACCCGATTACACCTAAAATTGTATACAATTAGCCCGAAATTTAACCCCAAAAAAAGAATTTTAACCCTTTTAACCCATTTGACATTTAGGAAGAAAATTTTTTGAATTTTTTAATAAAATTATTTAATTTAATTTATTCGAAACAGAACAAAGGTGAGTTTTAAATTAAGTTGTAAAAGTTAATCTTTACAATCATCACATAAAAATTCTTTTTTTGTTTTTTCTTTAATTCTTTTGACAAACAACTAAAACAAACCCAATTTGAGCACTTTTCACAAGATAACCATTTTGGCGTGTTTTCTTTCTCTTCAGCCATCTTTGTTTCACATGAGCTACACAATATTTCGGATTCTGATAAGTTATCATTTTAATCTGGTGTTAATTTGCTTTCAACAAGCTTTCGTGGTCGTCCTCTTCCTCTTCCAGTTCCTTTTTTAGCTATTTTGGCATTTTTGGCCTCTTCTTGTTCTTATTTTGCTTATTACTATTTACATCACTGATTGTGTATTTTAGATTTTGTACAGCATAATTTTTTTTTTTAGATTGAATTTCTTTTTTCTGTGACATTTTTAGCTTATTTTTAAACAATTTGCTTTTTTTATGTTTGAAATAAAAACTCGGCTTTAAAAAAAAAATTTTTTGAGAGTGAGAGGGAGAAAATAATTTTACAATTTTTTAATTATTAAAAAATATCGTCACTGCATTTTTATAGTCTTATTCGGTTAAATGGGTTAAATAGAATCTTATTTGGACTAATTGGGTTATTTATTTGACTATTAGGGTTAAATCTATTTAACCTTTTAAGCCCTAAAAAAAACCCCATTAGATGAAGCCCTAAGGACATTTCCTAAAATTCTAAAAAATTCTCTTAGATACTTTAGCATGTGCTGAATCTAACAAGCGAAATAGGTTAGAGCTTAAGTATTACCTAGGGCCTTAAAGCACCCTTCTCCCGAATCACTAATTCGAGGATTTTTCACCTCATTAGGCGTAGTCGAACTTTGAGAGAAAAAAAAGCATATAACGATTTTTTTTAAAAATATTTCACACATATCATTCGATTTCTCTCCTCGAGTTCTACATATCAAGATATTTTTTTGGGTAGTAGCTTTAAAAATGAAGGAGATAAAGGTGTTTTTCAAATTCGTTCACCCTATTAACCCATAACCCCTTTAGACTAGGTTACCATAGTGTTTAATTAATATTTTGTTATGTTTTAAAAAAAATGACAGTTGTGTAAAAAAATTTCCTCTTATTTATATGAGTCCTTGCTACATAACAATCGTGCTAATTGATTTTGCTATAAATATTATTTAGTAAAAATTTTCCAAAAAAAATATAGATTTTAAAAATTAACTTTGGTTAAGAATTTTAGTTAAGTTTACCAAAGATAAGCTAACATAATATTAGTCGAATAAAATTTAGTTACCTAAACTTAAGTTGAGAGACGATTGAAAAAAGTATCAAACTCATTTCTTGAAAGTTAACCATAATGGCAATTGAAGTTCATGATCAAATTTAAATTTTAAATCAAAATTTTTAGTTTTTGGTTTAAGTAAAGAGGTATTTTTTATCCATTTTTTTAAATAAAAAGCGACTAAACATGCTTTATTTAATCTTTAATTATATAGAAAATTATATAAGTTTTTATCTGAAGTAAAAACAAAATCTTAATCAATATTTTGAAATTTTGCAATACAAAACTTAACTTCGTTTCGTCATACTATATTTTAATTATATTAAAATATCATTTAAAGATATAATTAGGATACCTTAATGTGGATTTTAAATTTATCTTTAAAGTTTTCAAATAAAGATTTAAGAAGATAAAATTAAAGAACAAAAAGAAAAAAAAATATTTGTAATTTTTTAAATAAAATAATAAACATCTGATGTTTAATTAAAAAAAGCAAATATTTTTTTCATAATTTATGAATTGTCATTCAAAAAAAAATTGAATTTAATTTTAAGGCTGAAAGAACTTTAGTCCCACAGCAAGTTTTTTTAAAAAGATTTAAAATATTTTTTTTCTTAAATTTTGAAGTAATTTTTTATTTGATATTTATTTAGTAAAATTATTTTCAATCTCGTAATCTTATAAATTTAAAAAAAGCATTATTAATTTTCTTTAAACCTTTTCCTCAAATAAATGCTAATTTTTACTTAAGAACCAACAAAAAAATAAAAAAATCGATTTATAGCTATAATTCATTGATTTAATTTAAAATGAAACATCAAAAACATTATTTTTAGTTTACGGCATCAGACTTAAGACTCACTTTTTTTTTAATATTCAGTGTATAGGAGGAATAAATTTTGGAAAAGCTTAAGTTATTGTAAGCTAAAAAATTTCGACTATATCCTGAACATTTAATAAAGAATTTTATTAGAAAAAAACAAATTGTTTTTCTCAATTAGTTTTAAAAATTATTCAGTATGTTTCAAAAATTTAGAAATAAATTTTTATATTTATCTTAAATTATTTATTTATTGTATTTGACGAAAAATTGAGTGCAAAAGAAAAAAATAAAACACTAATTTATAGAATTTTTTCCCCTACAATTTGATAAATGATACTCGGCATAAAAATATAATCAACTTTTCAACAGTCATTTTTACTAAGAATTTTAAAACTTATTAATTGAGAAAAAAAATTGTTTTTTTTCAAATAAAATTCTTTGAAAAATGTATCGGAAAAAGATATATTTATTAAGCCGAAAAACACTTAATAAAATAAATTGCTTCTGTAAAGTTATTTAGGCTTTAAAGTTCTCACTTAACATACAATTAAAAGATTTTTTAGACAACCTTTAAAAAGATAAATTATTGTTTTTTAGACCAAAATTATTAAAATAAAAGAAAAAAATTTGTTTTAATCTTACATAATGCTTTTATAAATTTTACAGAACCAGATAAAACTCTTTTGATAACTTAAGCTTAACAAAAAACAAAAAAATTTAATCTTAAATTTAAATTTTTTCACATTAATTTAATATTATAATTAATTTCGATCGATCAAAATTTTACTTTGCTAAAATATTACATTTTATATTTTGATTTTTTGATCTTGATCTCAAACTTTAATTTACAAAATTTTTATTTGCTATATTTTTATAAAGTTTTACTTGATTTAGCTAGAAATCTTTCAGTTTCTAATAATAAGTTCTATTTTTTAGAATATATTATTTATTATATTATTTAGAATAAAAAGGATTTTCATAAGTTATCTCCAAGCAATCTCTGATGATTATTAAGAGAAAATTTGTTCAAAACCATTCAAAAAAAAACTTTTAAATTATTCTTTTAAATAATTTAAAAAAATGGACAGTGAAATAAAGTCAATTTTTAAAATGCTGACTAATACCTTAATTTTACTTTCATTTAATATTTAATTTAATTAATAATAAATAGAAAAAAATATCTTATTTTTTAGAATAAAAAAAGACTTTTTGAAATTATTTCCAAAAAATATCTGAAGAACATTCAGAGAAAATTTACTCAAAATCTCTAAAAATTACCTATTAAAATTTTATTTTGATTATTGATAACTAAGCAGCGAAATAAAGTCAATCTTTGAAATATTAATTAATAACTTATATTAAATAATTTATTGATTTACAATTGAATTTTTGAAAATTAAATTTTTTTCAAAATTTCATCTTATTAAAAAATTAAAGTATTTTTTTATTTTTTTTATTAGTATTAAGAAAATTTGTTTTCCAAATTCTAAACAATGATTTGAGCCGGAAACTCTCTTCGGAGATTAAAAAATACCAGAATTACTTCAGAACTCAGATAAGATTGGAAAAAAGTATAAGCGTTGTCTGTCTAGGGTTTTATAGAGAAATCTTAATTGAATTTGGACTAAACCGAACCTTTAAACCGGTTCATGTACCATAATAAAGATTAAATAATAAAGTCAGATCAAAGTTTCATTACATAAAAATTTAACTTTCTAATTTTATTTTGATTACTTAAATATTTCACTAAAACACTCAATTTCTTAATTATTTTAATTATATTTTAAATATTTATTTCTTTTTTCCAAGGCATTGTGAACTTAACAAAACAAAAACCAAGCATTTTAATTAAGCTTCAGGAAATACTCTGAAAAATAATTTTATTTTTATTTTATTTATTAATATATTTGCATGATGATGTACGATTTCATAGAAAATTATTTAAATCAGACAAAATACATTATAATTGAAAAATGTTTCTTGAGAAAATTTTTTTGCTTTTCCTTGTCATTGAAATTGATTTAATTAAAGTTGTTATTTAGTAGAAATTTAAGATTTTTTTAAACTCTTATAAAATTTATAATCGAAAAGATTAACTTCTGAAATCTGAAAATGAATTCTAAAATAAATTATCAATGAATCATTTGTTTGTTTTTATAGATTAAAAATTTCAATGAAAAAAATTCTAATTTGGTATTTCAAAGCAATGAAGAGAGAATCTTTAAAAAAAATTCTGTATAAAAGTCTTTAAAAAACCTCAAGTCAATCAGTTTTTTTTCTAAAAATAAATTGGAGAATTTTATTTTTTAAGAATTTTGGTATTTTTCGTCTTCAATAATCATTAAATTTTTATATGATTTTTTTGGCTACAAAAAAATGTTTGTTTGAATGAAATTCATGTAACAAAATAAGGTTTGATGAAAAACTAGAAATAAAATTTTAGTTTATTAAAAAATAGTTTGACTTTATAGAAGAGCTTAAAGTCTTTTCTTTCAGTCAATTGTAAAAATTTCAGACAAATGGATAAAAAATTGAATTTTTAGTAGCGAAAAATTTCTAAAAATAAATTTTTTTACAGTTAAATTGCTTTTTTTTTTGATCTTGTGATATTCAATTATAAAAAACAGAAAAAATGATAAAATTTAAATAAAATTTTTTCTCCAATTTTTAATTTTTAATCTAAATAATTTTTGATTTTTAATTAGGATCCTATACAGTCCATGATCATGATCTTATACTTTCTTATACTGGATCAGGATTTTGGAGGGGTTCAAGAATCCTTATCAGATCCTGATTAGGATCTTGTCAAGAATTGGTTCCTGGCAAAAGAGATAAGCAATAAACAAAATAAAGAAAAATAAATTTTTTGAAAAACTGTATATTTTACCGATTTTGATTTATTTATTTGTTTTGTTGATAGATAGAAAAGTCTTTTAATAAAGTTTTTTTAAATTGATAAAAAATTGAAATTTTTTATTAGATATTTCAATTACAAGCAAATATATAAAAACCATTATAATAATAATTTAATTAAATAATTACAATTAATTCTAGTAAAGAAAAAAAAACAAAAAAAGTAATTATAAATTAGTTATTAATTGAGATGTTTCGTTTAGATTAATATTATTAAAAATTGATGGCAAATTTATTTGATGTCTGAGTTGAAGCTGGGGCGTTATGGGATACAAGTCGTCATCGTAAATTCCGGACATGTGCGACATAACCTGACTAAAGCTTACATTGGGCACCGACTTGGCTCGCTGCAGTCGGCCCATCTTTAACTTGGAAAATTTAATACTTTGAAATTTTTCGTTTATCTTAAAAAATAATAAAAATTAATTTTTTTTGTTATTAAAAAATTTCTATTTTTCAAAAAATTTCAGTCATTTGTAAATTATCCCCGATTTTTTTATCGTTTTTTAGGACAAAAGAAAATTTTAATTGTTGATTTAATAAAAATTTATTTTTTATAAAAAAGTTATTGTTTGTTACTTCAAATCTAATTTTTTTCTTGAGACGTTTGGGTGCAAACTCGATATCTTTTTTATTAATACCTTTTCGGCTTTTTATTTTTTATCTTAAACTTATTTAAATCTTGTGCCTTTCTATCTCTTGGCTAAAAAGAAGGAAGTTGATCCATTCTGAATTACATCAGATTTCCCTCAAATAAATAAAATAAATAATAAATTTTCATTTTGATTTTTTTTATTCCAATAATTGTAAACTTCCTTCCTGATTTCATCATTGGATAAATCAGACATACTTTTTGCTATATTTGCATTTAAGGTAGTGTTTTCTTGGCGTTTTTCCTCGCGCATTTTTTCCAAATCTTGACAATTCCTTAACCCATTACTTTTTATACAACCAAAGACGAACAACGTTGTTCGTTCTTTTCTTGTTCCAAAAAATAAATAGGCATGGATTTACCAATTGAACGCAATAAAAAACCTGGTCAAAAACAATAAGCAACCAGGAGAAAAAGGGAATTCTGATAAGCAAATTCTTTAAGACACATCAAAAAAAATCAGAGAACCGAAAATCTCAGAACCGTAAAAGTCCGCAAGTTTGTCCAAAATGCAATACGCCAATGCTTAAAAGAGTACTGTGAAAAAAAATGTAAATTCTCAACTTTAATTATCGAAAAATAATTATCTTTTTTAATGAGTATATTTTATTAATAAAAAAACATTTTTTTTTGGTATTTTATTATAAATAATTATTTTATGTTGATTTTAGTTATGTTTTATCAGAATTTATGTTTTTAATAGAATTAGAAATAAAATAAAATAGTAAATAATTTGTTTAATAAAAAAGATAATGTTTTTTTTTTTAAAAAAGTGGGGTATTTTTAACGTCCATTATTTCCTTATTTTCGAAAAAGGAATTAATTATTTAGTGTATTTTCAATTTTTTTTCTTAAGTTCTTAAGTAAAAATGAAGAATAGAGCTCAAAGCTAAAGAAATTCAAGACAATCTGTCATATAAAGGAAACAATCAATACTTTAAAACTCCTTTCGGTCATTTAATCTAAAATGCTAGTAATAATAACTAAATCATTTTTTTCTAATTTCATTTTTTTATTAATTAATTTAATTTTTTTTTCTTAATCTTTCTTTCACATTTATAATTAAAATTCTAACATTTTTCTCGTAGCATGAATGTTTAAACGCAGGCTAATGCCATTCGGACAAACACTGGGGAGACCCAAATCTATTTAATAAATAAAAAAAAGTATAAGACCAATACAAGAATTTAGAGTATAGTAAGACAGCCTAATTATTTTATGTGTGAACGGGGTGACAACTTTTAAATTAGCTTAGAAAATTGTTAATTTTCTGGAGGCATTGGGATTTTTTTTCTAAAAATAAATAATTGAGCACCCAGAGAATCTAAATATAAATGCAGCCTGTTTTTTTTCTAATTTTTTTTGAATCAAAAAAAAATTGGTCAAAATGGGTGAATTTCTATCAAATTATGTATCTAGTTTAGGATTTAAATCTCAGGTATTTTAATTTCATTTAAATCACCTTTTTGCCATTTAATCTCAAAAATGTTCAACAAATTTGCCAAAGAAAAAATTTTTAACATTATTTTTTTGACAAATATTTAAAGGGATGAAGGGCCGATTCTGTTACTAGGGTGTCACCCAATTACTGCCAAAATTCACACAATAAACCTTGAAAATAACTCATTTAACCCATATTAACTTATTTAAAAATACACATGATTTTCAGGGCTAACCGGTTGAAAAAATTGGCCAATTGGGTTAACAAGATTAACCTAATTACACCTCACCCCATTACCCCAATCAGCTAACCATAAATTTTGGACTAAATGGGTGATTAAATTTCGAGTTTTCTATGAATACTGAGTTTTTAGGAAAATTATCAAAAAAATATGTGACCCGGTTAGGCCGTCTTACTATTAATGTTTTTAAATTTTTGACTATCGTTTGATTTAAATTTCTTAAATAAAAAAATGCATGATTTACATGATAAGTGACAGGTGAATTTTCTTTTAATCGAGACACATTTTTTTCAGAAAAACAACTCAAATAAAAGAAAATTTTTGACTCAAATCCTAGCAAGTTTCTTCTATTTGTGGTTACTTCTATTCGATGCAATACGGTAAGGGTGGTCGTGGAAGACCAAAAAAAGATTAATTAAATTTTTTTTATAATTTGTTTTGTGTTTTATTTTTTTTTAATTAGCTACTTAAAAAAATACTTTGTCTACTAAATGCGAATATTTTAGCTTCTCGAAAAAATAAAATCCATTTGAAAGTGGCTTTGTAAAACCCACTTTGTGCTTTTTCGATAAAAAAAATTTGGCCTTTCTAGTGTTAATGCTTCTAAAAAAATAACTTAATTATCCGAATTTAGTGACAAATGACTAATGACATGTCAGTAAAAAATGAGCATTGATTTTAAAAAAAGGAATGTTCAATTTATATGACATGTCTTAAAAAATGAATAAGTAAACTTTTTTTTTAAATACATCCGGTTTTAAATATATTCGGATTTAAAACATAATTAAATTTCCATTTTTAAAATAATTTCATAAAAACTGAAACTATTTTTAATAATTTTTAAGTTATTTCACATTTAATAAAATGTCACTAATAATGAATTTTTATGATTTTCAAAAACAGTGCTCAATTTTGAATAACATGTCACTAAAATAGAGTACTCTATTTTAAAGACAGGTCTTGCCTGTTATGTGATCAGTTGGTCATAAATTATGTGACCAATGACTTTATGTCGATTTAGTGACCAGGTATTTTTTCTGACTGGTCACATATTCACTGGTCACCTAATATGTGACCAGGCAATATTATTATTAAAATAATGAATTTTTTTAAAAAAATTTAATATTTTAGTGACCAGTTATTAAATTTCAATGACCAGTTTTTTTATTTACGTGACCAATTGTTTTATACGTTGAACAACTGTTAAATTGCCAAGTCAAGAGGCAATTTTTTGAAACCTTAGAACGCTTTCGAGTTGTTAAGTTCATATTTTGGGCTATTTTTCTACAATTTTCTTTCGTACATTTTTGTGCAGCAAATATTATGCCTAAATGTACAAGTTTGTTAAAAAAATTTTTTTCATCATTCTCGTTTTCCATTTTTTTTCTAAATATTAGTAAAAAATTTTTGATTATTATTAATATAACTTCACTTTTAAATCATCGCTTAAAAAATTTTCATATTACATCAACAATAATGAACAAAAAATCAAATCTTGCAAGTAAAGTTGCAATTGCAATTATTTTACTATATTTACAGTTAAATTTTATTTAACTTAAAAGAAATTTGTGTGACCGATTGCAAAATTTTCGTGACCAAATATTTATTTTGGTGACCAGGTTAAACATTTTTACCAAATAAATAATTTTGCCTGATCACATATTAGGTGACCAATGAATATGTGACCAGTTAGAAAAAACACCTGGTCACCAAATCGACATAAAGTCACTGGTCACATAACAGGCAAGACTCTTAAAGACATGTCACTCAATTCGGATGATTACGTTAATTATAATTATTTGATCCAGGGATGATTTCTTAATTTAGTAAATGTCTACAAATTCAACGGGGATTAATTTTTTCCGACATGTTTTATATATGTTATCGTTTTTTTTAATAATACCTAAATATCGATATTAACTTTGCTAGACGTAAATTTTGAAATAAATAAAATTATCAAATTTTCCTGTTTTTTCTATTATTCTCGTAATTAACTGAAATTAAAAAGATAAATATAGTAATAATCTGAAATAAGTGAAATAAAGCGTAAATATTGATAAAAAGCTTATTTATTGGAGCAAATTGTATTTGATCCATGACATCTGGAATTACACAAGAGGTTCGATTTTCTACAACCGCATCGATTTGTAATACATTGAGATGTATAATTGCATCTTACCATTCCTTGACCACCACCAATTGACATTTCATTGACCGCTTGTCTAACGCATTTGAGCGATTTGTCGGTTCTAATTTCTAGTTCAACTTGACAATTTTGAAAGCGTTAGGGGAAAAAAGTCCTAAAATACGCCAACTTGACATGCAAGTTCATTAGGACTGAATTTATAATCAACGTCGATTATTCGACAAATTAGATAAGGGGCTTCAGTAGTTTTTAATTATAGCAAGTTTGTTTTTTATTGATATTTACGGTTGCATCAGTAAATATCAAAACTAACTTAGTAAAATTTGATAATAGAAAAAAAAGAATATTTTTTTCAAGATTTACTAATGGATCAGTTTATTTTGATATTTACGTTTTATCAAAATTTACTATTACATATACAGTAAAAATTCGGTATAAGAGATATGTGTTAAAGAGAATATCGATATATGAGAATTTTGAAAAATAATAATGACACGATTTTTGTCTTTTTTCTATTTTTTTTCTATTTATTACGAAATTTACTTCCGGTATAATAAAAAAGTGATAAAAAATTTGACATAAAAATTATGAAATCATTTCATCTTATTTGTTTGTAATTTAACTTTACCTTCTAAACAACATCCTGCACAAAACAAAGACGAAATTTCCTCAATATTTAAAACATCAGTGGGAGTAAAACAAGGTGGTCCACTCTCACCAAAACTTTTTTCGATATACGTTGAAGACCTAATAACTGAAATTATGAAAACAGACTTAGTTGCAGAAATTGAAGGAAATAAAACGGGTATCCTAATGTATGCGGGTGACCTACTACTCATAACTGAATCGACCAAGAAAATGAAAAAAGTATTACAAATGTGCGAAGAATTTGGGATAAGTAATGAAATAAAATTCAACCCATCTAAAACTCAAATAATGCGGATAAATGGAACAAAAAAAGATGAAGTGAAACTTGAATTATGCGGTGAGGAAATAGAGTGGGTCAAAAAAATAAAATATTTAGGTGTTTGGATAGATGGTAAAAGTTTTAGCAAGGAGCACTTAAGAGAAAGATGAATGAGTACTTGGAGAACTTTTTACCTATCAAAAACTAACTTAGACATTAATAGTAAGCAGTTAAATCCGCTGAAAGCTTACTTACTTAAAACTTATGTAAGACCTATAACTTACTATGGAATAGAAAATTGCACGATTAGCAAAAGTGAAAAAAAGAAAATTCACACAATGGAAGGCCTAATGGTAAAACAAATGCTATCATTAGACAAAAGGTCCCGTACAACAAATCTTCTGTACGCACTAAATATAGAACCTGTCGACTCTAAAATAAAGAAAACTAAACTGAAATTCGCCAATAGATTAATAGAAAATGAATTTACACAAAAAATACTTCAAAAAAGAGAAGCAAATTTAAGCTACACCAGCACATTTATTGAAGAAGTAAAAGAAATACTAGGGTGTCGTGAACATTGCAGAAAGAAAATTTGAATGGTTATGTAAAGAAAATTAAAATGGACCAAAACGCGACAGGTTAGACTTTCTTCAGAAAGAAGAAAATTTCTTCAAGCCAAATCAAGTTCAATCGACTTCAGTAATATCAACTAGTTAAATTTCAATTGTTCCAAGACGACTTGATTTTAATTAAATTTTTTTTTTTCTTTTTTATAATTTGAATGATAAATTTGCCTTTTTTAAATAAAATATTATCACAAAAACTCCTATCTTTTAATTTCCCAGATAAGACACTTTTTCGGTCAACAGACATTATCTATTTAGGAGAATTATCGGTATAAGAGACAACAAAATTTTTTTTTGTTCTCTTAAACCGAATTTTTGCTGTACAATCAAAATTTCTTCAAAAAAAAAATCCTACTTGAACAAAATCAAGTCGGTTGTCGCGGTCATACTCTGAGCAAATTTCGACAAGTTCTTTGATTTGTTGTGGAGTGTCGGAGCGGCAATGTCGCGAGTCAGGCCTGAGCCTGCCCGAGCCCACCAAAAACAAAATCATGTTCTGCTCCTTGTGCTGATAAGGCAACTGACCGCTGAATAACTCGTACAAAACAACACTGTACGAGTACACGTCCGATTTTTGTGTATAGGGATCGGTGACTTTTTGTTTGATGACCTCGGGCGCCATCCACAAAATGGACCCGGTCGGCTGATTAGTCCGCACTGTATTCTGGCTCCACGTTGACTTGACCGTGGCCAGGCCAAAATCTCCAATTTTCACGGTCCACCTCTGCGACTCCTGATCGCTCACAAAATCGTAATTGGCCGCAAAGTTGTTCAGACGAACGTGGCACTCCTTCGGAATCAAAAATATGTTGTTGGACTTGAGGTCGCGGTGCAGTATGTCCCTGGCGTGCAAGTACTCCATGCCTATGGACGTTTGCTTGGCGATGTCGATCAGCTGAGTGTTGTCCCATTGGTCGTCTTCTACGTGCAGGTGCCGGTAAAGACTAGAGCCTGGACACCACTCGGTCACTATGGCCAGATAGGGCTTGAGGATGCAGCCGATGAAGAGGAGTATGTTGTCGTGGCGCGTCGACTTGAGGATGGCCACTTCGTTGCGGAATGCGTTCGACTGGTTGGGCGTGGGGTTCTGCACGTTGAGGAACTTGACGGCCACGGTGCCATGGTAGAAGTCGCAGCCCTGGTGGACTATGCCGAAGGAGCCAGAGCCCACCTTTTTGTTCATGTCTATGTTGATTTGTTTGAAGGGAATTTCCCACGAGTTGAACGAGTCGCGTCTGCTCGGCTTGTTCTGCTTGGGACGGTTGACCTTGACCTCGACCTTGGGCTCGCAGCTCAGGCTCTTGGCGTACATGCTCGAGAGCACGCTGCCGCTCTCGCGGTTCACGCTCCCGCTTATGCCGTCTATGTTGGACGAACTGGACTTTATGTACTGGGCGCGCGGCATCGTGTTGTATATGTTGTTGGTGGCTGTGGTCAGCTTGCACATGCTGCTTGGAGACTCTGGCAAAATGGAGGGATTAGGCATTTTTTTTTTTTTTTTTTTAGAGCTTACTTGGAACAGGCCGGTTATTGTCCTGATTTTTTTTAAAAGAGATTAAAAATTTATTTTATTTGAAAAGGAAATTGAAACATGCGTTTTTAAGACATGCTGCTCAAATCTTTTTTCGAATTTATTGTACTAATATTTTTTAGGCTTGAGATTGGAAATATTTGTGGTCAGTTAACAAATATCGAGGCTTTTTTTTTGTTGTATAAAAATAAAAGTTAAATTAAAAATTTCAAAAAATTTTCTCTTTTTTTTTTTTTAATTTTCATTGGCATATATTTTTTCGAGTATCTAATTTTTTTTTTTCGAGTAGCTAATTTACTTTTCAAAATAGCTAATTGAATAAAAAAAAAATATTTTTCGATAGTAGCTAAATTATTTGCGATAATAGCTAATTTATTTTTTGAAATAGCAACAGATAAAAAAATTAATGTTAATCTAAAATAGCACTTAATTGACATCATATAAGTGACAATTAGATAAGAAGTCAGAATTCTTTAATTTTTATAATGGTAATAATTAACTTACTTTTGAGTAACTTCGAAACCAAAAATTTAAAGTAAAAACAAAATATGACCAACTGTCTAAGTTTGATACCTTTCCAGCTTTGGACTTGAATATTGAGCAAAACGCGAAGAGAGGTAGAAGCAAAAAAGCTTCTTCTGCACTACAGAGAAACTCAGCTGGCCCTTTGAATCGGGACGCATTCAATATGCCAACACAATTAGTCTCAAATAGTGAAACAAATGATTCTCAGCCAGTCATAAATGAATTAACAAATCAATCAGCCCCTACAAAGCGCCCAAGAGGTCGCCCAAGAAAAATTAAAAATTAATTTTTGTGTATTTTTTTGTTTTTTTTTTCGAGTTTTTGTTTTCTTTTTTTTGCTACTGATAAAAGTATTTTTGCTTCTTTTTTGAATAATTTTGCTACGAAAAAAAATTATTTTTGCTACTTTTATAATCTATTTTTCAAAAATAAATTAGCTACTCGAAAAAATATATGCCTTTTTCATTTAAATTTAAGTCTGAATTTGAGATGAAATTTAAAAAAATAGAATTTTTTTTTATTACCGTAAACCTTTGCCCACTACTCCAAGAACAAACCATCTAAACCATGTTATAACAATTTTTTTATTTTATTTAGAACAAACACCAAATCTTGCCTTTAAGTTAAGAGTAAGCGCGAAAGTTCGCTTATATTCTTAGATAATCTTTGAATATGTTCTAGAACAAACTTAAAGAATTCTTGAACAAATTTTGAAAATAAAAAAAATTAAAAAAAATTAAAAAATTAAGGTTTACTCACTATTCTAATTTTGGTCTTAAAGAATATAAGCGAACTTTCGCGCTTACTCTTAGTGTAAAGTCAAGATTTGGGGTTTGTTCTTGGAGTAGTAGTAGTAGTTCTTGGATATTGAATTTTCAATATCAATGAATTAATTTCAATATCAATTTAATTCAAAATAAAGCACCTCTTTGAAATAAATAAATTTATTGATGTAAAAATGTAAAAATTAATAATTAATTTATCTTCTTTTTTAATTGACTAATTTTGATATTATTATATAATAAAATTTCAATATCAATTGAATAATTTCAATATCAAGTTTGATATTGAAAATTACTGATATTGAATATTCAATATCAATGATATTGAGGTATAAGAGACCCAATATGTGTGAGTAATTTTTAATTTTAAATAAAAATTTGTTCATTATGTGAACTAATCATCTCATGTTTTTATATAAAAAGTTTAGGTCAAAGTCACTCAAATTAAAGTCCATGTGAGGATTTAAATATTTTTTTTAAGTCAAAGTCAAGATTTAACTTTAATGAAGTTACTTTAATATCAAAGTTAATATTGCAGTTCACAATCCACAACAAATTAAATTTCTACCGTTCCTTGCAGTCATATATCTTTTTGCCGTTCCAGTGAGTTATTGAGGCGACCACATGATCTTTTTGCCGTTCCTGTGAGTTATTGAGGCGGCCACATGAATTTTTGACTGACAGGAAGGGATATTGTGAATTTCCAATGCAAATTGAACAAAAAATCTTCTTATTTTGATAATCAAATCTGGATTTGACTTGAAAATTTTTTTTTTGAAGTCAAGTCAAATTTTTGACTGTAATTTTTTTTAATAGAGTCAGGACCAAAGCTTTTTTTTATATTTTTTTTTTACGGCACTTTTTCGGGTTCTTATTGAGTAGGCCACTACAAAAGCTACCTAGAACGGCAAAAAATCATGTTACTGTGACCCTGACAGATGAATTGCCGTTCCAGCTAGTTTTGTTTGGCGCCCTCGTTCAAGTCTAAATCATTTGAATAAGAAAAAGTCAAATTCTGACTTAAATCCAAAATAATTTCGAAGTCCGACTTTGACTTTTAACGATTCTGAATGTTAAATACAGTGTGTTCGCGGTTATATCACCCCTTTTGTCCAAGAAGAATTTGGGGATATAAATGAATTGGGATAAAACCAAAAAATATTTTTTTACCAAAATTTATTTACATTTAATTGATTTTTTAAACAAAACGAATTCACTTAGGGTAATTTAAAACAAATTATTTTATAAAATATAGAAAAAATTAACAAACTTTCGGAAATTAAATTAAAATTAGTCTTTTGATAATCTTAAAATGTCAAAAATGGTCGGTTGCTTCAATTTCTGAAGCTCCTCGATTTCAACTTTTTTATAAATATCCTTAATTTTACGCAAATCTTCAATTCCAATTGAACTGAATTGTTCTAAATAGCCTAAAACATTAGTAAAATAACCTTTTTGAATACGACTCTTTTTATTAGCTGGTCCGTTTTAAGCTTTATAGTTAAGATATTTTTCTTTTTCTTTTATTATTTTGCTAACAGTTGACCTGTCAATTTTGAACTCTGTAGCAAGGTCATCATCGCTTTTATCTGTTTTTAATTTTTCTTTAACAATAGTAATTTTTGTTTCAATTAAAATTGTTGTTCGCTTTTTTCGGCTCATTATTTTTACAATAAATTTTTTTGTGATAAAAGTGTAGCTTATTTACTTTTGTGTATATGTAATAATTTTTTTCAAAAAAACGGGTTATAAGTAAATTTGGGGATATCTCGAGGGGATTTAACTTAACATTATTTTTAATGTAAATGTATTAGAAGAAATCCGTTCTTTAATAATTCAGGGATAAATCCAAATTGGGATATAAGTATGTAGTGATATAACCGCAGACTGACTGTACATTTTTTGTAAAAAAAAACCCTATACTTTGTATTGAATAATTAATTTTTTTTACCAAATAAAATAATAATATTTTCTGATGATACTTTTTACGCAACTCATTTTTCCTAAAAAAATTTTTTTCTTATGTTTTCAAAATTCCTCAAATCATTCGCTATTTAGGTGCAAAATTGCAGAATTTTTTGCAGAGATTTTGCAGAATTTTTTTCAGAATTTTTTGCAGAATTTTTTGCAGAATTTTTTGCAGAATTTTTTGCAGAATTTTAGCAGAGACTAATACGAATACTGATACATTTTGCAGAAACACTCTCAGACTTAGTCAATAAAAATTTTTTGCCTTTAAAGACATAAAATTTGTCTGCAAAAAAAATTAATCAAAAAGATGTTCCTAAGATTTGGGAAATTTTAAGCAACAAATTCACAGCCAAAAATGCATGTTAAAAAAAAAGATCAAAAAATACAAACAATCACTAGCTTTGGGTTAACGTAAATGTTAAGTTCAGTCTCACTACGGGATCTGTCACGCGATGGAATGCTTACTTTGAGCTGATTGACGGGAAGTATTTGTTGACTAATGTTTTTGATGGCGAGATCGCGCACAGGCGACTCGGACCTGCCGTAATATTCCAGATCGGACTTGGGCAGAACGTTCATTGAGCCGACAAGTGAATTGAACGAATTTATTTTCCTAGGCGCACAAACGAACTGCTCTGACTTGGTCCGGCACTCATCTCGTCGACACATCACATACAAGCACTTGGAACACGCGTAGACATTCAAAAGTGTCCTTTTTTTGCACGAGTCACATGAGCGCAAAGTTAGTGTCTTTTTTTCGAAGCTGTGTCGAATTTCGTCACTCAGTTCAGCAATACCGATGCTGTCAGCTTTTATTTTGTTCACCTCAATCGACCAATCCAGTTTTAAACTAAACAAAAAAATAATCAAATTAATTTTTCAAAATAAAAAATTTAATTTTTCAAAATAAAAAATTTAATTTTTAAAAATAAAAAATTTAATTTTTAAAAATAAAAAATTTAATTTTTAAAAATAAAAAATTTAATTTTTAAAAATAAAAAATTTAATTTTTAAAAATAAAAAATTTAATTTTTCAAAAAAATAAAAAATTTAATTTTTCAAAAAAATAAAAAATTTGATTTTTCAAAAAAATAAAATATTTAATTTTTCAAATTAAAAAATAAAAAATTAATTTGTTTTGGGTCTCTGGAAAGAAAGAGTGGATTCAAAAAGTTAGACTTTACAATTAGATATACAGAAAGTTACAATCCAATATAAGTAATAAAGTAGTTATTGATTCTTCGAAGTTTAGGATCAAACATATCAGATCAAATTTTGTTTTTTTGTTTATACCCTTTGAATAGTATTTGATTAAATCTCTCTGCAAAATGCAAAATAATGCAACATAAAATACAGTTTAATACAGTTTTTAACATTATTTTGTGTCAAATTTTGTTTAAAAATTGAGATATTAAAGTTGAAAAAAAGTTACAAAACTAAAAAAATTTAATAAAAAATCAAATTGTTTCCGTAAAAAGGTTGAAATTAAAGTTATAATTTATACTTTTAAACAAAAATGCATATTCTTTATGGCTGATATTTAATACTTGATCTAAATAAATGAATTTAGAATCTGATTTTAATTATAAAAATATCTAATGTAAATAATATCTAATATAATTTATTCCAATATCTTAAAACATTATTTTGTATCTTATCTAATTAATTTGTATTTTTTTTGATGCTAAATGTATCAAAAGAAAATTATCAATTTTTTACTAATTTCTCAATTATATTATAAATAAACTTTTCAAACTCACATGATTTTTTGATCAACTAATTAATAATTAATAATTATAAGATCTATTAAAACATCAATCTCCAATCACTATAAAGCTTATTTATCCTTTTTTTAATTTTTATTTATTTTCTATTATCTTATTTAACTTTACTTTATTTATTTTTTTTTATGTTCTGAACGAGCATCAGCTCGGTACAGATAAACAAAAAAATATACTGAATTTATTTCTAAGTGAAAAAAAACTTCTAAGAGAAAATAACTTTTTGATACTATAATAATAAAATAATATATAAATAAAATAAATTAGATACTTTCATAATTTTTTCTTTATTTTGTAGATACTAGAATCATTTATTTAGATACAAAATTAATTTGTAGCCTATTACAATAAATTAATTACAGTAAATTAATTTTTGTCCTAAAAAAATTTTTATATAATATAAAAAAATTTTTTGTTTCGTCAAAAGACGTCCAAAGAATCCTTTTACTATAACCTAAAAGTTTTTTATTTGCAAATCTAATTTGAAGCTTCTTCAGATTAATTAAAAAATTTTAAAGTAAATTAAAACAAAAACTAATTTTTTAACTGATTTGAAAATAGCAAATTTATTAATTTATGATACTATTTATGAGAATTGTGGTAGCTTTTGGTAATTCGGATCAGTTTGAAATCTATAAATCCATTTAAATATTGTTAACTCAATGTTGGAACAATTCAAGTCTTTATGGGAGGTCTCAAAGGAAGGAAAGATGTGATAAGAAATAATGATGAAAAACGCTAATAAATAAATTTGTTGAAAAGCTTTGAATTTCTTTTTAAAATAAAAATGTTATTATCTTATTTAATATATACAAAGTATTTAGCAATCACCCATTATCAAAAGAATAGAAATTATTCAGAATTCAACTGTTGGATTTGTTCTAAAACTTAAATATGATGCTACCTCAAACATTATTCATCATTTACTTTTTAATAAACTTAAACTCTGTTTAAGACAGATAAATGAATGCATAAAAAAGTTTAGACTCAATTCTGTAGATGCTATATTGCCGTGTCTTGTTTCTTTATTCAGCATTTCAGCATTTTGTATTTACTTCACTTTAAATATTTTCTCCTGACTTTAATTCATTCATATATCTTTGGAAGAGTGAAGTTAAGAGCGATTGAGCTGAAGAAAATTGAAGTATGTTTATAAAAATTGTAAAGAAGGTGCTATAAGGTTTCGGAAATGTAAAAAGTCCACAATATCTTCAGATGCGGTTGGTTTTTTCGTGGAATTTTTAGATTTTTTAAGCTATTTTTTTTTAAATGAATACAAATTTTTGGAAAAAAATTAAAACTTAAGAATTTTTTGTATTCTTCAATCTGAAATTGCATAAAATTTGTAATTTTAATGTTTTAGTTTAAAAATTGCTATAATTTAATGCCAAAAAAAATATGCATAAAAGCTCAGAGTGGGTTTTTCAAACCCACAAACATTTTTGGTTTATTTGACACATCTAAAATAATAATTACTTACAATTTTTATAAATATGTAAAATAATATATTTAACATAAAATAAAACTTTATTGGTAACAAAAAAACTTAAATATAACTTAATTATAGCAGAATTTAAAAGAGGATTTTTTAAACCCACTTTGGACTTTTACGGTATAAAAATTTGGCCTTTCTAGTGTTAAAAATTAGAAAAGGCGGTCACCAGATATTTTTTTTATTGAACTGTTAAATGAAACATTTTTTGTTTCGTCTTTTAAAACTTACAGAAAAATTTGTAGTTTAAAAATGCAATTTTTTTTTTAATTTAAATTTTAAATTGGAAATTTTTTTTTCTATTTTACATTTTTTGAAAAAATTGCGTAATTAAATTTTAAATTTTAACATGCTTAATTATTGAGTTTATATTAAACAAAGTAATTTCAAAATTTCAAAAAAGTTACAGTAGCGTTACGTCACGTGGATTTTATGCAAATTTACGTCAATTTACGTTAATTTACGTAATTTAACGTAAATTCACGTAAAATTGAACAAATTTACGTTAAAATTGCGAGGAACGAGCTGGCCGTGACGAGCTAGTTAACCACACAAGACCGTTAGTTTTGGACTGATTCGATCGAAAGCCAATAAATCTATTGACTTAGATTCGAATTGAAATTTAACATAATTAACATATTAACATTTTGATCCAATAAATTATATAACGTCTCGTTACTCGCATATCAAAAGCTTTGCTTCTCTATATTAAACGTTAATTAACGCAATTTTACTATTTGTTATGTCTAGCAAATCCTACTTTCCTTTTATACTAGTATGACGCTATAATTTAACCACTATATAAGCTTTTACATTAAAATAATTTGATAGAACAGTAAAAATTGGTTTACTAAAGTTAATCTTTTAATTATAAATCCCGAGATTTTACATATTCTATATCTTCGCGTAAATTTATGTAAATTGACGTAAATTTACATTAAATCCACGTGGCGTAGCGCTACTGTAAAAAGAAAAAAAACTTGCCAATTGGAATTTTTATATGGAAAATCACAATGCCGTACAATTAAAAAATAAAATAAAATATTAACAAAAATTATTTTTTTTCAAAAAAAAAAATCTTTTCATAAATTCAAAAATGATTTAAAAAGAGAGGTGACATATTTTTTGTCTCAAGTGAAAAAAAAAAACAACCTCTTCAAAGCTTCAAACTTACTTAGTGTCTTTGATGTAGGCGATGCACTTTTTAATTTCCATATTTCGATTTTTAAGTTTGCTCGAGACAACATCACGCAGAGCAACAGACTTTTTCTCTACAACAGCAGTGCTGCTGCCAATGTAAATTCTCAAAAAAGGCGTCGAACAATTCGAAGCGCCATTTATTTGTTGACTGGAGCCTGTCTGAGTTGTGTCGATTATTTCGACAAAAGAGCGGCTGTTTTGGTTCAAGGGGCTGGCTACTTGAAGCGCGCTTAGGTTAGGATTAGTGACCGAGGCGGGCAGAGACACAGATGAGTTGGACTGGGGCAAACTGAACGAGTCTGATTGCGCGCTCGTAGGAGACAACGGAAAGATGTGGGCTAGAGGTGAGCTGGGCGAAGTCGGCGTGTGTGAATGTTTGGCTTGAAGGCTTTTTGGCGAGTTGTCCATTCTGAGTGAAGGCATGCGCTGGCCGTGTTCTTCAGTGTCTGATGAGTCACGTGACGGTGGGGTGTTCGACACGCACTCTTCATCTGCTGACTCGCTTTTAGCGTTCAAACGCAACTCAAGCGTTTGCTTTTTTTCTTGTAAATAGTGCAGTTGTTGAGTTAGTTCATTGTAGACGTCCAAGTATTCGGACGGTGGTCGCCGATAGTTGGACTGGTCTTTGAATATTTCATTGTTTAACTCATTGATGGCTTCTTGGATGCGCCGGATGTGATCTTCGGTCTCTTTGCGCTCCTGATACTTCATGAAAAAATTAGACTTTGCCTCCTGAAATACCTTGACCGGTCATGTCATCAAATAATTTAGATTACTGATTTTTTTGGTAATTAATTAATAAACTAAATTTAAATTGGTATAAATTTATTGTCAAAAATAATTTTTTTTTTAAGAAAAAAGAAAATCTTGAAAATAAGTTAAACAAAGGGTCTCTTTTTTCAACACAAAAAAATAACCATTCAACACAATTTCAAAACGCTCAGCACAAAATGATTTCTTCTCAACATAAAAATTAAAATTTGAAAAAATTCTTTTAGCACAAAAATTAAAATTTAAAAAAAAGAGGTAGAGCAAAAAATGCGGAAAATTATTTTTTTTTAATTTCTTTTCTTTAAGCTTCGAAATTTACTTAATTTACCTAACTTCCACTTATAAATATAATCAAATAGAATTTAATATTAAAAAAAAATTATTTTATTATAAATATTTTTGTGTTGAAAAAAAATTTCCTTTAAGAATTATTTTCAAACACAGTTTTTTTGTGTTGAATGTTTTTTTCATTGTGTTAATCAGAAATTTGTTCTGCTGAAATAATTTGGTTTACCCAGACGTTTCACAAAATTGAGGTCACACTCTATTTAAATTAACCATATCAATATTCACAACTATCTAGATTTTATCTTTATGCTTTTATGAATCATTACTCATATGTCTTAAATCTTTATGACGGATTTAATTCACAATATATCTTTATTTAACTTCTTTATAATTAATGACCTTTTTAAGTTACAACTACTAAAAAAAATAAAAGTTGTAATTCTAAAAAAGAGAGAGCTGAGCAGAGTTGTTCCTCAAGTCACTATTTTTCAAGTCTTTCGACCAAAAAGTCAAGTCAAGTCAAAACTTTACTTGAATTTTTTTTGATTTTTCAAGTCAAGTCTAAATTTGACTTGATTTTTTTTGAGTAAAAAGTCAAATCTTAACTTGACTTGATTTTTGTATAACTTATAACTTTTATAAATGTTCATTTTCTCATTTTTATTCTCTTAAATAAGGAAAAAATTCAAGATTAGAAAAGATAAATTTTTGATTAATATTTTATACTCTTAATTTCGATGTTATCAAATTCAAACTCAAAAATCGGATGAAGTTTGGTTCTTTTCATAGGTTTTTTGGGTGATTTATCTTTCCCAGTAAACATCAACTCAAGTTACTCTTTAACTTTTCTCTGAAAAGAAAATCAAGTCAAGTTAAGACTTGACTTTTTACTCATAAAAAAAATTCAAGTCAAGTCGTGACTTGGACTTGACTTGAAACTTGAGACTTGAGGACCAACTCTGGAGCTAAGTATTGAAGATAATAAAGAGTGAACTTTGTTTTTTTCCTATTTACTTTAAATTAATAATAAACGTGTATTCAACACAATTTTGTTCTTTGTCTTCATCTCCTCTGAAGTTAATATTAGGTATTCAGGCATACACTACGACTAACACATAATTGTCGATATCACTGGAAAGTTAATGAGCGTTTGAATTAAGATGCAGCATAAATACATGTTTTAATACGTCTAACGAAAAGATCGGATAGACGGGCTCAAGGTTACTAATGTAAATATTACAACGTGAAGCGCGCCACATCAATTTAGGAAATATAAGAGGAGTAAGGTGACTAAAAAAAGCAGTCAAAAACTAGTAAAAATTATAAGTAAAAGTAAAAATTAATCAATTTTTTATTTCGAAAATAATTTATATAATTGATTTCATAATTTTTCTAACTGGTAAAATTTATTTATTAATATGTGATTTTTTTAACTTAAATTTGTGCGGCACATTAAATTACTTTTTACTAAATTCTGTGACAACTAATACTTTTAATTTACGAATAATACATTAAATTGCCTTTAATAAATAATAAGGTGGCGCTTTAATATTGTCAAAAAAAATGTGGTCTAAACTATTACACATTAGGAAACCTATATAAATCTTTAATCAGGTCTATAATTAACTGTCTCGAATCAACTTTTTGAATTGAGCGAAAGATATGTAGCGGGAGGACTGCGTCATTCTGTTCCATTGGTTATCAAGCTGGTTGATGAATATAAAGAGGGTTTTGAATCAAGATATATTGAATACCCAACTCTATTGTGTAATTGCTATCTTACTATTTCTTCTTTCTTTCCTGAACTGTTCAATACTTAAACATTTTGAATCCGTCATCACTCACAATTAATCAATTTTAATTGTCTTTTATATTATATTTTAACTTATTTTAAATTTTGTCTTATTTTTTCTTTACATTTTTCTTTTATTTTTTCTTCTTTTTTTACTTTTATTTTTTTTTAATCTGAAGAAACTTGGCACAGATAAAACAATAAATAAATTAATTTATACTTTAAAAAAAATGTTTTACATAATTAAATAGTATTTTTGCAGTAAAAGAGCGTTTTAATTTTGCTAAAGTATTTCTAGGCAATACAAGTAATTTTATATCTAATGTGTGCAATAAACAAACTTTTGGCTGCTAAACGTTTATACTTTAACCTATTTAAAAAAAATAAAAATAAATCCTTAATTAAAGAAAAAAATAAAGCTAATTGCTTGAGAATTGTTTAATAAGCTTGCAACTTCTTTTTACTTAAACTTAGTATATCGCGGTCTAAAACTGCCGTTTTCCAAACATACATTTATTTAGATTAAATAAAGAATAAACTGAAAAAACTTACATTTCACTAACCTGAAACTTATTAGGAAAAATGATGATTTTTGGTGATAAAAATATTCTAGCAAATTTTAAAAAATTTGAGTCGAGAAAATTAAATTGTTATAAGTTCAACATGTTTTCGGATAGATAATATGATGTGGATTAAAAAAAGCTATTTCATAATTTTGGTATGTTGCGTTTGAGAGAAATTAACAAATAAAATAAAAGAATACTAAAAAATATGCTATTTTTGATTTTTTTGTTAGATAATTTTGAATACAGCATCGTAAAAACACGATCTGCAGCTTATTCTAATGCTTATTATGTTATCTATCAGAAAATATATTAATAAACATAAAATAATTAACTTTTTTATGCGTATAGCTTGTTAAGTTATAAGTTAGGGGTCTTTGGGCTCTAGTTGTCCGAAATAAAATTGATTTAATACATTAAAATCTTACTTTTATAATCTTGAATTAAATATTCATAATGACAATAATTCTATTGGAAATAAATAAAAATGAATTTTAGTCATAAATCACCTGATCTGAACCTAATAGAGATGGTATAGATAAAGATGAAGAATTTTTCCAAGATCAAAAGAAAATAAGTTATGTGATAAGCTTCATTTTTTTTATTTAAAAAAATTTAATTACTCTTAAGTATTTTTTTATGCTTTTAAAGATTGGATCCATTAATAAACAAAATATGGTGAATCTAGCTAAATCCAAGACATAACCATGAACAAAAAGGTAAATTTGTGACTAAAAATAACTTTATGACAAAAAAAATTAAAATTTTATAAATTCAAGAATTTTAATTAATCATGATATTTGATTAGACTTGTGCAATAGTCAAAAGTCTTTTTTTTTTGACTTTTGCACAAGTTTTATTAAATATAATGAATATTTTAAATTCTTGGATTGTTAAAAATTTTTTCTGTTTTTTTGTTATAAAATTTTAAACAAAATTTTGCATTTATTTGCATTATTTGTTCATGATCATGCCTTGAAATTATCTAAATTCATCATTTTTTGTTTCTAGATGGATCCAATCTAAAATTATATAAAAAAAATTATTAAAGTCAAATTACTTTTGAATGATACTGTAATTGATTAAATATATAATAGGATCTTTAATATTGTGTTTAAATTTTATTATAAAATTAAGGACTCTTTGAATTTCATATAGATGTCTTATTACACTAGCTTTTTCTCAATATTTTTCAATTACCATAAAAGATTTGACCTATGATTTGGTTGATCTAGCTAAATTTGCCCACTTATAAATTAATATTTTGTGCCAAGGTTGATTGAACACCCTTGAGAAGCTGACAACAAAAAAAATAATATCCTTTACCTGAGTGGAATTAAATTTTCTAATTTTCATAGAAACTTAATTTTTCAATTTTTGTCTAAATTTTATCTGTGCCAAGCTAAATCTTTCAGATCAAAAAAAAAAATCATGAAAAGTTTGCTTAAAATAAATAGCAGAATCTAAAGTTGTTACATTAAATGTATCAGCTGATAAAATTTTATTTATTTATTTTCAAATGATTCAAATTTCATTGACAATTAAATTTTGAAAAAAAAAAATCAAAAAAATTAACACTTTAAAATTTTGATTTAATTTTTTTTGAATTAAAAATTCTTCATTAAAAAGACTATTGATACAGCTAAATTTATTTTATTGTAAGTCTTTGATATGCACTTTAAGGATTTAAAACAAATATAAGTAAAAAGTATTTATTTGAAATCCGAATAAAATTCTATTAATGTAATGATTTATATAGCAACCAGAGGGTGTTCTTTGGCAGTTGTTTATCTCTAAGAAAATAGGAACTAAAATAAATAAAGTGTTGTCAAGACGTGAATCTAAACTAAATCTAAATACTTTTCTTGAATTTGAATTAACTTTTTTAATTTTATTTTATCCAATTAAGCCAAACGAGTCTTATCGTTTTACACTAAAAATTTATTGATATCTAAATTAAAAACAAACTCAAACTTTTTATCAACACATTTACCATCACATTCTAAATTATTCAGAGTTTTATAAAAGTCGCAACTCAAGTGAAGTCATGACTTGTTTAGAAAAATTAAAATAAAATTTATGCAAAAACTAAAAATTTTAATTTTTTTTTATTAAATTTGGTTCAAAAATTTAACAAAGCCGAATTTTTATATCTTCCTTAAAAAGCAAAAAACCTTAAGCCTTTTCCTATTAAAAAATATGAAATTAATGAATAAAAAATTCGTTTTAGATTTTTTTTAATGCTGCATTTAATTAAGTATTACGACTAAAAATCTAAAATTTATACTTGAATTAGTTTCATTTAATGCAACACTAAAACCCAATGTTCCATGTTGGATACGTCACAATCATATTTATATAAGAAGTATGTGCATGCTTTTATTTGGGTATAAATACATGGTAGTTTTTCAATAAGCAAATAGACCAAATCAAATATCATTAAAAATGATCAAAATGTTGTTCTGATCTTCATCTAACTAATTTTGGGATATTTTTATTTGAACTAGTGTACAGTTAGACAAAACTTTTGTTGTGATTTTTTGATTCAACTCAAACTATGTAATAAAATGTGATGATATGATAAAAATTTTTATTTTTACTTTATTAAAAAATTAAAACCAACAGTGCAGCTTGATGTAATTATAAATAATAAATTACTTTAGAACTAGTTTTTTAACTTTTTTTTCTAGATTAAATAAAGAAAATCATGTGATCAACTTCATTTTTTAAATTAAAAAAGACTTAATTAATCTAAATTATAAAAATTTTTTTGAAAATATAATAAAACCCATTATTCTCATGGTTAATTCTCTTATTTAGCTATTTTATGCTGTAAATCCTCTAAAAATCACCCGAAAAAAATATTGGAATAAAAAAATTTTTTGAAATTCTAATTAAAAGATTTTGATGTAACAAGTTTTAATCACTTTTTTCAATTGCTTACCATTAACAGACACAGTCTGATGATCGGCATTATTCCAAGTAAAGTAATGATCAAAAATCAAAAAATAATATACAGTGAATTAAATTAAATTAAAATTAGTAATTTAAATTAAGTTTGTATAAGCATACTGTTGAATTAAATAATAAGTTAGCATATTAATATGAATTAATCGCATAATTAAGACACAAAGATTTTAATTTATAATTAAATCGTATTAGACAATTTTTATGAACAAAATAATTTTTTAATCAAAAAGCACCAAAAATCTGTTTCCTCTCTTTTCTTAAAAAACTTTCTAAAAGACAAATAAAAATTTGTGATCAAGATCAAAAGACCAATATATAAAATGTATAATTATTTTTATTATAATAGAGAAAAAATAAAATTTTTCTTTTTCTTTATTGGCAATTATTTGACATGTCAAGCTTAATTTCACATATTAAATTTAAGAATATCCCTTTTTATTGAACTGTATTAGGTTTAAATTTTTTAAAAAGATTTTAATAAAAACTTTCGATAAAAATGTAATGATTTAAAATGGAAAAATAAGATTATTTTAGTTTGAATAATTGAAAATAAAAGTTATGAATTTGAATTTGTGAATTAACTTAGCCTGAATTATTTAAATTCTTTATTGTTTTTATTAAATAATAAAGATCTCAATCATTTTGACGTTAATTTGATACTGAACCATTATTAAACATAACATTTCTAGTAATGTTTCATAATTATTTTTTGCAAATTATCAAATTCATTAGGTTAATTAATTTTTTAAAATTTTAAATGATCATTTTAATCTTTAAATTTGATCTGTAACTTCGATTTGTCAAAAATATAATTAGATTGGGTTAAAGTTAAATTTTTTCCTGTATTTTTTGTCAATTAATCACTTTATAATAATGAATATCATGCAGAAACAAAATTAAAAAAAAATTATTTACTGATTTAATTATTGTAAAAATTTTTTTTATTTTTTTTTTAAGCATGTAATCTTAAAGTCATAAAATAGACAAAAAAAATAAAAAAAAAGTCTTTGTTTTCATAAAATTTCTATTTTTTAATATTTTTCTTTTATATTTAATTTTTTTTATCATCGCCAAATCTGGCGTAATTTTTGAAACAAATAAATTAATTATTTTTACTTATTTTTTAAATTTTGATTTTTTTTATTTTAATCGAAAGAATACAGAGAGAAACAAATAAACCAACAAATAAAATAAACCCAAGTCATCAAGATGGTTGAAGTGAGAAAACATTATGACTCAAGCTTTAATTTAATTAAATGATTTTCAAATGATTAATTAATTTTCTTACTTCCGCTCATCTGGCTTAATATTTTAAACAATAATAGATTCAAGGCTTTTTGGGTATTCAAAATAATGAAGAAAAAAATATAATTTAAAGCACAAAATGAATAATAATTAGCGAAATCAAAAAATTAGACATTTCAAATTATTTTTTATTTTTAGAAATTACCCAAACACTTATCTTTGTCTTATTTTTTACATGGATTTTTTTTGATATTGTCAGTCGAATTTTTTTTTATTAAATTTCATTTCTTAATTCAAAAGTGCTTTAATTTTGAGTAAATTTGACAAAAATAAATTTTAAATTTTAATTAATTCATAAAAAGTTTTTATAAAAAGGTCAAATATTTTTATTATAATCACCAACCCTGTGTTACCATTATTCTTTAATTTGACGCTTCACATTTTATTACCTTCCATGACTTCCATGAAATTTATGAAAAATATTTCCATACCACGTTCCTTTCTGTCTTTGAAGGCATTTAAATTTTATTCAGTTATTTTTAAGAAATATTAGAAAACAAAGTGTAAAAATTAAATGAAACTAAGGACTTTAGATGAATTAATACAAAATAAATTGATTATGTGAATTATTTAATTTTATCAACGAGAGTGTTATTTTTTCTTTTAAAATCGAAATAAATTTATTTTATTTATTTGTTTATCTGAATCAAGGAAAGACTTCTTCGGAATATTAATATAAAAATATGTAAAAAAATAAAAAAAATTAAACAAGAGGTAAATCGATTAAAATTAAATCAAAGTTAGATAAAAAAAAATAGACTGGAAACGAAACAATTTAAACAAATCATATTTAATAAAGTGTAGTCATTTATAATTAAAAATTTGGTAAAAATTACCTTTTTATTTAAATAAAAAACTAAAGAATTTGATATGAAATCTTGATTATGAGCTTCAATTTGCCAAAAAGGAAGCACTATGTCTACGCAGGAAATCTCATAGCAATATTATCTTTTTTCGAATTGAACTAAATTTTCACACAAAATGAAGTGATAAAGCGATCTTTTAGTTTATATTTAGAACTAATATAAAAATGAACATATTTATTGAACTTCTAAATTTATCTTTTTTAATTCTATTTTTACTTTTCATTGTTTTATTGAAGCAAATATTAAAAATATCGAAATAAATGCTTAAGCAAAATATAGTTTCTTAATATAATTAATTTCTAAATATCAACAAATAGCTTTCTTAATTTTTTTTTAATTGAAAAATGTTAATATCTTAAATAAAGAAAATACAAATATATTTTTTCAAATTGATCTCTAAATGATTCTTCGAAAATCTTTATTTGAAATTTTTTGACAAATTCATAATTCACATTGAGTTATCGAAATTATGGCTCAGACAAACGCTTTAAATAAAATTTTATTTATTTAAATTATCAATATTCTCAAATTTTAATTGCAAAATTTGAGATTGAACAAATTTTGATTAGAATTTTTTTAAATGCGTAATTTTTACATTTTAATAATATTTCAAAGGCTTATTTTTTAAATTTTTGAAAAAGGATTGTAATTTTTATAAAATGCAATGAATTGTAATTTTTGAAAAATTAAATTTTATCAAAAATTTTATTTTTTCCTAATAAACTTCATAAAAAAACTTTTTTTCTAATCTAAATTTTAAAATTTGAATTGAACTTTACATTTGATCATGAGCTTCAATTTGCCCCAACTTTTTGTTAAAGCTTCCGATTTTATTTATTAAATTTTAAACTAATTTTAATTGTTTTATTTATTGACTGCCTTAATTATAATTCATATTACTTTTTTTTAAATTCCTAATTTTATTTCTTCTTTTTAGGAGTAAGAAAAAAAAATTTTTTGAACAATTATATTTTTTTCAGTCCAATATACTTTTAAATTAAACCAAAATAATTAACATGTTTCAATAAATTAATTAAAATTATTATTTCTCTTGAGTGTATTTATGTTTCCTGACATTGTGAAATATCATACAAAACTTCCAATACAAAAATAAACAAATTTTATAACTTTTGTTTTAAGCGTCAAAAACCTGTTCTGTAAATGAAACAAAGTGAAACAACTGTTGTTTCACTTTCTGCGGAAGTCTGCAAAATCTGTGCGAATTCTGCAAAATTGCACTCAATTTAAAAGCCTTAAAAATAAAACTGAATTAATTTGCACAGATTTTGCAGACTTCCGCAGAAGGTGAAACAACAGTTGTTTCACTTTGTTTCATTTACAGAACAAGTTTTTGACACTTAAAACAAAAGTTATAAAATTTTTTTATTTTTGTATTGGAAGTTTTGTATGAAATTTCACAATGCCATGTTTCCTCTGGTTATGATCATTGAAAATAAGTTCGACAACTTACTAATCACATGATATCATAAGTAATTCAAAATTAAGCAGTTCTATCTTAGCTAAAACTAAAATTTGCTATTATTTTGACTATTTTTAATCATAAGGCTTTTAATAATAAACTTAATCTTTATAAAACTCCAATTGACTTTTTATAAGTGCTTAAAACACACAAATGTGTAATTCCTTTCTTTCCTCTAGTTTATTCTTGGCAATATTTTTTTTCAATTAATCTATTTTCAAATAAAGAAAATCAAATTTATACTAAGTGCAATTCAAAGCAGCTTCAAATAACAACAGCTATTTGGCAAAGATGAATGCAACGAAAAAATTTTTAAAAGAAAAACTCACATTTATGTGAAAGAATAAATAAATTTCACATTTCATATCTAAGAAAAAATGCTCACAAGCTACCATAAGCTCATTTAATTGATTAATTTTTTTAATTAATTTGTCAGAAATAATTAATATTCATTTTTAATTACCATTTTATTATAATAACTGACCGTACTTTCGTAAACAGTATTTTTATCAAACCATACTTTAATACATAAATAAAATTTTTCAAAAAAATAACAGTAGTTTGGCGAGCACTCGAATTTTCTTAATTGAGGATCAATTTTGTATTCACCACTTTGGTCATAATTGCTCTTTCAGTTTCATCTTTTTGCAAAACTATTATTTCTTCAAAAAGTTTTAATATTTCAAGAACCGAATATCGCTTTTTTTCTATTAAAATTTTAAGCTTAATATTTGATTCTTCAACGTCATTTTGCATAAAATAATATATACTTTGCATTTTTTTTTAATTTTCTCCTTATTTTAATTTATTTCGTCACTGATTTCGACTTTTAACATGCTTTTTTTTTTAAATTCGAGTTGTTTGGCTCAAGAGCTTTCGATTGGTATGTTTATCTTCAAAAAAATATCAAATTTTGTGTTAAATAAAATTTGAAGGGGTCTGTAGACACTTTTTAACGGGTTTGCAAGACATTTTTTCTCAATATCAACCGAGACTTTATATAAAATGACAAAACCTAAACCTCAATAGTAGTAAAATGAGTCCGCAACTAAAATCCCAATTATTTAAAACATACGTAAGACCAATCACTTACTTTGGACTAGAGATTGCGTAATAATTAAAAGCAAGAAAAGTAAGATCCAAACTATGGAAGGTCTTATGATTAAACAGATGCTTGGTCTCGACAAAAGATCGCGTACGACCAATCTGCTATATGCACTGAATATTGAACCAGAATGCTCGAAAATAAAAAAATTAAAATTAAATTTCGTATCTAGAATAATTGGCAATGAGTTCACTTGAAAAATATTTAGGTCAAAAGAAGTTAGTGTTAGTGTAACTTACATTATTAAATTTATTCAAGAGTTGAGAGAGACTCTTGGGTCAAGTGAGCTTATAATTCAAGAAATCTTAAGTCAAAAAGTAAGACAAATCAAAGAAGAAGATGAGATGAATGGTAAATATGGGATAAGCGAAACGAGTAAATTCTGCCTGGAAGATTTAGAAGAAAGAATTTTTGGTTGTTGTTACTTGTATTTGATGTGTTTTTGGTTGATGTTACTTGTATATGATAACAAAATAAAAAAAAAACAACCTAAAATGAACTTAATTTTTTATTTTTATTTTCTATTTTTATCATCGGCAAGCCTGGCGTGATTTTTGAAAAAATTAAATTAATTAAAATTTTTAAATTGTTTGGCAAGCATCTAATAGTTAAAAGGCTATTTTGATCATATGTCTTACCATCCCATATTTTTACACGATATAAAAATATAGAAGTGAGCTATTCTATTATCATATATTTTTACTTATTTAGAATAAATATCTTTGATGATTATTACAAATGAATCTAAAAAAAACATTAGACACTAAATGAGAATGTCATAAATTCCTAACTAAAAAGTAAAACCTAGGTTATTTCTCAAAATGGGTTCTCTAGTTTATCTATTTTTTCACTCTCTTTTAAATTTATTTAATCTAAATTCAGCTAATTATAAAAAAATATTTTGACAATAAATTTTCACTTCTCACAAATTACATATTGTTGAAGACCGGTAAAAAGGTAAAATCTTAGTTAATTTCAAAATACCTGGTCAAGGTTGTTCAGATTGTTTGGCTGCGAGTTGTTCTCACAGATGATGCTGCGATTGAGAGTATTGAGGAGGGTGCGCTGGTAGCGACTGTGCGGATGAATGGTTGGATGATGCTGTATGTTTGGATGCTTGGACGCTTTGGCTCGATTGATGGCGTAGTCGCTCGAGGTAGATGTAAAGTGGCCGAATGAGGGCTTGAGGTCCGGACCGACGAGACTCGGCGAGCTGGCTTCCAGGGTCTCATTGCTCGGCATTTTGCTGTAGCTTGTTTCACACGACACTTCACTGCACACACTCGCTTCCACAATGTAACTGCCTGAATCACATAACATTTAAATAATCTTTATATCTGACAAAAAAAAATAAAAAATTTAAAAAAAAAAAATTTTTTTTAAATATTTATTATCTAAAATTAAAATTTTGTTTAGACAATCCTTATATATACATAAATGCTTTTCATAAAAAATGTGCACAACACCTGAATTTTCATAATTTGCCCGGAATAATTTTGTTGTGAAAAAGCAAAAAAAAAAAAAGAGAGAGAGAGAAAAAAAAACAATCAAAAAATATATTCCTAGCTACTTTGGACACTGACAAATGCTCGATTATGAAAATAGATAAATGAGTGGCGTCACACACTATTTTTGTTCTAATGACGTGTTCAGATTGTGCAGTCCCAAACCCCATTCTTGCGATATTTGAGCTCTAGCAAATTAGATGCGCGTCATCGCATACGCAATCTGAAAACGACATTAGAATAATTGCCAGCCAAAAGTATAGCACTCTAAACATATCGATTTTTGTCTAAAATTCGATTAACTTTAAAAAAAAAAGAGAGAGAGAGAGAATAATTAAAGAACATTTATGGGCCACTGTTTACACTTATTCCCGTGGTGGTCGGGTCCCGTGGCCCCCTGGTCTTAGGCTCACACAGACCAAGATGCTTGCAACATGTGCGTCAATGGTGTAGAGGCTTTTAACGGCCGTTCTAGCCGATATCGGCTAAGATGTTACCCATTGACGTCAAAGGATGTTATTTAAAATTCAAATTTCTGCTTTACGTTCTCCTTTAATGCTAGAGATAAAAATTATTTTAAAACATATCTTGAAATTTCGTTTGCTTAATAAAAAAAAAACTAAAAAAAAACTCGTTTAATTATTATAATGAGCTGCATTTGAAAATATATTATTCAACATCCGTTTGGAGCGCGCATCCAGGCCCCAAATCGAGGTGAAAATATTTAATCTTGATTTGTACAGCTTCTATGCACGAGCCTAGATTTTCATTCGGCTCTCTCTTCTCCTTGTTTGTCGTCTGATCCAGGCCCGCTCTCTCTCTCTCTCTATTTTTACTCTCTCAATTTTGGAATTCAACTAAAGATTCGACTTTTGCTCACTTGATTTTTTCTACAACAAATATTTGATCTAGGCTTAAAAGAATATCTATCTTAGGCACACTTTTAAAAGTGCGCACTTTTTTTTTTGTTAAAGAACAAAATTGTTATCTCATGGATTCGAATTTCTATCGGATTTTGGGGAAAAAATTTTTCTTTCAAATATTATCTTTTTTTAATTTTATGATTAAAATAAGAAAAAAAATTTTATTTTTTTAACGAAAAAAATTTTTTTTTTTATTTTATGATTTTAATAAGAAAAAAAAATTTCTTTTATATAATGAAAATAAAATTTTTTTATGTTTTTTTTCGATAAAAAAAACATATTTTTATTAATTTAATGATCAAAATAAGAAAAAAAAAATTTATATTTTTTAACGAAATATCATGATATAAATAAGAAAAAAAATTTTCTTATATATAATGAAAATAAAATTTTCGTATGCTTTTTTTCGATGACGCATACGCATATATGCGTAATTAAATTAATAAAAATATATTTTATATATTTTTATTAATTTAATGATCAAAATAAGAAACAAAAAATTCTTTTTTTAATTTCATGATATAAATAAGAAAAAAAAATTCTTGTATTTTGATGAAAATAAAAATTTATTATTTTTTTTTGATGAAAAAATATATTTTTATTAATTTAATGATCAAATTAAGAAACCAAAAAATTATATATTTTGATGAAACAATATATATTTTTTTAATTTCATGATCAATTAGAAAAAAAAACATTTTTTGATGAAATAAATTTATTTTTTTAACTTTTATAAAAGTAAAATTTCTTTTTAATTGCCTGTATGGTAGTCAGCTTAAGCTGTACAAAAGTGAAGTAAAAACAACACTGATGAAAGGAAGCCAATGTTGGAGATATTTGAGAGTGATAGAAACTGTCTGAACACTTTCCACATTGGAAGTCTAAGGAGAATTCTCTTAAATAGTGAAAACATGAGGAGAAGTAATGGTAAAGGATCGACTTGAAGGAAAAACTTAATTAATTATTCTGTGCTAAACAAAGAGAAAATGAAGAATTTTTTTTTTAATTTATTAATGAAAGTTAAAAAAAAGTTATAAAGAATATAATTTTTTTGATGAAATAGTTTTTTTTAAAGTAGCACAGGCCGAGTATGTGAATAATAAGCTTATTATTTAGTTAAACACTTTATTTAAAATAGGTTTAGAAATAACATCTGAATCTCTTTTCTTTGTAAGTAAAAAGTTATATTTATAGTCTGATCGCGTCACTATACTACAGTAAGAAAAAAAATTTTATTTTGTTTATTGATCAAAGGACAACAAAAAAATTTCAAATTTAACAATAAAAAAAAGAGATAATGAAAAAATAAATTCAATTTCTTAATCAAAGTAAAATAAAGCGATAAAGAAAATTTTTTTGTTTATTAGCAACTTGTGGAGCACAGGGTCATTAATTTAGTTTTTCACTCAAGTCAATCCTTTGCTTTCACCCTTTCTTCGAGTGCGTGAATAATAAGCTTAGTATTTAGTTAAAAACTTTATTTAAAATAGGTTAAGAAATACGAATTAATCTCTTTTCTCTTTAAGTAACAAGTTATATTTATAGTCTGATCATGTCACTAAACTACAGTAAAAAAAAAAAATTTTTTTTTGATTAAAGGAAAAAAAACTTAATTTTCTTGATTGAAAAAATAGAAATAAAGAAAAAAAATTTATTAAATTTTGATTAAAGTAAAAAAAAAAATTACATTTTTTAGCTTGTGATGCTTTTTTAAACTTTAAAAAAAAATCTAAAATCTTAAGTGCGTCTTAAGCACTTTACTTTAGCATTCTATAAGACTGAAATATATGGAAAATTGGCAAATTTAGAAATTTTTAAAGTCACTTGACATGGCTAGGAGTGGCAAGGAGAAAATGTGATAGAAGTAAAAAAAATCAAGCTTTTTAGATCAACTTGATAAATTTTTTTGAGCTTGTTCTTGTTGTGGATGAAAAAAAATAAGAATGGATTTTAATACGAGCTTATGTTAAGAATTGTTTAGTAGATCAAATTGGCCACAATTTACCATGTACAGTGTGATATTTGATCCTAAGTAAATATTTTCCATTTTTCAACTCTTAATTTATTTTTGTTTCACCAAGGAAGATGTAAATAAACAAAATCAATTAAATGCAATTCATTAAGCATTGGATTTAAATATCCCGTCGATTTGAACTTCTAAACTTAGAGATAATTCTCTTGATTGCCAAAATCCAAAACTGCTTAGTTCAAATTTTACATAATATTGATCCTAGATTATTAATGCGACACAACTTAAAAATGGCATTAGCTAAATAAATGAAAAAATAAAATGATTAATTTTAGTTTAATAGTCTAGACTCATTTAAATATGGCTCACTAAAGAAATCTGATTTAGATCTATCTATTATGTAATCAAATTATTTAAATTAAATTCAACATCCAGGGTTTATGTTCACTCAATAAACAACTTGTTTTAAATTTAGAACCATTATATTCATTAATAGTTTTCACAGCATGCAATTTTATGTTTTATTTGACAAAAAAAAGTTTTTATTTTAGCTACTTGAAAAAAATAAAATAGATGCAATTAAAAAAAATTTGATTTAATAATTTGGATGTTACATTTATTAAAAAATTTACATTATTACAGCCCCAAAATGATCAAAAAGTTTGAAAAAGAAAAGGAATAGTGCGGACTTACTAAGTCAATCTTCACTCATATTTTCACTTCACTTGTGTCAAGGACTAGTGATTCATGCTCAAAATTAATAGATGTTTTTCTTTTTTTTCGTGTAATCATTTTTAGGTTGTAAATAAAATTAGAAAAAGCTCGATAAATAAATATTTCAACTAAAACAATTATTTTAATTAACAGTCATCAATAAAATAAACAAATAGCCTATGTTAATCAAACATAAAAAAAAACGAAAAAAAAGAAAAAAAAAAAGAAAAAAAAAGAAAAAAAAAAAAGAAAAAAAAAAGGAAAAAAAAAAGAAAAAAAAAAAAAAGAAAAAAAAAAGAAAAAAAAAAGAAAAAAAAAAAGGAAAAAAAAAGAAAAAAAAAGGAAAAAAAAAGAAAAAAAAAAGGAAAAAAAAAGGAAAAAAAAAAAAGAAAAAAAAAATGAAAAAAAAAGTAAAAAAAAAGAAAAAAAAAAGGAAAAAAAAGGAAAAAAAAGGAAAAAAAAAGAAAATAAAAAAATTTGGAATTCAAAAATTACTCAAAAGCCAATTGGCAGTTATTTGCAAACAGTGAAAAATAAATTTTGAAATTTTAACATCATAAATTTTGGCTAACACATCTTTAAGATAGTGTTGGGTGGTGGTCCTGGAAAGACCGGTCCAAGACGGACGGAAGACCGTCTGAAAAGATCAGTCTTTTTAAAAAAAAAAACAGAGATTTAAGTATAACATGTATCATATTATAATTTAAAGAAATAAGTAAAATTATTTGTTTCTTATTATAATAATTATAAGTTTTAGTTTTTTTTTTTTTTTAATTTTTAACTAAATAATGATTCATTTTCATAAATAAACATCATTTTTTCTACTTTTTCTGGCGAAATTTTATTTGAAAAAATCCTTATGACCAAAAGTATTTGTGACGTCGCAAGCACCACTAAAAACCCAACTAAGCTTGACTATTTATTGCCTTAAATGTGCTTTATTAATTTTGTTATTATTTGTATTATTATTTTTTTTCCTTGAACATTACACAAGAAAATTACTCGAATACTAATTTATATATAAAATATAGTTTTATATA
This sequence comes from Brachionus asplanchnoidis, assembly GCA_025491095.1. NCBI lineage: Eukaryota > Metazoa > Rotifera > Eurotatoria > Ploima > Brachionidae > Brachionus > Brachionus asplanchnoidis. Next base: position 1,086,408 of record JAILYF010000028.1, on the reverse strand, counting down.
AATATATATAAATATACTATATTTTAAGCTTTATATTAACTTCTTAGATTACAATATTTATTTATTTATTTAAAAAAGCATTAAAAAATTTTTGTTCTAAATAAATCTATGGAGTACTAGTTCTTACTGCTATAGCTGTACGTTACTACGCTACAGCTTGTGGATAATTTCAATAAATTTATCCTTGAATTAGAATTAAGACTTAGCTTTTCAAAGCGTTTTTCAAATCCACGTTTTGCTAAGCTTTAAGCTTGTTTCCTATGAACTTTATTTTAATTTAACTTATCTTACAAATTTTGAAAGCTGCAGTATTAAGATGATCAGAAAGGGACACGACAGCTAAGGATGAGTCATAGTAAATTTTAAGAAGTACCCAGTATGAAATGTGTAATATAGGAAGGAGTTAATAAAAGAGACCATCTCGCCAAACCTTTTCCAAGGCTTTTTCTTTCCCAATAGAGCTGAAATAACAAGATTCGATTGTATTTCATAAAATAAAAGCCTATTCTCAAGATTGACGACCAAGAAATTTCATATTGTCCTTAAATATTTTCTAAGCCACATCTTGAACACCTAGAAAAAAGCTAGTGCCTAAAACAAAGCTAATTAGAAGAATAATGAAAAATAAATTGAATACATATTGAAATAAATCAAAAACGAATAAAAAAAGTTAATAAAATAAATATCTTGGTGTAATGGTCAATACAATAACTCCCAAAACACAAATAATGATTAAGTAGAATCAAGAATTAAAAACACTATAAAAGCTTTTACATTACAAACAACCTTTGCATCATAAAGGTACAAATGAAAACAAGAATAAAAGTAATGTTTTTTGAAACACTATGCAGACCAATGGGTGCGAGCCTCTAAAGATAATTCAAGTCATATTAGAAAGCTTAAAACTACTTAGGGAATCTTGACCAAATGAATACTTTAACTAAGAAAAAAATCGGGAACATCGAAATTAATGGCGGCTCCAAATATGGAAACCACTTATAAAATGTTACTTAAAAGAAAATTGAACTTTGTAAAGAAATTGAACTCAAACCCTTATACAAGAACACTAATTAATGGCTTAATCGAAAAAATTAGAAAAAAATAAATCATAAATGACGAGTGGTATGATAGAAACGACAGAGGGTGTTAAACAAGGTGGTATTCTATCTCCTTTTTGTTTAATTTTTTCATAAACGATCTCTTAAACGAATGTACTGAATTGAAAATTTGTGTAGCCGTAAATGGTATTAACCTATCAATTATATCGTATTGTGACGATATTGTTATTATGGCGCCATCGCTTGGGCATTGTCAAACTCTTCTTGATGTGTGTTCAAACTTCTCTACTTTATGGAAAATCGACTTTAATCCAAGTAAGTCTGCAGCGATTACTTTTCAAAAAGGGAAAATAAAGGATAAGCCTGACCTAAAATTAAATGATTTTTCTATTTCATAATCTGAGAGCATTGAAACTTGTGGCTCCCAATTGGTGATGGAAAATTGAAAATTTATTAATGATTTTGTAGAAGAAAAATGGAAAAAAGTGGAGAAGAGCTTCTACTCACTTTATGAACTAGGTTGCAAGCCAAAAATGACAAGTCCTGATTTAGTGGGCTTCTTGTACAAACAATTTTTTCAATCAATATTTAGATATCATCTTGATACGGCTTGGATTGGTGCTGATAAACTCAGTGAATTTGAAACAAGACAGACTTTGCTCCTTAAAAGAGTACTCGGTGTATCAAGAAATTTGCAAGATTTAGACCAATGTTAAAGGCCATAAAAGTAGAAACGATTGAGCAAATTTACTGCAAACATAAGATCTACTTTCTAAAACAACTTCGTCAAAGTGTTTTGTGTAATAGCCTTTTGGTTTTCTTAAAAGGAAACTATGAAAATTTTGACCAAAAAATCTCTTCGTATTGTAGACAGATAAACAACTTAGAAAAGAAAATTTATATCGAAACATTCGATTAGAATACAAAAACGTCAATCTCAATTATTGACCATGTCTTCCATTTTGCAAACCGAGGTTTGGTGGACTCGATTAAACTTGTTGTTCAAAAACTTAAGATTGAAATGTCATAGAATTTGAATTTTTTTTACTTATTTAATATTTTAAACGACTTTATAAAAGTAGATTTTTTTACTTAATTTTTCTTATGTTTTGTACATATCTAACAACTTAATTAAATTTTTCATATCTCTTTTTTTTGTGTCTATGAGGCTTAATTCATTCAAATAAATAAATGAGCTACAATGAATCTTTAAACATGAAATTGGAAACTGTGAAGAGCAAAGCAAATTAAAACTTTAAAACTTCAATTAAATTGATGCACAAAACTCAAAAGTACGAATCATTGAGAGAGATCGATCGAGAAACGATCTACTCTTTTGAATAAAATATGTTTAGTATGTTTTTTCTTTCATTTTTTAAAAGAACTGACAAGAAGCTATACTAATATTTAGCCTAATATGAGCACTTTTAAGCTACCTAAAAAAAAGTCAAATATTTCAAAACAAAAAACATTTAAAGAAAAAAAAAAGTTCAAAATTTTTAAATTTATGTAAAACTCGCTGCATATAAAGATCATGTCTAAGAAACCGTATGTTCATTTCAGAACATATTTTTTTCTTTTTTTCTCAAAAAACAATCATGCAAAATTGAAACTAAAAGGTGGCTTAAGTGCTTCTACTTAAACTAAAGTTAAAATGCTTCAGGACATGTATTTACAATTCAAATAAATATTTTGGTTCGGCAACTAAAAAAGAAGAGAATAAAAGTGATGTAAAAAGAGATTGAGTGGGTTGATGCTTTATCAATTGTTTAAAAAAATGATAAATATACTTAAAAAGTGTCATGAATTTTCATTTTACTGAATAATTAAAATCTTTTTAAAATACCAAAAATTGAGATTTTTTTTTAAACAAACCTTTTAAATCTTTTTCTAAAAATAATTTTTGACTGAATAAAAATTTCATATGATGCCTTAAACTTAGAAAAAAAAACAAAATTTAATCAAAATTGGCCAAATAAGTTAAAATTAAACAATTTTTTTAAATAAAAAAAATAAAAATCTAAAGTTTAGATTTTTGTTTTTTTAATTTAAATATTTGAGGCTTAAATATTCTTTACCTTAGCAATATCCAGCACTTAAATTGGCAAAACAAAAATGATTAGGAAAATAGTTTTAAAATTAGATGATCAAATGCTTGAATAGCAAAGTAAAGTAGTTTTTAATAAATTATTTAAAAATAAGTTTTTTCATTGAAAAATAAAAAAAATTTAATTTATTGGAAATTTTGTTATTTACTGGTCTTGTGTTTTTTTTTTAAATAAAATACTTCTTATTTATACTCATGGGTTATTTAATAAATTAATTTTATCTCATAGAGGAAGTTGATAAAAACGAAATTGGATGGATTCAGAATGAAATTAATTAAAAGTTTTGTTTAAAGAAATCGAATTTATAGATTTGATTACCAAAATTTTTATTTTAAAAGCGAAAATAAAAGGAAAACTATAAAAAAAGTTTATTTTTAAAAATTTATTTATAAATTAAAAAATATAATCCACACTTTAAAAAATAAGCAAATGTCGTTTTAAAAATAAAAAAAATATGCACATAAAAATAAATTTTAAAATAACAAATTGATTGTGATTCTGAACAATTTTTCTAATCTAAATTATTTTCGTTGGATAAACAAAAAAATTGATCAATAAAAAGTTAATAAAAAAGAAAGAAATCGCTACTTAATAATTAAATGTTTTTTTACGTGTCTGAAAAAGATCTGTATTAAAAAATAACCCTTCTTTTGGAAGCCGCGACTTAAGAAGCACTAAATTTTTATCATTTGTTCCATGTGTTATCCAAATATAAATTTTTGGATATAGGTTTAAAAATTTTATACGAAAAAATCGAGGTGTAGTTCAAATCCGACAAATTAAAGTCTGGTGGTAGTTCAAATCCTGAAATTGTAGAAAAAAATTGGGCCTGACCGGGGATCGAACCCGGAACCTCTCGCACCCAAAGCGAGAATCATACCACTAGACCATCAGGCCTTGTAATTAAAATATTTAAATATTCAATTTATTTAAGAAATATTTTAACTTTCTAATTATTTTTAAGAAATTAATTATTTTATATTTTATTGTAGAAACAAATTTTTTATAAATATCAAAATTTGAATGTTATGTCAAGAAGCAAAAAAAAATTATGAAAATTTTATTGAAAAAAATTTTGTAGAAAAATATTTATCTATTTAAATTAAATTAATAGGCTTCGATGGTGTAGTGGTTATCACATCTGCTTTACACGCAGAAGGTCGCGAGTTCGATCCTCGCTCGAAGTACATTTTTTTTCTAACTAAATGCGTAAATTTCTAAAATAAATATTAAAACGAAAATCTATTTTTAATTAAGTAATTCGTTTAAATAAAGGAAGTTTTTTAATTACTTTATGGATTTAAAAGAATTCATAGGATAATTACTTAATTAAAATTTTTGAATAGAAGAAAAATAAATTTAAATATTTATTATATTTATTATATAATTGAATTTTAAATATTTATTTATAGCTTCTGATATTTTATTTGTCAATTCAATAATTATTTTATGGTAACGTTTATTTTCACACATTTTGTGGGTAAATAAACAAAAATAGATACCCACATTATGTGGATGTGGAATTGAATTTTTTTATTTATTAAGCCACAAGTTATTAGAAAAAAATAAGAAAAGATTAACATATTCAGATTATTTAATTAGTATTACACTTAGCACAAAACAATTTTTTAATCTTAGGTGCATCAGCTTTTATAACACATTTTAAATGAAAACATTTATTACAAGAACTGCAAACGATAAACTTGGAGTCGCAAGATAAAGAACATAATTTGCAAGAATTAGATCGACCCTCTGATCTCGATGTTGTTAAGTTATTTTGCAACATTAAGAGAGCGTCTGTAGTAAAATAACTAGAAATTAAGAATGATAGTTCATTGTTTAAGCTAACAAAAGAAGAGCTAAGGACACAAGGGCTAATAACCTTGAATTGGCCTTATTCCTTTAGATTTGGTTGTTAGTTCTGTCTCGTCAAAATCAAGGGAACAAACTTGTACTTGTTTTCTTTTTTGCCAATGTTTTTACTATTGAATGTTGTCCATATTGAGAATGATTGCTTTGAGAAATCATTCAATAGTTGAATAAAATCGTCAAAGGAATCGAAAACTTTTCCATTAAAGAAATCTTGTTCCATTTTGTGTTGAAAATAAAGAGTGTTAACAGTCATAACTTATTTATTTATTTATTAGTTTAAAGCCACATTGGCAAAAAAAAAATGCTTAAACAAAAGTCTTAAAAAAAAGAAATATTTTCTATTAGATAATAAATAACTTATGATATAAAGGTTGTTCGTTCTTACTTACAAATTAATTTGCTTGATGAACTTCAATTAGCTTTTTTATTGATGGATTTCAAAGTTAAGATTAAAGAAAAAATGTAATGTCAATTTGTGGCTAAATAACTAATTATTTTTTACAGGTAGCAAAAAAAAATTGTTTATTTTCAGGTAAATTGTGTGAAATAAAACAATTAATATTTTATTAATGTTTTATTTACCCACAAAATGTGGGAATTTTCTCAATTTACTCCAGTCCAAGTACTATGATCAATGATAATTTCTTTGATTCAGTCGTCCAAAAATACAAAAATTTAATCATTCTAGGAGATCTAAACGCAAAAAGCACCAAATGGTCCTGCAAAAATAATAACTCTAAAGGAATGAGCTTAGAAAATTTAATAGAAAAACACAACTTGTTTATACTTAACTCAAACATTCCAACGTACACAAGCAGCGGAAACATTCTAGATTTAACAATTTGCTCTTCAAGCATGGTCAAAAATTTCATCGAGTTCGAAGTTCTAGATGAAAATATTAGTGACCATCAACCTACTGTGACCATATTCGACAATATTGAAGTCAACCACTCAATTTCCCTAGTATCGAAAATCAACTGGCAAAAATTTAAACAACTAATGTCAGCAAAAGTGTCAGTCAAAGAAAGCATTAAAAATAAAGAAGAATTAGATCTAGAAGTAGAAAATTTTAGTACAACAACGCTCCAATCTCTTGAAGAGGCTAAAACATACTTCCGTATATCAAACAATAATAAACAAATATTTCCAATGCCCGATTATGTTCTTGATTTAATACGAGATAAAAATAAATTAAGGAAAGTGTTTCAAAAAAGTCGATCAAGCGAGCACAAAAAAATACTAAATTCAATCAATAATCGACTAAAAAAAATAACCAAAAAACTCAAAATCGAAAAACTAAGAAACGAATTCGAAGAATTAGGAAAATTCAATCAATCAAGTAGTAAACATTGGTCACTCCTTAAAAGACTTGAAAATGGGCACAGCACCAAAAAAAGCGAAATTCATATAAAACAAGATAATTCAATTATCACTGACCAACCAACAGTAGCCGAATCATTTGCCGATAATCTGGCACAAATTTTTAGTTCACAGGACTCGAACTTGATAAACGAACCCAATATACCCAATAAACCAATTTTTAGCGAATCTGAGTACATCTCATTGAAAAATATAATTGACTCATTCAAATTAATAAATCAAAAAGCAGCAGTGGGTTTGGACCAAATATCAAACAAGGTTCTAAAAAACTTTCCATTCCTAGCCTTAAAAGCGCTTCACACACTTTTCAACACTTCGCTGAAACTTGGCCACTTCCCAACAATGTGGAAACAGGCAAAAGTTATAATGATACCGAAAAAAAATAAACCACCTGATCTAGTCGACTCATATAGACCAATTTCACTGCTAAGTTGCGTGTCCAAGCTTCTTGAGAAAATAGTGAATGAAAAAATCTTAAATTGGGCCGAAGAAAAAAAAGTATTCCCTGAGTGTCAAGCTTCAGGAAAAAGAGAACACATTTTAAGACTTACTCAAGATATATGTAGTGGTTTCAATGAAAAAAAACTCACCGGGGCCGTCCTTTTCGACCTAGAAAAGGCTTTCGACAAAACTATACACCAAAAAATATTAAAAAAATTAAACGAACTAAAAATTAGCCCAATTTTTCTTAATTGGATTAGGAGTTTCTTGAACGGTCGATCATTTGAAGTTTTCATAAATGAATCAAAATCCAGTACTAAGCAAATCTACTGCGGTGTACCGCAAGGTAGTTGTCTGTCTCCAACCATTTTTATTCTCTTTTTTAGCGACATAATAAAAGAACTACCCGAAAATATAAAAGTAGCTCTTTTCGCCGACGACCTGTGCATATGGATATCATGTCTCTCCATCAAAGAAATTGAGTTTTATTTACAAATAGCTACAGACAAAATAGATGAATTTTGCAACACATGGGGTTTCATTATCAACAAATCCAAAACATGCCACACAACTTTTACAACAGCTGGACAAAGAAAAAACTATTTTATCAAATACAAGCTTAGCCTTAAAATCGAAAACCAAGACATTCCACTCGAACCAAACCCGACTTTTCTCGGCATCAAACTTGATCCGAAGCTATCGTTTAAGCCACATCTTGAACAACTAGGAAAAAAATTAATACCCAAAACAAACCTCATACGAAGAATAAAAAACTTCAAATGGTCAAACTCAACTAAATTGAATCTAACACTTTATAAGTCTCTTATTAGATCGTTATTCGATTACTGCTTCATCATTCTAAACGTCGGAACAGGAAAAATAAAGACCTCTCTCCAAAAAATCCAAAACAAGTTGTTAAAAATAATTAAACACTTCCCAATTAAAACTTCAACCAAATCGATACATAAAGTTTTAAAGCTGGAAACTATTGAGGAAAGGTCAAATAGCCTATTTATAAAATTCCTAACGAATAAATCCAAACAGGAATTGATAGCAAAAGAAATTCATGAATACATGTCAACACGGCAATCAAGCACAAACAAAAAATTCGAGACGCCATTGGACGCATTTAATAGACTAACAAACTGTAAATAGAATTGTAAATGTTGAATGAACACATTTTTTCTTCCCATTTTATACTATTTATATTTCTCTTTTTTACTTTTTTTTTTAAATCTTTCTACTCTAGAAACTCGAACTTTTTATTTTTCCTTTTTTAATCAATGCTTTGTAACAATTGGGTTTAAACGAAGGCGCAAGCTATTCGGACGAACCTGGGGTCCGCCCCAAAGTATTTTTTTAATAATAATAAAATCAAAAAAATGCGATAATTTTATACTTGGGGGTATAAAATAAACGAAAAGACAAAACAAATAGGATGTCTAGGGGAAAATGAGAGTGGCCATATTTTAAAAAAAAATTTAAATGAACTTAATTTTTCAGTTATTAATGACAAAACTCCAACCTACAATATGTTTAACAGTGAAAATTTTGAACTACTAGACCTTTTTCTAATTTCATCTTCCCTTTTAGATAAAATAGTTGACTTTAAAGTCCTTAAAGAACAGGACATGACAAGTGATCATTTCCCTATACAAACATGTATCTCGGCAGCTCACTTTATTACTAACAAGTCATCTGCACGAAAATTGGTCTATAAAAAAGCCAATTGGGGTTATTCCGCGAAATTCTTAGTTTACCTTTATTACCATCTTAGATTTCTAGCACAAGACATAAACGAGCTCAATGAACATATTACTCAAAAGATTCTAAATGCAGCCCACAAAAGTGTCCCTTTTCAATCACAAAAATTTTCCTTGAATCTAGGGTATTCAAAGTAAACGCTAATGGTCATGTTAGTGAAGAATACCAGATAACTGCGGGAGTCCCTAAAGGTTCAGTAATTAGTCCTCTTCTGTTCAGTATTTTTATAAATGATGTACCAAAACGGAACAAAGCAAATAACGACTATTCTCTACTTTTTGCAGACGATCTGGTTACATTTTTTATTTTTAATAAGAAGGGCAACATTGAAGACAAGATTAATAAATACCTCAAGGAATTAGAAGAATGGCTTTACAGATGGAAAATGATAATTTCAGTCGAAAAGTCTTGTTGAATGGTATTTTCAAAATATACAAGAGGAAAAAATCACCTAAACCTCGAAATTCATGGCAATAAGCTCGATAATCAGAAAGAAGTTAAATTTATCGGTGTTAAGTTTGACTCAGTTTTAACCTTTTCTCCAATGGTGGAGGAAATAAAAGAACGTTGTAGTTCAAGGCTCAACTTAATAAAAATCCTTTCAAATAAAAAATGGAGTCTTAATTCTAAAACACTCGGTAACCTCTATAAATCCTTAATTGGGTCTATTTTAGACTATTCTTTCCCTTGCCTAAATTCTTTTTCTGAAACAAACATTAAAAGACTACAAGTAATTCAAAACTCAGCTGTTCGATCCATTCTTAAACTTAAATTTGATACTCCCTCTATCATTTTACATCACGAAGCTTTTAACAAATTAAGACTTCTAACAGTCTCGAATCGACTTTTGAATTGAGTGAGAGGTATGTTAGGGCTGGACTGAGTCATTCTGTCCCATTGGTTGTAAGACTGGTGAAGGAATACCGAGAAGGTTTCGAATCTCGTTTCATCAAATACCCTACTCCTTTGTGTAATTACTATCTTGTAATTTCTTCTTTTGTTCCTTAACTGTCCAATTTTTAAAATCCTTAAACTACCTCATGTAACTTTATTCATTTTAACTTTCCTTTTCTATCATTTTTTAATTTATTTATTTCAAAGCTTATTTTAACAAAACTTTTAATTTTATTTTATTTTGCCTTTTTTTATCTGAAGAAGCTAATGCTCGATACAGATATACAAATAAATAAATAAATAAATATTCTAAATTTTATTTCTCCTGATAGAGAATAATTTTTTTAAATAAATAAACAATTTAAAGATAGGGTTAAGTTCCAAATTGAAATTGGTGGTTTCATCTTATCCAAAAAAAAATTAAATCTAAACAATTATTAATTTATTTTGTGTATTTTTTCGTCTTAGTATTTAATATTTTCATACAATTTTGAAAAATCATGAAAATAGTGCGATTTTTAAAATTAATTTAAAAAAAAAACTATATTTAAGTTACTTTTGAAATCTTGTTACAATTAAATTAAATAGATTAAATCAAACATGGAGTATTTAGTGTCCTCGTTCATTTATTTTGTTTTTTTTGTCAGTCCATTAAATGATGGCCATTTTTTTAATAAATTTTTACGTATTTAACTTCACTTTTAGATTTTGTTAGTTTAAAAAAAAAATTTCATGTGTTTAAATTCATTGATCAGTAGTTACTAAATTATTCGATCACTATTTTAGTATCTTGATTGGTCTCACACTAATCTGCTTAATATAAAAAAATAAGGAAAATATTTAATTTAAGTATTAAAATTAAAATCAATTTACTTTTAGTGTTTATTTAAAAAAAAATTAAAAGAACAAAATTTAATTTTTCAACAGAGCTTTTGTTGTCCTACATAGTCTGCTTTTTTGCGTTTTTCGTCAATTGGTAAATCTTTCGCTGCTGATGGTTTGATTTACCTTCTATTTACTCCTATTTGCATTTATCTACCATTTACGAGTGAAGCACTAGATTTATTATAAAAGACAGAATTTGTTTTTAATATAATATATTATGCCATTTGATACCTTTTTCAGCAGAATGATTTTTTTAAATATTGCTAGGAGCTTTTAAATTTTTAGATAAAGGCTTTTATTATCTTGAAACATTTCATGGTTTATTTATTAAAAAAAAAACTTTTGTTCAAAAATGAAATTTATTTTTGAGCATTTTAAAAGTTATAGTGTAAATATTTTTAAATAAAACTTTTATAAATTAATATCAAAAAACTTTCAGTTTGAATGGAAGGTTTCTTTTTGGAGGCTAAAAAAATTTTTAGCAAAATAATGATAAAATTTTTTTATAGTGTGCTTTTTTTGAAAAATTTTAACTTCTTTTATTTTTGGTTTATTGATTTTTAAATTTATGTCGGACTGTATCTCTTTGCTATTAAAAAAAAAACTTAAAATATTAAATATAAAAGAAAATCAGAGTTGTTTAAAAGTCTCAAGTCAAGTCAGGAATTTTTTTTTTATTTTTATTTAAGTCAAAACTTTAATTCTGACTTTTCACCATTTTGACTTTTGGCCAACTGCTACTTACACTTACATAAAAATAAAAATCTAAACTTTTTTTTAAGAATCAGACTTGTTTTTAAGTAACACGTTTAATTCAAAGTTATGACTTAAATTTATTTTTTAAGTCAAAATTAATATTTTACATCTGGATTTTTTCCGTTCCAAGTAGTAATTATAGAGACCAAGTAAGTGTTGGACTTTTTTTTAAAAAAAAATTTTTAAGTTGGACACTTCCCACTAATTTAAATTGGACTGATTAATTAGATATTTAATAACTCCAAATAAAAAATAAAAAATGTATTATTATCAAACAAAATTTATCAATAATCAAAAAAAAATGAGGCGCAAGCCTTTCGGAACAGCCGTGGTGGTCTTCCACCTAAATTATTTTTTAATTTAATTAATAAAAAATTAATTAAATTCAGCTAAAAGAAAAAAAAATGTGTGATGAAAAATTGAAAATGAAAAATTATATAAAGATTTTACCAAAAATTAATAAGTAAATAAAAAAAAAATCTCTTATTAATTCAGAATTATTTGGTTGAAAATATTGAATATGAAAATAAATTTAATTTTTAATAATTGTTCGTAAATTATTTTAAAAATTTTTTGAAAAAAAATTTGGAAAAAAAGCGTAAGCATTTCGAAGATTTTAAATAAATAATTTTTCAAAAAAAATAATCTGCAAAAAAATTGCAAAATTTACGGAAAAAATTTTTTTTACTAATGTGATAAAATTACTATATTGAAGAATTATAGAAAACAGATAAAAAAAATGATACAATTAGATATTTTTTTGTCTAAATAGTTTATTTTTTGAAAAAAAAATTTAAAATGGCGTGGGAAAATTATTCCTTTTATTTTAATGAGCGTCCCACGTACTTCTGAAAAAAGACCCTTACAAAGCTATGCCAATGTTGATAGCAAACCCGGATGCAAAATTTGAGTCTGTAAACATCTAACAAAAATATTATTCAAACATTTTTAAAGTTATCTATTTTGGCCTCAAACTCGTATGATGCATCACATGAATCTTTAGAGGAAACATGAACACTTTTATCTTATCTTTTCTCTAAGAACTTTTTTCTTATTAATAAAATGTAACAAAACTCTTAAATCTTTTATTCAAATCTAAAAAAATGATCGTAAAAATTTTTATCACGGCACTTTTGAGTCTTGTTGCTTTGGCAAAAGAACTTGACCAATTGGACGAACTAATTGACTATTTGAGCAAAAACCACGGCTCAAAGATAGGCTTTCTGACACCATCGAACTATGCGTCAGCCAAACGAATATTGCCAGATGGAGTGAGACCACTTTATGTTGAGCATGAACAAGACTTGACCAAGATGGTGCTAAATGGCTCAATTGTAGCCGCGTTGGTCAGTGGTCTGCCAGAAAAAAAATACCATGATTCATTGCACATATTTAGCAGTAATTTGGTAACCATGCACTCATTTCTGATGGCTCCCGATCTATCAACTGACTATCCTCATGGAAATTCGGAAAATTTGTCAACCTACCACTTGTCTTTGGCAATCAACGCGGCCCAGTCCAAAATGCAGCTCAAGGGCGTTGATCTGCAGCTAGCGATCAAAAATGCGCCCAAAGAAATAATCCAAGCTCACACATGCAAAGAAGATGACCAAACTCAATTTGCTGTTCCCAACAAAAGCGACGCTGTCGGCCTGCTCAAAGACATTTTGGACAATCAAGAAATTAGAGTTTTGGCACAAGGCCCTGCTGATTGGGGAATCAATGACGGAAATTATTTGCTAGATCCACCGGTGGGATTTTATCCCGACTTTTTAGAGGCAGTTGTGGAAGAGTTAAAAAATTTGTCCGGACCAGACAAAGAGCTCTACGGCGAAATAAAGATAAGGAGGATATTTTCAAACAAGTCACCTTTTCCATGGTACTATTTGTTCAATGGAACAGCTCATTTGACTGAGCCGTATTTTATTCTGGACGCGCCTTATGCTGGAAGTGGCAAGCCATGTACCAGAGATGACCAATGCTTGGAAAGTGAGACAGGCTATGAAAAGTGCTCAGGATATTGTAGGCATGCAAGTAGACCGAGATATATAATGCTGAGATCTAGTTGCACATCTTTGGGGACAGACTCAAAATTTTATACCAAAAGAAACTCGAGAGAGTCTGGTGGTAGTTCAAATTCTGGTCTTGTTGTGCTAATTGTTTTTTTGGTGGTCTTTGTGGCCGGTTTGGCTGGACTAGTTGGATTTTTGGTTTTTAGAGAGAGAAGAGGTTTGCCGGTATTTAGTAGAATGTAGAAAAAAATTGGGCCTGACCGGGGATCGAACCCGGAACCTCTCGCACCCAAAGCGAGAATCATACCACTAGACCATCAGGCCTTGTAAATTTAATATTTTAATAAATTGATTTCTAAGTGTTAGAGATAAATTTTTAGTTTAAATTTTTTATTAATATTTTTTGTAATTTTATCTTTTAAAATTTTCAAAATCATAATAAGTAAGCTTTATTTATTTTATTAATAATAAAAGATCAATGTTTAGATTTGATTTATTAGTAAATAAAGGCATCATTATCATCAAAAATCGATTTTAAATAATCAAAAGAATCCATATTTTTATTATTTTTTTTTATCTTTAGAAAATTATTAGACATTTTCAAATAAATATTTAAAAAAATAATTTTTTTTGCTTAAAAATTAAATATATTAAATTTTAATTTTATTTAAAAATATTTAAAAAAAATTTTTATCTATTTTAAAATTTGTTGATGAAACATAGCATAAAAAATTTGATAGCGAAAAGAATTTTTGATTTAGTAAAAGATAAGTATGAGCTTCGATGGTGTAGTGGTTATCACATCTGCTTTACACGCAGAAGGTCGCGAGTTCGATCCTCGCTCGAAGTATTTTTTTTCATTTTTAAAGTAAATCAATTTTTAATACTAAGCTTTTTAAAAGAATTGAAAATAAACCTAATTTTGAATAAACTTTAAAAATAAAAATGATTTTGAAGTACATGTGAGTAAAAATTTGCCTATCCAGACAAAATCTATCTAAGCATAGATTAAATAAATCATATTTAGTACAGTTTAGTAATTTCTTATTAAATTTATTTATTTTTTATTTTTATTTATTTATTCATATTAACGCCAATTCTGGCGATGTCAAAAAAAAAAGTAAGAAAAAATAAAATAAAATAAAAATAAAAATAAAATGTTTAGTTTTTTGTTGTGTCTAATTTTCCATAATTTAGATAATAAATTACATATACCAAATAATGAAGATAATTCAAATAATTATTCATAAAAAATAAGTTAAAATAAAAAGTTGATTTATTTGGTTTTGTATTTTTGTGTTTATTTTCCCATCGGGTTCTTTCTTATTTGTTTCAGAAAGCCTTGATTCACAAATTTAGAAGTAGTTTTCCGTTTTGAACTTTGTCCTCTATCATTCTAAAGCAGGTTCTTATCGATTCACTCACTCCATTTTTTGCCAGCTCTTTTTTTTCTTCTTCTATTTCCATGATTGTTTTTTTTATCATTACAACGTCTATCCTGTCTTGTGTTTTTAGCGCTTCCTTTATCTCATTTATGTTTTTTGTTATTGAATTTGTTATTTAATCTAATAAGCTTTTGTTTTCGATAGATTTGAGAAGTCCATTTGTGAATTGGTTCTCGAGTAATCTTTTCGCAAATTTCAACTTGATTTTATTAATTTTCAATTCATGTCTAGGGCGTAGAGTAAATTTGTGGTTCGAGTTCTTTTGTTGACTCCAATCATTCTTTTAATCATTATCCCTTCCATAGTTTGTATCTTTTTCATCTCTGTCTTATTTACATAACAGTTTTCAGCGCCATAGTACATGATTGGTCTAATGTATGCTTTAAAAAGCTTTTAAATTTTGTTTTAAATTTTTTATTAAAAAATTGAAAAAAACATATCTTTTTATTTAAATCAAAAACTAAAAATTTTGATTTCAAATTTAAATTTGATCATGAACTTCAATTTTCCATTTTTTTCCTTCTTATTAACAAATTTTAACCAATTTTGGTTTAAAAATATTTTCAACTCAAATGTCAGCTGACTAAATTTTTTTCATTTATCGGTTTAAATACTAAGCTTTTTAAAGTGCTTTGAAATTTAATACTGATTACTTACTACTAGATTTTAATATTAGAATATTTATTTAGCTTTATTGCTTGCTTTTTTTTATTAGGTTTACCACACTAATGACTCTTTAAAAAGATTTACTTCCAAGGTTGTTCAGAGGAAATTGGCTTTAATAGCTGTATTTTTTGTTCTATTTCATTTAATTAGTTTTTTATTAAGGTTTTTTTCTTAATTCTTTTCTTTTTCAACTTTTCTTAAACAAAATCTAAAAAGTTAAATAAATTATAATACGCATAAATTTGAGGTTTCGAGGGACCTGTTTTTAAAAATTTTAAAATGACAAGCTATAAATTTTTTTATTTCTTTAAGATGCTTGTGTTTAATTTTTTTTCAAAAATTTTTTTTGCATAAATATTTTTTCCTTTTTAATTCACAAATTCACTTAAAAAGAGTACAACGATAATGTGCACCTGCTTGTAAAATTATGTTTATGATAGCAAATTTTTTCTTTTGATAGCGAAAATAAAAGTATTAAAAAATAACCAAAAAAAAATTGATGATCTTTTATTCATATAAAGTTTGAAAAGAAAAAAAAGAAATTAAACTTAGTACCGACAAACAAACAAAATTAAAATTTCATATGTATACATATTGAACCGACTTGAACTAACTTTTCAGCTGGTTCCGATTATAGAGTCACCTATTCGGCAGCTCTTCGAAGCAGTAAGCCTACTACTTCTATCTTTTGATATTTATTGAAATATCCAAAAGATTCGAGTTCTTGTTCAGAACTCTGGATGACTTATTCAGTCTTCCTTTAGTTTAACGAGAGACTTAAAAACTAAGCCGCTCGGATAGAACAAGTAAAAGAAAAAGTTAAGTTTATTTTTAAAAATATTCTTTATTTCAAATACTGTAATATGTTTATGTAAAAAATTTAATGTTATATTTATGTTAAAATATTAAAAAATAAATGAAGTAATTTTCTTCAATTTCATAACAAATAATTTTAAAATAAATTAAAACAAATAAAATTCGGGGTACATCTTCATTACAATTATTTAAACGAAATTTGCACATGGCATAGGCGCTGTTGATTTACCTTGAGATTGTAATTTTATCCAATTTGAGAGAAACAATTTTAAACAAATTAAAAAAATAGGTTAATAAAAGTCTGTATTGAGTGCTGAAAAAACTTTTTTTTATTATTTATTTGTTTTATCTATCTTTATTTAAAACTTTTTTAGAACCAACGGGAGTTAAAATTTGAACTCTAATATTAATTTATAATTTTTATCGTTAAACTTTTGACCAAAAATAATTAAAATTCATGAATTTTTTTATTAGGATAAGAAATTCATTAATTTTAAGTATATAAATTAATTAGTTAAGGTTAACAAAATTTATTTTTTTTATTTAAGAGAATGTTTATTAATTATTGTTTACAATTAATTAATGGACGATAATTAGTTCACTCTAAAAAATAATTAGTTGCATGTATAAAATACTAACTATATTGTAAAAGAATAAATTGCATTAAATAAGAACAAATTGTGTATTTTTAGAATAATTAATTTCTTGCTAAAAAATAACATATGCAAAAATACTAAGTTTTTGAAAAAAATAATAAGAAAATAGAAATCTTGATCGATATTAGCGGTGAAGGTTGGTCATTAGCGTATAGTTTCTTAACAGTTAATGATCGAGTAATTAAAAAAGTACCAAATTCTACAACCTATCTTTTAACAAAAAAAGAATTTAAAGATGAGCTAAATATGGATTATGCAAAAGGCTTATATAGTAAGCTTAATTACGATTTTGACCAGCTGGCTTTTTTATTTAAAAATGTTAGGATTATAAAATTTTAAAAAGACTCCTGGGTATGTTCAAGTTGTACCTGCAGCTATTATCTAAGAAACTATTTTTGTTATCATTTAATAGTAGTAACCGTAGTGGAAAAGTTAGTTGAAATTCCAAATAAATACAAAAAATGTTCAATCGAACCTAAGGCTAAACTTGGTCGAAAAGCCAATGCTGCTAAAGCCTTAGTAAGGCAATAAAATTGTTAATGTAAATTTTTGAAATTAATAAATTTTTTTTATTTTTTATCGAATTTTTTTTACAATAAAGTTATTATTTTTTAGATAAAGTTAGTATATTTTTACAATAAATTAGCAATTTATACATAATCATTTATTAGTTAGCATTTTTGGCAATAAACTAATTATTTTTTACAGGCAAATAATTTTTTTTAGGTTTTTTATTACAGGTAAATAATTATTTATTAGGGTCAACTGATTTTTCCCCTTAATTAATTAGATAGCAATTCTACTTTTTCAATAGAGTACGACTAATTATTTTTAGGAAAGCAAGTAAATATATTTCCAAATTTTTTGCTTTAGACTTTAATAAACTTTTGATAAAACTATATTTTGCAATCAAAAATTTTTGATCACAAAAAATTTTAAGATTAAAAATTGATAACATTTATTTTAAAAAGTCAAAAAAATTTTGAATTATTGCTTGAATTTTCAAATAAAAGCTTAATTTATCTCTTTTTTAGTTTAAAAAAGAATTGAATTTTTATTAGAATTTGAATTCAAATTCAAACAAAATTTTGTGCTTAAATTTAAATTCAAATTTAAAAATAAATTTAATTATTCAAAATTAAATTCAAATGCTATTTATTTACAACACTATTTAAAATTTTAGCTCAAAAGCTTAACAATGAATGAAAAAAATTTATACCTTTTTTTTGATACAAAAAAAAATTGAGTGTCGTACAAATATTCATTAAATGACAAAAATAATTAAAATTTTATTTAAAATTTCATAATAAAATTCACTCGAAATTAAAAAAAAAAAAACAAATTATAAAGGACAATAGGAAAAAATAAAGAGGTAATAAATTTTAACATGTTCAAAATAAATGATTCAAAATAAATGAGTAGTTTTAATTGCATTTTTTTAATTGTCATCGCAAAAATTAACAGCCTTTTGTTACAAAACCTTATAACAAAAAAATAAAAAATTCCCTAATTAAACCGGAAGATTACAAAAAAATATCACTGTTTCGCTCACATTGCTCGAATCCAACCAAATCCAAATTGGCACTCAATGCCATCACTTGATAGACGCCAGAGTCTGACTCGAGTTTTGAATACCACTATCCCTGAACAAATTGATCTGATACAAATCCAGTGTGCTTGAGAGCATGTCGTAAACATCCAACCTGCCCAAGTCCTTTACTTTGACGAGCAGATTTTTTACCGAGGCCTGCTCAGCTTTCTGCCTCGACCACTCGTTGATGACAAATTCACATTTAGAAGGCTTGAAACTGGCACCACTGCTTAGACTGTTAGTTGGAGTACTAGAACCGGCCACTAGTTCGCCGTCCAGCATTTTCAAGTGGTCCTGGAGTCCCAGCAAAAAGGCCAGAATTGACCAGTCTCTGCCCATCGGGTCAAACCCATCCAACATCTTGCACAGCATTTTGCGTGGATAACTTGCCATTTTGTTCACCTTTATTGAATTAAAAAAAATTTAATTTAAAAAAGAGTCTTATTATTCAACAATAAATGTCTTTTTATCTCAATGAAAAATTTTTCTGTACAAAATTTTACTAGCTATGAAAAAAACTGCTGATTACAAAAAATATTTTAGACACAAATTTAGAATATTTTTTTTGATTTAGAATTTTTTCAAAACAAAAAAAGATGTGCGTAAAAATATGAAATTCTAACTATCTGATATTTTAAAATTAAGGGTATTTTGGTTTTTTTTCTAATATTTGTTATAATCAATAAAACCTTGAGTGGTCTTATCTTGGAATCTAGAAACGTGTAATCTGAAAGTAGAAACTTTATAAATTAAAAACTTGAATAATAATCTATTGAATTAAAGAAAGAAAAAATTTATGAACATTAAAAATTCGCCATCGAATACTAAGCTTCTTTTGATATAATAACTTTTTTGAAATTATTTCATTAATTTTTCTTGTATTTTTTTTTAATATCACCTACAAGGCGTTCTATGAATAAAAAAATAATGATAATTTAATGAAATAAGAAAATTCGATAAAATATAAAAAATTAAAAATTCATAGATTTTCTTTTAAACAATAAAAACTAAATATTCTTTTTTGATTTAATCTATTAAATTTAAATTCAATAAGATTGTAAAATAAATAAGTCAATCAATTCAAGAATCGCTACGATGCTTTTACCACATGTTAATTTTTATTTAATTTTCATTTTATTTTCTTTATTACATACCCTTCTCAGTTCTGGCATTGTGAATTTTGGTACAAAATACAAAATATTGCCAAAAATAAAATATTGGTACAAAATATTGTGCCAAAACATAAGTTCTGAAAATTGTAGCAGTTGATACATCCTTTGTACCACCAATATGCTGATTCTGCAAAATTCTGCAAAATTCAGAACATTGTGAATTTTAGTACAAAAAACAAAAACAAAATAAAAAAAACGTCAGAACTTTAATCTGGACCGACTAAAACATGTTCTGTAAATTGTTGCAACCGATACATCTCCTGTACCACCACTTAAAGTTGAGTTGGATTTTTAATATAATTTAATATGCCAAATTCACAATTTTCTGAATTTTGCAGATTTATTGCAGAGTTTTGCAGAATCAGTATATTCATGGTACAAAGGATGTATCAACTGCTACAATTTACAGAAAATGTTTTGGTCTTTCAGAACTTATGCTTTGGCATTTTTAATATTTAGTTTTTGTATTTTGTACCAAAATTAACAGTGCTCTCAGTTCTTTTAAATTTTTTTTTACTGTATAACAAAGTTAACAATAATGTCTTTTTGATTCCATAATCTTATCAGTTTCTCTTATCTCTGTAATTTTCGTTTTATAGCGCAATGTGCTACCATAGGCGATCTCCTAGTAGACCGCCTCTGCAAGCTTTCTTTTCATAGCTTATTATTATAACTAGCAGGCGTGTTTTTTTTTCACATCCTCACACACTCTCTCTCTCTCTCTCACTAAAATCTCTCGATTTTTCTAGGAAATAGCGCGGACTTAGAATCGGAAACGCTTTTACTTGACGGTAAAATCGTTCGTTTTCCACGCTTTAATCTAATGCATATTTATCTCCAGTACTAAGCGTACATTTTTAATACTCAATTGCAATTAATACATTATTATTAAGATAAAGAAGCAGGGCTTTATATTGCGAGTAACGAGACGTTAATTAATTGATTTTTTTTAAAATGTTAGGTTTTAAATGCATAAATATAAAATATTTTGTTCCTATAAAAATAACATGTAATTTTATTTTATTGTGCGCATACTAATCTTGGTTACGTCAGGAATTTTTTTTTTAAAAGTCCGTTATATTCTGTACGCATGCTCACGTCTGCTTAATATGCTCGTCACGCGACCTCTCGTTCCTCGCAAATAATTAGTACCGTATTTCCTCGCGTAATATCCTTGGGATATTAAGCAGGACATGTCTTTAAAGCCCATGGGTAATTATATGAAATTTTTGCTTTTTTAAAACTTTAATAGATTTACTAAAATTTAATGCTAAATGAATCAAATGTCAAAAATTTAATGTCAATTACTTTAATCTCAAATCGTTAAATAAGAAAATAGTGTCAAAAATAAAATAAGGAATTTATTTATTTATTTGTTTTCTGTACCGAGCTAGAGCTCCTTCGGAATAAGTTAAAAAATTAAAAAAAAAATAAAATATAAATAAAATTAAAGTTAATAAAATGAGATAAAAAAAAAGAATCAAAATAAAGTAAATAAGCTAAAAAAAAATGAAAGTTGAAAAGACATAAATAGGAATAGATTGTTACATGTGGCACATGTTTAAATAGTTCAAGTTTCAGGAAAAAAAGAAGAAATAGTAAGGTAGCAATTACACAATGGAGTCGGGTATTCAACATACCTTGATTCAAAACCCGCTATATATTCATCAACCAGCTTGATAACCAATGGAACAGAATGACGCAGTCCTCCCGCTACATATCTTTCGCTTAATTCAAAAAGTCGATTCGAGACAGTTAAGAATTTAAGTTTATTAAAGGCCTCATGATGCAGAATATTGGAAGGAGTATCATATTTTAGATTAAGTATAAAACGAATTGCTGAGTTTTGTAAGACTTGAATTATTTTAATGTTTGTCTCCGAAAATGAATTCAGACACGGAAAAGAGTAATCAATTATAGATCTGATTAAAGATGTAAATAGGTTTCCTAGTGTGTAATAATTAAGACCCCATTTTTTGTTCGAGAATATTTTTATTAAGTTCAACCGTGAACTACAACGCTGTTTTATTTCATCAACCATTGGGGTAAAGGTTAATTTTGAATCAAATTTTATACCTAAAAACTTGATTTCCTTTTGACTCTCAATTTTATTTTCATATATTTTTAAATTTAAGTCAATATTTTCCTTATTATATTTAGTGAAGACAATGTAACAAGACTTTTCAACAGATATTTTCATCTTCCACTTGAAGAGCCATTTTTTTTTTCTATTGTTCTTTCTTAAATAATGAAACAAAAGTCAATTATTTAAAATAAGGAAATTAATGTATTCTCTCTAAATAAAGAAATTATTGCCGAATAAAAATTAAAGCAACTAGTGCTAATGAAAGCAATGAAAAAATTTCTGAAGGAGCAATTGATCACGATGAAGATACAATTATTGAAAAATCAAGCGACGAACAAAAAGTGGAAATCATGATCAAGAGATTGTGTATGCTCAACTAGTAACCATTCATGATCTCCCGGATTTAACTTGGCAATCAAATCAAATGAATGTTCAGGCTGAAAATCGCAAAACTGGATCTAGGACAGCATTTCTAGATATGTAAGATGAAGATCCAGAGAAGCCGTATTTAAACCATATTCTGCAATGTGTAACTTACGCAAAAAAAATTGTGAGAAGTTCATTTAGCATACGGCGAATCTTAGAGTTATCTCTAGAAATTACTTATAATTGATTTTTTTGTCATTATTTTAAATTTATTATTTATTTATTTGTTAACTGTACCGAGCTTAAGCTCCTTCAGAATAAAAATAAAAATTAAGTTAAGCTTCTGTACCGATGAAGTTTGCGAATTTAAATGGAATTAGATTTCTTTGTCATTAGATTTTTTTGACATTATTTTCTTATTTTTAAAATTTTTATTTATTTTATTTATTTGTTAACTGCACCGAGCTTAAGCTGCTTCAGAATAAAAATAAAAATAAAAGTTAAGTAAAATTAAAAAATTAAAAAAGTCAAGTAAAATAAAATCAACAAATAAAAATAAAAATATGAATAAAGTTTGCAAAAGTTAAATAACCTGGAATAAAAAATAGATATATTGACGCATGATGAAGTTTGCGACACGTGTTTACAAATTTGAAACTTCAGGAAAGCAAGACAAAAAAAAAAGGATTAAAAGTAAAATTGAATAAGACAAAATTAATGTATAAATCAATTTAGCATTATTTTCTTAAATTATTTTTTGACAATAAAATATTTTGGCATTTATTTTTCTGACATTAAATTTTTGACATTAGAATCATTTGACATTAACTTACAGATTAGCCTTTAATAACCCTCGAACATTAGATGAAACGCAAAAGATTAACTGAATTAAAATGACTGAGTTTCAACCACGCCTGAACATAAAGTTCAATGTTATTCAAAATTTCAGAGTAAAATTACCTTGTTTCACTTAATGTCACTTAATGTTTCATCTTTTTCTACTTTTTATCTGTATTTAAATTTACTTTCTTTTTATTTTTATGCAAAACTTTAATTTTAATTTTTATTTTACTTCTCCTAATGGAGGTTAATTTGAATTAAATAAAATAAATAAATTATTACAAAAATTGCTTAGTTTCATATAATTTTCTAGAGAAATTAGATCATGTCTCATTTAAGTTCCCAGTGAGATAATACGCGAGGAAATACGGTAAGATTGCAAAATTAAATCCCATTCATTTTTTTTTAAATAAATTATCTTTAAAATTTAATTTTTTACATGGTCAAAATTAGCAAAAAAATAAAAATTAAAAAAAAAAATATTTGCTTACAGACAAATCGGCACCAAGACTCAAATTCCGTCTAATGCTCTCCGATCCACAGCATACCAAGTCCAAAAACACACTCTCAAACTTTGGCCTATTCTCCATTTGCATCACAATCAAATCTTTGTTTGTGTAGAGCGCTTGACAATTGGCGACAGATGGCGCGCTTGTCGTATGCCCAAATTGAATATAGCTTTTTTGCAGATTGACATTGGGACACGAGTCGGCAACCACTTGTTCTATGAGCGCGTACAAATCCTGCACAAAATAGAACAGCTCTTCTTTGTGTGTGGGAGGTGCGCACGCACGCAACTCAATAAAATCACCGTTCACGTGATCCAAACTGATCAAGGCTTCGATTGAGCACGATTTTTTGGTGACACGCGAGCAGTACCTGGTCTGAGTGAGCTCCAGATCAATTAGTGTGCCGTTGACAGACGGCCGAAAGTGTTTGCTAAAACGCATGATGTTCATGGTGGAGCTGGCAGTGGTCGGCGCGGACGAGCCCGACTCGGACGAGTCTAGCAGGGTGTCGAGTTTGGATGATGCGCGCACCAGCGGTCTCATTTGAGCGCGTGTTCGCCTCTCACTCCTATCTTTTCTGACCTCTTCGCAGCTGGATGTCACGTGACGCAACAATACTTGCATGCGAAAAAAAACACTAGCCAATTGAAAGACTCGAATAGGCATCAATGACGTCATCATCATAGACTGGCTCATTGATTGGCTCATCGACTGGCTCAGCGATTGGCTCGTTGATTTCATGTGAAACAGCGATTGTTCGACTCGAAAGCCGTTGAACACAAAGAGGGCTTTGTTGGAGTGGCTTTTGATAGTTTGAAAGGACAGAGGCAACGGTTCGCTCAAAAAATTCAAACATGCAAATTCGTAGAGCAAATCGCCATTGTTGGTGTCCTCGAATTCTGCGCATAGATCAAACGATATCAACAAGTCTTTGATAAGAAATAGAATTAGAGCTAGATGAACTTATATTTTTTTTATTTGAAATAATAAATATAAAAAAACATGTTTTGCAATGATAAATAACAATGATCAACATGTAAAAACACTTCTCAACTTCCTTATGTTATGCCTAGCAAATCCTACTTTCCTTTTCTACTAGTATGACGCTATAATTTAACCACTATATAAACTTTTACATTAAAATAATTTGATAGAAAAAATAAAATTTGGTTTACTAAAGTTAATCTTTTAATTATAAAACCCGAGATTTTACACTTGTAAAGATATTCTAAAAATCACAGGAATAAAATCAGTTTCAAATATTTTGTAAGTTTAAATGAATAATTAATACATTAAAATCTGGCATCTTGAAGTTGATGATCAATTCAAAATATCATTTCAATTCAAAAAGTTTATCCTTAAATATTAAACTAAATCTTTGATTTAATTTAAATAATTTTAATGTAACATGTTTTACATGTGATGTAGATTTAAAGAATAAAAAAAATTTGAAAAAACATTTTCTCAATCAATTAATAAATCAATTTTTAATTTAAATGTACTTATTTTTTGTAAATTTTATTTGAAATTTTTTGTTTCAATAATATTTGTATCTAGCATTCAAAATAAAATTCAAAAAAGAAATTCAAATAATAAATTCAAAATAAGTAATAAAATGAAAATAAAACTTTACAAAAAATCAGTCAAATAAATTAAAAATCGATTTTCTCAATTGATTGAGAAAATGTTTTTCCAAATTTTTTTTATTCTTTAAATCTACATCACATGTAAAACATGTTACATTAAAATTATTTAAATTAAATCAAAGATTAAGTTTAATATTTAAGGATAAACTTTTTGAATTGAAATGATATTTTGAATTGATCATCAACTTCAAGATGCCTAAAATCTTTTATGCTATATATTGTGAAAAATTTAATTTCTTTACTGTACAATTTCTTAATATTTCCTTTATTCGAATTTAAATTAACAAAATAATTTAATAGAAAATTTTTTTTAATTTTTTTTATAATTTTCTTTTACACTTTACAATTTAACTACATCGTCAGAATTGGCGCTAAATGAAATAAATAAAATAAATATTTTTATTTAGTTAAAAATGTTTTTTATTTAAATTTATTTTATTTACCCGTAATTAGTTAATTAATCAAAATTAATTAAGAAAAGTACCTTTATTTTAAGTCACAAGTTAAAATCACAGAATTTGACATTTTTTAAAAGAATTTATTAAAAAAAGTTTTTATTTTAATTTTTTTTATTGTCAAAAATAAAGGAAATCTTGAAAACATGATTAATGAGTACTTTTAAGGAGTTGAAATAGAAAATGAAAATTCCTATTGAAAAATCATGCTACGATGATCTTTGAGAAAAAAACTTAAATTCAAATTCAAAAAAATTTCTGGGCTTAAATTTAAATTAAAAATTAAAAAAAATTTTGGTCTTTAATTTAAATTAAAATTTAATAAAATTTAGAACCCAACTTGACCTTAAAATTAATAATAGCAATTTTAAATAAAGAGGAAAAAGTCAAATTCTTAGGAATCACATTAGACTCAAAACTTACATCAAGTCCAATGTTGGATGAATAAGAAGAGCGCTGTAATTCAAGGCTTAATATAAAAAATATCTCTCAAATAGAAAATGAGGTCTTAAACCATTAGGTAATCTTTACAAATCCTTTATAGGATCAATCTTGGTCTATTCTTTTCCTTGCTTAAATTCATTCTCAGGAACTTGCATCAAAAAAATACATTTTGTTCAAAATTCAGCAGCTCGATCTATTTTGAAGCTGAAATATGATACCCCTAGACAAAAATCATCATTGAAGAATTGGAGTTGGTGTGTTAAATATTGCTGATTTCTAAAAATGTATGATCAAACTTTCAAGTTTATTGAGAAAACGATGTTTTTTTTGGGATATTTTCTGAAAAGACCTAAGGATTTTAAAGCTGAAATTTTAAAAACTTGAAATTAATTATTAGCTAATTTTGCTCTTTTTATCATCTAAAAATTTAACTTTACTATAAAACTCTGTTTAGATTTAGTAGCATTTTTCTTTTTTAAATTTTAATATAAAAAATAGTTCAATATGTTGGAATTTATTGGTGTTTCAAATCGAAAACTTCAAAACTTATGACCAGAAAAATACTTCGCTATGTAAGCAACTCAGCGATCTTGGAATAAAAATTTGTTTTAATATAAATGAATACAGTACCAAGACTTCAAAAACTTTATTTTTTTAATTTTTTACTTTAAAGTTTCAATTAGAATTAATTTGTAAAACAGTTTGTAATTTTTATTTTTTTCAAGACTTTTTACTAAACAATTCTCTTTTGCCAATGAGGCTTTAAACTAATAAATAATAATAATAATAAAGATCACCGAAAGAAGTAAATAATTAAAAAAGAACAAATTAAAAAAAGATTGCGTTTTAATGTAAAAATTAATTTCGTTTGATTTTGAATCTTTATTATACTGTTTAGTTGTAAGACTTTTTACTTTGGGACTTTTAAACAACTCTAAAATTTATGGACTATTTTTTGCGTTAAGTAATTTACGATAATTCACGTAAATTACAATAAATTAGTGAATTTTTGCGTTTAATATTTTAGGTTATATTAGACGTTGTATTTTAATTCCTTAATTAACGTAAATTTTTGTCAAATTACGGAAAATAACGTAAACTTTGGTAAAATCCTATTATCGTACAGCACAGTATTTTACATACATCATATGTCATAAATCTTTATGACCGATTTAATTCACAACTTATCTTTATTTAAATACTTTATGATTAATGACCTTTTTAAGTTACAACTACTGAATATAAGTAGAAGTTGTGATTCTTAAAAAGAGATCCCTTGTTGTGATCCCTCATTTTATTAACTTTAATTTTATTTCTATTTTATTATTTTTTTTTTTTTTTTTTTTTTTTTTTAATTTATTCTGAAGGAGCTCTAGCTCGGTACAGAAAACAAATAAATAAATTAAAAAGAGAGAGCTTTTAACTTTGTATTTTTCCCATTTACTTTAAATTTATAATAAACGTTTATTCAACTCAACTTTGTTCTTTGTCTTCTCTCTATCTCCTCTAAATTAAACGAAGTAATTCAGGCCAAATTTCCTGGACTAACATATTTGTGCATTTTTGATTTTTTAATTTATTAAAAAAGTCGATTTAGAGTCTTTTCAAAATGAAAATTTCAAAAGGGAAAATCTTAAAATTTTTAGACAATTAATTAGACGATTAAAGGATAGTCGTCGGCAGCACTCTACTTTAAGTTTGTTGTTGAGATTTATTGATTTTTTTTTATTCTTACGTTTCTAATGGTCAATATACAGTACTGCACAAAAGTTTAGACGCACAAGTTTTTTTCATACGTTTATTTCGTCAGACATCAAAATACTAAATTTTGATTTAGAATTAAATTGAATTAAAATCGATTTTTAATAAAACTAACTCTGCCCTATAAATTGATATAAATTACATGATAATTCGAATTAACACTAAGCTGAAAAATTGAAATTAAATAAAAGCCATATAAATTTGAGTCAAAAATTTTTGCACAAAAGCTTAGACGCACATTATTAATCTCTAATTAAATAGCAATTAACTTACTTAAATGGATTTTCAAATATATTAATTCAAAAATTGTCCAATAAGTGTTAAATTTATTTATGAAATATCGCTATAAAACTTTTTGCTGATTGTCTGTGACATAAAAAACTATACCCCGAAAATTTAGGAACTTTGGTAAGAAAAAATGGGTAAAAAAAGCGTTACCAATGAAGTAAGATGTCAGATAATTGGTCTTCCAAAAGATAAGACCAAAAGTAATAGGGAAATAGCTAAATTAGTAGGATTATAAGAAAAATGTGTGAGAACAACAAGAAAAAATAATGATACCTATGATACCCCAAAGGAATCAACAAGGCCTGGGAGACCAAGAAAGCTAACTAATGGGGACCAAAATAGTTTATTTATACAGGTAAGAAAAAATCCTACAATAAGTAATAAAAAAATATGCATCCAAAATTCTCAAAATTCTCCAAAATTTTTCCTCAATTTTTGTTCGAATTGAATAAAAATGGTACCAAATTAAAGCCGGGACAAAAAAACTGAACTTACTGTTTTTTACAAATTGAAAAAATATTACGCGTAGTAAAGTTTTAATTACCTTTGATCAAGCTGATGTTCGAGCACATGTGATGGAAAACGTCTGTCAAATTGTTCAGTCTGAGCACTCCACTCAAATTGACACTGTCATAAAACCTGTTGTGATTGAGCAAACGGCCAAGAATGCGCAAGACAAACTCGGGCTCATAGCAAACAAGTTCGCTCTCTCCTTTGCGAACGCAAACTATCTCTCCCATTAACTCTAGTTGATACTTTATTTTGTGCAGGTGGTCGTCGCTGGCCAACGGGTTGATGGTGTCACGAATTTTGTCTGCCATTTGCTTCCAGCTGATCACGGGACAAGTGTTGGACGGCGTGAAGCTAAAGCTCTTGGACATAGTTGGTGTACTTGGCGGCGTCAACTGGTGAGGCGAGAGCGTTTTGCGCCACTCCTGAATGCTGTTCAGAGTGCGATTGAGCAGAACGGTGCACCTGGGCAAACAGTCCACTATTGATTGCTTGAGTGCGACTAGCTTTTGATTGAGCAGCTTAATTTCGGGTTGCCATGCGACCCGAGTGTCAAGGACAAAGTGGCGCTCGGACAAATCAAAGGTGTCGTCTGTGGCGTAGTAGGCGTCGATGCGTGTCTTGATTCTGCACGCCTTTTGCGCGCTCTCCGCCTCCTGGTCCGCAAACGTGCCTATGAACACTATTCTACACTCTACTTTGCTCTCGTCCGCGCCAGCCGACACAGACGTCGCATTGGTGTCCAATGAGGTCATGGACACGCTCAATGAGCTCTCGACTTCATGATTGGTGGAGACTCGCGAGCGCAGATATTCCAGCCATCGGATGCACTCGGTAACGCACTCGTCCTCTGATTGGTCTATTCTGTAGAGCACGAGGAACACGTGACACGCGTTTAACAGCGGATCGTAGAAATTTTTGTAGGGCTCGTAGCCCGAGAACTCCCACAAGCAGAAATGAGAGCCGGAGAGAGTGCATTGGGTGGTCTGAATGCCGTTTGTGTAGTTGGCGTGGGTGAGTTCATAGTTGTCGAGCACGTTGTTGGTTGGACTGGGCTTGTCCTCCAGCTCGCTCTCGGCAACCATGTCCGATATTTGGCGCTCACTGGTCGAGTGACCATTGCTTATTTTCTCCAGATTGTTCCGCTTCAGGCCATAACCTTTGATGGAAAAAGGCATGTAGAGATTTTGTGTGTGTGGTGGGGGTGGGGGGGTTGGTTGCTACAGTGCTGCTATGATACGATGAATTCTCAATATTTTACGTAAAATTACGTTAATTCACCAAATTTGACGATAAATTACGTGAAATGACAAATTCTAGAAAATGTCATTTGACGTAAAATTTCGAAAATTAACGTTTTTTTACGTAATTTTTAGTCAAATTTCGTCAAACACAAAATTGCCAAAATTTTTGGAAAAAATCGAAAATTCCGTAAAAAAAAAATTTTTTTTTTATTTTTTTTCATTGAAAGTTTTTAAAATCGAATTTTTTTTGTTAACCAAAATTTACGCAAAATATTGTTATTTTCGGTTAAAAAAAGTCAAATAAAGTCAAAAATGGAAATTTTATTTACAACTTAGTTATTTTAACTAATAAAAAAACGCATATACACAATTAAATTAAAAAACCATATCAAAAAACGAAATTAATGATCTGACCAATCTCCGTTTCTCTCGATTACAACCTTTTTTACCTTTAAAACAATTTTTAACATTACCTTAAAAATGAAGTGAAACATTTTATGTTACCTTTTTTCAGACTTGTTTTTAAGTCACAGTTTTAAGTCTAAGTCACAAAAATTTAAGTCAAAGCCATGACTTAGCTTTAAAATTTTTTTTTTTTAAGTCGAAGTCATGACTTAATATTTTTTTATTTTTTAGTCAAAGCCATGACTTAGCTTTAAAATTTTTTTTTTTTTAAGTCGAAGTCATGACTTAATTTAAATTTTTTTTTTTTTAAGTCAAAGTCATGACTTAAAATTTATTTTTTTTTTTAAACTAATAAACATATTTATTTATCTTAAATTTTTATTTTTTTATGATCTTTTAACCTCTTTTTTTTCAGCTTGGCAGTCCAAAATTCTGGCTGCCGAGCTGAACGTCTAAATGGCCGCCCGCCACAATGTTGACTGCCCGCTTATTTTGGACCGTTTTTTTAAACGGTCCAAAATTTTGACCGTCAAGCTGACCGGCTTTACTTAGCCTTTTTCTAAAAAAAAATATTTTAAGTCATTGACTTGACTAAAAAAATAAAAAAAAAATTTTAAGTCATTGACTTGACTAAAAAAATAAAAAAAAAATTTTAAGTCATTGACTTGACTAAAAAAAAAATAAAAAAAAATTTAAAAAAAAATAAAAAAAAAATTTTAAGTCATTGACTTGACTAAAAAAAAATAAAAAAAAAATTTTAAGTCATTGACTTGACTAAAAAAAAATAAAAAAAAAATTTTAAGTCATTGACTTGACTAAAAAAATAAAAAAAAAATTTTAAGTCATTGACTTGACTAAAAAAAATAAAAAAAAATTTTAAGTCATTGTTTTGACTTAAAAAAAATTTTAAGACTTGTGACTTAAAAACAACTCTGCCTTTTTTAAATGATCAATATAATTTTTACATTTAAGTGGGGTCAGAGTTTTGTGAAAATCCTGTATGGCTTTAAATAGATCCGAGTCACTTAAAATATTCATTTGTCTTACAAACACCTTAAATTCATTCAATAAAAGTTAGGATTTAGGTCTGGAGATTTTGGTGGAGATTTTATCTAAAAATGAATTCTTCACTTTAGACTTTAGATACAAAATAATTTTATTAGACTCTTATCCATGTCACCCCATTTAATTCCAAAAAACTGCTGCAAATTACAGACTTATGTTTTGGGTCTTAAACCCAAAAATTGACTCAAGACTTTTGTTTTTTTATTTGTAAATAAAATTTCCATTTTTGACTTTATTTGACTTTTTTTGACTTTTTTTAACCGAAAATAACAATATTTTGCGTAAATTTTGGTTAACAAAAAAAATTCGATTTTAAAAACTTTCAATGAAAAAAAATAAAAAAAAAAATTTTTTTTTACGGAATTTTCGATTTTTTCCAAAAATTTTGGCAATTTTGTGTTTGACCAAATTTGACTAAAAATTACGTAAAAAAACGTTAATTTTCGAAATTTTACGTCAAATGACATTTTCTAGAATTTGTCATTTCACGTAATTTATCGTCAAATTTGGTGAATTAACGTAATTTTACGTAAAATATTGTGAATTCATCGTATCATAGCAGCAGTGTAGGTATATCAAAATTACTTTACTTTATAGCAGACTTGCGTAAAAGTTAAAAGAAAAAAGGCAATGTGAAATATTTAGGAAACCAATTGGAAATAAAGTTTAAACTTAAAAATAGTATCTTTTCTTATTATTTATTATATTTTATCATTTTAAATTTCTTTTTATTTTATTTTAACTTTATTTTGATTTTTTATTCGCGTATAATATTTTTAAATAACAATAATATGTACAGTGTCGATTTGGCCAAAAAAAAGCTCGATTTTTTGTTATTTTTTAATAAATAATTTCTAATAAATTTTACCAAAAGTTAACCATATTTTACCTTTTTTTACATAAATTTAAGTAAAAATTTGTAAAAAAAAGTTAAAAAAAGTAACTTGTGGTAAAAAATAATCAAAAAAATAGAAACTGGTGCCCGCATCTGAAAAAGGATATCAAATTATTAGAAAGCGTTCAACGCAGAGCAACTAGACTGGTCAGAAGCATCAAGCGCTTAGAATATTCAGAACGTCTGAAAAAGCTAGACCTCACTTCCTTGGAGTTTAGAAGAAAAAAAGGTGATTTGATCCAAATTTATAAAATTATAAAAGTAATGGAATCAGTTGATTTGGAATTAATGGATTAAATTATGCCTCTTCATCGACAAATCATAATCTTAAGTTAAGGGGAAACAAGAGTAAATTAAGACGCGAAAAAACAAGGCGATGTAATGCTAGACACGAGTTTTTGATTAATAGTATTGTGACTTTGTGGAACAGTCTACCTAATAGCGTGATTGAAGCCGAAACATTGAACAAGTTCAAGGCGAGATTGGATGAGTGGTTTCAAATGAATGGATCAATGAATGGAAGCTGCTAAAGCCTACCAGGGCTAAGTGCATAGCACTCGTATAGAGAAATCTGTACAGCAGTTTATTTTACTACTACTACTACTAAATACTTTTTTCAAAATTTATTAGAAAATAATTAAATTCAAAAAATTGATTTTTTTTTGGCATTTTCATGTTTACCAATTTTTACGTAAATTCACTTTTTGTTACAAAGTAATTTTAAGTAAATTTACGTAAAATACCAGAAATCCACTTGTCAAATCGGCACTATAATAAAAAAGGCAAATTGAAGTTGGAGATCAAGACCAAAAGATCAAAATATAAATTGCAATATTGTTTTTAATAATAGAGAAATAATAAACTTTTTCCAAAGCAATTACTTGACATGTCATGTAAAGTTTACTTTCAAACATAAAATTTTAAAATATCCCTTTTTATTTGACTTTAATAGGTTTAAATTTTTTAATTGAATTTAATGAAAATTTCTAGACAAAAAAATTTAATTTAATAAAATTTATAATTTGTTTAAATGGAAAAATTAAATTATTTTTGTTTGAATCAATGAATATAAAGTAATGAATTTGAATTTGTGAATTTACTTAACCTGAATTAATTAAATTATTTATTGTTTTTATTAAATATTTATTTATTTATTGAATTGAATTAACCTCCTTTAAGGAGAAGTAAAAGAAAATAAAGATAAAAAAATTTTTTTTTTTTTTTGTGTTTTTGTGTTTTTTTTAAAAAATGAAAAATTATTACCTAAAAATAAAATTACAAAAATAAAAAAGGAATGTTAGTTCGAAAATAGAAAAAGGCATGAAAGTTAGAAAGCAAGATAATTTTAATAATTAAATAATAAAGATCTCAATCATTTTGACGTTAATTTGATACTGAACCATTATTAAACATAACATTTCTAGTAATGTTTCATAATTATTTTTTGCAAATTATCAAATTCATTAGGTTAATTAAGTTTTAAAATTTTAAATGATCGTTTTGATCTTAAAATTTGATCAATTTGCCATTAAAAAACTAAAATAGTGTATTAGAAACTAAATAAAAATATTTTATTTGTTTTTTGTGTTTAATATCAATTTCATTTGAATTTTTCACTATTTTAATTTATTTATTCATAATTGATTGAAAAGAAACTATTATACAATCAAAAAAAACAAAAAATTGAAATTTATTTTATCTTTCTTGTTTTGTTTATCAAATTAACACTTTTGATTTTATGTTTATATAAACCAATGTAACACTGTCTAAAAAAATGTCTGTAATTGAAGAAATCCCTAATATCTTAAGATCAGGCTTTTGAACCAAAAGAATTCTAAAGGAAAAACTAGAGGAAAAGGTAAAAATTGTTTTCCTTTTTTGTAGTTTTTGCTCATAGGAGGATGCTAAAGAATGCCAAGCGTTCTGTAGTGTGAAGCCGCAAAATTTTTATCTAGTTTAACTATAGTTTTTCAATGTTTTTTCTGCGTTTTTAATGCTGCAAAACTACTGCGACTCTCGCAACATCACCAATCCAACTGACAAGTACTGGACTCCTTTTGACAAATTCAGGCACGCAGCCTGGTGCTTAAACGATCAAAATGACATCTTTAATTTCTCATAAAAATTGAAAAAATCACTTAATTTTTTTTTATGTATTCTTTTTCTTTCTTTCGAATTAAAGTTAATTCTATTTTTTCTTGAATAATTTTATTTTTGTTTAAACCCATTATGCTTGCATTCAACACAAATTTGTCATGTGACTTAACAAACAAATTTTAATTTAAAAAGAAAAAGTTAAAATAATTTTGTCGAGCATTTATTAGATTCTGTTTTTCAAAAATTTTCATTTTATCAAGATCTATTTATCACGGGGGCTGAAAGGGAGATTAGCGACCATTCCAAACTGCCCGGGGTCTTCCCCAAGCTATTATTTCAATTTTAACACAGAAGTTTTCTTTGGTATCATAGTAATTTTTGCTATTTTCCAGGATTTTCGAACTTGTCCCTGTTCTTAACTAGTGTTAAAAAATTGACTTGTTTCAACTTAAGTCTCATAAGGAATTGTTTTTAACGTTAGGTTGTGGATAAAATAATAAAATTTAAAAATATAAAAATATAAGACTTGAAATCAGAAACAGCTAATGCATACAATAAACAACCAAGAGGAAATGGTAATGAAATGAGCTTTTTTTTCAATCAACAGGTTTGTCCAAAATGCAAAGCTCCAATGCTTAAAAGAAGATATTGGTATTGCGAAAACAAATGTTTACTGAATTATAAAAAAATACCTTTTTTAAAATTATTTGATAATATTTTTTAATTATGCAAAATATTTTTATCTATTCCTCGAGACTTGAGCCTTGTGCTTTTTTTTTAGAAAAAAAATTTAAGTCAAGTCAAAATACTTATTTTTAATTTTAATTCCTATCTTTGACTTTTTGACTTTTAAACAACTTGATACAATTACTTAAAATTCTTTGAAAAAAATACAAAAACTATTTAGGATGTTTTTATTGTGGAAGAAAATTATTAGCATTAGAGTCATTCATGTTTTTAATTTTGAAAAAAATCTATTATATAATAAAATTTCTAAATTTTTAAAAATTTCAATAAAAAAAATTGTCTTTTTTATTTAGAGAATTGAATTTGTATGTATACTTCATGAA
This sequence comes from Brachionus asplanchnoidis, assembly GCA_025491095.1. Lineage (NCBI taxonomy): Eukaryota > Metazoa > Rotifera > Eurotatoria > Ploima > Brachionidae > Brachionus > Brachionus asplanchnoidis. The sequence goes on along the minus strand of JAILYF010000028.1, from coordinate 1,051,211 downwards.
AATATTTTCGGGCAACTTGAAGTTCATGATCATGATCAAATAATTAAAATTTTTTTGATTTTTAAAACTTTAATAAAAATGATAAAATTAATTTTTTTAAAATTAAACATAAGATATTTTTTTTTTTTTAAAAACGGATATTTTTTTTCTAATTGATCTTTAATTGTAGCTTCTTAAATCTTTATTTGAAAATTTTAAAGACAATTTTAAAATGCACATTAAGGTGTCCAAATTATAGCTGTAAATGATATTATGATTTTTTTAAATGATAAATTTAATTTAAATTACGGCAAAACAAAGTTAAATTTTGCAATGCAAAATTTTAAAATATTGATTAAGATTTTAATTTACTTTAAATCAAAATTCATATAATTTTCTATCTATTTAAAGATCAAACAAATAATTTTAGAAAAAGTTTAGTTTCTTATTATTAAAAAAATTTATAAAAAAAATGCCTTGTTATTTAAATAAAATAAAATAAATTTTGATTCTAAATTTACACTTAATCATGAACTTCAATTTGCCGTTTTTTTGTAAAAGTAAATGTATGATCTTATCATTAAAAGTAATGCATTATTTATTAGAAAATTTATTTTTTTTAATTTAATAAACGCCAAACGGCGTTCAATATAATAAAATAAAGTATCAAAAATGTAATACAGTAAATTTTGAGATTAACAAGGAAACATTTAATCTATCAAATATTTTGCTTTAAAAAATTTGTCTTAAAAATGTAAATTTATAACAGAGTAAAAATATTAAAACTTAATAATTTGATACTTTTTCAGGATACCAATGATTTTATTAATATTAGGTAATTAAATGTTCTTACCTATAATTTAAAAAAAAAAATTAAATAAAGTTATAATTACTAAACCTGGTAACTTTCTTGGAGATGAAGTAATTTTGACGTCCCTAGTGTGACATATTTTATTTTATTTCAAAGTTTTACTTTTTTGCTTTTGATTAGAAGCTTTAGTGGTAAGTCTTGTTCTACGAAAAAAGCTGTTCAAATAGGAACAGTTGATTGATTCAATGAGGGTGCTTTTGCCTGTTGCGCTAGAACCGAACACTTTTATTTTTATCCGGCGCAGTCGATCACCAGAGCTCTCCAGCTGTTGTATGAACATTTCTCGGTTATGATTCTATTTTTTGTTAATAAAAATTTTTAGAATTTTTTTTTTAATTCTCAAATTGAGTTTTTTATTGTTGGTTACAAATGTTAAAGTGTTAGCTGATGATTAGATGTAATTCAAAAACACATACCGTATTCAATAGTTATCACATGACTTACACTACATTACTGGCTCGCTCAGTGTCAAAAATAAACTCAAATTGCACAAAATTACTCACTTAAGTGTTAAAATATTTTGCCTTTTCCCCTCACAAAAAGAAAAAAATATCTATTACTCAAGACCCTTTGGTTTTGTGAATTTCAAATAAAAATTGAACAAAAATTATTCATTTTTTGATTAATTAAAATTAAAAAAATATTAGAAAAAATACTGCAACATAAAACATAAATGTTTACCTAAAATAATTTCTATCACGGAAAAAATGACAAAATATAAAGAATCTATAAGATTTAAATAGATTATTGATATGATTTACTAAAAAAAAAGAAGAATATTATTTTAGGTAAAAAGGTGCGACAGATTATTTGGAATTTTTTTGCACTATTTTTACTAATATTTTTTATTAACTTTAATTTTAATTTAATAAAAAAATGAAGACATTGAAGATATGAATGTATTTAAAATTCACAAAAACAACCAAATAACAAAATAATTTTCTACATAGAACGGCAAAGAAATAGTTTGGCCGCAAAGTTTTCTGCATGGAACGGCAAAGAAATCATATGGCCGCATAATTTTATACATAGAACGGCAAAGAAATCATATGGACCCATAGTTTTCTAAATAGAACGGCAAAGAAATAGTTTGGCCGCATAGTTTTTTGCATGGAACGGCAAAGAAATCATATGGCCGCATAATTTTATACATAGAACGGCAAAGAAATCATATGGACCCATAGTTTTCTACATAGAACGGCAAAGAAATAGTTTGGCCGCATAATTTTAAACATGGAACGGCAAAGAAATCATATGGCCGCATAATTTTCTTCATAGAACGGCAAAGAAATCATATGGACCCATAGTTTTCTACATAGAACGGCAAAGAAATAGTTTGGCCGCATAATTTTAAACATGGAACGGCAAAGAAATCATATGGCCGCATAATTTTAAACATGGAACGGCAAAGAAATCATATGGCCGCATAATTTTCTTCATAGAACGGCAAAGAAATCATATGGACCCATAGTTTTCTACATAGAACGGCAAAGAAATAGTTTGGCCGCATAGTTTTTTGCATGGAACGGCAAAGAAATCATATGGCCGCATAATTTTAAACATGGAACGGCAAAGAAATCATATGGCCGCATAGTTTTTTGCATGGAACGGCAAAGAAATCATATGGCCGTATAATTTTCTACATGGAACGGCAAAGAAATCTTGTTGCCAATTTTTTTTCTTGATGGAACGGCAAGTCCGTGAGGAAAGCATTCTGTTCTTAATTCAACTTAATTCTCAATAAAAATTTTTTTTAAGTGAAAATTTAAAAATTTTCTAAGAGTCACGTGATCAAGTGAAAAAAGTCACATAGTAAAACATGTATTTTACTTTGTAGCAGTTAAATAATTTTTTGCTTTATTAAATATTATTTGATTAAATGAGAACAATTTTTTTTCTAGAACTAAAAAAAAACAAAAACTAAAACAATTCATCCTTAAGTTAACAAACAATATTTTTGCGGGCTACTCTTTTCTTTTTGCGTTTATAGCGCAGCTTTTTTGGTATGATCAAAACTGCTTGATTTATGTTAATAAGAGCAACGTTACGCTTAGACCTAAACACAGATCTATCTTTTTGCATTGAGCCATGCTTCTTCTTAATAATAGTTAAAAAACACTAATAGACATCTAACATTAACTAGAGCTAAATAAAAACTTACTCGTCTGAGCGAATTAAGCAAATTGGCAATGTGCGAGTGCTTGAGATTGATGGCCAATTGTTCGGCTGTGTAGCCATCTTTGTTCTTAATGTTGAAGTCAAGGCCGGCCAGACACAAACATCTGACAGCGTCTATGTCATTTCTTTCAGTCGCAGCTTAAAAAAAGACACTAGTAGACTCTATTTTTCACAACTGAACAAAAGTTAAGTTTACTGTGCAATGGTGTCATTTCATTTTTGTTCTTGACATCCACTCGACAGCCCAGGGAACACATTGCCTGAACTACTGGTAGCAGGTTTTGTCTGCATGCGATGTGAAGCGCCGATTCACCATTCTAAATTAAATATTTGATTAAATAAAATTATTTTTTTTTATGGCAAAATGAAGTTTCAGATCAAATTTTAAGATCAAATTTTAAGATCAAAACGATCATTTAAAATTTAAAAAATTAATTAATCTAATAATTTTTAAAATAAAATAAAAATACTGAACATTACTGGACATTTAATGCCTAATAATGGTTTATTATCAAATTAACATCAAAAATTAATTTTAATTTTAATTTTGAATGCTAGATTATAATTTTTTATTTTATCAATGGGTTGAGGAATCATTAATTTTTTAATTATTTTATTTTAAATCAAAATAACATCTAAAGCATGTGGCCTTAATGTTAGGGTGGTATTTAGTGTGTTTTCTAAGATGTAGAATTTGTTTTCTAATTTCTTATTTTTCTTAAATCAATTAAAATTTTTGATAAATATAAATTGGTTTACCAAAACTTTAACAAATCAATTATTTAAATTAATTAAATTTTTCTTTTTTTTTTTTAATAATCTTTTTATATTAGACATTTTGATGTATTCTATTTTAATGAATTATTTATTTTAATTGAAATAAATGAAGAGTTAATCAGTCTATTCAATAGATAAGGGCACTTGCCTGTTGATTAACCTTGAAACTTTAACTTTAAACTTTAATTATTTTTTATCTATTAATTTTCTAAAAAATTTCGCTAAATCTTTTACATTGTATCGTGACAAGAGGGTTTAAACGAAGGCTAAAGCTATTCGGATAAACCCTGGAGAAACCAAAAATTATTTAATTAATAAAAGAAAATAAAATTGCACAATAGCTTGCACAATGTAACAATGTAAAATGTTAAAAGGTTTTTACTGTCCAAACGGCTGCACTAAAAAGGTAAATAAAAATTATTCGGTATTCTTTTTTTATATTTTTTATTAATAAAGTTACGATTGGCTATCGGTTTTTTAATGCTTCAAATTTATTAAAAGTTACCTCTAATTTGTTAAAAAATACCTCAAAATATTAATAAAAGTGTCAAAAAAATAAATCAATATTTATAAATAAATATTTATAAAAAAATCAAACAAATTATATAAATGTCTATCTAATTGATTAAAAATCCATCTGATTTATTAATTTTCAGCCTCAAAAATTTATATGAAAAAAATTGTTTTTGATAACTTGATTAATCCAAATTAAAAAATTCAAAATGAGTCAACCAGCTCTAATAATACAACCATCAGATACAGTTGGCAGTGGTGGAGACCCAAAAGGCATCTCTTATGATGATGATGATGATGATATTACCGAAGTTGTGTCTAATAATAAAAAAAACAAAAAACATTCGATCAAGAATCTACTCAAAATAATGAATCTAAAACATGTGAAAAATGTTGCTTATTATGAAAAATTATGAAAAAAAAAACGATATTTTTTTTGTGATAATTGTTAATTTTTTCTATTTTTAGAGGTGAGTATTAACTTTTTGCGGTTCTAAAATAAAATTGCTTTTCTTTTTTATTAATTGATGTAATTTTTTTTTATTTGAATACTTTTTTTATATTTTGCTACTTTTTTAATTAAAAAATAATCTTTTATTAAATTTGAGGTAAATTTTAAAAAATTCGAGGTAAATTTTAATAAATTTGAGGTACTAAAAAACATTATTTCGTTACGATTTTATTAAAAAAAATCATTTTCAAATAAAATAGATACATTGCTTTTATTATTTTCTTTAGTGACATTTTAATAAAATTATTACACAATTATTATTTTTGTTTTATTGTAATTATATTTATTAAATTTGCATATAATTTGTGGTTGTTTTTATTATTTTTGTGGAAAAAAAATTATCTCTCTTTAAACAATTAAGGTTAAGTTAATTTAGAAATTCAAATTGATAACTTGAATATTATTCCTTCAAACTAGAATAATTTTATTTTTCAACTTAAAAAACTTATAAATTTTACAACATTATATTTTGTCTTTAAAAATTAAGATTTAATAAAATCGATTAAAAAATTTAATTTATTAAAATTCAATAAAAAGGACATTTTAAAAATTTTAAATATGAAAATAAACTTGACATAACATGACAAGTAATTGCTTAAGAAAAATTTTATTTTTTTTCTATTATCAAAAAAAATATTATTTTGATCATGAGTTCAAACTTTAATTTGCCTTTTTTATTAATAAAATTTTTAACTGTAAAAAAAAATTTTTTTAGAAATTAACTTCGTATTAGTTTTGATTTTTTTTTTGTTCTGTATTGAAATATTGAATGATCAAAAAAAAATAAAGTTGAAGTTCACGATCATGATCAAATGGTCAAAACTTTATTGATTAATAAAAAAATGAAGAAATTAGCTTTTTTTTTTAAAACTAAACAGGTATTGTGAATTTCAAATAAAAATTTACAATAAATTTGGGTCTATGTTTTTTTCACATTTTTTTTATGCTTTTTCGCATATTTTTCTCTCTTTTTCACACACATTATTTATTTCGCATAGCACACTTAAAATCACACAAAAAATCCTCGAAAACACATGAAAAGCACTCTTTTTTTCAAACAACATCTCTGATTTAAATCTCTCTTTTTCGCATAAAAGAAATATGAATTAAGCATACATTAAAATCGTGATCAAAAGAGTTTTTCATTATGTTAAGCACTAATTTTTTTAAGCTAAGAAATAAGCTAATTTTCCAAGTTTTACATTTAGTTTGGATACTTACTTCGATGCATGTATATAGTTATATTTCTTAAAAGTTTTTTTTTTTTACAAATTGAACCATGAATTAATGAATTAAATAAAAAAAATTGAATTCATAAAATGATTACATAAAATCATTACATAAAGTCTTAAGCGTGGTCGTGGTCGCCCTGCGAATGCTAGGCAAGCTTTGCATATGGATTGATTTTTTTTATTTAATTAAATAATTATTTAATTTAAAATTTTGTCCAATAATAATAAATTTTGTAATATTTTACGTTTTTTGTGAAAATTGAAGTTAAAACAAATTACAATTAGATTTAAATTCCTTTTTATATAAACTTAATTTTATTTTAAATAAAGATTTTATAAGATTCCTTTTTGTATGCTAAATAACCTAAATTTTGTTTTAAATAAAGATGTGTCAAAAAGTTAATCTTATTTTTAATTCAGCTTTTTTCATGCTAAAAAGAGAGAAAAATTGTGCTAAAAAAAGATGTTATGTGAAATAAATAATGTGTGTGAAAAAGAGTGAAAAATATGCGAAAAAGCATAAAAATTGTGTGATAAAGTAATTTACCCAATAAATTTTGCCTTTTTGGTAATTTATTTCAAAAAATATTGCAACATACTTTGTTGCACTTTTTTTAACTAAAATAAGATTTTAATTTTGTTATTTTAAGTAAATCAAATAAATAATCAATTTTAATCTTATTGATGTTTTCAGATTTTAATCTTATTAAGCAAAATCAGTAATTTAAGGATTAAAATTGGCTTCCTAAAATTCTGTAAAATTAAATTACCACCTCTTCAAATATTCTGCTAAGAAATTTTCGAATAATTCATTGTATATCCATTTTTTAGAATATTTTGCAGATGATACATTGAATATCATCATTTATTATCAGATATATTAAATATCTTTTTATGTTATTTGTCTTTAAATTTTTATTAAATTTATAATAAAGAAGAGAATAAAAATTCTTAAAATTAAACTTTTTTATTTTACTATTAAACTTTTAAAACAAGATGCAAAGATTCTTAATTTCTAAAACGAATTGCGAATTTGAATGTTCACTGGTACAATTTTAAAATCTATTCTGTCTTTAAAAAAATTTTTTCAATTTTTTCATTAAATAAATTTGCTCTAAAATTTAGAAAAAATTCGAAATTTTTTTTCAAACAAAATAGATTTTAGAATTTTACCAGTGAACATTCAAATTCGCAATTCGTTTTAGAAATTAAGAATCTTTGCATCTTGTTTTAAAAGTTTAATAGTAAAATAAAAAAGTTTAATTTTAAGAATTTTTATTCTCTTCTTTATTATAAATTTAATAAAAATTTAAAGACAAATAACATAAAAAGATATTTATCTACTAACAAAAAACAAAGCATTTCAAATTTAAATAGCACTGATCGATACCAATCTTTAGTTCTAAAAATTTCTGAAATTTGTCTCACACTGAAATTCATGATCAAAATTAATTATTCAAATACAAAATTAACTATTATTAACTATTATAATTTTAATTAACAGTAACTGTCTCTGTTTCTACCTCTTTTATCTTTATTAGCTATCTTTTATGCTAAGAATCAGTTTTCTTACCGCTGTATGAGACTCTAAACCTTTTTTTTTGGAGAAATCTCATAATAGTATACTTGCTTATCCTAACCCCTTGAGTCTTAGAATTAAAATCAGTGGCAAGTTTTTGATAGCTATATGTAGGATCTTTTCTAATCTCTCTAAAAATGTAATTTTCATCCCTTAAAGTTAGCTTCCGAGGTCTACCAGAGCGGCTTCGATCAGAGACAGAACCAGTCTCTTCTTATCGTTTCTTAGTTGAAGAGACACATTTTGGAGATACACCTAACAACTTGGCTTTTTCGTTTTGCTTTTTATCTCAAATTTTTAGCAGAACCACAAACTACCATTTTTGGGGGCTAGACACATTTTTTTCACCCATTTTTCGCCAAATTAAAAATTTTTTGGTAATGTTATGTAGAGACCAAGTGAGGAATTGGAGAGTTTTTAAATTAAACAGTTAAAGAGCAAAATTTACTCAAAATTAAAAAGTATTTTAAGAATTAATCTTAAAGGTGTGAAAAAAGGTAGCAATGGTTGCTAAAACCTTTGGATTACCCGAATTTCTAAACTTTTGCACCGACTTTTATTTTTTATTTTTTAGAGGAAGTTTTTTCATTATAAATATTTAAAAGTTAAAGTATATTTTTAAGCCGAGTGTCATATATCAAATTGTAGAGAAAAAAAAATCTACAAATTAGTGCTTTTATTTTTTTTTCTTTTGCACTCAATTTTTCGTAAAATACAACAAATAAGCAATTTAAGATAAATAAAATAATCAATTTCTTAACTTTTGCAACATACTGTATAAAATTTTAAAATGCCCCTTTTTATTGACTTTTAATAAATTTAAATTTTTTAATTTATTTTAATAAAAAATTTAAAATACAAAAAAAATTAATATTTAAAGTCTGACTTTTGACCAACTGGATTAAATAAGTTTTAAAATTTAAAATGAAAGTTTTGATCCAAAAATTTGACTGAAATTTCAATTTGCCAAATTTTAAAAAAATTTAATTCTTTAGTTATTTTTTAATTTGAAAATTAATTTTCTTTGTACTTAATATAAAGAGGATTTTTCAAATAAAAAAAAAAAAATTTATTAAAATCTGATGTGAATCTTACCAAGTCTAACAGGTCCATGTTGCATTCAGCATTGATAAGCAGCAAAGCTATCATGCTAAAGTGTCTTCGGACAGCCCAGTGAAGCGCCGTGTTGCGACGGTTATCTCTGCAGTTCAGATTGGCCTTGTGCTCAATCAGGGTTCTCACACTGTCAATGCATCCACGCGCACATGCCACTATCAATGCTGTCTCACCCTCTCTGTTCTTGATATTCACATTACAGCCATAGTGGCACAAGCATTTCACTATTTCTGGAAATTCATTCCAACAGGCCACGTGCAATCCAGTCTCTGATTGCTAAAAAAATTAATTTAAAAAAAATATTTTGTTTTTGTAAGATTATACGTCATCTTGTGTATCTAAATTGGCGGCGTATTCACACAAAATTCGCACCAACTCGGTGCAGCCGAATCTTGAGGCCAGATGCAAAGGAGTTTCACCATTCTTGTTCTGAGAGTCAATGAACACATTCTGTTTGATTAGATAGGTAACTATGTTCTTGTGCTGGTCAGTGTTGTAGCAGCGGCAACAAAAGTGAAGGGCATTTTCACCGTTCTGGCAAAAAATGAGAAAATTTAAAAAATTGAAAAATTAGAAGAAAAAAAATTAAAATGTGAGAAATTTAAAAAAAATAGAGAAAAAAAGAAAATTTTGAAAAAAGAAGAATTGAAAAGTTATAAAAAAAATTATAAAAATGAAAAATTAAAAAATGGAAGAGGAATTAGAAAAAATTTGAAAATTTAGATAAAAAAGGGGAAATAAAAGTTAGATTAGAAAATTTAGAACAATAAGATAAAAAAATAAAATTAGTAAAATGAGAAAAATCAAAATTGAAGGAGAAAATTTTAAACAAATTAAAATTAAAAAAAAATAAAATTAAAAAGTGAAAGGGAAAATTATGAAGAAAAAAAAACTGAAATATGTGAAATAAAAAAAAATAAAGAAAAAGAAGATTTTGAAAAATGGAGAAAAAAAATTTTAAATTTAGAAATTAGAAAAAAGAGAATAAAAAGACAAAATTATTAAAATGAGAAAATTAAAAAATGTGAAAGAGCAAATTTAATAAATTTGAAATTTTAGAAAAAAAAAGAAAATTAAGAAACAAAAATAGAAGATTTTGAAAATAAAACGATATTTAAAATGTTAGAAAATTTTGAAACAAAAAAAAAAATTAAAAGAAAAAATTAAAAAAAAAAAATACCATATCAGTTAAATGCATATTGGCTTTGTGTTGATTTAGGAGTTTAGTGATTTCGAGTTGGCCATTTTGGGCGGCTAAATGAAGTGCAGATTCGCCATTTTGGTTCGATTTGTTCAGATCGATTGGGCAAATTTTGAGCAACAGTTTTAAATTTATGTAATCACCAGTTTCTGCAGCGTACAAAAGAGCTGTTAAAACAAAATCCTCATTGTCCTAAAAATAAATAAAATTTTGTTTTATTATTTTATTTTTTTAAGCAAAAAATTCTTGATCAAATTCAATTATTCAATTGAAGAACTAAAAAACATATCACATGTGCTTCCATTAAAATTTTGCTTGTTTTTATTACTGGAATTACTTTTATTTGACTTTAAATTCTTTTTAGCACTAATTTTACTTTTTTTATCACCAAAAAATCTCACTTTTCTAAAAATACTTTTATGAAACAAAATAACAAGCTATTTTACAAAATTGCACTAAAAAAAATTACTACTTGCAAACAAAATAACTTCTTGAATATAAAATTACTTCTTTAATTTAAAATTATTTTAAAAAATTGATTGATCTCGAAGAGATCTTTAGTGAATCATCGATTGAAGATAAGAGTTTACCTGCTAATGAAATAGGCATCGAAATTGACAAACAGACCAACAACTCCAATTCTTTTAAATTTTTGCTTTTTTTTTTACTTTTTTTTTTTTATTTTTTTTATTTTTTATTTATTTTTTACTTTTTTTTAATTTTATTTTATTATTTTACTTTTTTTTTTAATTTTGATATTTTTAACTTTTTAACTTTTTTGTTTTTTTATTTTTTTCTAATTTTTTACTTTTTTCTTAAAAAAAATCATTTTAATTTTACTTAAGTATTTTTAGACAAAAAAAGTATTTTTATTTCACAAGAGTTTTTTTAGACAACAAAAGTACTTTAATATCAAAAGCATTATTATTATAGAATGCAAAAAGAATTTTAAGAAAAATGATGATTTTTGGTGATAGAAAAATTCTAAGCCTTTTATTTCTCATTTTCAATTAAATGGAAATATGTTTTTTTCAGCTGCACAAAGTTTGGCATTTTTTTTTAACAAAAAATACCTTCAACAAATTTAACATAATTTTTTTCTTTTTTTTAATAATTAAATTTTTTTATGAAGGAATAAATAAATAATGTTACATTTGCCTTTACTTTTTATTTTTTTATTTGATTTTTAATTTTTGGGTTTTTTGAAAATAATTTTCCTAAAAATTAAATACCAAACGATTTTGTTGTAAAAAATTTTTAATCTTAAGATAAGGCTCAGCAAAAACTCTGCAATTAACTTACGCAGTTGAATTAAATAATTTTTAATGTAGAGCAAAATTGCAGAGTTTTTGCTGAGCCTTATCTTAAGATTAAAAATTTTTTACAACAAAATCGTTTGGTATTTAATTTTTAGGAAAATTATTTTCAAAAAACCCAATGTTTTTTGCATTAGTTAGCATTTTGCAGAGAGATTTAATCAAAAACCATTCAACAGTTATAAACAAAATACTATTTTATCTGATTTTTTTTTGATGCTAAACTTCAAGATGCCTCATTTTTTTACTTTTTAAAATTAAATTTTATAAAGAATACTAAATGTCTACAAATGTCTTATAAGGTCAACAATGAAATACGAAACACCAATACTTATATTAAACAAAAACAATATCTCAAGGATCCATGGTATCCAATACAAAGCTCTTCAAATAATCCATCAAGAAAAGTTCAAATGTTCTAACATATATTTACATGATTTAAGTTCCATTGAAAAAATCAATGATAGATTATTCAATATAAGCGAAAGATACGTCGAAAAATATACTTTAAGTCTAGACCTTTTAATGCTTGATTTAATCGAAAATTTGGTTCACAGCACCGACGGAAAAACACCACTGGAAATTTTATTAAATCAAAAGCTAAATTTCATCTATAACTATTTTACTCAAGCTTTTTTTTTAATCTAATTTATTTATTACTCTATCTTAATTTTTAATCAACGATCTTCTGTATTTAACCGGAAGGTAATTGAGCGCAAGCTCACGTCTTTTAAAATTATTAATAAACTAAACTAAACTAAATTCTAAGTGTGGCCACTTATTTAAATAAAAACAATACAAATATTCGCATTAATAATTAGAAATTTAAAATTATTGCACAACAAGGAAAAGAATAATTATTAAATAAATAAATTAATAAACGTATTACACAAAAAAGCTTGTGCCAGAATATTGCAGCAGTCAGGAGGATACCGATGTTGAGACGGAGATGCAGAAAAAAGTATAGGAAAGGAAGGGTCAAAATGAACCAAATATGATACAGCTATAACGATGCTAAATTTTCTTTTTTTATCTTATCAAAAAGATTATTAAATAATAATTCGATGTCTACTCATTTTCATGCTGATGCAACTTATAAGCTATTTTGGCAAAGGTTCCCTATACTAATTGTAGGAACTATTGATAAAGATGGAGTTTTCCATCCTTTTGGATTAGTAGAAAGTTCAAATGAAAATATTAAAAATCTCAAAGCTCATATTAATTATAAATAGTTTATTTTAGAACCAACTATTTCCCTTAATTTGAGCGAATTCTTACCAATGGGCTTAGGAATTGAAAGAAATTAAGATACTTGATGATAAGTTTTAAATTCCTTCAAAATGATTTTAATAAGATTACTGATTCTGAGTTTAAGTGATACCTTTCTGGATATTTCACGACTTTTGATCATTTTATGAAGTCATTTAATACATGGTGTCTTGATAGAGAGAATTGTCAAGATTGGAAACAGGCTAAATGCACTTGTCCTTGTTTTCTTAAAGAGTATGTATGCAAGCATGTTGTTGGTTTGGCTATTAGATTAAAAGAAGTCAGTCCTCCATTAATAGCTAAATCAGTACCAATCGGACAAAAAAGAAAGAGAGGCAGACCTACCTAAGCAAAAAAAGCATTTATTAGAGAATAATTTTTTATTAATTTGTATAATATTCAATAAATATTTTTATAATATTCAATAATAATTTTTATAATACCCAAAAATCATTTTTATAATACTCGACAACAATTTTTATGTACCCAGTTTTTATTTCTTTTTCAATAATTTTGACAAAAAATAAAAACCCAAAAAATGTTCATTTTTACACCCAAATAATTAATTTAAATACCCATTTAATAATAATCCTAATTCAAATACAAATAAACAATAAAAGTATTCGTCGTTTCTTAACTTTTTCACAATATTGTAGTATAACATACTTTGTTGCACCTTTTTATCCTAAAATAAAATTTTTATTTTCATTTTTTAAGCAAATCAAACCAATAATCTATTTAAATCTTATTGATTCTTTATTTTTTGTCTTTTTTTACACGAGAAAAATTATTTTAGGTAACAAAGGTGCAACAAAGTATGTTGCACTATGTTGCAGCATTTTTTCTAATATTTTTTATAAACTGTAATTTTTAATTCATTAAAAAATTAAGAATTTTTGTTCAATTTGCATTTGAAAATCACAATACCCTATAAGCCAGTTTTATTAAATTAAGATCTTGATCAATTACAAAGCTCAACAAAACATTTTCTTCTGTGTATCCAGAACAAAACTGTAAAGTGACTTACTTGAAAAATGTTTTTTGCGAACGACACACAATTGTTATCTATGCTAAGTGTTGATGATAAATGATGTTGATAATTTTTGAATATTCTATTGCAAATGCGAACTGCCTGAACCGATTGCTTGACGAGAAAAAAAAAATTATTATTAGCACATAAAAAAATTTAAAATCACATAAAAAAATTTAAAATCACACAAAAAAATTTAAAACCACACAAAAAAATTTAAAACCACACAAAAAAATTTAAAATCACATAAAAAAAAACACGTGCCTACAAAAATCCTAACACTTAAAACTACATGCTAAAAGCACACACACACACACACACACACACACACACGCACGCACACACACCAAGGCACACACAGTCTAACTTTTTTTAGTTGTGGTAGTGGTAGTGGTTTTGACGACCTTTTTGGTTGTTTTAGTTTTAGTGGTTATTTTTTTGACAATAGCGTCATCGGTCTCTTGCACATCGACCACATTATCCGCCTTGCACACTCTCACATTCTCATTTGTCCTCATTTTATTCTGAATACTGGTGCGAATCGACCGACCGGTCTTCTCGTCGGTCGAATCAATAACCTTAAAGTCACTTTTCTCGTCCTCTTTGGTCTCGTTCGAGATCACATCCTTCTCTTCCACGGGCTCCACACTCTCACAAATGCCCAAGTGGCTGTCTATCTTAGCCTGCATTTGGGACAGCTTGGACGCGCCATGGGCCTGAGTGGCCGGCTCGTCGTCGCTGTCGCCATCTATTGACTCATTAAACTCAGTAACCTTGACCGGCTTGAGCTCTATGCTAGGTATGTTGAACAACTTTTGTCTGTGAAACATCTGACTGTCGTTTCCTATCCTAATTGAGTCTACGCCGAGGCGAATGTCGCCGAGTTGACTCGAGTCAAAGGCGCCCAAGTTCTTGAGCTCAGTGTGGTCGCTGCACTTGGCCGCCTCGCTCTCCGAGTCACTCTCCGAGTATTCGCCCTCGTACAGCACACTCTTTCCGCTCAGCTCGGCCCTTCGCTTCGATCTAACATTTCCCTCACTGTCCCTATACTTAGTGGTCACTGTGCGCACTGTTCGCGATTCACATTTCATTTGTACCTTCCATCTGTGACGCGCCACATACGACTTTATTTGTTCGATGTTGATCTGGGCTTGGCCCCTCAGGTCTTCGTCTGTTTTGCGCCTTGGCTTGATCCATGGATGCTCGAGACAGTCGTTGACTGTGGCGCGCTTGCGCACTTCTCTCACAAACAAGCGGCTGATGAAGTCTTTGGCCAGGTCTGACGTGTGGCCGAAGTACTCGTCGTCAAAGCTGTAGTCGATGTTTGTGATGTTGGCAAATGTTTCTTGTTTGGAGTCGCCCAGGAATGGACTGGCGCCGCTCAGCAGGATGTACGTGATCACGCCAATGCTCCACATGTCCGTGGCAGTCGATATCGGCTGATACTGGATGATTTCGGGAGCGACGAACTCCGGCGTGCCATATGTTTCCATGACTTTTTCACCGGATTTTAGCTTGCGAGATATGCCAAAGTCGATTATTTTGATCAGACAGTCTTCACGGTCCAGCAGCATTATGTTCTCGGGCTGTAAAAAAAATTTTATTTTTTTTTTAATTTTTAATTAAGTAAAAAACTATTTTTTTTTTAAAGGTTTTTTTTTTTATTTTATTTTAGTGAAGAATTTATTTTTGATCAAATTTTACAAAAAAAAATTTTAATCGTTTATTTTAAAAATTTTAAATAAAAGAATATTTATAAAATCAAATTATCTAATTTTATTCTATTTTTTAAATTTTTTTTTTAATTAAACAAATATCGGTTTTAAAAATTATTCTCGAAATTTTTCGATTTTTATATCTTACTAGGAATAAAAAGCAATTTTTTTTTAATGAAAGAATTCATTTTTTAATTATTTTAGTGAAGAATTTATTTTTGATCAAATTTTACAGTAAAAATTTTTATCGTTTATTTTAAAAATTTTAAATAAAAGAATATTTATAAAATCAAATTAACTAATTTTAATCTATTTTTTATTTTTTTTTAATTAATAAATTCTCGGTTTAAAAATTATTCGCGAAAAATTTCTTAGACTTAGTTCAGTGAAAAAAAAAATTTTAATCGTTTATTTTAAAATTAAAAAAAATGAATATTTATAAAACCAAATTTTCTAATTTTATTCTATTTTTTAAATTTTTTTTTTAATTAATCAAATCTCGGTTTAAAAATTATTCGCGAAAAATTTCTTAGACTTATTTCAGTGAAAAAAAATTTTTTTTTAGCCAAATTATCGAAAATTTTCGATATTGCATTTTACTAGGAATAAAAAACAATCTTGTTTATGTTTTTTTTTAATTTTACTTTAGAGAAGAATTTTTTTTTGATCAAATTTTACAATAAAATTATATTCGTTTAATGTAAAATATTCAAAAAAAAAATAATAAAAACAAAATTATCTCATTTTTTTCTATTTTCTAATTTTATTTTAAATTAATCAAATCTCGGTTTTAAAAATTATTCTCGAAATTTTTCGATATTTTATTTTACTAGCATTAAAAAGCAATTTTTTTAAAGGTTTTTCTTAATTAACCAAAAAATGACTTAAAAATGACTTTATTTTTTGACTTACGCACAAGTCTGATTTTTTTATTTCATTTAAACGACTAACCTTCGCTACTTAAAAGAAAATGCCGATCTTCAAAAAAATACTTTCTTGATAATTGGTAAAAATTTGAACAAAGAACACTATTATATGCATTTTTTGATGCTGATTACGTATTTCTTATTGAAAAATTCAAATATTTATTGTTATAAATAGTGTGAATTTTCTATTTGATTGATATTTAAAAAAAAAAACTTTTTAAAAATGCCGAGAAGTAGCTTGGTTCAATCTGTTCTTCAACATCTACAATCAGCAAATAAAGAGAAAACGTCAACAAAAAAAACGAGGATTAAAAGAAAGTACGGTGAAGTTTTGACTGAGAATCAAGTTTTGAAACAATTAGAAGATGAAAAGGCAAAAAAGTTGAACAAAAAGAGGAAAAAAGTGACAATAATCAGTGATGAAAGAGATGAAGAAGAGTCTTAATATGAAATATCTCCACTGAACGACCAAAAAAGTTGTTTCAAATGTAAAACAGTATTTGGAAAAGTCAAAACAATCAAAACAAATGGATTTCTTGTGAGAAATGTAACAATTGGTCTTGTGGGAAATGCCTTCCAAGAGCCTTTGATTTAACTATGGAATTTTTTTGTTCGAAAAAGTGTTCTAAATGGATAAATTTTGTTTTAAAATAGATACATATATTTTCTTATACTTTTTTTTGTATTTTTTAAATTGCTTGAATTTATGTAATTCACGGATATACCCCAATGTAAGCGTTGAAACGTTAATGAAAGATTTTATTTTATTTTAACTATAACTTTTGAACCGTTCTTTTATTTTAAATAAAGTTTTCTTTAAATTAAAGACAATATTCTCTTTTATTATTTTATATTTTTTTCGAAAAAAAAAAAATAAATCTCACAACTAATTAGCGATCAAATAAAAAAATTCACGGTTTTGCCCCGTTTGACTATTTTTTTTTTTTTTTTCTCTTTTTAAATATTTTGAGCGATATATCCGAACGGCTTTATGCCTTCTTTTTAGACCTCATGTGATTTTAAAATAGAATAATAAAATTGCTTTTGTGTAATTTAAAAAAAGTTAAAAATAAATCAGAAATACCCCCAAAAAAGAAGATATATAAATTAAATTAAATTTTAAAATTTAATTTTCCAAAAATTTAATTTTCACATAAAAATTCAAATTTTTATAATTTATTTTTTTCTGACTAATTTAGTGAAATTTTTGTTCTTTGCTCATCGCAAATAGACAAAAAAATGCAAGAAACAAAAATATTCTTCTTCTAAGCAATTCAGCAGGGTCTGTGGAAAAATTATGTCTATTTACCTTCAAGTCCAGGTGAACTATGTTGCGCGCATGAAAGTGTTCTACACCTTCGAGTATTTGTGTAATGAATTTGGCCGCATCGCTCTCACTCAAGTGGTCCTTTTCGGATATGAACTCGAACAGCTCGCCGCCCTTCACCCTTAAACACAAAAAATAATTTTTTAATTGAGGCTTGGCAGTTTTGGCTACAGTTCGAGGACGAGTATGATCTCGTGGTCGGTTTCAAAGACCTCGTGCAGTGAAATTATGTTGTCATGATTCAGCTCGCTGAGAATTTCAATTTCCTGCAGGATTTTCTCTCTGAACAATCCCTTGCGACTGCTCGAGTTGGGCCGTCGTTTGATCACAAACTTGGCCGCGTATTCCAGTTGGCTGCTTACTTCTCTACATCGTCTAACTATTGCAAATTGACCGCTGCCCAAGTCTTCGTATATGTCATAATAATCTTTGAATGGCTCAGTTCTAATTTGCATCTATGAATTTTAAATTGAAATTTTTTTTGTTGTTGTTTGAATTAAAAATTCTCTTTTTTTTTTTCAAACTTAAACTGCTTGAAATAACCAACTATGTCATAATAATAGTAATAAATTATGATCATGTATGCATGGTAGTCGAAAAAGACTTTTCGAAACAAAAACTGTTTCTAGTTTTTTTGTTGTGTGAAAAATTAAAGATTGCGTGCAATCAAAAGAAAAACTACGACTTAGACTCGGCGCTCATCTGTCTCCTAAACTTTTTTTCGAAACCATAGAGCTTTGAATATTTTATTTTAATTATTGATTTTTCTAAGTCATATTCTTCTATGACAACCTAATTATTGTCTAAAGATTTCACACAAGGAACACTTCCCATTTCAATCCTAACTCCCTCATTATTATTATTATTATTTATTCAATAAACACCGCAAGGGTGATGTAAAGAAAATATAAAAAGTAGAATAAAGTAAAGTAAAATAAAGTAAAGTTTTGTCTTTCTAGATAAAAAAAAAAAAAGAATGTTTCATATTTGTGTTAGTCACATGATTTAAATGAGTTTAAAAAAATACTAGAAATAATTTTTCAAATTTTGTTTTTCGATCGTATTTTTTTTTTTTTTGGTTTTCTAAAGTTTTGAAAAAAAGAAAATTCAAACAAAAACAAAAGAAGTAAAAAAAGAACTTGTTTAATGGCAATTTGATAAATATAAATTTTTTTTTTTTTTTTTTTTTTTTTTTTTTTTTTTTTATTATATTGCGTAATAATTTAATGTTTAAAGCTCAACAAGCTTGTGCCTTTTGGTTATTACGTAATAAATCAGAAATATTTTCTTTCGACCAGTCTCATCCCTTTTTTTATTTTAACTAATTTTATTTATTTGTTTTCTGTGCCGAGCTAGAGCTCATTCAGAATAAATTAAAAACAAAATAAAAACAAAATAAAATAGAAATAAAAAATCAAATTAAAGTTAATAAAATGAGATTAAAAAAAATCAAAATAAAGGAAATAAGCTAAATAAATGAAAGTTAAGAAGACATAAATTGGAATAGATTGTTACATGTGGCATATGTTTGCACAGTTCAAGTTTCAGGGCAATTTGAAATTTTAGAACAAAAAGTAAAAACGCTATAATTTATTTTCTAATTGTGCAAAAATGGTTCTATAAAAAGTACAATATTGTATAAATTTGTACAATCGAATTCCAAGCTCTGCAAAAACTCTGCAATTTTCTGTAAAATTTATTTATTCATTTAAAAAAATAATTTAGGCGAGGCCTTGGCCGGTTGGAATGGAGACTTAGTCCTTCCTTTCAGCCACATGATAGATTTTTGATACCACATAATGCAAAAAAAATAAAAAAAATTATACAATTTTTTGAAAAAAGTTAAATTAGTTTTAGTTTAGTTTTTAGATTTTCCTATATATTTTCTGTAAAATGCACACCATCAAAAAATATTTGATTAGAAAATGTGATAAATTGCAGAGTTTATGCAGAGCTTGGAATTCGGTTGTAGAAATTTGTACAATATTGTACTTTTTATAAATCCACTTTTGCACAATTAGAAAATAAATTATAGCGTTTTTTCTTTTTTGTACTAAAATTTCACATTGCCAGTTTCAGGAAAAAAAGAGGAAAAAGTAAGATAGCAATTACACAATGGAGTTTGGTATTCAATATATCTTGATTGGAAACCTTCTTTGTATTCCTTCACCAGTCTTACAACCAATGGAATAGAATGACTCAGTCCTGTCCCAACATATCTCTCACTCAACTCAAAAAGCCGATTCGAGACTGTTAGTAATTTTAGTTTATTAAAAGCCTGATGATGCACGATGTTGAAGGGAGCGTCATATTTTAACTTAAGAATAGATCTGACTGCTGTACTCTGAATTGCTTGTAGTTTTTTAATATTATTTTCTGAAACTGAATTTAAGCAAGGAAAAGAATAGTCTAAAATTGATCTGAACAATTACGTAATCAGTTAAATCTAAGCGGTCCACTCAGACTCGCGCTTTACACTGATTACGTAATCGATGGGAGAGTTTTCCTCGAACAGTCTCAAACATCAAAGTTTGAGGTCATGATCAAAATATCAAACTATAAACTGTAATTTTTTTTTAAAAACAAGAGAAAAATAACTTTTTTCCATAGCAATTACTTGACATGTTATGTAAAGTTTATTTTCAAGCATAAAAATTTAAAATGTCCCTTTCTGCTTAACTTTAATAAGTTTAAATTTTTTAATTGATTTTAATAAATAATTTAATGTCTTAAAAATTTAAATTTTTTTTAGTGGAAAAATAAAATTATTTTAGCTTGAATAAATGAATAAAAAATCTATGAATTTGAATTTCTGACGAACTGTACCTGAATTTTTGAATTATTGATTGTTTTTGCTTAATAATTTTAGAGATCACTCAATTTGATGTTAATTCGATAATGAACCCCTTCTAGACATACCATGTCGAGTAATGTTTATTATTTTTGTTTGATTTTCAAAATTATTAATTAAGTTTTAAAATTGACGATTGGTATTTTAATGAAAATGAAAATTAATTAATTGATTCATTATAAATTAATAGACTTTACTTTTAATATTTAAAATTTACCTAACATTATATATTAAATACTTATCAAAATAATAAAATACTGATCAAAATATTTATTAAGCTAATTAATTAATATATGGTCAATATTTAATCGAGGCTAATATTCAAAATAAAATAAAAAAATTATTGCAATTTTAATTAAAATATTTCCTTGTATATTTTTTTCTCTTTATAAACAATTAAATTTTTTTTTTAATTTTTTATTTAATTTGAATTAATTATAAATGAATGAGATGTTAATCAGTCTTTCAAAGACAAAAATACTATCCTATTGATTAACCTTGAAACTTTAACTTGAATTTTTAATTTAATTTTATTAAATCAAAAAATGGGTTTTAAATTTCAACTCACAGAGAAATATTTAATAAATCTTTTTAATATTTTCTAAATCATTCATCCCTTTGTCTACACTCATTTTAACTAACCTTAATTGACAGAGACTAACACAAAAAAAATAAAATTATTCAAAATTCAGCTACTTAGTCTATCCAAAAAATTAGTTATGTTCACCATAATACATCACGCCTAGATCTATAATACACCAGAACTTTTAAGGTCTTCAATTTGATAGAATGTAAAAATAGCCAAAGTTTCCAGTGATTACTAGTGTTGGGTGGTAGTCCTGAAAAAAAGACCAAGATTTAAGTATAAAACGTATTGTAATATAATTTAAAGAATTAATTAAAATTTCTTGTTCATGATTTTATTAAAAAAAATTTTTTTTTTCAATTTTTAACTAAATAATGATTCGGTTTAAAATCTAAACATTACAGAAATTTCGAATTCCAATAAAACAATCAACACTTGTTTATATTTAGTTTTCTAAATTTAAGCAAGAGCCTTTTAAGGCTTATTATAATATCAATAAATCTGCATGAATTTCATAAATTTCAAGTATTAACTTACGGCTGAATCAAAATTCTTTGCACAGAACTAAAATTAAAAAAAAGAATATCATAGGAATGTGCAGAGTTGTTTAAAAGTCCCAAAAAAAGTCCAAGTCATTAAAAAAAAGTCCAAGTTCAGACTTTTTTTTTACAAGTCCAAGTCAAATTTTTTTTTTTTTCAAAAGTCCGACCAAAGACTTAAAATTTTTTTTTTCAAAGTCCAAGTCAGGACTTTAAAATTTTTTTTGTTCAAAAAAAAAGCCTTTTATAGATGTCTTCTAATTTTATTAAATAGTTTGTTCTCATGTAAAAAAAAATAAAAACTTATTTTGTAAATCATTCAAAGTATTTTTGACTCACACCAGAGTTTTCTAAAAGTCCCAAAATAAAGTCCAAGTTCGTTCAATTTTTATTTAAAAAAAAAAGTCCAGAACTTGCTTCGCCGGCAAAGTAACCAGCTGGAATGGAAGAAAATTCATTTGTCCTTGATTCTGAAAAAGAGGAAAATTTATTTGATTAATTTGTAATATTTGTATTTGTAATTTCAAAAATAAATTTCTAAACGGAATAAAAGGGATCTTAAAAACCCAGGATAAGTTAGATATTGGAAGAATAAATGAAAAAATTAGAGAAATAGATGGTGAAAAAAAAATAATGTCAAAGAATGGCATAGGTGAGTCAATAAAAACATGCTTTGCAATGATGAGCAACAACGATCAAAATGACAAAACACCTCTCAACCTACTTATAAAGGCATTCTAAAAAAAAACGGAGGAAAAACAATTACAAATTTATTTGTAAGATTAAATGAATAATTAATTAAAAGATTTAAATATTTTATATTTTTATGTTTATTATGAAAAAAAAATTAAAAATCTAGTATGTACAAATTATAAATTATTCTTTTAATTGAAACTAAATTAGCAAAATAATCTTCATTTCATTCTTATTTACAAATTTGTATCATTATTTTCTGTCTTACATTTTTCATTTTTTTCATTTTTAATTTTAATACATCGCCAGAATTGGCGCAAAATGAAATAAATAAATAAAATAAATAAATAAATAATTTGTAAAACTGAAGAAAAATTGCTCGAAACTTCGAGTCATCACGATTAACAAAAATTATTATTTTAAAATACTTTGCGAATTTTCTATTCATGATATTCAACTTTGAAAAAAATAAAGTCCGGACTTGGACTTGACTTGAGACTTGTGACTTTTAAACAACTCTGACTCAAACTGATAAAAATGTTGAGATTGCCTAAAAAATATTCTTAATTTAGTGTAATAGCTTTGTTTCACGACATTTACATTTTGAGTGGAAAAATCTATAAAAATAATTTATATTGTTAGATAAAGCTAAATCTTTGTAATATCCTTTGCTCCCATGCTGGATTATATAAAAGAAGCATGCAACTCAAATCATTTAATAACAAAAGAGATCGTACTGAAAAGGCTGTAGATCCTTTAAATAGTCTATTCTAAATTATTCTTTCCCTTGTTTAAACTTATTTTCAGAAACTAGCACCAAAAGGATATAAGTTAATCATAATTGAGCAGTTCGATCAATTCTAGAATTAAAATATGATACTCTGTCTAGCATTATACATTACTAGGCTTATAATAAACTCCAATCGACTTTATGATTCTGACTGAGTTGTTTTTTTTCACTGGTTGTCAGACTGATAAATGAATACTAACAAAAAAAAGCATTCGAATTAATATCTTTTGAACGCCCAACTCCATTCTATTGTTATTGCCTTAATTTATCTTCTTTCTTTTCCCAATCTTCCACTTAAAACTTAAATCATTCCGACCATTTATTCAATTTATTTACAATCTTTTTTTTCAAACAACTTCTCTCACTTTTTTTTTACAATTTTACATTAATTCATTTTTTTTTCTCAAAAAGAAAAATCTTATTTAATCGCGCAATTGTGTCAACAATGGCATTTTTAAATGATGATTATGCCAAGCTTTTAAATATAATCTTAAGCTTTTTTTAATAATAATTATTATTTTTTTGATTTCATATGAAAAATGTATTTTTAATGTCTTTTTGGAATGCAATAATTTGAATTCTTGAAAAAAATGTTGAAAAAAAGCTTACCTGAAGCCTAATTTGTACCGGATATTTAATTTTTTTTCAAAATTAAAAATTAAAAAAAAATAAAAATTATCTTGAATTTAATTTTTGCAATTTAAGCTGTCCAAAAGTGTTCTTATAATTTAATAATTCTAAAGTTGATTTGAATCAGAGTTGTTTAAAAGTGTCAAAAATATTTTATAATTTGCTAGATCAGGCTTAATATCAAAAAATTTATATACTTTTGGGTTGTCTAATGCAATAGATTGGCCATTCACAGAATTTACTTGCAATTTTAGCATAAATTTCTTCTTCAGTATTCAAAATTTTAAAGCCTGGACTTGGACTTTTTTTTGAAAAAAAATTTTAAGTGTTTGGTCGGACTTTTGAAGAAAAAAAAAGTCCGGACTTGGACTTGACTCGAGACTTGTGACTTTTAAGCAACTCTGATTTGAATTAATATATGTTTAGAAAATGAAGCAAGAAATGGTGAAAATTAACAATTTAATTAAAAGTAATTGCAAAAAATAAATAATGAACTTAATTTAAAAAAAATCCCTGAATATCTCACTTACGTAATAGCTATTTTTCAACCCATAAACTTGATGTAAGGCTTCTAGACAATCCTTTACGTCAACAGAATTAATTTCAATTCAAATCATTTTGTTTGTGTCCTTTAACTGCTTAGTATAATTAACTCTTTAAAAGTTCCATTAGAAAATATTTTCTAAAGCTTGACTTTATTTTTCCTATTTAATAGTTCAAAATTAAATTAAAGAAATTAAAGCTAAATATAAATTAACAAAAATTGACTGCTTAGTAAAACTGTCATGCCAAAGAAAGATAAAGGAATTTATAATTTAAATTTTTTTAAAACTTTTAAAAAAATTTCAAAGTTGGGACTTTAACTTGGCACTTTAAAACAACTTTGAACTTTTCCGTTTGAATTTTACTAAAAAAAATTAAATATTTTACAATTATCATGGACAAAAACATCATCATTTTGGTTGGCTTCAGACAAAAATGAGTCTTTAAGGCTATAAGTTTTGATTTTTTAAAAAGCATATTTTTGACCCATGGAAAAAAAGCATCAAATGATTCTATTAAGTAATAAAAATGATAATTATATAGATTAACTATATTTTTTTTTCATTTTTAACTTGATTTTTCTCTTAAAAAGCTAATGCTCAATCAGAATTTTAAAAGATAAAAATAATTCACAATTAAATAAATTGAACAACTAAATTAGAAAAAAAAACTTCTCCACTCAATTCAATGCTAAAAAAATATCTCACTAAAGGGTGAAGACAAAGTATCAAGAATTTTTTTAAAAGATAATTACTCCTTCAGTTTTAAAAGAATAAATACTAAGGCAAAGTGATTTTACTGTTCAATACTTAAACATTTTGCAGATGTCACCTCTTACAATTTATCAATCCTAATTGTCTTTTTATCATATTTTAACTTATTTTAATTTTATCTTATTTTTTATTTAAATTTTTATTTTTTTTAATCTGTAGGAGCTTTAGCTCGGCACAGATATAACAAATAAATAAAAATAAAAAAATATTAGAATATTATAATATATATTCTATTAATATATATATTAATATATTTTATTTATCAACTTTTTTCTATTATATCATTTCTTCAAATTTTGCCAATCCGACTTTCATTAGGGTTAGACACCTTCCATTAAAGTCTGCAGTGATGTTAAATAAATTTATCCATTTTTTTCTTCTACTAGAAACAAAAAATCTAATTTAAAAAAGCCGGTTGAAATGGAGACTTTGCTTTAGACTCATGACTTTAAAAAAACTCTTCAAATTACTTCTGTTTTTTCTTTGTTAATACATAGTGAATCATAGTTGAATTCTAATTCATGTTAGTTACTTCTATTTGAATAACTACGGCATTTAGAACTGTTATAGCTACTTTATAAACGAAAGATAAAAGTATGTTGATAAAAGTAGATAAATCCTCTTACATAACTTTCTCCAAAAGTAACATTATTCTTGAATTAAAGCTCTCTTTCTTTGGTAAAACCCTGCCTAATTCAAATCCATTAAATTCTTGGGAATCACATCTGACAAACGTCTAAACTTTGATAACCAAGTTGATGAAATTAAGCAAAAACGCCAATCAAGGCTAAATATTATTAAAATTTTGTGTAATAGAATTTTTGTGTAATAAATATACTATCAATCCCAAACATTTATCCATGTTTTAAAAACAGTATCATACGTCTATTTTAGCTTACAATTATTTTGTTCTTTTTTATTTTTCTTTGCTGAATGAGCCATGGTCGACCAGCTTTACAATAAATAATAGATAATAATAATGTTGTCTATTGTGATATTTCTGGGTCTTATTTGTTATTTCTTATATTCTCCAGTCAGACTTCCCAAGTCCTATTCTGGACTCGAGGTTTTCGAATCAAAACAATAAGGTTTTTTAATAACTTTATTGGAACACGAGGTCCGAATCCAAAACCAAAATGATAACAAAATTAAATAATATAAAAAAAAACATTTTTATAAATGACATACCAAAAAGAAACAAAACAAACTGACAATACTCTTTCCTTTTTGCAAATGATTTGGCTTCTTTTATTTTTTTATTTTCAAAAAAAAGGAAATCTTGAAAACTCAAAAATAATTTTTGTGACACTCAATTTAATTTTTATGTACTCATTTTTAATTAATTTTGCAATAAATTTGACAATAAATAAATACCGAAAATATTTTTATTTTTACATCCTAATAATTAATATTACCCAGTCAAGCTAATTTATTGACTATTTAAATTAGATAAATTTTACTTTAGATAGGATTTATTTTACTTTAGAAAAGAATAATTTACTTTAATGAAAAACAGTTTCCTTTATTTAAGATTAATTTTACTTTAACTTAAGTATATTTGTCTTTATTTAAAAAATAAACTATTTAATTTCGTAATTTTTTAATTTAAATAAGAAATGTTTTTCTTTAGTTTAAATATTATCTCATTTTTTTTAGATGGCTACCAATCAATTAGATTTTTTGATTGATACGTTTGATAATTTAAAACTAGCTACTTGTTTTATTACTTTACCACAAAAAAATAGACCTCAATTAGCTTTCGATGGATATTAATTTCGTATAATTTCGTAGAAGCGTGGCACAACGCATTTAGTAGCATGTTGTCCAAGCATCCTCTAGTATATTCATTGATTGATACTATTAGACTTGAACAAGAGAAAAATGAAGATATAATTATACAATTAAAAACTGGCATTGTTTACAAAAGACCACCAAAATACATTGCATTAGACAACAGAATACAAGAGATAATGAAAGAATATTCGTTAGAAAATTTCAATAGTTTTTATGGGGTTAGGATTTTTTTACTCTACCCTAAATATTTTAGGTAGAATAAAAGTAACCTTTTCAGACCCAAAAAAATATTGGGTCTATAAAAGTTACTTTTATTCTACCTAGAATATTATTCCCTATAACAATGCTAAAAAAAGGGAAAATCACTCGGAGTAATTTTACATTACAAAAATAAAACTGAATAAATCTAAACATTTTTTTGCAACAATGTTTGCAGCTAATTGGTTCAAAGCTCACATTAATTCAAAAATAATGAATAGAGAAGAAATACAATTAGACGACAATAGGAATAATCCATCATGTAGATGGAAAAACTATCTATTCAATTTAAAAATCAAAGACAAAATGGCTGCTTCATTTGTTTGTACAACGTCAGGATGTTATGCCTCAATTAGTTTACGTGTTATCAATTCAGATATTATTGAGCCTTTTGAGATTAGTCATTTAAACGAAAAGCATAAAGATGCATGTTTACCTAAACATGATAGTTATGTATACAAACTGATGAAATAACAACAATTAATTGATATAATTGATAATTAGAATAAAATGTTTTCTATTAAATTACTTTTTTAGCATTTTTTTAGGGAATAATATTCTAGGTAGAATAAAAGTAACTTTTATAGACCCAATATTTTTTTGGGCCTGAAAAGGTTACTTTTATTCTACCTAGAATATTTAGGGTAGAGTAAAAAGGACGGCACCCTTTTTATGGAAGTTTGAGTAAATTATTAAAGTATTAGTTTGGGATTAAATTTAGAATAATTGATTAATTGATTTTTTTGCTATTTTAATCGATGCTATTTAATAAAAGACTATTTTAACTTGCGATTTTTTACCTGTGCTATTTTGAATTATGTTATTTTAATATCTGCTATTTTAATCCCCTGCCTAAATTTCCACTCCTAGGCCTCTTTGAATAAAAGAAATATCGAATTTACCCCGCTTTACTATACCGTTGATCTTAGAATTTTTTCTCTACAAAATGGCATATCTGGGAAAAAGTAATATCGATGCGCATTGAATGACCTTACCAATTTATTCCTCAGCCTTTTTGCCGATTGGCAAAACTAAATTTTCCTTTTTTGTTAGCTGAACAAGCACAGACTCGTCCAGTTTTCTTAACTTGATAAAAATGAAAAGAATAGCAAGAGTTTGGTTGCCAAGTAGTCTCATGAATTGACACTGAACAGATGCAATTGAGACTGGTCTGAGTGCTTAATGGCTCTCAATGATCGTCCTTAAAATACATTGCTAAAATCCACCACAATTTAACATAGAAATAAAATGTAAAGTCATTTAATTAAGCTAATTGGACTTGGATGGCTCACTTTTAGCAAACTAATCGAGCGTCTAATTGACGTCGTTGTTACATTCTGCCAATTAGAACTCAACTGCTCACAGTGACACATTGGACGGTTGCCACGAGCGAGCAGCTCTTGGGCAATGCATGGAACTGTGTTAATAGGTCCTGGAGAGATTGGTTCAAGTCTTTGTTTACACACACACACACAAGGATTGAAATAATTAACAAGCTCGTTTTGCGATGAATAGCGAATTAGAACAAGACCAAATAGTAATCTAAAGCCAAGCATTTTAAAGTAATTATAACAAAAGTCTAGAAAAGATCAATTCTATGATTTATCGATTCATGAGCTTAATTTGAAATTCATAAATTAACTTTTTTGATTTTTGTTAGATGCAAAAAGCTGAAAGGATTGTTTGGATTGAAGTAGCGAATCTGTTTTTGGTTTGAGAGTTACAGTTAATTGCTTGCAATGAAACACTTGAACTAGGTTTGTGCAGAGGGCCCTTGGGCGTACAGCACACATTGTCCACAATTTTAATTAGGTTAAACTAGAAAAGAATTTCTTTGTCTATGTTTTTTTTTTTGCGAAAATTCATGCTAAAATAACTAAGAGAAAATTGTTGTCGTTCAAACTAAATATTTGAACATATTTTTTTGTGATCACAAATCGATACAGTTTGACCATTTATTTAATTAACAACATACTTCCTATTGGCATTTTGTGTGACCTTGATTATGTGACTTGAGCGGCGATTAGAGGCCGCGCCGCGTCTCAACTAAATTTACTTCGCGTCGATCAAGTGGTTAGGAATCAGAGAAAAAACATTTTTAATTGTTTATTTTTTTTTATTAAAAAAAAATATATATTTAAAAAAAATTAACATATTGAGAGAGAGAGAGAGAAAAAAAGAAGCGGCCAGCGCAAATTTCCATCATTGTGAATAAATTCTTGTTATTCAACTCGATTTGATTTTCAAACTCATAAAGCTTATCATTCTAAATTTACAATTAATTAGTTTTAATTTAATAACAAAATTGTTTTCATGCTCGGTGGCTATAAAATAAGAAAAAACAAAAGCATTGGTTCAATTTATTTTAATTGACATTTAGACCGAGATTTTAGATATTTAAATTTTTTTCTATCTAATTAAAGCTATGTTAAGATCAACGTCTTAAATATTTTTTTTTATATGGTATCTTTAATTTTTTACTTCTCCTTGAAGGAGGTTAATTATAAATAAATAAAAAATATTTTTCACAAGCCCTTGCTCTCTGGACTTGAACAATTACTGACTTTGTGATTACGTAATAGTTGACAGCCAATCTGAGAGGGGTTAACATTTTATTGGCCAGAGCAATCACTCACAATATGATTACGTAACATCCAACAGCCAATCTGAAGGGAGCAAATGCTTTGATCCGAGCAATTGCTGACTGTATGATTACGTAATAGATGAAAGCTAATCTGAGGGGTTGAGATTTTATGGCCCGAGTGATAGCTGACCAAATGATTACGTAACATCCAACAGCCAATCTGAAGGAAGCAAATGCTTTCATCCAAGCAATTGCTGACTGTATGATTACGTAATAGATGAAAGCTAATCTGAGGGGTTGAGATTTTATGGCCCGAGTGATAGCTGACCAAATGATTACGTAATAGATTACAACTAATCTGAAGGGTGTAAATACTATGACCCGATCAATTTGGTTTGAGTAAAAAAAAGACTACATGGTGTACAATACAAAGGATTACAAATATAACTAAAAGAGAGTCCTAGATGTTCAAATCTTTTTCTACACCATCTTAGTCAAATTGAAACTATGCAAAAGTATTTTGATAAAAATATATCCATATAAAAAATAATGTTTTGATATATTACGAATCCCACTCCTCTATGTAGATGCTACCTAACTATACAAAAATTTCTGACTCTTAGGATTTTATCAATATTTTTTGTTTTTTTTTTATTTATTCTCCCAACTCCATCTTTTTATTAACTAAACAGCTCTTTAATTATTGTTTTTGTATCTCATCCTTTCATTAATAAATGAAAAATAATTTACTTTAAATTTAAAATTTTTTAAACTGTTTTAATTATTTTATTTTATTTTTTTTTATCTGAAGGAGCGTATGCTCGAACAGAAAACAAATAAATAAAAAAATAATTTATTGAATGCTTACCCTCTAATTTTAGAACTCATCGAAAATCAAACCGTAACAACCAAAAGAAAAACTACTCTAGAATTACTCAATAGACTCGTTTAATCTAAAAAAAAATAATTTTTTTAACCTTTTTCTTATTTTATTTCTTTTACTTATAAATATTATAAACTGAATAACTAAACTAACAACTAACTTGAGGGCAACAGAGTTCGCTCAAGTCTTTTTAAATCAATTAATAAACTATTGAAACTATTGAGTAAAAAAAAAGAAAAGAACACATATTAAATTGGCAGAATTTAATTTTTTTTTATTAATATCGTTTATTTTAATCCTTTTTACTTTATTTTTATTTAAATCAATTCTGAAGGAGCTCAAGCTCGGTACAGAAAAACAAATAAAAAAAAGCTGCTGACTGTATGATTACGTAATGCGTTAAAAAATTACCAAATGTGAATCTTTAATTTTTCTTGATTTTTTGATTTATTTCTTAATCTGAAGGAGCTTTAGCTCGGCTGCAAATAAATCAAATAAATCTCTTTGTATTTTATTTATTTAATTATAATTTAAGTTTCATAGACGAATTGGAATGTGATTTGAAAATATATAAGAGGGCAGAAAAATATGAAATTAATTAAATTTTTGGAAAATCTTGTTACATGATCTTTGAAAAAAATCGAGAGAAAAATCTAACTTTAACTTTAGGATATATGATCCTAATTTTCATGAAGAAAATGCCAAATTCTTAGGAATTATACCAGACTCAAAACTAACATCTGGTATCATGGTGGAAGACTTAAAAGAACGCTGTAATTCAAGACTTAAAATAATTAAATATCTCTCAAATAATAAGAAATGGGACCTAAAACTAAAAATTAATGTCATGCTGAAGTTTATGATCAATTTCTGATGCTAAAAATGATGAAATCATACTTAAAAAAATTAAATAAATTTTAATGTCTTTTATTTTTCTTACTGAAAAATTTATCAATAAAAAAAGTGACTAATAAGAGTTATTTTTCAATAGTGCAGAGGTAAATTTTTGGTTTTAAACATACTTTGTTAAAACCAAAGGTAAAATCTGCAAAAAAGTATCCACTTAAAATAGCATCATTTCGATGATGTGAACTCTGCAATTTGCATTTAGATATTGCACAGTTTATCTTTTTATTTAACAAAGTATGCTAAATCCAAAAATACATCTCTGCATCATTTCTATTATGAAATAACAATTTATTTAATAGTTTTAGTTTGATTTGATCATTTTGAGCCTCAAAAATTGATCAGAAACTTCAAATTGCCGAATTAATGGGAAATCTTTACAAATCTTTAAAAGGATCAATTTTGCATTATTCATTTCCTTACTTATTTTTACAAAAGTAAAATAACTAAATTAAATAAAAAAAATTTAACATATAATTACATCATCATATTGAATTAGCTAAATGTATTTAACTTTATTTTAGAATTATGATTTTTTTTTTAATTTTAATCATAATAAACTTAAGCTCCAAATAGACAAACAAACAAATAATAATAAATAAAACATTTGAAAATGTGTTCTTTTAGAATGTTGTTTTGTGTGGGGTGATAGCGCGGGCAAGTGGGGTAATTTAAAGGATATTTAAGTAAAACAAAACCTTTTAGACCTTTACATTTTTACATTGTATCTCTGACCTTTTATAAATCAATAACAAAACCAAACAAAAAAATATTCAAAATAAGATAAGTTAAACATGGGCCTAATTTTTACATTTTTTGTTTTTTGTTGGCTTAGCATGTTTACAATTTAATGTTAAATTGAACATAAAAAATCTCTTTATTTATTTGAAATTAATATTTCTTTTTGCTTTTTTTCCACAGCCTTTTCTAAAACATTTTTCAGTCTCAAATTGATCATTAGGCTGTAAATCCTCTTCACCTAAATTCAAAACATTTATATACAAAACATATTGCTTATCTAAATTCACATATGGTCTTGAGGCTCTCACTCTTAATTCGACCACAAAGGATTCAATAAATAAATTACAAAACAACTTAATTAGACAAATGTTTAGTTTAAAAGCCTATTGTCACATGTCACGAGTCTTAAAAGTACTGAAAGTATTCAACTTTGATGAACTTTATCTATTTTCAAAACTAAAAAGTTTATTTTTATTTTTAATTTTTTTTTTTTGTTGTGAAAAAGAATCTAATCTATTCCAAGATATAAAATTTTGTTTATTGAAACTTTCATAATTCATTTTTATTTAGATAAAATGCTAATTATTTAAATATTTTCTTAGTAAAATCATCCACAAGTTCTTTCAAATCTATAAAAAATTCAATTTTGTTAACATTTCATCAAAATTTTGTATTCACTTTATTTTTTCAAAAATACTATCAAGTGGCTGAAAGGAAGGACTAAGTCTCCATTCCAACCGGCCAAGGCTTTGCCTAAATTATTTGTTAAATAAATAAATAAGGGTCTAGTCCAAAATGTGAACATTTTGTTCACATAATCTCTGGTCACATATTTGGTGACCATAAGCTGGTCACATAACAAATTTTAGATTAAAAAAATAAAATTAAATAAATTAAAAAAGACAAAAATTTAAAAACACTATTTTATAATGCTTAGATAAATTTTAACTCTTATTCTTTTACACTATGATTAATTACAATATATAAGGAATTAAGCGTGTTAAATCTAAACGCAGGAGAAAAAGCAATACATTATCGTGAAAAAGCAATGTCTGAAATTGCTTCTTCTCAAGAAACTTTGAATGTAGTAAAAACAGCACTCAGCAAACATGCAAACCCTGTACCATATGATTTATGTGGAGAATGAATGAAAAACATCAAGGGTGTAAAGTTGCATATGGCAAGAAAACATAAAAACTAAAAAAAAAAGGAATTGGAATTTATCTTTTTTTTTATTTGCATTTAAAATTAAACTTTTATTCTAAAATTAATGTTCACAAAAAATAAAAACTGGACTCGAAAAATTTTTTTATTTTTTTATTTATCTATTTTGGTCACCAAATATGTGACCAGAGATTATGTGAACAAAATGTTCACATTTTGTACTTGATACTCATGGTCACATTTTTTTGTGAACAATTGTTCACATTTTCCACTAGACCCATAAATAAATCTATTTTCAAAACTAACTTTTATTGATACAATCAAATATAATTATCTATCATCACAATTTTCAAAATATATGCTAAATGACCCCCTCTAATAAATCTTTTTCCTCCGACTTAGTACTTATTTCCAAGTACTTTAAAATTGAAACCTCAAAAATTACAGTAAATACAAACCAACTTAAAGAAAATCTTAAGATTAATCTGGTTTGTAATATTGGTTTATCTGATTCAATTTGGTTATGTCTTTGCAATTTAAAATTAAAACATTACAGAACTCTTCTAAATGAGCTAATTCAAAATAAAAGAAATTCATGAATTTTGGTCCAAATTATCTTGCTTTCTAACTTTCATGCCTTTTTCTATTTTCGAACTAAAGTTCCTTTTTTATTTTTATAATTTTGTTTTTAGGAAATAATTTTTCATTTTTTAAAAAAACACAAAAACACAAAAAAAAATTTTAATTTTTTTTATTTTTATTTTTTTTACTTTTCCTTAAAGGAGGCTAATTCAATTCAATAAATAAATAAATTAGGCTGTAAATAAAGATCTATTCTGCAAACCCTGTAAATTAACCTAATATTTTTCATTTAATCTATAAAATTACCTTTTACTAACTAAAAAATTCAAAATGGATGAAAAACAAGAGAGATTTTTCAGAAGAATAAAACGAGTCTTTTTTATGCAAAAGTTAAAAATCTAAAATAAATTTTATTTAATTCGTTTATTACTATCTTTATTTCTTTATTTTTTTATTTTTTATTTTTCATCGCCTTTGTGGCATTTTATTGAAATAAATAAAAGTAATAATAAATTTTTTTAATAACAGATAAAATTTATATTCAACAACTAATCATCTCTCACTATGGCTTAATTGCACTTGAATTTAAGTTCATGGTTATTGCTTGATTTTTGCCAAGAGACTGTTTCTTCATGAATAATTAAATCTTAAATATTAGCGAGCAAATTAAAAATTTTATAATTAATATTACTGAATAAATTAAATTTTAATTAAAAAACTTCTCCTCTAAAACGCGTGTTACTTAATAAAAAAATTCAATTTCTTGATACAATTGGGTCTGTCTTTGAAAAATAAATTTTGAAAAAAATTTTTTTTTCGTGGTTAATTTGATTTTGTCTTTAAAAACAAACACTTGACATAAATTTCGACTTTATTGCTTTGGCCAAGAAGTTTATTTTTTTATTAATTCCAAAAGGTTAATCCATAGGTTTTAGAAATTAAAAAATGATTCGAGTTTATAAACAAAATTTTAAAGTAACTTATCCATAATCTCGGTCTTAATATCTCAATTAGGCTTAGCATATTATGCAAGCTATTTATGGGAATAATTAATGGCTTTATCAGGCAAAATTTTGCTCTTTAAATTATTTAAGTACAAAAAAATTATTTGAACAAAAAGCAGACTTGAATATTTTATTTGATTGCAACAAAAAACTAATTAAAAATCAATCAACTAAATAATTTAACAATATCAACATTTTTTTTACCCAAAAAAAAGCTTAAAAAAGGCTAAATTAATCGCCATGGTCTTGACCTGAGTCGAATGACCGACTTTCATTAGTGGGAAAATTAATTATTTGTGAAAAAGAATTCTCTGAATTAAAAATTAAAATTAAATATTCATAGTAAAAAAAATTAATTTTGTTTCAATTAAAATTGAATTTTTTGCTTAGAGTGCTAGTTGCAGTGATTTAATTATCTTTTTTTGCCTAACTAAAATTTATGTGCGAAAAAATTGCAGACATTTTTAGTTTTTCATGATTTTTTTAATTTATACAATTCTATTTTATTATTTTTATTGTTAATGAAAACATCAGCTTCAGGTTTCTCAGAGTGGCGCTTTATATTCTTATTTAGTAAAAATTTATTTAAAAAAAAAAATATTATTTTTACTAGATTTATTTATTAACTGATATTTATTGATTAAAATTTTGAAGTCCCATAAACAAAATTAAAAAGAATATTTAAATTCATAATTCATAAAAATGTTTGAATAACAAAATTATACGAATTTAGTGACATGTCTTAAAAATGAATAAGTTAACTTTCTTTTAAAATTACATCCGGTTTTAATGACATTCGGATTTAAAACATAATTAAATTTCCATTTTAAAAATAATTTCATAAAAGCTGAAACTATTTTTAATAATGTTTAAGTTTTTTCCAGACTTGTTTATAAGTGACAAAAATTGAAGTCAAAGCTATGACTTGAACTGAATTTTTTTTTATAATTAACAAACACAAAAATCATACAATTTAAAAAAATTGAATTGAGTTTTACTACAAAAAAATGAATAAATTTTATTATCTATTTTCTAATGAATTTAAATATATATTCTACGTACCGTTTAAATTTATTTAACAAATTTCTTTAAATTTTTCATGCACTTAAAAAATTTAATTAAATAATGTAAATACTATTCTTAACAAAAATAATAAATAAATACTAGAAACTTTTTTTTAACCAAAATTCTAAAATAAAAAAATTTTAAGTCATTGACTTGAGACTTGTGACTTAAAAACAAGTATGGTTTTTTTACATTTAATTATCACTAATAATGAACTTTTTTTATTTTCAAAAACAGTGCTCAATTTTGAATAAAATGTAGCTAAAAAAGAGTTCTCTATTTTAAAGACATGTCACTCAATTCGGATGTTAATGTTACTGTACCGATTTGACAAGTGGATTTCTGGTTATTTTACATAAATTTACGTAAAATTACGAGAAACTACTTTTTTCAAAATTTTTTATAAAGTAATAAAAAATTCAAATTTTTTGGCATTTTTTATTTATTATTTTCTAATAAATTTGAATTTTTTATTATTTTCTATTAATTAGTTTCAATTTATTAAATCAAATTTTACCAAAAGTTACTTTTTTTTACCATTTTTTACCTTTTTTTACATAAATTTACGTAAAAATTATTAAAAAATAGTTAAAAAAAGTAATTTTTGGAAAAATTTAACTTAATAAATAGAAACTAATTAATAGAAAATAATAAAAAATTCAAATTAATTAGAAAATAATAAATAAAAAAGGCAAAAAAAAATTGAATTTTTTATTTTTTTCTATTAATTAGTTTCTATTTATTAAATTAAATTTTTCCAAAAATTACTTTTTTTAACTTTTTTTAAAATTTTTACGTAAATTTATGTAAAAAAAGTAAAAATTGGTAAAAAAAAAGTAACTTTTGGTAAAATTTGATTTAATAAATAGAAACTAATTAATAGAAAATAATAAATAATTCAAAAATCGAGCTTTTTTTTGGCATTTTTATTTTTACCAATTTTTACGTAAAATTACGAGAAACTACTTTTTTCAAAATTTATTAGAAAGTAGTAAAAAATTCAAATTTTTTTGGCATTTTTTATTTATTATTTTCTAATTAATTTGAATTTTTTATTATTTTCTAATAGATTTTGAAAAAAAGTAAATTCACTTTCTGTTTCGATGTAATTTTACAAAAAATTCTTTTTAACAATTTAAGTTTAGATAAATTAATCAAATTCATATTCAAATTTTGAACACTATCCATTAATTGAAAAAAAGTTAACAATACCACTTTGGCTTTGTGAAATTCAGTATAAAATGATTAAAAGAACAGAAAAAAAATGTAAAAAAATTGAATAACTTTTTTTCTAAAGATTTAAACTTAATTCTGTAAATGCATCATAGTGCAATATTCAAAGTTGCATCAAATAAAACCCACCACTTTAAACAATTAAAACAAATTCTAATACAATAGTAAGTATTTTCTTCATTTTATACTAAAATCAACTCTAAGTAAATCATTCAATACATCATATAAGTAGAAAAAATCATTGCTTACAAATATAATTTAAATATTTCCCATCTAAAATTTAATTTCTTTTTCATTTATTTTTAATTGACTTAATTGAGAAAATTTTTTGAAAATTGATCAGAAAAATTATTTTACATCATAGAAAATTGTCCTTTAAAAAACGAAGAACTGGTTCATAGCTTGTTTCCTTGTTATTTCTGTCATATAATCATTTTTAATGAACCTCTCGAAGATGATGTAAAAAGCAAAATTAAAAAAATTAAAAGTAAAAATAAAAACAAAAATGAGTGTTTGAGTAATTTCTAAAGATAAGGCATCGTGATTATTTCATACAAAACTTCCAGACATTTTGAAGTTAAGCACCAAAAAAATAAAAATTTAAATTAAATTAAATTAAATATCTCTGCAAAATGCTAAATTATGCTAAATATTAGATGAGGCTCTGCAAAAACTCATTTAAATTCAAAGATAAATTAAATACTGTTTTATAACGTGCATTTTACTGCAAAATAAAGAATTTTTGCAGAGCTTCATCTAGTCAAAATTATCATGGCAAAAATATCATAAATCAAAATTGTCGGGTTTTGTGAATTTCAAATACAAAATGAACAAAAATTCAAAAATTCAAAAATTGTTTGAAAAATTAATACAAAATTTAATAAAAAAGAAAAAGAACTGAAAGACAGTGCAACATAGAGTGCCGATTTGACAAGTGGATTTCTGGTAATTTTACGTAAAAATTGGTAAAAATGAAAATTCCAAAAAAAACTCGATTTTTTGAATTTTTTATTATTTTCTAATAAATTTTGAAAAAGTAGTTTCTATTTATTCAATCAAATTTTACCAAAAGTTACTTTTTTTAAATTTTCATTATTTTCCGTATTTTTACTCTTTTTAATTAAAATTTACCAAAATTTACCATAATTTACGTAAAAAAGGTAAAAAAAAGTAAAAAATACAAATTTTTTTTTTCTTTAAAAATGAAAAACTAAAAAAAAAAAAAAATTTAAAAAATGTCAAAATTTTGTTTTTTTTTGTTTTTTTCGTTTTTTTACTATATTTTACGTAAAATATAGTAAAAAATAGTAAAATACAGATATCGTAACACCACTGTAATTAACTAAGTTAAATTGCATTTTCTTCGCTATTTTTATTTGGGGTATTATTAATCGATCTCTTACATTACTTAAACGATCACTTAATAAAATATATTATTTTATTTTTTCTATCTATAATATTATTTATTCGATTAATTTGATTAATTAACTGTCTCTAATAATAAATATTTATGTATCCTGAGTTTTTTTGTCACTAAATTTACTGAAGATGAGTATGATTATAATGAATATAGCTCTTAACTTAATTAATGAACAGTTGAAATTATCTCTTGATTTTATTTAATTATCTCCTGTGAGAGTTTTTTTTGTGAGAGCTAATCATTCGTTCAGAAAACGCTTACCTTTACACCAGTTCTTATCTCTTGCAAAAGATATTATTAAGCATTGGTCGAAACGAAGAGATCCATTGTCAGTCAATTGCAAAAATTTTTCACTTCAACCAACGATTGATACTCAACTCTTTACCAAGACATATGACTGGATTAAACATAAGAAAAAATCAATTGCAAGAGATGAAGACAATATGATAATAAATTACACAAACTCGACGATGGCTAATGTAGAAGTTAATAATCAAAATATCAAGACTTACCGATCGGCAGTTGAACATTTAAATTTTAAATCTTTTGACGAATTCTATGGAATTTTGTTTAAAACTTGGGAAACAAGAATCAGCTCGGATAGTAACTCCGATTTCTGGATGCAAACAGCTAATTGTTCCTGTCCTTCCTTCTTTAAAGATCATATTTGTAAGCATCTTGTTGGCTTTGCTGCAAATATGAAACTTGTCAAAATACCAATCGAAGCTAAGCAAGTAGTTTTTGGACAAAAACCTAGAAGAGGTAGACCGTGTAAGTCTAAAAAGGCGCTTGAGTACCAATCAGAAGCAGATAAAGAAGAGAGAGTTGTCAGCTCAATCAAAGTTCTAAAGCGAAAGAGAACAGAAGTAGAGGAAGAAACTCCACAAGAAACAGTTAAACCAACAAAAAAGAACAAAAAAACAATT
Organism: Brachionus asplanchnoidis; assembly: GCA_025491095.1. Lineage (NCBI taxonomy): Eukaryota > Metazoa > Rotifera > Eurotatoria > Ploima > Brachionidae > Brachionus > Brachionus asplanchnoidis. Next base: position 1,011,706 of record JAILYF010000028.1, on the reverse strand, counting down.
GATAAGGAAGCTGAAAAAGTAGTGCAAGCATCAACCAGCAGTGATATAAGTAAGAAAGTAGAAGCTCCACTAAAGAGGGGTAGAGGTAGACCAAGAAAAAACTTATGGGATATTATTTTATTTGGAATTTTTTGAAATTTATTAGAATTCTTTTTTTTTTAAATCAATTTAATAAATAAAAATAAGAGATACTTTAAGTAAAATTAGTTATTAGACAGATTAATAAATATAAGTTAAGGGTATTTAGTAAAATAAGAGATAGAAAAATATTAGTGATCGATTAAGTAATTTTAGAGATCGATTAAATACCTCCCTTTTTATTTCTTTATATTTTACTATTTTGTCTATTAAGATTGAATTTAAAAATAAAAAATAATTTAGACATAAATTTTTCTTTTATTTTTTGTCAAATGGGGTTAGGAAGAAACCGATTTCAATAGTGAGAAAATAATGGATTTTTTGTAAAATCTATCTTTATTAATTGAATATTAACTTTTTTTCTGTCTAATTAAATCTTGTCGAGCTTTTTTTGAATAAGCCGAAATTGATTTTGTCTAAAAAATCGGATACCCTAATTTTATGAAACCTGTTTTGCAATATTCCTTTCGAAAAAATATCAATTTTGGGCTGGTTCTTGTCCTTAATTCAAGTCTTATTATTTCATCTAAATTCTCCAGCATGCAAATAAATTAAAAATAGCTGATGTCAAAAATTTAAATCTTATCTAAAAAAAAAAAATATTTTTGTTCAAATAAAATTTTTTGTACTTAAATAAAATAAAATAAAATAAAATAAAATAAAAAAAAAAGAAAAAAACAAAAAAAAATACTTTATTTCTTGTCCTCATATTGCGAACTTTGATCCAAAGGCTGGAGAAAATTTGAGGGCACAAGTCCCCGCTTTCCATTCAACTCTCCCATAAAAAAGCCGTCCTCATCCATCTCATCATACACAGTGATAATTTGTCCAGTCTTGAACGCAAGCTCAGCATCGGCATCCATATTGGGCGACAACGACTGCGGATCATAGTCGTACAGCGCCACCATCGTCTTGCACTTGGAATATTTGCCAATGGGCACAAACTGCTGATCCGGCTTCACTGTCTTCACTTGTCTTGCACTCGTCACCTTTGACTTAGCCTGTGGCGACTTTTGGCCAACACTTGTCCTTCTCTTGCTCTTCTCCTCCGAGTCTTTCATCTTGCTGACCACTTCTTGTTCATCAGCCTGGACCTCTGAGACCATGTTGCACGGAATGAAGCCAGAGCGACCATTTGACTCGCCATAAAAAAACCCATCCGAGTCTTGCTCGCCATAAATTTTGATCAGCTGGCCCTTCTTGAACGGCAGCTCTTCCTGGCAGCTGTCCGTGTTGGGCGACATCTTCAACGGGTCATAGTCGAACAGCGCTATGAACCATCTGTAGCCTTTAGACCCTTTTGACTTTGACCTTGACTTTGACCCACCACCAACACTGCTGCTAGGCGAACTCTGCCGCGACGACTTCTTCACACCACTCACCGCTACCGCATTGCTCCTGTTATTCTCATACAAATCAGCCTCATTGTCCACACTGGTCCGGCTCTCAGGCTTCTTTTTCCTACTGGCATCAGTCAACTTGGGCATTTGAGTGGGCATTTGAGTGGGCATTTGAGCGGGCACACGCTTGGCCGGCTCTGCCGGCACGGCCTTCGGTCTGTGAAGCTGGCTGACCGGGTCCTGCTTGGCCGCTTTTCGAGCATCTTCCAGAAAACTTTTGCTAAGCTTCATGGGCTCGCTGTCCTTTGACTCCGAGTTTCCGTCAAGGCTCAGCGTTCTCAGGGTGAGGGTCTTGGCGCCCATTAGCAGCTTGGAGCTCAGGGAAACGCTGGACGCAGTGGGGTTGAGTATTTGATGGACCCGGGTGCCGTCCAAATAGATGGAATAGCCGCCGACAGCGATGCCGTTGGACATTTGGTTAGGCAGGGAGATGACTGGGTGCCAGGTGATGCAGAAGGCGTCCAGCTCATTGGGGTCTTTGTCTATGGACAGGTGGGTGGGCTGGGCCAGGCAGCGTGAGGCCAGAGTGCGAAATTCAATGCTGGCTGCGTAATTGCTGTTCAGCTCGTTGGCATGGTTGTGGATTTGAGCTGTGATGGTTATTAGGTGGCTGGTGTCGGGCAAGAGGCCGGACAGCTTGAATCTGTGGACTCCGGGCCGCAGGGTTCTGTGCTCGATGCTGTCTATGGATATTATGTGAGAGAACTGGCTGGAACTTGGCCACCATGACACTATTGCTGATGCTTGGGACAAATTGTGAACAGCCAGGTTTGATGGAGCGAAAGAGCGGTCTTAATTGAAAAAGGACTCTTGTTTAAGTGGTGTCAAAATTATTTATTGTGGAGGTCTTTTGTAAATTATCCCCGTTTTTTTTTGCTCCTGAAATTTATGTTTCCGGGAAATTATCCCCGTTTTTTTTTGTTCCTGAAATTTATGTTTCCGGGAAATTATCCCCGTTTTTTTTTGTTCCTGAAATTTATGTTTCCGGGAAATTATCCCCGTTTTTTTCATTCCCGTGGCAAATTATTCCCAAAGTAAATTATATCCGAAAAATGACTAAAATAAAAATTAAAATTAACTGGAAATTATCCCCGATTTTTTTATTGCTGTTTTTTAAAGAGAAAAGAAATATTCAATTGGTTATTTAATAAAAATTTATTTAAATAATAATAAATTAATAAGCAAAAAAAATGGATTTCTCAATTTAGCTTTAATAAACTTGTGAGTTCTTAAATAGTTTTAGATCATGTTTTGAATAAAAGTGAAAAAAAACTTCAGTCTTTTTTATTATTGAATTAATAAGCAATATAATTTAATTGGACAATTAAATATTTTACTACAAAAAATTTTACTGGTCTAATTTTTTGGTGTAACAATCTTTTCCAATTTTATATATTCTTAATTTTCATTTATTTAGCTTATTTACTTTTTTTTTAATTCTTTTTTTTTTTTTTTTGTCTTATTTTATTAACTTTAATTTTATTTTTATTTTATTTTATTTCATTTTTATTTTATTTTTTTAATTTTTAACTTATTCTGAAGAAGCTCTAGCTTGGTACAGAAAACAAATAAATAAATAAATTTTTTTGGTGTCGGAAATTATTTCAATGGGGATTAATTCCAGATTTTCGAAAAGGGAATAAATTATTTTGGGCATATTTTGATTCGGAGACAATTTCCTTATTTTTAAACGGGGATAAATTCAACGGGAATAAATTCACGGGTATTAATTATTTCGGGGACAATTTACAGACAATCATTGTGGAAGTAATGGGAAATAAATTGTAAATAGGCTTTTAATTTTTTGTTTAACACTAGAAGCAGCAAAATCATTAAATGGAATCAAATGGATAAAAATTTATTGTTTGGATAAATCTATTCAAAACTTAATTTTAATTGAGCGAAAATACAAATTTAGCTAAAAAAAGTAGCTGGCAAAAATTTTATCTTCTAATGAATTCATTTCTTTTTGAGCCAATTCTTCGTCTTTCATGAAAAATACGCAAACTGTAATTTTTTTAATTTTTTAATTTTTTTAATTTTTCACCAATTAGGTGCTTCTAGTAGTATATACTTGATTTTGTACAAAGGATATTTTTTTTTATTAGAATTTAGTTAATTTAGAAAGTTATCGGGTCAAAAAAAGGGCTCACTGTAAAATGACAACATTTTCACACCTCGAGAGGAAAATGACAAATGTGTTAAAAAATTGTATTTTAACTTACCGAAAAAAAAGGAGGAGTTTTTTTTTTTCATTATTACTAAGCGTTAAAAAATTGTCATTTCCCTGTTACTTAAAATAAATTATAATAAAATGTGTCTAATTATTTAACTAAATATTATAAATTATTCCTAATTAATACTCGGATTAAGACTTAATATCAAAAACCACTCTCACAAATTCCCAATAATTACCCTAATTATCTTGTCAAAATGTACCAAATAATACTGATTATAAAATCCTTTAACCAAACTTCTTATATTTAGCTTATTTACTTATTTTTTTTAATTCTTTTTTTTTATATCTCATTTTATTAACTTTAATTTAATTTTTAATTTATTTTATTTTTATTTTATTTCATTTTTATTTTTTTTAATTTTTAATTTATTCTGAAGGAGCTCTAGCTCGGTACAGAAAACAAATAAATAAAAATGAAATAAATTCTTCTAAAAAAAAATTGAAAATTAGAAAAAACATGTCCAATAAACTTGAATATATTCCATCTAATAAAGGTGGATTAATGCTATATTACAATGGTCATTTATACCAAAAATTAAAAAAATCCAATAAAGATGGAACGCAACCATGGAGATGTCGAGATTCCCGATTGAAAGGCTAAAATTGCAAGGTTTTATGTTACACGCGCGAACTATTTTTTTTTTATATTTCTCCAACAAATGCCTTCCATCTAAACCATGTTAAATTTTCTTTTGGAAACTTACAATTTTGTTAATTATAATTTTTTCTAATTGGTTATTTTTTTATCAAATCAAATTAGTAATAATAAATTTTAATTTTAAATTAATCCCGTTTCATTTTTCTTTTTCACACATCTCTTTGTTAAAAATCTCTCGGATTAATCAAAAGGTTGTCATTTTACAGACGAACCCAAAAAAACTTACAAGACAAATACCGTCATTAATTAAAGACGGCAAAGAATATACTTCAGACACAGATAAAGAAAAAATTTTTGGTGATCTTTTAGTCACAACTTTTAGCCCTCATTTTGATTTTGTTGAATCTGATGATAATTGTGAAGTTTCACAAACAATAAAATATTTCTTTCTAAGTAATACAAAATAATTTAAAAGAGCCCTTCACACTTTTATAAATTAAAAATGCCACAATAAAACTTAAAGAGCTAAATTAAATTTAAATACTTATTTTGAAATTTTAAATTTGAATTTATTTAATTCGCTTCGTAAAACTTCAATACAAAGACATAATCAGATAAATTTCAAGTGAATTTATTTGTTCCAGAGGTGATTTTTTTAATCAAAAAAATATTTAGAATGTTCACTAACTTGATCCGAATAGAAGAGTGCATTCTTGTGGCTTCGACATTCGGTCTTTGCCCGCAGCCGCTTGGAGACTAATTCTATTAGGCACTGACAAGTCAATGTCGTCTATGACTGCAATCAGCTCATCGTTTCCATTGATTACACTGTGCAGCTCATTGTTAAGAAACAAATTGTAGTAAGCCACTTCTACATTGCTGTTAAAATCGCTTATTGGATTGTAATCACTTTCTATTGACTGCTCGAATGGCAATGGTGCACTCGGAGGGTCCCAGTAAATGAGCAGACTTTTTTCTGAACGCTTTTCCACTCGCAGATTATTCGGATAGGGTAGACCGATTTTAATCTGTTCCTCTTGCGCTGGATCGGACAAGTATTGTTTATCACTTTTTGAAACTATTGTTTGTTTGGGTGCCACTATTGCCTGAGGTGCAGTCAGCAACATGTCACTTTTTGTGGAATTTAATTTGAATTTTTGAATATTTTCCTTAAGTTGTATCAATATGTTTCCCAGTTTTACTTCGTAAGTACTCAATACTTCGGCCATTTTTGGACTTGACAAAACCTCTTGAAATATAATAAATTAAATTTAGATTAATAAATTATTTTTAAAAATTTTAAATGAATTTTTTATACATTGCTAATATTAGATGTTAAAAAAAACATGAAAATTAAAAAAAAGAAAATTTATAATTGGAATTATCTGGATTTTTGACGATTTTGTATCTAAATTAGCATGTTTATTAATAAATATAAGATTTTAAAAAAAATTCAATTTATTTATTTATAAAATTGATAATTGTGGCAGTGCTTTATTGCGAGGTTGTTACTTTTTAAATGCAAAACAACGCCTATTTACGCTGATTGTTTTAGGTATTTTATTTTGGGTCTCCCTTTTCAACACAAAAAAATAACCATTCAACACAATTTCAAAACGCTCAGCACAAAATGATTTCTTCTCAGCACAAAAATTAAAATTTGAAAAAAATACTTTAAGCACAAAAATTAAAAATAAAATAAATGCATTCAACACAAAAATAAAAATTTGAAAAAAGCGGCAGAGCAAAAAATGCCGAAAAATGGTTTTCTAGAGACTAGTTTTTTTTAATTTCTTTTCTTTAAGCTTCAAAATTTACTCTATTTACCTAACTTCCACTTATAAATATCATTAAATAAAATTTAAAATTAAAAAAAAATTATTTTATTATAACGTAGCGCTACTGTATAATAAAATAATTTTTTTTAATTGTAAATTAACGTAATTTGACGTAAATTTACGTAAAATCCACGTGGCGTAGCGCTACTGTAAATATTTTTGTGCCGAAAAAAAATATTATATTAAATATATTTTATTCTATTTTAGAAGTTTAAGAAGAGACATATAGATAAAAGATGTCAAAAATCTGGAATTTAAATGGGAAAGATATAATTGAAAATTTAATTTTTTTAAATTAATTAAAGTTTGGCGTTTCAATTATTTTTTAATAAATTGACGAATTTATCATTTTTATTACCTTTTTACGTTAAAAACGGCAAATTGAAGCTTGAGATCAGGATAAAAAGATCAAAATTTAAAATTTCTAAATTTAAATTCACTTTGTCTTCCCATTCTTACAAATGCTGCAAAAGTTGTTTATATTCTATGTTGTAATAAATGCAATAGTTTTTACATTTAAGAAACCAGCAGACAATTAAAGACAGAATTTCAGATCATTTGGGGGATATTGACTATTTTGGACCGTATGAGAAAAGAGTAAATCCTATTTCAAATCACTTTTTTCAATTCGTTTGTTGTATTTGATAAAGATTTAGACGATGATTTAAGATTAAATTTAGAAGCACAGTTGATTCAACTCTTCTTGAGAATAGAAATTAAAATATTAAATGAAAAATTTCCATATATGTATAGTAATCTTTTTAAAATTTAAATTTAAGCAATAAAACTTTGTAATAATTTTATCAAAAATTTATTTTTTTCTGTCCTTTTTTTTACTTCGGGCCATTAAAATCGATACCACAAAACTTAAATAAAATACCCCAAAATTTTAATTTTTCCCCCCCAAATATTAAATAAAACTCCCTAATTATTAGGATTATAAATAAAAAAATTAATATAAACAAAATTAAATAAAAAAACACTACTTTTTATTTATTTACACTTTTTTGATTTAAACTTCACTTTTTATTAAAAATTGAAGCCTAATTTAAAACAAAGTACCCTAATTTTTTATCTTTGACACTTATTAATAAAAAAAAAACAATGGAAAATAAAATAAAATGTCTAGTTCAGTCAGCATTTTAGAAAACCAATTTAATGAATTAAAAGTTTCAAAATTTAAAAAAAATTAAAAAATTTTAAAATGTCACCAAAGTTTCAAAATGTAAAATATTTAAAAATTTTCAAATTTTTAAATATTAAATTTTTTAAAATTTTGAAATTTTGCTTACATTTCAAAATATTTTTTTAATATGACAAAGAAACAAAATCGTGTGATCTATGCGGTGTGCATATGAAGAAAAGACGCTACTGGGCTTGTCCAAACAAATGTGGAAAATTTTTAAAAATTTAGTGTCACAAGTAAAAAAATGTTTTTTTTTTTATTTTTATGTATTTTCTTATTTTTTATGGTTATTCTAATAAAATTAGGGTAAAAACTTAAAAATTTGGGGTATTAGAACTAAATTTCTCTTTTACTTCTAATTTATCTTTTTTTATATGATAATTTTTCTAAAATTTCAAAACCAAAAAAAATTTTTTATAGCATTTTTTTTTATATAGCAACAGAAACAAAAATTATTGATCAAAGAAGGAAGCGCTACTTCAAATGTTCTCGTTGCAACAAAAGAGCATATATTTATGTGCATCGAAATAACCTACAAGTAACGATGTATTTATAAGTGATTGAACACAATGATCGAGCCGAAAGCTCAAGGATACCAGCAAAAAACCAAAGATAAAATACTCAGTCTATATTTTGAACAAAATATGAAAGCGAAAGACATTGGAAGATGGCTTAGAAATAGATTTTTAAAATCGATCGATCAACCGTCTCTAAAATCCTGAAAAGAAGAGAAGATATTATAAATTAGGTGATTTGTCTAAAAATAGTCAACCAAATACTGAAAACACCTTAGAACACGTCATGGATAAACATAAAAAATGTTATCCATCGTTTGACATGAGCTGTGATGATTATTTAGACGTTGAGAATGACTGTATGATTTCTTATATTCCATCTGACGATGAGATAATTGATACTGTATTGGTAGAAAACAATTTAAAAACTAAAGATGAAACAGTGGTTGAAAAAAAGCCAGAAGAAGATGAAGATGACGAGATTGAGCCTGAATTCGTGACTGCCCAGATGGGGTACGATGAGCTTGTTACTTTTAATAGATTTTTAAGTCAATGTAGTAGAGTTACTAATGAAGATTTGCGTTTTTTAAAGAGTGTAAATATTAAAGTAGAAGTAGAGCAATTAAAAAACTTAAAACAAGTTACTTTATTTGATTTAATTAAACTTAATAATTAACCATTTAATTTATTTTGTTTGTTGTAATTGTAAATAGAAATTTTACATAAACAGTTTTGTCACCTTTTAGTTTTATCCCCACTTGATACCAGAGACATTTGGGGTGATATAAGTGAGATTTTACTGTAATTTAAATATTGGTTATTTGGAAGTCAAAGATTTAACAATCAACAATATTGTAAGTCGAAGTTAAGAAAATATTAAGACATCAAAGAAGAGAAAGACACAATCATACCTTTTGGAAGAGATTCTAGAGCATTAGAAAACGAGAGTGAATCAAATTTAACTCTTTCGACAAAATTGGATGGTGCAAGACCTCGTCTTCCATTCAACAACTCTCCACTAAAATAGCCCTCGTCTTCCTTGTCACTCAAAACAAACAAATAATCTCCAGCTTTGAGCGCCAGCTCCAATGCCGGGTTCTGATTTGGCGAATTTTTCATCGGGTCATAGCTATACTTGCTCAAATACAAATAATACTTTTGTTTGGGCCAATCCTTTTCTTCACACTGAACACTCTTCTCATCACACACCTTGGGCATAACCGGCGTAGTCTGTGCGCTCGAATTTCTCTTCATCTCATCAAACATGTTCACATTGATCGCCTGATTCCTGCTCACCACCTTGACCTCTGCTATTTTAACAGTCTGACTGCTCTTCACCTGCACCTCAATTTTGTCCGTGTTCACCGCTCTACTCTCCATAAACTTGAACGAATCAAAGTCGTAAGTTTGAACATGTCGACTAACTTTTTGTCTTTCAACTTCCTTTGTGTGTCTGTCGACTGCTTGTTGCTCGATGTTTTCTCTGCAGTGGTTGAGTGGCGAAGTCTGGCATTCGACCGTGACTGACTGTTTGCCGGCCAAATGGATCACTTGAAATTGAGGTAAATGGGCCTGCATCGGCGACATCATGGGCGAAAGGATTGGCTGTTGAGGAATGGCTATGGAGAGCAGTTGTCCGTTGGCGTGAACGTACGGCACGTACTGGCTTTTGGGCGAGTGATTTTGAGAGTGATTTGGCGCCTGGTGGCTCTGATACATCGAGTATGTCTGCGAACAGTTGGGACACAAAGGCAGCAGGCGTTCGCGTCTGGCCCTGATTGATTCTAGTTCAAGCAGGATTTCCTCGTGCTTCAGAGCTTGCAGCTCGGTCTTTTTCTCAACGTCTTTGAGCTTTTCTTCCAGCATTTCGATTGTTTCCAGTTGCTCCTTTTTGACCGAGTCGTGGGTCTGCTGCAGTTTTTTGTAGTCGTCGTGTTTTTTGCGCAGCTCGTGGCTCACCTTTTCCAAACTTGTTTCCAGATTGCTCTGATTTTGGTTGGAGTCGCGCAGCGATTTGAGCGAGTTCTCCAGAATTGTTATGTGAGAGGTCAAGGTCATGCATTCGGCCTTTTTCGACTCGGACTCGATTGTGATAGAGGTGAGGTTCTTGCGCAGTTGATTGCACTCTTCGTTGATCAGGTCAAGTGAGACGAGTCGGCGCCGCGAGTCTGACAATTGCATGCTCAAGTCGGTGTTGGATGTTTTTAAATCATCGATTTGTTGGATCAATGAGTTGGTCTTTTTTCGTTCTGATTCGAGAAGTTTTTCCAGCTGTGTGCACTCTTGGTCTTTTAGTCTCAAATCGTTTTGCTTAAAAAATCAACTTTTAATTTAAACAATTATCATGGGATATCAGTTCTTTCACCAATAGCAAAAATATTCGAAAATATAATAAATAGCTCATTATTTTGAATTGAATAAGATACTCTTTAAAGGTCAACATGGATTTAGATCTGGACGTTCTTGGCAAACAGTCATTCATGAGTATATTAGTTAATTAAATAGAGCCGAAGAAACTTGTTACCCACACTTTATTCACTCACTTACTTGATGATCAACTCGTGTTTAAATCATATATATAGAATACGTTACTATGTTATTAATTAAAACGCCTCGCAATACTTCTAGAATCAGAATGAAATTCTATTCAATAAGATGCATCATCTCTAACGAGATTAAGATGTCAATGCTGTAAATAAGAAACGAACACAACCCTTTAAAGACATTATATAATATTACATTATATTTATATTATATTATTACAATAAACTATTAAACAACTATCCTTCTTAATATTCCAGTAACAACTTGGTAGCAGCGATAGAAGCAACAATTGATCAATTGAGAAGTATCAGAAACTAGTTAAATAAGATAAATTTTAGAATGTTCATTTTGGTACCAATTGAATACAAAAAGCCGTTTGATTCATGAAAGTGGAAGAACTGAAAGGAGTACTCTTGGCTCAGGCTAGATGCTTAGATGCGAGATACTTGGTCTCAGAAAACGATGAACTTGTGTGGGTAACAAACTCATGTCTCTTTGTTTATTGGCTAGAGACAGGAATAAGTATTAAATCTTAAGTATAAGTACTTATTTTATTATTCGAATTTTAAGTATAAGTATAAGTAACAACTTAAGTTCGCTCAAATTATAAGTAAGTACTGCTAAAATACTAAAGTACTTAAATATGAAAGGTCCACTTAATGATGATTTAAACAATTTAATTTTTTTTAATTTTTAATATTAAAAAAAATGATAGTAAAAAATATAATTTGATAAAAACTTTAAAGTTGGGAGGTAAAATTTGTAAATAAATGAATCTATGTTCCCAAAAATCAAATACTTGGATACAAAAACTAAAGCTCCTTTAAATTAAAAATTATTAATTCATTCAATTCTTTATTTTTATCGATTTCGAGAATTAGGCATTCTAACAAATAGCTTTATTCAATTTGTTCACATAAACTAAAAATTATTCACCTAATTCGAGATTTGTTCACTTAATTCTATTTTGATTCAGCTTTTCCTGAACAAAAAAATAAGGTAAACAAATAATTCACAAAACGAGAGAACAAGAATTGTTCGTGAACTATGGTTTAACAAAGCGACTCCATCCAATTTTTCAAATAATTAATATTAATTTAAATCTAAATGAAGTATTTATCTTTTTTTTCATTTTTTTTCATTTTGTTTTATCTTATTTAACTTTATTTTTATTTTATTTTCGTATATTTTCATTCGTAAGAAGCATTAGCTCGATATAGATAAACAAATAAACAAATAAATTTTTTGAAAGTTATAAAAAGAATTTTCAATATTATTTTTTAATTTTCAAACAAAAATTCAATTGAAATAAAGAGTTTAATTTTAAATAAGAAAATGCTTGCAATATTAACTTAAAATATTTGAAACATCGCACTTTTTCAATGCTATTTCAACATTGGATACAATTTTTAATTCAAACACAAAAAATTAATAGACTATTTTATAAACTCAGCAATTGTACATAAACTGTAAAGGGCAATTTCGAACATTTTCACCTTTTATACTCTCTTAACTATGTATATTTTGAATTATTTTTATTATTTATTATTTTTATTCAATTTCAGCTACTTTCTATTTTTGAAAAACTAAAAACTTTATTTTATTTTAATCATTTTTAGCAATAATTGGGTTTAAACGAAGGCGTAAGCCATTCGGACGAACCTGGGGATCACACACATCTATTTGTTTTGGATGATTTTTTTCCTTCAAAATTTTATTTCAATGATACATTCATTATTGAAAAATTGAAAAATAAATTGGATGCATTTTTTGCATCTTTAATTTTTATCATATATATACTTCTAAGCTCCTTAGTCGATTTGATGGTAGATTTCCTCGCAAAATTTAAAATAATGGAAAAATTGAATATAAAAGAGAGTACAAAATGAAAAATAATGATTGAAATTAAAAAAAAAAACAAAATTAACATTTAAGTAAAATATTTAATTCAATTTTTTAGAAAACCCTTAAACTTTGTCATATTTATTACATTTTATTTTTTTACTTTTTTACATCACCTTTAAGGCATTCATTGAAATAAATAAATAAATAATCAAGGTAAATTTTTAATCTGATGAATATCATTTAAGTATCATTTGACCTAACCCTAACTGTTTCTGCTAACAGATAAACTTGGAAATTTTTTGTGCATTAAGGTTTTGGAGTTAATGTTATTTTTTTTATTGAATTTCAATTGTATTTTTAATTTATATTTCTATTAATTTATCCATATTTTATCATGCCTATGAGGCTTAAGCCACTTAAAAAATAATAATAAACAGTATGAAATTGGCTTCTTTAAGTTGACGATCAATTCAAGATATCATTTCAATTTAAAGTGTTTATCTAATTAGATGTTTAAAAATTAATCTTTCAACTAATTTAGATAATTTAGATGATAAGTGGATTAAAAAAAAAATTTCTTAATCGATTGATAAATTCGATTTTTAAATTTAAATCTTTAAACTCATTTTTGTAAGCTTTTAAATTAATTATCTCTTAAGTATATCTTATTGATCACCAACTTGAAGATGCATTGAAATTGATTCGATATTTTAATAGTATTTAAATTGAAAAAAAGAGAAAGTTGTTTAGATCTAGAGTGCTTAAATCAAAAAATTTCAAATTTAAAAATTTTTTAACATAAAATGTTTGATTTTCAAAATAATTTATAGAAAATTTTACATCAATAGTTTTTTCCAAATCCAAAAATAAATCATCAAAAAATAACTACAAATATTTTGCTAAAACCAAAACTTTAAGTCTCAATCTGCACTGCAAAACCCACTGGCATATTGAGAGTTCTAATTAAGCTTAAAATCATGCATTCCAATTATATTTGATTAAATTCACAAATTTTAATCTGATTTTCTTTTAAATTATTATTTAGACATTTTCTGCTAAAAATTCTCAACTTGCTTTCATTTATTTAACGAAGTAAATCAAATTAAAAATTAAATTTGATGATGATGAAATGAGAAAAAAAAATTGAATTATCTTAGAAAATTGCCTATAAAATATTTGTCCAGAAAATGCCTTAGAAAATTGAATTTTTTATACAGATTTCTAAAGAGCCAAAATCTAAATCTAAAAAATTATTTAGCTTTGTTAAAATCACTTTAAAGGCTTGTTCTAAAATCTCCATTTATTATTTTCATGATACATTTTAAATACTTAACTTATTTAATACAGCCAACTGAAAGAAATAAAATAAGAATTAGCAATTTTAATCATTTCGAAAATATCATCTAAGTAGAAAAAAATCAATAATTTATAGAATATTTCTTGATAATTTAGTTGAAATAATACGAGAATTATTTCAAAGGTCTTTGTTATTAAGATTGTTAAAGAAATTTAAAAAAAAATCTGTAATTCATGGTTTCAAAATAAATTTAGAAGATTTAATTTGAACTTGTTACATCAAAAATTTCAATTAAGTATCAATTAATAGAAAATTTAATTTATAGACAATTAAAAAAATCAGACAAAACTCATAGATTTACGAAAAAAATTTTTTAGGAAATAAGACCATTTTTTAAAATTTTTTCAATTTATTTTGTAAATTTCGATAATATTTTCTGTTTTTAAAAATTTTTTTATAAATATTGGAAACCTCGTAGTCACCTGAATCAATTATTTCTAGTTTAGATAGAAAATTTAAGCTATTTTCTTTGTCATTTGAGATTTTAAAATTACAAAAATTATTTTTGTGTACAGTCAACTTTAAGATAAAAAATGTTTAATTTTCCAGCAAATAAATTTTCTTGTAAAAAATCTAGAAATAAATGCTCGAGAGCAATCAGAAAAGCTGTCCATGACTGGGAGCTATTCTTGGCAAAAGAGGCAAAAAAGAAACCGAAATTACTTATAACTACATAAATGGATAGAGAAAAATAAAATGCATCCTTTGCTCCTTAAAATTTGCTATAAAGAAATATCATGCGCACTTTCATTAATATTTATAAAATCGTTTAATGAAGAAGAACTGCCAAAATTGGTTAGATTAAAAATTATCAGTGCAAAATTGTCATAGGAAAAAAAAACAATATAATCATCGTAAAATTGTCAAACCAAATAAAAAATAAATTGAATGTCAAATCTGATTGGCGATTAATTTCAAGGAAAATATATTTTTGAATTAAATTAGAAGAATATTAAATGAAGCTAATATAAATAATATTCAATTTGAATAAAAATAAAAATTATTTAATTAAAAAATATTTGAGTCATAGAAATATAAATTGAAAATGAAAATAAATAACTTATACTTATCAGATAAAACAAATAAATAAATAAATAATAATTTATCTACTCATACTGTTAATCAAAATCTTAAAATCAAAAAATGGAACAAGAAATTTTATATCTTGACACCGAATACAACCAAATTATTTTCGAAGTCGAACATTGCCATCCACTTTTATCCAACTGTGAAATTGATTGTATTATGTTTTTCAAAAAACTAATCTATGATGTCATAAAAGATCATGGCATTCCTCTCATGGATGCATATGACCGTCAGTACCAAAAGCTAACAGAAAAATATTAATATAATGAAATAGCCGAAAATTGGAAACCATTCACCACTATCAAATTCAAAGTCAAATTTGAGATAAAACAGGAACCAGACGAAACCAAAATCTCCCAAAAATTATCAAATAAGAAAATGTATCTTCTTTACATAAAAGTGGATCAAAAATGGACATTTAAGATTATAAACCGGTTTCACTAACTTCAATTGTCGGGTAGGTAATAAAAAGAATGCGTATTGATGAAATAATGAGCTATAATACAATTAAATCTCTAAAAAACAACATGGGTTTCTTCCTTACAGATCTTGTTCAACAAGCCTTTTAGAGTTCATTGATAAAGCAACTTATGAATATGAAAAAGGCAAAAATTTTTAATTAAGTATACTGACTTCTCAAAGGCTTTTGATAAAGTTCCTCATGAAAAATTGATAATAAAACTTGAATCATATGGTTTAAATGTTAAACTTCTTAGCTAGATTGAGTCGATATTGATTGGGAGTATACAAAGAGTTTTTTTTGTAAAGTTGTATCCAATTGGAAGGTAGCTCCAAGAGAAGTACAACAAGGATCCGTACTTGGTCCAATCCTATTTATAATTTATATCAATGATCTCCTTGAAAGTTTCAAAAGTTTCTGTCTTGGATATGCTGATGATTTGCAATCAATTGATCTGTCCGAATTCTCAAACATAGGATCATCAGAACTTCATAAAGATCTCCTAATGGAATGGACAGAAAATTGGTCAACTAATCTAAACATGAACAAATGTAAAGCAATATATGAAAAAGGACGAAGAAAGAAAGAAAGAGGAAAGAAAAAGGACAGGTTTGACGCATGTTAGTTTCCCTGTGGAACAGGTGATCCTGGAGCCCTAGTGTAACAAAGAAATTATTTCTTATGGTAACCCAAACCCTTACTCTGTGAAGCAGCTACCATGAATGAATTCCTTAGAAAGTCGTCTCCGCAAGTGTGCTTGATGTAGCTTTGTAGTTTTTATTAAACATATTTATCATATTTAAAGCATGTCAGAAGCTACGTTCTTATATGCTTTTAAGCTTTAAAAGCAAATTGGGAGTAAAATAAAAACATTTAACTGTATTTATCTTTTTTAAAGCATATTTTGACGCAAATTTATTCTTAATTGACACCAAAAAATTACAATTACCTGTGCAAATCAAACCACCAATTCAAAATAGGTTTCTAAACCAAATTAATTTATACTTCACCAGTTCAATTTTTTATTCCCCAAAAATATTATAACTAGTATTTTTCATAATGTACAAATATTCATATTCATAATAAACAATAACCTAAAATTTTATTACGTCGGAAATAAAAATAATCAACAAATCGATCAAACATATGTTGAAAACTGGATGACTGTTCAACTTTATTGTGATTGGGATGAATTCGAGGATTAAAAAAAGCACGAACTTTTACTAATTGTCATAGTACCCGATTAAGTCGATTTCAAGAACGGAAAATGTACATGTAGATGGTACATCAAGAATAACATTTACAAGCACTTGATTGGTATATCAAAAATTCTAAATACTCCTGGATATGAAATACCATTATCAGCGAAAAATATTCCTATCGGCGAAAAAAGAAAACTTGGAAGACCTGGAAAGGCAAAACAAGCCTTGATAGTTCAGTAATTATTTTTGGTTTGATTTGTATTATTATTGGTGATAAAAACTATTATTTTGGTTGAATTAAATATTTTTTTGGTTTAAAATAATTAATAAATTTGGTTAATAAAAAATATTTTTTTTGGTGAAAAATATATTTATTTGGTTCATTTTTTATTATTTTTTTGGTTAAGTAGAAATTTAGTGCCATTCTGAAGGAGCATTAGCTCGGTACAGATACAAAAATAAATAAATATTAAAGAAAGCATTTTAAATAAATTTAAGTAGAATATTACTATTATTATTATTATTATTTTTATTATTATTAATTTAAATAAACTACGCCGCATTGGCGATTTGAGTAAAAAGAAAAAAATCTATTAAGTAAAGTCAAATGACTAAAGTTTAAAAAAAAAAATTTTAAGTCAAGTGTTAAGACCCAAGTCTTGACATGTCTCTACTTATTACATAATCTTGAATTAACTGCCGCTGATGCACATGTTCTAGCTACTATATAAACCACTACTTCTTTTGTTACATTGGGTTGTTTAATAAGTTTTTTCGTCGATTTTTAAATGAAAAAATCTCATCAAAGATTAAACTTTTTAATGCAATGTTGTACATCATTTGAATGAGCAACTCTTATTCTTTCAAATGATATATAAGATTATATGTTTGCTTTTTAAATTTCTCATATAATTAACTAAATAAAAATGTATGACAAAAAAATGCATATCCGCAATTGCATGTTATTCAAGTTTAACGAAGAAAAAAATGCGACAGAGGCTACCAAATCGATTTGTTTGGTATATGGCGACTACGCTCTGACTGTTCGCACTTGTCAAAATTGGTTTGCTAGATTCAAAGCTGGAGATTTCGACCTCAATGGCAAAGAACGCGTTGGGAGAACCGTCGAAGCTGATGACGCGAATTTACAAGAGCTGCTTGAGGAAGATCCGAGGCGGTCGACTAGACAGCTCGCTAAAGAGATGTGCGTAACAAATGACACCGTTTGGAATAGATTAAAAGCATTAGGAAAAAAAGTCTAGAAAAAAACGAAAAAACTTATTAAACAACCTAATAACTTTGAATTCCATTTAATAAACTACTAATAAACTATTAAATGAAATTGTCTTGTTTATTTCTTGGCTTAAATCCCTAAAGTCCAAAACCAAGACTTTACACAAGTCAAATCATTGACTTCACCAAAAAATGACTTAAAAATAATTTGATTTTAGAATTACGCACAAGTGTGAAAGGAGGTCAGGAAAATCGACAAAAAATAGGGGCCATTGTTTTAAACACTTTACATTTGAAAGAGAACAAAAAAAAGCTTACCAAACTGTGAATCTGAGCATTGAGTATTTTCATTTCATATTCATACTTTTCACTAGACTCACTCAATTTTCTACTCCGCGAATCAAAATCGTTCCCTCTGTCACCTCTTAGTCTTTTCAGCTCATCCAGTTCTCTTTCCAAATTGGCACATTTGCTTTTGTAGGAGTCAATCTTGTCGATTTCAATGTGTCTCAAAGACAAATCAGCAGCCAAACTCTCATTTCTAAGCGTTTGATCAGTTAGCCGATGTTCTAGCTGATCTCTGGATGCCTTACTCTCATCCAATTCATGTCTCAAATTTTCATTTTCACTCCGTAAACTTTTGATCAAATCCTCATTTTTTCCATTAGTCAAGGCCAAGTCAGCGCACTCTTTTTCCAGTGATCGAATGCGACAAACTTTTTTCTCCATGAGCTCAGCCTGGCTGTGTTTGGCAGCCAATTCTTTTTCCAAACTAGCAATTTTGCTCTTTGCCAAACCCAACTCTTGTTCAGTGTGGGCCAATTGTTGACTCAGCTTGTTCAACTCTTCGTCTTTGGACATCGAGTTCGAGCTGAACTGGTTGCACAGACTCAAATTTTCATCGTTCAAGATTTTCAATTTTTCCAGATAGTTCTGTATCTCAGCATCCCGCTGCTTCATCACATTTTCCAGCTCACATTTTTTATCACCCAACTGCTGCCTTAAATAGTCTATTTCGTCTTCGTACTTCAAGTTCAAGTCCTTGAGAGTGACTAGTTCTTTGTGCATGTCGTCACTGGCCTGCACACCACTCCTAAGACTGTTCACTTCTTCCTCCAAGCTATTTTTTTCCTGCTCGATTTTTTTCAATTTCTCAGCCTGTTTTGAATTTAGCAGATGCATTTTTTCCTTGAGCTTCTCGCGCTCGCTCTTTTGCTGCGCTCTCAAACCCTCCATCTCGCTCTCTAAAATCTGATTGGCTTGTTCTAGAGAGCGAATCTTTTGTTCGTTAAGATCGTTGCTCGAGTGTCTGGACTCTGTGAGAGAGTCAATTTCTTTTCTCAACAAGCCCTCTTTGTCTGTCAGCTCGCACAGTGTTTGTTCGTTGTGTTCAATTGTGCGATCCAGGTCCTTGATTTTGTTGTTCAAAGCGATGTTTTCGTCTGTTAGTATGTCACTCCTTGTTTTCAAGCTGTTCATCTCGGCCTCTAGTCTTTCGCATCTGGCCTCATAGTCCGCCACTCTTCTCTCCAAATTTAGGTTTGTTTCTTTTAGTGTGTTGGCATTGGACGCTTCTTTTTCTAGTTGTTTGCATTTGGTCTCGAATGCGCTGAGTCTTTGCAGCTCGATTTTGAGCGCTTGGTTCGTGTCGACCAGAGCTGTGTACTGGAGCGGGTCGATTTTGTTTGGGTCGTCGGCAGGGCTGTCCGGCGACCGGCTCCGGTAGCTGGTGTTGCGGGAGAGTGGCGAGCGCATGTGCTCTGGACGTGACGGGATCTGAGGTAGCTTTTTGTTTGTCTCGTAAATTGGCTCGTCTTGATCGTACTTGGGACGATGGTCTCTTGGAACGTTGATTTTGGGCGAGCTGTTTGATGAAGTTCTGGACTCTGTTCTTTGTCGTGTTGGCTGAGGGGATCTTTGAGCCGATGGCATGTTGGACTGTGCTGGGTTCGGCTCCAGGTTTGTCGCTATTGATGATGTCGCGGTCGCGATCATTTCTTTGGTTTCTGGAAGCCAGTTTGTCTTGAAAAAAAAATGTTACTCTACCGGAAAGGACAAATGGACAGAACAAAATTGGCAAATTAAAGTTCATAGAAACAGTCTGGTTTTAGGCAGCACCGACGTGCCTTCGACAATTTGGTATTTTTAACTCAAAAGGTCTCTGAGACTTTAGTAAGAAAGAAAAAAGTATGTTTCATGGCATTGTGAAATTTCATACAAAACTTCCAATACAAAAATAAACAAAATTTATAACTTATGTTCTAAATGTCAAAAACTTGTTCTCTAAATGAAAAAGTGTTGAGGCCGGTCGAGAGGCCATGTGGCCGGCCAGATTTTTGAAGACCGTGTGGTGGCCGTCCCAGGATCGGCCAAATGACGGACCGGCCGTGAAGTAGCCGGCCACAAAAAAATTTACTTAGATCATTAAAAAAATTTAAAGGCATTAAAATTAGCATTTATTATTTATCAAATACTAGATTTCATCTCAATGAGTCTAGACAAAAGTATTCCTGTTGATGTGATTCTGCTAGATTTTGCGAAAGCATTTGATACTGTTCCGCACAGACGACTAATAGCTAAATTGAAAGCGTATGGCTTTGATGGTCTGACACTAAAATGGATTGAAGCTTTCTTGAAACATAGAAGACAACGAGTTATTCAAGGTGAAATTTTGTCGGATTGGGTTGAGATTTTTAGCGGTGTACCACAAGGGTCAGTGATTGGTCCACTATTGTTCGTTTTGTATATCAATGATCTAACTAAAGGAATAGAGAATGTTGTGAAATTGTATGCAGATCATACTAAAATTATCTCGCAAACGGTATTAGAAATAAGCGCCGCGAAACTACAATCAGATTTAGATTTAATTCTCAAGTGGACTCAAGATTTTTCAACAGAACCGCTAACATATGGAACTCGCTGCCAAATGAATTAGTTGAAGCCCCCAATGTTAAGAGCTTTAAAGCAGGCATTGATTGCTGGATGAGCAGCAATCAATCACATCAGCTGTCTTAGTGTGCCTTATCAGCACACTCGCTGGCTAGCCAGCTACAGTCAAAACTACTACTACTACTACTACTACTACTACTACTACTACTAAATATTTTGAATTCGGAATTTTTGTTTTTTTTTTTTAAAAAGGCTTTAATTTAATAAAACATCAAAATAAAAATTTTCAAAATTTAATCCAAACAAATTATTTGAAATAAATTAATAACAATTAAAAACTAAAATGTCGAAATCAAAATTAATAATTATATAATTTAAGGATTTCTGAAAAATAGCGAAAAAATTTGAGATAATAATTAAAAATTACCTTATTCAAAATATTTTATAAAAAATAAATGCTATTTTTAATGCCTTTAAATTTTTTTAATCATCTAAGTAAAATTTTTTTTGGATCGTTTTGTGGCCGGCCGGTCTGCACACGGTCGGCCGTTTAACGACCTTTCAGTTGGCCGCCGCCCAACACTATACTGAAACAAAGTGAAGCAACTTTTGTTTCAGTTACTGTGGAATTCTGCAAAATTGCACTCTATTTAAAAGTTTTAAAAATAAAACAAAATTAATTTGCACAGATTTAGCAGAATTGCACAGTAGGTGAAACAATAGTTGTTTCACTTTGTTTCAGTTACAGAACAAGTTTTTGACATTTAGCACAAAAGTTATACGATTTTTTTATTTTTGTTTGATTTAAAATTTGAAAGAAATTTCTCAATGCCATGTCTCCTCTTCTACAACATCTTTCAGGCTTTTGACAAGGTATGGCACAGTGGTTTAATCTACAAACTCACCAAAATTTGGGCCCCTCTCTACATTCTAGAGAGAGTTGTTAACTTTTTAAAAAATCGAATTTTTTTCGATGAAAATAAATAACTTTGTCTCGGATTCAGGATCAATATATACTGGAGTTGCCCAGGGTGCAGTCATTAGTTCTTTACTCTTTACTATTTTTATTAATGATATCCCCAAGTAGGACCAAAAAAAAACAGTCATATTCCTTGTTATTTGCCGATGACCTGGTGCCCTTTTTTATCTTCAAAAAATAAGGCAACATTGTAAGCGTTATAAACAGGGACGACCAAAAGTTGCTTAAGCAACATTAGGCAACTTTTGAACAACTTTTAGCATTTTTTTTGCAACAAAGAAAAAATCATGGTTTTCGAGAACCGGTGGATCAAAGCGAGAATTTTGATGATGATATTTTGCCATTAGAATGTTAAATTGAAACAGAAAATTGAATTGTTTTTTTATTTTTAAATTAGAATTTGGAATGGCTTTTTTATACCTGACTGAAATTTTTTCAAAATTTCTGAATTTCTGAGATTTCTGAAAAAAAACTCTGAAGAACTTTTAAAATATCTTCAGACACTATTTTGAAAGGAAAAATTCAGAAATTTTTTTTCTTAAAACTTTTATTTGTAAAAATTTCTGCCAAAAAATTCGAAAAAAAGTAAACAAAAAAAGCATTGTTCTAATTTATAAAGACTAAGTACGACAAAATAAAAAAGAAAAAAATTAAACAGAAACAAATTGATTATGATTTATTTTATTTATTTGAGTTACAATTGTTTCTTTTATTTCAGATCTAATTTCTGTTAACAAACTTGTGTCAAAAAGTTTTTATTTTATTTATTTATTTGTTTTCTGTACCGAGCTAGAGCTCCTTCAGAATAAGTTAAAAATTAAAAAATAAAATAAAAATGAAATAAAATAAAATAAAAATAAAATTAAAGTTAATAAAATAAGATAAAAAAAAAAAAAAAAAAAAAAAAAAAAAAGAATTAAAAAAAAAGTAAATAAGCTAAATAAATGAAAATTAAGAATATATAAAATTGGAAAAGATTGTTACATGTGGCTCATGTTTAAATAGTTCAAGTTTCAGGAAAAAAAGAAGAAATAGTAAGGTAGCAATTACACAATGGAGTTGGGTAGTCAATATATCTTGATTCGAAACCTTCTTTGTATTCCTTCACCAGTCTTACAACCAATGGAATAGAATGACTCAGTCCTGTCCCAACATATCTCTCACTCAATTCAAAAAGCCGATTCGAGACTGTTAGTAATTTTAGTTTATTAAAAGCCTCATGATGTACGATGTTGGAGGGAGTATCATATTTTAACTTAAGAATAGATCTGACTGCTGTATTCTGAATTGCTTGTAGTTTTTTGATATTATTTTCTGAAAATGAATTTAAGCAAGGAAAAGAATAGTCTAGAATTGATCCGACTAAAGATTTATATAGATTTCCTAGTGTGTTCTGATTAAGACCCCATTTTTTGTTTGACAATATCTTAATAATATTTAGCCTTTTATTGCAGCGCTCTTTAATTTCATCTACCAGTATATTAAAGTTTAATTTAGAATCAAATTTAATACCAAGAAACTTGATTTCTTTTTGTCTCTCTATTCTGTTTCCATAAATTTTTAAGTTAAGATTATCACTCTCTTTTTTGTACCTAGAAAAGACAACTGAACACGACTTTTCAACTGATATCTTCATTTTCCACTTAATAAGCCATTGTTCTAGTTCGTTGAGGTATTTATTGATCTTATTTTCTAGGTTCCCCTTTTTGTTATAAATGAAGAATGTAACTAGATCATCTGCGAAAAGCAGAGAGTATTCATTATTTGTTTTGTTTCTTTTAGGGATGTCATTAATGTATATACTAAATAAAAGAGGACTAATTACTGAGCCTTGAGGAACACCTGCAGTTATTTGATATTCTTCGCTCAAATGGTCATTCACATTTACCTTAAATGTCCTAGAGTCTAAAAAGGATTTTATCCAGTTAGTCAAGTAATGAGGTGGAATTATTTTAATCAATTTAAAAAGTAAACCTTCATGCCAAACCCTATCAAAGGCTTTAGAAATATCAAAAAAAAGGCCGCAAACTCTTTTTTTTCTATTAAATGATTCCACAATTTTTTGAATTAAGAAGAAAAGATTATCTGCTGTTCGCCGGTGTTTCCTAAATCCAGATTGCTCCTGGATAAGGAGTGAATTTTGTTCCAAAAAATTGTATAATCTTGAATATACTATGCGTTCCAGTAGCTTTCCTAAACAACTCGTTATACTAATTGGTCTATAATTTAAAGGATCTTGTAAAGTAGAGGCCTTTTTTTGAATCATAGTAATGTAAGATGTTTTCCACGCTTTCGGGACTCTACCTTCTCGAAGAGATAAATTAAAAAGTTCTATGATTTCTATTAATGAATTTCTAGGTAAGTTTTTTAACATTAAATTATGAATTTGGTCAGGTCCTGATGCCGCTTCATTTTTTAATCTCTTTAAAGCCATAATTAATTCATTTAAGCAAATTGGATCATTAAAATTAGACTGGTTATAATTCCTAAAGAAAACAGAGTTAGAATTTAGTATTTCGATATCTTTCTCAGTATCAATTAAATCAGAATTAGGACTAAATATTGAAGATAAGAGTTCTCCAAAGCATTTTCCCTTTTCTTCATTAGTTTTGAATTCCCTTTCATTTAAAATCAATTTAGGAATTAAATTTGATCCTTTTTTTGTTCTAAATTTATTTATTTTTTTCCAAAAAGGTCTACTTGTCAGTGGGTTTTTTCCCATCTTCTCAATAAAATCAAACCAATTTTGATTCCAGAATTTTTTTAAAGAGGCCTTTAACTCAGATGTAAGTTGATTAAATTTTTGCTTGAGCTTTTTACAGCGAGTTTTCTGGTAATTTCTTCTTACTTTCCTACGTTCTTTTATCAAATTAACAATGATATAAAAAGTTGATTTCTTAATTAAATTTATAGTCTGAGCTAAAGTAAATTTTATCAATTATCGAGTAAGTGATAAGTATATCAAGTTAAAAGATTTAAGCTTTAATTTCCGTCATTTTCGGTCAATAAGCGGCATTCTATCAAAATATGTTAAAAAAAAATTTATATAAAGAGTTTGGCATTTTATTTTTGGAAAGATTTACAAATAAAATAAAAATATTTTTAGAAAGCTTCCTGAAGATTTTTCAGAATTTTTTTCTTTTATTTTCCGAATAAAAATAGTTTGCATGTTTTTTTTTTAGAGTTTATCAGACCTGACTGAAGTTATTTCAGAATTTCTGAAATTTCTGAAAAAAACTCTGAAGAACTCTGAAAAAAAAACATGCAAAATTTTTCTATGCCTAAAATATTTTAATTAATAATTTTTTTTTAGAATTTTTTTGTTTTGTAAATGACTCTTTTTAGAACACAAAAATTTAACCGGGTTATGAATATATGTAATTTTTTTTTTTAAATAAAAAACAATTTATTTAAAAAAAATAAATTGTTTTTATTTTTTTTAAATACTACTGTGTATCGAAAAAACAGATATCAGAGTAAACTTATTATATATTATATATATATAATATAATATTATATATATATATATTATATATATTAATTTAGTATAATCATATATGATTATACTAAATTAATATAAAATACTTGATATTTAAAGAATTTATAAAGTTCTTTAAATATACAGTATTTTATATATTTTATTTTATATATTTGTATTTTAAATATTATACCGTACTTCCACATTTTTTTTTTATAAAACAAAAGTTATGTTAGCAACTTCGCAACTTTTGAGCAACATTTCGAGCAGCTTTTGGTCGTCCCTGGTTAAAATTAACATTCTTAAAAAATTGCAGCTGTGGCTACAAAAATGGAGATGTGTCGAGAAAAATGAAGCTACATTTTTTACTCTGGGAATCCTTCAAAAAACAATAAGCTAAGTCTAAAATTTTTTGGAAAGCGAATATCCTACACTGACTCCCCCGTCTTCCTTGGAATAAAATTTGATCAAAGTCTTTGTTTCAACTCCCATTCATTCGTTCTTCATTAGATGTCATGATCGCACAAATTTAATTAAAATTTTGTCACACAGATCGTGGAAGTTAAGTACCGTATTTCTTCGTGTAATATCCCACTGGGAACTTAAATGAGACATGATCTAATGTCTCTAGAAAATTATATGAAACGGGTCTCTGCTTTTTCACTTATGACATTTTGCTTTTATACACAAAGAAAAGAAAGTATACATACAAAAAATAGTTTAACTGAAATTTTAGTAAAATATACAGTTATTTTTAGCACGCCACTAAAATTGTTAAATTATACATGTATAAAGTAAAAATACACAAATAAAATTAAACATACTTAAGAAAAGAAAAGCAAACATCGATTCAGAAATTTATACAATAAACTTCAAATGGAGGAAGAAACATCATCGCAGAGCTCACAAAGCTCATCGACGAGAGGTCTTGATTGGGATTTATTTAGAGACTATGATGACGAAAGCGACTTAGAAGATGCTTTGGTAACAAAATTGTGATAAGAGTTACTTGTATGATAATAAGTATTATCTTATGCATGACATTAACTTAATATACCACAAACATCATTATTGCAGCTGTACTTGTAAAGATTTTATAGACATTTTGTCTGTAAACACGCTTTGGCGTTGTCAGCAAAATTAAAACTGACTCTAAAAGGTTTTGTTCAAGAAGATTTTTTTGCTACTCGAGCTAAACCTGGCAAAAAGAAGACAAAGTCGAATCTATTGAGTTATGATTAGATAACTTTAAAATATATTTGCGACATTAACACTTTTTATGTACATTTATGTATTATTTTATACTTATGAATAAATATTTATACAACAGAAAAGATAGTTATACTTTATTGTAAAAAGGTCTTAAGTAAATTCGTTTTTCCTTATGTATAAAAGCAAAACGTCATAAGTGTAAACAACTAGTCCCATATGAAACTAAGCAATTTTTGCAATAATAATAACCCCGGTACATTATATGAGACATTAAGTGGCATTAAGTGAAACAAGGTAATTTTACTCTGAAATTTTGAATAACATTGAACTTTATGTTCAGGTGTGGTTGAAGCTCAGTCATTTTGATTCAGTTAATCTTTTGCGTTTAATCTAATGTTCGATGGTTATTAAATTTTTAAAAAAGCAAAAATTTCATATAATTGCCCATGGGCTTTAAAGACCTGTCCTGCTTAATATCCCAAGGATATTACGCGAGGAAATACGGCAAAAAAACCTTAATTGAAGTCTTTAATGCACTTATAGGTTCCATTATAGACTATAGTTTTTTCATCCTATCCCGTGTCTCCCAGACATACATTCAAAAACTGCAAGTAATTCAAAATACATGTTTTAAAGTCAATCTATCACTTACCATATGACACACCGTCTATTCAACTTTCTGGCCTTCTCGAGGACCAAAAGGTTGATAGAATTGAGTCTTGACTTAGAATTCTGCTCGAAAAGTATAAAAAAAAAGTTTAATATATAAAAACACACTCATTACTTCACTCATACAGGATTATATTGATGTTTTTGTTGAAAGCTCAAGAAGTTCTGAACTCAAAATCCTACTTTGTAAAGTCTCAAATGAGCTATTTCAATGGACAACTGTTTTTCTGTAACATTTCCAATTTCTCTTTCAACTTCTAATTTATTTAATAAAACTTTTTTATGGACACTTTTTTAAAATTTTAAATACCAATGACGAAAGGATCTTTATTACTCTTTATTACTCAAAGCCATTTAATATTAATTAAAGGCAAATTGAAGTTTGAGATCAAGATCAAAAGATCAAAATATAAATTGTAATATTTTTTTAATAATAGATTAAAAATATATTTTTTCCAAAGCAATTACTTGACAAGTCATGTCAAGTTTATATAAAATTATTAATAAAAAAAATTTGGATGCTTTTACTCGAAATTAATTAATAGCTTTGTGATCAAGAGATCAATGTTGACATTTTCTACATTTTAGCTTTCAATATTTAATAATATTTACTTAATTTTTGCAGATTTTCTAAAAAAAATTAAAAAATTTTAATTTAAACATTAAAATTCTAAATTTTTTCAGCTAATATTTTGTGGCGGTGAAGTTTGGAGCAAAAAAACTTAAAGCAAATCAAATTTTTTTTTTAATTTTAAACTAAAATGATAATTTTGAAAAATTTGAAAATTGTTTACGTAAAAATCAAAGAAAAGTTAAAAAAAACTAACATTTAGTACTGTTTCTATCAATATTCGAATTATCCTTCTAAATATAAAATTTTTTTTTAATTTTTTGCTTTTTTTTACGTTTTACAAGTTATGTTTAAAAAAGTTTAACATTCATTTTAGAAATAATTTCTAATCAATGAAATAAAACTGGTATTCAATTTAATAAAACATATTTTGCCACAGTTTTTGCTCCAAACTTCACTACCACTAATATTTTCTTATACACAATTAATACAAATTTTAATTTTATTCTTTTAATAGGAAATGCATTAAATTTAAATTTTATTTTGAATAAATGAAGTGTCTTTTATGGACAGGGGCACATTAACACTGAACCTTCAAAATGTGTTCTATTACTAATCCAAATTTTTGTTCAAATTTTAATTATTTTAATTTTGATCTAGGTATTGAACAAAAAACAACATAGGTATATTATGTTGTGCCTAAATTTAACTCTAATAACAGTGAATAATTTAAACCACTTTGAACAAACATGTCAATGATACTTTAATTTATTTATTTATTTATCAATTGAATTAACCTTCTTTTTAGGAGAAGTAAATTTTAAAGTTTTAAAAAAAAAAAGACAAAAAATTTAATTTTTAAGTGAGAATAAAAATTAAAGAAAGAATAAAAATATTCAAAAATATGAGAATACAAAAATTAAAGAAAGAATAAAAATATTCAAAAAATATGAGTATTAAAAAAATTAAAGAAAGAATAAAAATATTCAAAAATATGAGTATAAAAAAATTGGCAAAATGTAAAAAATTTTTCATTTCTACATTTTCATATTTTTAGATTTTTTGTGCAATATTTTATTAAATTTAAATTTTTAATTTTGATAACTAAATATTTGGTAGAGTTTTTTATTTTTATATTCTGAATAATTGCACAAAAAATCTAAAAATCTAAAAATTTAAAAATGTAAAATTATTTTCATTTTGCCAAAAATTAAAGAAAGAATAAAAATATTCAAAAATATGAGTATGAAAAAAATTAAAGAAAGAATAAAAATATTCAAAAATATGAGTATAAAAAAATTGGCAAAATGTAAAAAATTTTTCATTTCTACATTTTCATATTTTTAGATTTTTTGTGCAATATTTTATTAAATTTAAATTTTTAATTTTGATAACTAAATATTTGGTAGAGTTTTTTATTTTTATATTCTGAATAATTGCACAAAAAATCTAAAAATCTAAAAATTTAAAAATGTAAAATTATTTTCATTTTGCCAAAAAATTAAAGAAAGAATAAAAATATTCAAAAATATGAGTATGAAAAAAAAAAAAATTATTTACATATTTTAGTCGAATAGTAAAAAATCAAATCTAGTAAAGTAAGAAAGACCTAGAAAATGAGTCTCATATTAATAAAGTTAAATTGAAAAGAAAATTCAATTTATCTTCTAAATTAAAAAGCTTGACAACAATAAAAAATCTATTTTCAAAATTAATTGGAATTATTTCGAAATTAAGCTAATTACTCTCAAAGTGTAGGTTTTGGCAAACAATTTTTTATTCAATTAATTTAAAATAAACTATTTGGTATAATTATAAATAAAAATTTAAATTTTAATTTTGTTCAATTTATTTAAAAAAAAAAAAAAGTACTTACTTGACTGATGGTTTTAATCCTGGATCCAATATTGTTGATGGACGAGTTTTCTTTAATCTCTTTAAAGAAATTCATAGTTGACAAAAACTTGTTATTTGACTTCCAACAAGCGCATTAGCCTGTTCCACAGCTGCATTCTTTAAATCTAAAAGTCGGAAATAAAGCCTAGTAAACAGGGATCAAATTCCCCGCACAAAGCAAGCACTAATGGGCCAAGATTAACTCTTAAATCATTAGATAAACAACCAAAATATTTCTTGTCATCTAAATTATGATTTTGTTGTTCTGAGACGGGGCTCACTGCTCCCTTGTGCGATCCTGATCAAATAAAAAAAAACAATTATTTCAATTTTCTAGCATAATTTCAAATCAAAATTGCAATAGATCGATATTTTTGGCATAAAAAATTATAATTGTCAAAGAGGGAAATGATCACTGACTGCCAATTTGATCCCAACCCAGTGGAGTTGTATGGTGACAATGTGAGGGCACTTGTGGCCCGAAATCAAGAGCTAGCGGCCACGTTCTACCACAAGGGACTTCGACTAGCCATCAGCAATCAAATCAACAGAGAACATGATCAGACTTGTCTAGAAGAGTTGAAGTTTGAGCCCGATTCGAAGCACTTGTCAAATCGAACTCTGTGTCTGATGATCACGCTTCTTTTTCTTCTATCACTTAAAATTGAGCTTTTTCAGCGCGTTCTTATCTCCATCTCTGATCTTGTTTGCCTCAAATTTCTAGCTGTTAGTCTAATCAATTTGTTTAATCAAATCTTGAGCTTTGATACGCCTGAAACTATCATTTATTAATGTATTAAGTTGTTTCAGGACAGCTTAATTTTATTAAGAAAATTATAGATTTATTTTTTTACTCTGAGATTTTTTTATTTTGAGAAAAAAATTTCATCAATATCATCGTTTAGAAAATTGAAATTAATAAAAGATTTTTTTTTAAAAATTTTTTTAAAAAAATTGTAATTTTATTTAAACTTTAGTGCTATAACAATTTCAGATTTTTATTCATTAATTATTTAATTTTTTGCTCTTAGATTATTTTATTTTAAAAACTCAAATCTTTAATTGATATTTTTAAAAATTGTTCTAATAAAGTTTTAAAAAAATTTAAATTTTTTACTCCTCGATTAATTTATTTTAAAAAACCTCATCAATTAAAAAAAAGAAATTAATTAAAAATCTCTCTAATAAATTGAAAAAAAAAATTTAATTTTATTTAAATTATTATGCTTTTACAATTTCAGATTTTTATCCATTAATTATTTAATTTTTTGCTCTTATTTTAAAAACAATTTCACTAATCATTGACTATAATGTTTAAATTAATAAAAAATTTTCTAAAAAAGTTTTCAAAAAAATTAATTTTTTGCAATTTAAAATTTTTCTCTGTATTGTTCAATTTTTTACTCTTAGATTAGTTTATTTTTAAGAGCATCATCAATTAAAAGAAAAAATTAATTAAAAGTCTTTCTAATAAAGTTTTAAAAAAAATTGTAATGTATAGCAATTCTAGATTTTTACTCTTTGACAATTTTATTTTTTATTTAAAAATAAATCATAATCATAAATTAAAAAATTAAAATATATAAAAAAAATTTCTACTAAAGTTCGAATTTTATTTTTAATATTTTTATTTAAAAATTTCAATTTTTATTCTTAGATTATTCTATTTTTAAAAAAATCTTCAATTTAAAATGTAAAATTAAAAAAATTTCTAATAAAATTTTAATTAATATCATTTTTTAATTTTTAGTTATTTTAATTTATCATAATTTTTTTAATTAAAAAATCTTTTCATGGAATTTCAAGCCAAACTTGAATTCAGTTTTAAAAAAAAGCATC
Source organism: Brachionus asplanchnoidis (assembly GCA_025491095.1). Taxonomy (NCBI): domain Eukaryota; kingdom Metazoa; phylum Rotifera; class Eurotatoria; order Ploima; family Brachionidae; genus Brachionus; species Brachionus asplanchnoidis. Next base: position 980,532 of record JAILYF010000028.1, on the reverse strand, counting down.
TTAAAGTTAACACTTTACATCAAAAGAGCTTTTTGAAATCCGTAACTATGAATAAAATAAAGCACTCGGACTGCCTTAAGTGAATGTATACTTTTTATTATATGAAATTTTAGAATTTTCCAAGTCGATTTACAAATTAACAGTGAAAAATATATCAAAAACCAGACCAGACCGATTGGCACCAAATAAATACCTTGAGATCGCTTAAACTCAAAATCAATTTTTTAATGTACTAATTGTCCTAATATTATTCTTTTTTCTAAATTTAAAATAAAATATTTTAAAAAATCCGAAATATTATTTTTTTATTTTAGAAAAAGTTTGATTTTAAAATTTGTAAAATTTAATTATCTCATTCCCCAAAACACTGACATCCATTATTTGAAAATTTCCTGTACCCAACTAATTTAGCAATTTTTTTTTAAATATTTAAAAATGTCATTTAGTTTGGCATTTTCTGTTATTTTTTCAAAATTAAATTAGTTTTTTCTAATTTTTAATTAAAAAATAAATTTTTTAGTTTTGTTAAAAATCTGGCCTTGTTTTTTTTTTTAATATTAATTATTAAATTATCATAAAAATTTCTTAAAAATTTCAAAACTTTACTTTCTGGACAAACACAAAACGCATTTTTTGGAAAACTCTTGAAATTCTCTACACTAAAATGGGGGTCACTAGGGGGTCAGGTTTTTAAAAATTCGAAGGTTAGTGTTTTAGTAGGATGCCTGATTATATATACAAAATTGATTTTAAAAAAAATGTTTTAATTTTGTTTCTCCATAAGACAGACATTTTTAATCGATTTATTTTGATTTCCTTTGACAAACAAATCTCAGAAAGCACTCATTAAAAAACGACAACTATTGAATTCTTATTTTTCTGTATGATTCCTTTTTCAGATTTTTTAATACTATTTGCAGAGCCAGACAGGACCAAACTAATAACTAGATTATAAATTATTTGGGTAACAACTCATTAAAAAGTATTTAATTTAAATTATAGAAGCTATTAATTTTAATAAGCGATTAAAGACATGTTTTAGTTTGTCTGTAACTAGATTTAATCCAAAACTAAAAAGGAGTTCTCAATTAAAATTTTCCTCAAAATTTTCTCATGAGATTCATTGACAAAAAAGCCAAACAAATATTTGTTCTATTTGATGTTCTAAAAAATCAAAATGCTTTATATTTAATGTTTTCTTAATGTTTGCAGTACACGAGAAAATAAAAATATCAAATTTCAGATTTATTCAAAAACAAAACTTCACATACAAAATAAAAAAAAATTGTAGTAACTTATTCTTTATTTTTAGTTTTTATATTCACTATATATAATATATATGATATTAGTTTTTTGTAAGAATAAAGACTTTATTATCAACAAAGACAAAGCAATCAACAATATCTTTACTGGGGGAGGTCAGCGCAAAAACTACTTTACCAAATACAATATAAAAATCTTAATACAAAATAAAGAAATTCCCCATTTGTTACAAACTCAACTTTTCTAGTAATCCAAGTGGATCCCAAACTGAATTTAAGGGCAATGTGAAATTCTAGTACAAAAGTTACAGTACAAAAAAGAAAAATCTAACAATTATTTCTCTAATTGCACAAAAATAGTTCTACAAACAGTACAATAATACAACTTAGTAGTAGTTGGATGACTGCGAGTTGCCGGATGACTCCAGCAAGAGAACCTGAGTCCTATGAGCAGCCTGTTCTTTGGTCGTCAATCCTCTTCTTGAAAGAGTTGACACTTGGTGCATCAATGACTGAATCGGGTAGCTTGTTCCACATTCGTGCTACCCTGTTGCGGAAAGCGTTACGTCTTATTAGACAGTCCTTCACTAGCTCTGGTCTGATGTGCCCTCGATGCCCGCTTCTGGGCGGTCCAACTTGTAGAGAGGAGTGCCATTCGACAGTGTCAAGTCCTTTCTGAATTATGAACACTTCTATCAAATCACCCCTGGCTCTCCTCTCCTCTAGAGTTGTTAACTTCAGTTTTAGGCACCTGTCTTCGTATGTCATGTCGCGGAGTTGACTTGGGACTTTGATGGCAGGGCGCTGAACTTTTTCCAGTATGTTTATCTCGCCGAGGAGGTGTGGTCTCCATGCTTGGATTGCATACTCGAGATGCGGTCTGACGTACGTAGTGTACATTTGTTTCCATATATACGCATCCCTCGAGACCAGCGTCTTGCGAAGCACCCCGAGCATGGAGTTGGCTTTTGCCGTGGATTTATCCACCTGAATCTTTGTGCCCAAAGTGTCACTCACATGGACTCCCAGGTCTTTTTCCGTTTTAGTAACCTCAAGCTCGTGTGGTATACCGGTCGACCTATCTAGGATGTGGTATTTATTCCCTGGGTTATGCTTACCGATATGCATGACATTACATTTGCCGAGGTTCAGTTTCATCAGCCATTTGTCGCACCATGCTGCTAAGGCTTCCAGGTCGCGTTGCAGCTGCTCACTACAGCTGCTCGTGAGTAAGCGCACGATGATCTTGCAGTCATCTGCATACAGCTTACATGGAAAGCTTATATGATCTGGGAGGTCGTCTATGAAGACCACGAAGAGCGTTGGACCTATGACTGAGCCCTGAGGGACCGAGCTCGTGACTGGTGCCAATACTACTGTCAAGTACGGTTATAACGAAGTCACTGGGGGAATCCAAAAGCAGTTCGTAATAAACGAATTTCGTTATATCCAAATAAGAGAAAATAAAGTTATTTTTAAAGTTTTTATTAATTTAAAAAGCATAATCTAGTACAATAAATCATAATTCATAAATCAGATATCAAAAAAAATTAATTTTTTTAAAATAGTCCAATATTTTTTTTTGTTTGACCATTAAGCCTAAAATTTCGGTTTCAATTCTTTCCAAATTTTCAATAGACGATTCAAAATTGTGTGTAGATTTTGAAAGATGTTTTCTTAATTGAACAATTAATTGTAAAGCTTGTTGATTTGATTTATTAGAATTAGATAAATTAGTACTTATTCTTTAAAATCAAACAAAAACAAAGAAACCAAAAATATTTTTTTTTCCTAACTTTGTTATAAACCAAGAGAAATTCACTAATATTTGTTAAAAAGTGATTCGTAATATCCGAACATCGTTATATCCATAAGAAATTACATTGAAAAGATTCTTGTTCTGCCAAATATAGAATTTATTATCGTTAAAAACGAACTTTCACTATGAGCGTGTTCGTCATAAACGGACTGTACTGTATACTGTTTGAATCTTGGTAATTTTTTTTTACAAATTGATTTTATACTCATTAATAATTTAAAAACTTTCTTATAAAGAAATAAAATAATGTTTCTTTTTTCTTAAAAGTATGATGAGGTTAAAAATTTGATTTAAAATTATAAATAAATAAAAAATCAAAACAAATAATTCTTTTTAATTGTAAGTTTAAATTAATAAATTTAAATTTAATTTTTTTACAATAATAGAAAAATAATTAGAAATTATTAAAAATTTTGGTCTAAATATTTTAAAAAGATAGGAAAGAATCAAAAAATAGAAAGGGAAAAAACGTATTAAACTAAAACAAATAAATATTCAAGTTATTTTACAAGAATTAAATTAAGTTCATACTTTTAATTTTTAAATAATCAAAAATCAATTTGCTGATCAATTAACAGCTAAAATTTCCTATTTTATTACTTTTTATTCCAAAAATTACGCCAGATTAGGCGCTGATAAAAAAATTAAATAAAAAAGTATGAAATTATAAAACAATTCTTCTCAAGGTTCGCGCGTAGCAAAACTACTAAGAAAAAATATTAAGAAAATAAATGATTAGAAAACTAATTGTTTAAAAAAAATTTAATTTAGTTTATGAAAGCATTTTACTAATTTAAAATTTAATTCTGACTTTTTACATAATAAAAAAATTTTTTTTTCAAAAACTTAGTTTCAACTTCATTTGATTCAATTTTATTTTGGCTTTAAATTCAATAAATAAAAAAAGTGGTCCCAACATTTTGTTCAGAATTTTCTCTAGTTTCAGAACCTGTATAGAAAAAGTAGGGGTTTGCGGGGGAAACTGCGGACTAGATACAAAAATGGTGAAAAAATACCATTTTTTACCATTTTTTGCCAAAATATTGATCTATTGGTAAAATAATAGATTAAATCAATACACCATTTTGTAGATGAGACTGTGCGCTTTCAGAATATAAACATATTAATAAGGTTATGTCTATTAGTACATCATATACAATAAATAAGGAAAAAACTGTGAGTAACAGTTTTTTCCTTATTTATCTTCAATTTTTTCAATTATTAATTATTTCGAATATTTTTTGAAAATAAAAATTAATCAACATCTTAACTAACTCGGCCAAAATATAATTTTTTTTTTTCTTTTTGCTAAGTCAGTTAACTCAAAAAAAATAGTCTTTACTAGAAATATGGTTTGAAAATTTTAAAAATAATTTTTATAAACAGCTTTAAGTTTTCGAGTCGACTCAAGTCTTTTTTTAGACGAAAATGGGTCTAAAACAAAATTTGATAATTAGGAAAAATTTTATCAAAAAAAAATTGGTGTTTTTCTTTTCGCATTCCTGATAGCTTTTTGACATAACCTTAAATACCTTTAAAAAAATAAAATTTTCAAGTCAAGTCAAAAATTAGAAAAAGACAAGTCTAGTAATTTTTAAACAAGTCTTTTTTTGATTTTTTTTTCTTTTTTTTTCGCAATTTTGTAAAATATAGACATCAAAAAAATTACTTCAATTAAATAGATCAAGGAGACTAAAAAGAAGGCATAATGCCGTTCAATTGGATAGAGTTTTGTTACTCAAAGCCATTTTAAAAAAAAATTTAATAAACTCTTCAATCTTTACCCATTGAGCATTTCTTTCAATTATTCATCAAAATTAAAACTTTAAGCATTTTTTGATACAACCAGAACAAAACGAGCCTTTAACAATTTGTTCTCTATTTTCTTATTTTCACGTTTTTGTTCATGTGAAATTGTTATTTGCCCACATTTTAAGTCCATGGACAATTTATTTAAACTTTGAGTTAACTCGTGAATTATTTTTTTTAAATAGAAATAAAGTTAATATAAAAATTGACATTTAATAAGCGGTTTTGAACAGAGTTGTTTAAAAGTCACAAGTCTCAAGTCAAGTCCAAGTCCAGATTTTTTTTTTTTTCAAAAGTTCGAGCAAAGACTTTAATTTTTTTTTCAAAAAAAAAAAGTCCGAACTTTTCTGGTTTTGAACATGCTTTTTTTTGTATTAATAATAATTTTGCTATTTTAATCTTGCTAATTAGTAAAAAAAAAGAGCTATTTTGTACAGGTTAATTTGAATATTTTATTTTAAGCATAGCTAACATAATACAGAGCCATCCGAAATGTCCCCTAACTAATTTTAGGTCTTGCGGAGAATGTGCACAGAAGTTCACCAAAAAATGTGACCATGAGTATCTTGTCTAAAATGTGAACTTTATGTTCACCAAATTTCTGTTCACAAATTTTGTGACCAAAGCAAATTTAAAAAAAAAATTAATTTTTCGTGAACTAAATTTTTTTTATGTGAACATTAATTAAAATGTTAATTTTGATATAAAAAAAATAAAATAAATTGTCAAAAATTATTTTTTAATTTTTATGTTTTTTTACTATATGCAATTTTACTCCTTTTATATTTTTCATTAATTCTCCACAAATCTCACATGGCACCGGATTGGCATGTTTGCTGAGTGCTTTTTTTACTACATTCAAAGTCTCTTGTGAAGTTGATATTGCAGCCATATCTTTTTCACGATTATGTACAGCATTTTCTGTAGCATTTAGATTTAAGACACTTAAATTCTCATCAATTGTAATAAAATTTTCACCAAAACTTGACTCAGCATCGCTATCCTGGTAAAGATACAGTAAAGATTTTTAATTTTGTCTTAATTTTAACACTCAAAGGACCAAGGGGTTTTAAAGACCCTTTTTGATGCTTATTTTGATCCTAGCTCAATTTATTTAATCATTTTTGACAATTTTTTTTTTCATCAAATCTAAAATCAAAAAAATATTATAATTAATTCATTTTTGTTTTAAAATCTTTTATTTTTCTGCAAAAAAAATAAAATATACGTTAAGGCTCAAGAGGGGTTTTTTGGACCCATCAGAAATATTGTCTTCTTTTTTGTAAAATAAATTGAAGACCAAGCTAATTATGCTTTAAATTTCAAATTCTACTTAAATTTAATAATTCCTTTTATAAATTACAATTTTATGAACCATGTCTCGACGAAAAGCTGCCTTACAACCCCTTGAACTTATTAGAAATGCGGATGATACCCAATCAGTAGCCTCTGATGATGATGATAATGATTATGAGGATAATGATGACTTTGATAATGATTTTGAAGATGAAATGAACAACAAATCAGCCTAATGCTGAATATGATTCAGATGAAGACTCTGATAATGAAGAAACTAAAGTCGGGAAGAAACTGATGAAACTAACATAGACAAAACTTCGAAAAATGGAACGATATGGATAAGATTGAAAGATGGAGAAGAGACAAGTCTTAGAATAAAGATTAATTTTAATGAGAAAGTTGGACCAACAAGCTATGCTACACTTCAGATAAATGAGACCAAACTTTCAGCATTGTTTATGATTTTTGACCTGTCGATGATAAATTTTATATTGAATTGGACAACTCCAATTTCTCCAGTTGCTTCTAGAAAGCGCTTAGCAAGCACTGAGATTGATTCATCTGTAAAAAAAATGTCAAATTAGGTTATGTAATGGAAACAAATCGAACTTTAATTGTGACAAATGCAAACAATTTACATGTGATCCTTGTCTAGGGGAGAAGGTTTTCAAATCGATTTGTAAAAATTGTTAGGATCAAGGACTGAGAATTTAGATAAAATTTAAATTTTTTTAGATAAAAAAATTTTTTTCTTGAATTTTTATCAAATTTTTTTTTATAAATAATTTTAGGTTTTAACTTAAATATAGACATAATTTCTTTTGAAAGTATAACAAAAATGATAAAAGACATTTATTTTTGCAATCTGTAACATTTTTTAACATAAATTGAAAAAATAATCCACTTTATTTTATATAAAAAGCAAATCTTATTTTAGGGGTATTTAGGACCCCTTTGGTCCTTAACGTAATAAAAAAAATTGGGCCTTTGAGTGTTAAATTAAAAATTTGGTGAACATAAAGTTCACATTTTAGGCAAGATACTCATTTTTTGGTGAACTTGTGTTCACATTCTCCGCAAGATCCCTAATTTTAACAATAATTAAATAAAATAATTAACTATGCAAAGTAAATAGAATCATTAAGAAAAATAAACTAAATTTTAATACAAAAACAATTTATTAATTAATAATTTTCAAATTTGATAAACCAGCAAAAAAAAACAGTTAAATAAAGCCGATTTTTTACACATTGAAATCGATTTAGGCCAAAAAAATTAACTATTAACAATTAACGATTCTGTAATCTAAAACGAGTGATTTGAGCTGAGAGTGAAGAGAAGGCTGGGAGCTGAGAGTGAACGCTTCAAGTCCGGCACACAATCGCACTCGACCTGGCTCAGTATTTGGTTTATTTGAATAAACAGAGGCCGCTTGTCCCTGTCATATTGTGTGCATGTTTTGATAAGATCTCTGACTGATTCAGGAGTGTCCTCGCGGCACTCGTTTATGTTCAAGTTTAGACGGCCCGAGCCGACTAGAAACAAAATCATGCTTTGTTCCTTGTTCTCAAAAGGCAGCATTCCGCTAACAAGCTCATACAAAACAACGCCAAACGAATACACGTCTGACATTGGGGTGTAAGGATCACACACTTTCTGTTTTATGACCTCTGGTGGCATCCACAAAATTGAGCCTGTCGGTTGACACCGCTTTGAATTTTCTTCTTTGAGCGCAGTCTTTACAGTAGCCAGGCCAAAATCTCCTATTTTCACAGTCCATTTCATATCGAGTCGATGCAATCATAAATTATTAATTATTTCTGACACTAATTTATTATAATCACATGCAAATTAGCTGATAGCAAGGTTTTTTAGAATAGAAATAATTTTTTTTTCAAATTCATTTTAAAAAAGTTTGTCATCTATTCTTGATGCTCAAAATCAGAGTTGTTCAAAAGTCCCAACAAAAAAGTCCAAGTTCAGACTTTTTTTTAAATTTGCTAGATCAGGCTTCATATCAAAAATGTATATACTTTTTATTGATTTATTTGGCATATATCAGAATTTTCTTGCAATTTTAGCATGAATTTCTTCTTCAGTATTCAAAATTTTAAAGTCTGGACTTGGACTTGACTTGAGACTTGTGACTTTTAAACAACTCTGCTCAAAATGATCAAATCAATTTTTAAAGGCATTGTGAAATTTCATACAAAACTTCCAATACAAAATTTAAAAAATTTTATAACTTTTGTTCTAAGTGTCAAAAACTTGTTCTGTAAATGAAACAAAGTGAAACAACTTTTGTTTCACCTTCTGCGGAAGCCTGCAAAATCTGTGCAAATTAATTCAGTATTATTTTTAAGACTTTTAAATTGGGTGCAATTTTGCAGGATTCGCACAGATTTTGCAGACTTCCGCAGAAGGTGAAACAAAAGTTGTTTCACTTTGTTTCATTTACAGAGCAAGTTTTTGACACTTTGAACAAAAGTAATAAAATTTTTTAATTTTGTATTGGAAGTTTTGTATGATATTTCACAATGTCATTTTTAAATATGAAATTAATTGTTATTTTTAAAATAAATCAATACTGAGGTACATTTTTGGATTTGACATACTTTGTTGAATATGAATGCAAAATCTGCAAAATTCTGCAAAAAATTATCTATCTGATAAAGCATCATTTCGATAGTGCGCACTATGTTAAATAAAAAGGTAAACTCTGCAAAATCAAAATGTAAATTTAGAGACATTTTTCTTTAAAACAACTTGGAAAACTATTTATCCTTAACTGAGGAGAAAAATAAGCATTGTATTTGTCTTATTTGCTCTATTATTTGCTACGAAAATTCTATCAAGTGTGAACAAATTTTGGTATCAATTTGATTGTGGTAAAGTAAGTAGATACCATAAATCTGGCAAAAGTAAGTCTTGGATTTGTGAGAAATTTATTTTATTTATTTCAATGAACGCCTTGAAGGCGATGTAAAGTTATAAGATTAAAAAAAAAGAAAAAAAATTAGATAGTTTCTAAATAAATTATAAGAGAACTGTTAATTTTTTTTTAATTCAACAAAATTATTATTCATTTTTTCATTTTTCAATTAAAATAAAAATAAAGCAACACAAAATGCGATTAAATATGGCTTTAATTGTGTTAATAATTAAGCTTTATTAAATTATTGATTATTTACTTAATTAAACATGTTTGACTTTTATTATTAACATTATATTATATACGATATTGATATTAAAAAAATGTTTATCTACTTTAAATTTTTTAAGATTCGTCATGACAAATTCCGCTGGAATTCAAAAATCTACTAAAAGGCGGAAATTCCTCTTTTTAGTAGGAAATTTTGCGGATTTTTTTTTTGAAAAAGATTAGCGGAATTCGGCTTGCAAAATTCCGTTTTCCGCATTCCGCCTTTTAGGTACAACCCTTAAATTGTAATTGACGAACAAAAAATGAATTTTTAATCATAATTAAATTTTTTTTCCGGAAAAGTAAAAATAATGTTACTAGAAAGAAAACTTACAAAAATCGCGGTGTTTCAGAAAATATTAACAAAAACCTTCCAGTTTATTATAGGCTCAATTCAAAATCATGGATGAATACAAAGATAATTGATGAATTGTTAATAAAAATCAACAATCAATTCAAGTCAGAAAATCGAAAAATACTTCTTTTCGTTGACAATTTTATTGGTCACGAACAAAAAAAGCTTTAAAATGTTAAAATAGAATACTTTCCAGCAAACATGACATCAGTACTGTAGCCAATGGTTCAAGGTGCTATTCCATCGTTTAAAGTGAAATACCGAAGCATAATAATGCAATCAATCAATTACAGTACGACTTTAAAACAAATCGATGTTTAGAATGTTCCGTCTGAACATTAGCTCAAAGGCATTAAAACTGTGATCGAATCAACTCTTAATTGATATGCAATCAAAAAATACGCAAGAAATTTATGCCAGTCATTATTATTTGATTCAGCGTGTTTTCGTAAACAATTTGCCAAAGTCTGGTTAAATCTTTCTGTAATTCCATTAGTTCGTGGACCAAGTTTTGATAGGTTTAAAACCAAAATTTGTTTTAAATTGGTTATATTTAGTATATACATTAATGACACCTCTAAAAGTAACAAAACAAATAATGAATACTCTCTGCTTTTCGCAGATGATCTAGTTACATTCTTCATTTATAACAAAAAGGGGAACCTAGAAAATAAGATTAATAAATACCTCAACGAACTAGAACAATGGCTTATTAAGTGGAAAATGAAGATATCAGTTGAAAAGTCGTGTTCAGTAGTCTTTTCTAGGTACAAAAAAAAGAGTGATAATCTTAACTTAAAAATTTATGGAAACAGAATAGAGAGACAAAAAGAAATCAAGTTTCTTGGTATTAAATTTGATTCTAAATTAAACTTTAATATACTGGTAGATGAAATTAAAGAGCGCTACAATAAAAGGCTAAATATTATTAAGATATTGTCAAACAAAAAATGGGGTCTTAATCAAAACACACTAGGAAATTTATATAAATCTTTAGTCGGATCAATTTTAGACTATTCTTTTCCTTGCTTAAATTCATTTTCAGAAAATAATATCAAAAAACTACAAGCAATTCAGAATACAGCAGTCAGATCTATTCTTAAGTTAAAATATGATACTCCCTCCAACATCGTGCATCATGAGGCTTTTAATAAACTATAATTACTAACAGTCTCGAATCGGCTTTTTGAATTGAGTGAGAGATATGTTGGGACAGGACTGAGTCATTCTATTCCATTGGTTGTAAGACTGGTGAAGGAATACAAAGAAGGTTTCGAATCAAGATATATTGAATACCCAACTTCAGTGTGTAATTGCTACCTTACTATTTCTTCTTTTTTTCCTGAAACTTGAACTTTTTTTAACATGTGCCACATGTAACAATCTATTCCAATTTATGTTTTCTTAACTTTCATTTATTTAGCTTATTTACTTTATTTTGCTTCTTTTTTTAATCTCTTTTTATTAACTTTAATTTTTTCCATTTTATTTTATTTTTATTTTTATTTTTTTTATTTTTTAACTTATTCTGAAGGAGCTCTAGCTCGGTAAGAAAACAAATAAATATAAGCTTTCTAATACATTGTTACAAAATTCTCTTCCTTGCTCAGATAATATTTCTTATTTTGTTAATTAAAAATTAAAAAAAAAATCCTTCCGCATAATATTCCCATTTTTAATCACCCATCGTTTTACATGGTAAATTCAATATAACGAATGACAATTTTTAAGTCCCGCTCATTCTTTATTGCGCGAGTGCACTGTAGCGATTTAATTTATTTAATTTTTAAATAATAAAAAAATTCGCAAAAAAATTCCATGGCATAGGATTGATTATAATAGATAAAAAGATGAAATTTACTAGATATTATATTTAAAGATAAAAAAGATGAACTAGATATTCTAGAAAAAATCAACTAGATATTTTTATTAACTAATAGATTAAAAGACAAAACACTATATAAAAATATTTTTTACTAGATAAAGAAATTATTTGATAGACAAGAAAATAATAAAAAACAATATAAAAAAAATAAGTGCTAATTTTTTTCTTCTTTTATTGCGCGTCTCATGAACATATTTCAATTTAGTTTCAATAGTTTATTAATAATTTTAAAAGGCTTGAGCTCTCGCTCTTTTGCCTTCCGGTTAAAGTATTTTTATATTTATAGTTAATTAATTAAAATAAAATGAAATAAATAAAATAATAGAAAAAACAATTGCTTAAATAAAATAATTTAGATTTAGGTGAATAAAATTTCAAGAGGTGTTTTGCCGTTGGTACTGTGAATCTGATTTTCGATTAAATCTAACATTAAAGGGTTTTGACTTAAGAATTCATGAACATGTTCAGCATCAATTTGATTATTGTTTGAGGCAGCTCTTTTATTTGATTGAGTGGCTTGAAAATCGTTGACACTTTTTTTTGGTCTACCACGACCACGCTTGGGTTGAGTTGTTTCTACACCAGCAGGAATTCTTAATTCAACGTGATTTATTTCTTCTTCCTCTTCGTTTTCATAAAAGATTTCTGTTGTATTGTTTATTTGTATATTCGTTTGCTTATTTATTGGTATATCTAGATAGTCTTCATGAGTATCTTCATCGCTAGAATCACTGACAGCTTCACCGGGTTGTCTTTCCAAGCCATTTGCCGTAAATATTGAGTAACATTATTCAATTATAAATAGTGTTAATTATGTCTAGTATAGTGTTGGTAACCGTACAAACGGCCATTGATGCGGCCAAAATTTATTTTGACCGTGAACAAGACCGCCTAGACGGACGGCCAAAAATTTGGACCGCGAAGTTGGCCGGCTAAATCATAGACGTTGAAATTTGGAATCAGAACATATCCTGAAAAGTTAAAGATTTGCCAAAAGTTTTATTTTATAAGAAAATGCCAAATTTAAAATAAAAATAATTTTTCTTGAGAAGTCCTAATTTTTGAAATTTTTTTTCTTTAAAATTTTATGAAAAAATATTAGAGATTTAAATGTAATATTTGAAAATTTTTTGTTTCTCCATATTAGAAACTTGAAAGAACATCAAAATCTTTTTCAATGAAATTTTTTGCCGCTGATTTTGTCTGACCGCCAAAGTGGCCGCCCGTTTTAGGGTTGGCCGTACATTTGGCCATCCGTCTGTAATTTGGCCGGCCAACTTCGCGGTCCAAATTTTTGGCCGCCGGCATGGCCGCCAAATTGGCCGCCTTATTTTGGCCGCGTCTGGACCGGCCAGGCTTGGCCGCCGCCCAACACTAATCTAGTTAATTAATAAAATTATTATATTATATTAAAATTATCATATTATATTAAAATTATTATATTATATTAAATATTATATTAAAAGATAAAAAAGATGAAATCAACTAGATATTTTTATTAACTAATAGAAAAAAAGACAAAACACTATATAAAAATATATTTTACTAGATATAGAAATTATTTGATAGACAAGAAAATGAAAAAAACTATATAAAAAAAATGAGTACTTAATTTTTTCTTCATTTATTGCGCGACCCATGAACATGTTCAGCATCAATTTGATTATTGTTTGAAGCAGCTCTTTTTTCTGCGATAACATGTTTAAACATTTAATGTTTCGGCCATGACATATAACTACAGTGACCTCTCTTCTCGAAAATATTGAGTAAACTATTAAATTATATCTAGATAATTAATAAAATTATCTTGCATTTTAATTTTTTTCTCAATGAATGTGTCTATTAATTCTATTAGTTAATAATTTTGTCTAGGTATCAAATTTGTTATCTAGTAGATAATTTTTTATATTTTTTATATAGCTCATTTAAAACATTTTATCTAGTTAGTTCATCTTTTTATGTAGTATACATTAATATTATGTGATAAAAAAATCACAATTAAATTACTTTCAAAATTTATGAGAAAATTTTTATTTTTAGCAAACAATCTATAAATTTTTTAAAACTTCAAAAAATAACAAATTTCCCATTCCAATCAAATTCAAATTTCAATTTTTTTACACAAACAAATTAAAATATTCTCAATAAAAAAAAAACGACTTATAAAAGTCGATATGTGTAAATTTTTTCCAAAAAGTTTGTCGAATTATTCATCTTGGGAATGAGGAATATGTTGTTTGACTTAAGGTCTCTATGTATGATGTCCTTGGCATGCAAGTACTCCATTCCGATGGCAGTTTGTTTGGCGATGTCAATCAGCTGACCCATAGACCATACCACTTCTTTTACATGCAGATGTTTGTAAAGACTAGAGCCTGGACACCACTCTGTTACAATGGCCAGTTGATCACCCATGAAACAACCGATGAACAGCAGTATGTTGTCGTGACGGGTCGATTTCAGAATGGCGACCTCGTTACGAAAAGATTTTATTTGTTCCGATGTGGGATTTTTAAAGCTGACTGTTTTGACGGCGACAAGGCCGTGGAAAAAATCAGTGCCCTGATACACAACTCCGTAAGAACCGGAGCCTATTTTGTGATCCTTGTGAATTTGCATGCGCGAAAGTGGAATTTCCCAGGAAAGCAGAGAGCTCCATCTGTTCAGTTTTTTGCTTTTTTTGGACAATTTTGGGCTCAGGGAGTCGCGTGACTTTGACCTGTGCAGCATTTGAGAGCCGTATAGGGTTCTGGAGTCCGAATCGCTGAGTGACCTTGATCTAGGCTGGACCTGTATTTGACCAATTGGTAAAATTTGCTCGCTATTGTTCTGCAGTTTGTTCAATTTGCGTTTCAAGTTCAATGTTTGAGTCCATGTTTGAGTGACTCGTGGTTTGACAAACACTGAGGAAGCACTGGCTTTAATGGTCGGGTTTTTTTGCCTCTTTACCTTTGAGCACACGGTCCGCTCTTTTTTGCTCCTACAATCGTTGCACAAGGTCACATCGCAGTTTTTGCACGAGTATATCATAAAGCCCTGGTTGCATATTCTTTTACATGAGTCGCATATTTTGTAGGAGAAAAATTCATATGAAAATTAGTGGTGACAATGTGGGACATTTTTTAATTTATGCATTAAATTTAGAATTTAAAAAAAAGTTCAAAAATATGTTGTAAGAATATTTGTTAGTGTTGAAAAAAAAAATTCTCTATTTTTCACTAGAAAAAATTATAGTTAAAAAATTTTAAATTCTAAAAATAAATTTAAATAAAAAATTTAGCCTTTAAAAAAATAAAAAAATAAATTTTTTGTAAGAATATTTGCTAATTTTGAAAAAAAAATTTAGTATTAATTATTAATTTAAAAAAAAATTAAATTTTATGTGAAAAATTTATTTTTGAATTAAACAAAAAGCATTTGTGCATGATATTGAAGTTTGATTGAAAATTAATTTGAATATTAAAATTACGATTGTATTTTAAAACATTTATTTGGATCTGTTTTAAAATATAATTAAGAAATTTATCAAATAGCTAAAATTTTTTTTCATGAACCATACTAGCAGCTAGATACATTCTTTGTAATGTAAAGATGTAATTTCAAGAATAAAAATAAAAAAATAAAATTTTGATAAATTTTTTCCTTGAAGTTATTTTTAGAAAAGTTGGATGGAAAAACTCTTATAACTTTGTAATTTTCGTATATTTATTAATTGTATTTTCATATAATAGAATAACAAAAAAATTTTTTTTAGTTATTTTATTATTTTTTTTATTACATTTAATTACGATTACGATTACGATTTTATTACAATTAATAAATATACGAAAATTACAAAGTTATAAGAGTTTTTCCATCCAACTTTTCTAAAAATAACTTCAAGGAAAAAATTTATTAATTTTTTTTTTAATTTTCAATCTTGAAATTACATTACATTTAATTTTATTATTTAATTTATTGATTAAATCAATAATCAATAAAATCTAAGAAAGAAGATTAAATCTTAATTTACTTTCCGGAATAAGATATTGAAAAGTATCTTAAAGCTCAATTATAAAGGTGATTGAAAAGTCATCTATCGGGTTACTGAAAAGTATCCTAATATAAAAAATCCTATTGCTTCGTTCTTTTGAGGCTCTAGAAACTAGGCGAAAGACTTGGTCACTAAGCTGACCAACTCAAGCACAAAGTAGTCTAGTTTTTCCGTATATTGAAAAGTATACAAAAAAAGACATTGAAAAGTGTCATAGTGCCCTCTTTCCATCGTACAACAATCAAGCAAATCAGCAACTGAAATTGATCAAAAACCACTCAACCGTGACGGATCTGAAAGCCACGCGAGGCATTACACGTACCACCAATATACTGATTCTGCAAAACTCTGCAATAAATCTGCAAAATTCAGAAAATAGTGAATTTGGGATATTATATTATATTAGAAATTCAACTTAACTTTAAGTGGTGGTACAGAGGATGTATCAGTTCCCACAATTTACAGAGCATGTTTTAGTCGGTCTAGATTAAAGTTCTGACGTTTTTTCTATTTTGTTTCTGTTTTTTGTACCAAAATTCACAATGCCCTTGGTTTCCGTGTATGCAGAATAAGAATTTGTGGGATAAGGTATAATAAAACATAAAATAAGAGAATGAAAAAAAAATAAAACATAAGTCAAAATTTTTTTTTATAATGTGAATAAGAGAGAAATACAACATAATTTTTTTTTTTTATTTTAGAAAATAAAAAACATAAGGCTGTGTTTTTGGATATTCATATAGAGAATAAAACATAAATTTGCAAGTCAAAGTATTTAGACTCAATTGGTTTTATGGTATTATTTTAAAAAAATCAAAAATAAAAATAGTTCCCAAAAAATAAAAGTAGGATCATGGCATGAAAAAGACTAATTACCGGTATGATTTTTATACTCTGACTTCAAATTAAAAGTTTTTTTCTCTGTTTAAAAATTTAATTTGACTTTTTGTAATTTTATAATTTATTCTCTATTTGAAGTTTTTTTATTAATTAAATCAAAAATAGTTTATGTTTTATTCTCAGTTAAATTACAATTGACTTATGTTTTTTTCTCAGTTTGATAAATAAAAATTATTTTTATGTTGTGAGTTCTTTTTTTATGTTTTATTATACCTCATCCGAATTTGTGGTCAAAAAAGTCAAATTCAGATAGTCTTCTAGTTTTGACCTAGAGTTGTTTAAAAGTCCCAAAAAAAAGTCCAAGTCATTAAAAAAAAATCCAAGTCCGGACTTTTTTTTTTAATTTGCTAAATCAGGCTTCATATAAAACAATTTATATACTCTTGGGTTGTCTAATGTAATACAGTAGTGATTTGACAGTTGTGTTTTCAAGTAAATTTACGTAATTTAAGGTATTACCTATAGTGAACGAGAAAAACGTAGATTGGTCAAATCATTAATTTTTTTAATCGAAATTTTATCAAATAAAAAATTTTTACTATTTTTTACCATTTGAAAAAAAGGTTTTTACGTAAATTTACGTAAAAAAAGTAAAATATTTTTGTTACAAAAATTTCAATGGTTTTTTTAAATTTTTCAAATTTTTTGAAAAATTAACATTAATTTTACGTAAATTAACGTAAATTTACGTAATTTAAAAATTTTAGAGCAAGATTGAGCGCTTGAAATTTGATCAAAAATTCTACTTTGCTAAGATAGTCTACATAAATAATTCGATATTATAGTCTACGTCTATATTATATATGTATCTATAAAGATAGTCTCTATTATGATATAGTGCCACTCGGACTTTGAAAAAAAAAAAAAGTTCGGACTTGGACTTGAGACTTGTGACTTTTAAACAACTCTGTTTTGACCTGCGCGGGCCTTAAAAAAAACATGAAATATTCAAATTTATTTTGTTTAATTTTAAAATTAATTTTCAATAAAACTTGAAAATCATGCTTAAATTTTATTTTAAATTAATATTTTAAAAGTTTGAATATACATTTATTTATATTAAATTTCTACACTTTTGTTAGAATAAAATTTATTTGCATAATTTAAAAAAAGTCATTAAAATTTTAATATGTTATCCTTAATGTTAAATTTGCGCTGTATCACATGTCTGACCTCATTGGCGCCACTAATGACCAAATTATTGTCATGAATGCAAGACGCAAGAGTGTTCCAATCAACAATGATGCTTTTTTTGTCCAATTAATTAAATAAAAATTTAAAAGAAAAAATCTCCTTTACTTTTTATCTTTTATGTAAGCAACACATTGACTGATGTCAAGATTTCTTTTTTTAAGTTTTGCACTCAGGGCTTCACACAAAGAAATATCTTTTTTTTCCACAACCGCTGTCGAATTGGCAAAATAGATGCGCAAAAAAGCCGGACTCTTGCCTCTTTCAATCAACTGGTTCAGCTTGTCACAACTCGGCTTAGAAGCAAACTGAAAATTTAAATCTGTCACAGCCATAATTTAAGCGCGTTGGTGTTAAAACTAGAGCATGAAACTGACTTGATAAATCAAGTCCTAGAAAGAAAAAAATTGGAGAAAAAAATAATTTTATTTTTCAAAAATTTCAAGTTTAACTTTCCGTTTTATCATTGAATAAATACTTCAAATTCTTTTTCTTTTAATTCTCATTTTTTTCAGCGATGATTCCCAACACAGCAAAAGGCAGGCATTTGCACAAGCAAATTGAACAAGTGTATGGTCAAGCGAATGAGCTTGTGGAGCTCAGGTCGCCATTGTGCAGAAAACTTGTCACCGACTCAACAAAATTCATGAGAGAGCTGTCCAAGCAGACTTTTGGTGAGCTTAAAATTTACGATTTGTTCAATCGACCCTTTAATGCCCAGTGGTTTGGCTACTTGAACCAAGTTTGGAGATTTAGAAATTTTTTGCAAAGATTCAATCCGGCCAGGGCTGACCGGATTAAGACTTGTTTGAAAAAAAAGCGCAACTTCCTAAAAAGATATGCCTTTGACCAATTTGGCATTACATTTGAACAGTTTGAAAGCATCTGCGAGCAAACTAGACTGAAAATAAGTCATGTGACATTCAGACAAAATAGATTGGATAAGTATTTAATGAGAGAGGGATAATTTTCTAAATAAAGAGTTTTAAAATAAAATTTTATTTTTAATTTTCAAATATGTTGACTCTCAAAGATAAAGTGTGCATAATAACTGGTAATTTTTGGTTATTTTTTTTAATGTTTTTAAGATGGGTTAAAATTTGATGTTGATTAGGAGCCAGTTCGGGCATTGGTCAAGCCACTGCCGTCTTATTTTCCACACTCGGATCTAAGCTAGTTCTCACTGGGAGAAATGAAAAAAATTTGGCTGAAACTGTTCAACTTTGTCAAAACAATAATGATGTAATATTTCTTTTTAAAATATTCTAAAATTAGAAAATCATCAACATTTTTTTTAATTTTGGTAAAAGCATTTTTTCATTTTTTTTTCAACCATCGACTGAATATAATTTGTTTTTTGAGAGGATCAATTTTCAATTAAGTATTTGGGTGAGGTAGAAAAAAACATAAAAAGAGAGTAAAAACAATTTTAGCAATTTTAGCTTCTTTAATAAGAGAAAAAACATAAACTATAAAAATCAAAAAGAAATAAAATATAAAAAAATAACTTAAATAGTTAAAATGAGACAAAATTAAGACTAAATACAGTATTGCACAAAAGTTTAGACGCATACGCATTTTTTTTAAACAAATAAATTATGTGCCAATTATTTACGGAATAGAAGGCTAGTAAGAATATTTCTGTTTTTTAATTTATTATTCCCCAACGTTCAATTGCCCAATTCAATCTTTCTTAACCCCATTTTAATCTTTTGATTCTATCCGATGCCATCAGCAATGGCTTTTTCAGAGCTGTATAAGTTTCTATTCCTTTACTAGTTAGAAATCTCCTTTCTGTTTCTCTACTTATCTTAACATTTTCAAACTTAGAATTAAAGTCAGAGGCCAACTTTTTATTACTTATTGTAGGATTTTTTCTTACCTCTATAAATAAACTATTTTGGTCCCTATTAGTTAGCTTTCTTGGTCTCCCAGGCCTTGTTGTTTCCTTTGGGATACCATAGGTATCATTATTTTTTCTTGTTGTTCCCACACATTTTTCTGATACTCCTACTAATTTAGCTATTTACCTATTACTTTTGGTCTTATCTTTTAGGAGACCAATTATCTGACATCTTACTTCATTGGTAACGCTTTTTTTACCCATTTTTTCTTACCAAAGTTCCTAAATTTTCGGGGTATAGTTTTTTGTGTCACAGATTTATTTATTTATTTATTTGTTTTCTGTACCGAGCTAGAGCTCCTTCAGAATAAGTTCAAAAATTAAAAAAATAAAATAAAAATGAAAATAAAATTTAAGTTAATAAAATGAGATAAAAAAAAAAAAAAAAAAAAAAGAATTAAAAAAAAAAGTAAATAAGCTAAATAAATGAAAATTAAGAATATATAAAATTGGGACATTGTGAAATTTCATACAAAACTTCCAATACACAAATAAAAAAATTTTATAACTTTTGTTCTTAGTGTCAAAAACTTGTTCTGTAAATGAAACAAAGTGAAACAACTGGTGCTTCACCTTCTGCGGAAGTCTGCAAAATCTGTGCAAATTAATTCAGTTTTATTTTTAAAACTTTTAAATTGGGTGCAATTTTGCAGAATTCGCACAGATTTTGCAGACTTCCGCAGAAGGTGAAACAACAGTTGTTTCACTTTGTTTCATTTACAGAACAAGTTTTGTGACACTAAGAACAAAAGTTATAAAATTTTTTTATTTGTGTATTGGAAGTTTTGTATGAAATTTCACAATGCCTAAAATTGGAAAAGATTGTTTCAATAGTTTAGCCTTCCGGTTAAAGTATTTTTATATTTATAGTTAATTAATTAAAAAAAAAGAAATAAACAAAATAAAATAAAAGAAAAAACAATTGCTAAAAATAAAATAATTGAGTTTTGAGTGAATAAAATTTCAAGAGGTGTTTTGCGGTATTGTTACATGTGGCTCATGTTTAAATAGTCAGCCAGTCAGAAAAAAGTTTTATAGCGATGTTTCATAAATAAATTTAACACTTATTGGATAATTTTTGAATTAATATATTTAAAAATCCATTTAAGTAAGTTAATTGATATTTAATTAGAGATTAATGGCAAAATGAAATTTATTGTACATTTTTATATTTTTACATTTTTGAGAAAAAAAATAAAAATCTCAAAATCAAAAAATCTAAAAAAATTTTCATTCAAGAAAAGTAATATTAAATTCGCAATTACTTAAAAGGAGTTTTAAAAAAATTTAAATGTAAAAACCAAGGATAATTTTTTGAAAATCCCTTTTAATTAATTGCGAATTTATTATTACTTTTCTTGAATGAAAATTTTTTTAGATTTTTTGATTTTGAGATTTTTATTTTTTTTTCTCAAAAATGTAAAAATGTAAAAATATAAAAATGTACAATAAATGAAATTTTGCCGAGATTAATGATGTGCGTCTAAACTTTTGTGCAAAAATTTTTGACTCAAATTTATATGGCCTTTATTTAATTTCAATTTTTCAGCTAAGTGTAAATTCGAATTATCATGTAATTTATATCAATTTGTAGGGCAGAGTTAGTTTTATTAAAAATCGATTTTAATTCAATTTATTTCTAAATTAAAATTTAGTATTTTTATGTCTGACAAAATAAACGTATGATGAAAATGTGTTAAAATACCTGTAAATTTACGTGAAAAAATTAATTCGTCCGAAAGGATTTGAATTTATGTTTTTAATCTTTACTTTTAAATTGATTTTATGTTTTTTTTTTTAACTCAAACTATTTTATTAAACTAAAGATGTTAAAAAAAAAATAGATTTAGGTTTATTAATTTAGGTTAAAATTTGGATTAAATAATGAGAGGAAAAAAAAACAAAAACTATAAAAAATTAAAAACAGGTATTGTGAATTTCAAATTTAAATTGAACAAAAAATCTTCGTTTTTTAATTAATTAAAATTAAAGAAAATAAAAAATATTTGAAAAAATATTGCAACATAACTTTTTTGCACCTTTTTTATCTAAAATAATTTTTCTCATGGAAAAAATGACAAAAAATAAAGAATTTAAATTGAATGTTTATTTAATTTACTAAAAAAATTGACTTGTAAAAAAGGTGCAACAAAGTATGATGAAATATGTTGTAGTATTTTTTCAAATATTTACTATTAATTTTAATTTTTCAACTAATTATATTATTTAATTATTTTATTTACGCGAAAAAGTTAATTCGTCTATTTGCGCAAAGAATTTGAATTTTTGCTTTTTATATTTAATTTTAATTTGATTTTATGTTTTTTTTAGACTAAAACTATTTTATTAGACTAAAAATTTAAAAAAAAAATTGGATTTTGAATTAATGTTTTTCATTTTTGTATAAAATTGCTTATATTTTTTTTTCTATATTTATTTTTTTTATCTTTTTATATGTTTCGTTCTACCTGTCTCAAAGTATTCTTGGTGAATTGTGATTTTTTTTTGTACTAAACGAAAAGTATAACGAATTTAATAAAATTGTATTTTTTTCTAGTTTTCCGTATACTTTTTAGTATTTTTTTCAAAATTTTTGGAACCATCGGCTGATTGAATGTTTTTTTGGGAAGATCAATTTTTGATTAGGTATTCTTGGTGTATTCCGGAAGTTACGAAAAGAAATTTTTTATCTAAATAAAAATAGCAAAGATTTTTAAAATTGTAAGTCTAAGTTTCTAAATTTTTTTTAACTACCAGTTAATAGTATTAGTGAAAACAAGAAGAATTTTTATCATAACATTTTTTTTTGTTATTTAGAGTCTGAATAAAAATAATAATAGATGCTATTTTTTTTCAAGTTTTTTAAATACTTCAGTATTCTTGGAACCACTGACTGAGCATAGTTTTTTTAAGAGGATCAATTTTCAATAGCGTATTTTTGAAATATTCCGGAAAAAATGGAATTTAAAAAAAATAAAATAAAATGAACTTTTTTTTGTTAACCTTGAACATTTTGATATCTTTCTAGCTATTCTTACATATAAATATTACTTACATATGTAGCAAGTGAGCGAAACATCTTAAATGACTTGAAGCATCTGTCTCATTTACTTAGACTATAAAAAGAATAAAAAATCAAAGCCAAATCTAACTTTTTCTTTTTGGCTTTGACTTACAACCAACTGTGAATTTTTTTATCTAGACAAAATTTTTAAATCCCCAGCTAAGTATTCTTGGTAATTTCCAGAAAACAAAAATAAATTTTTTAACTGAATGAAGAGAATAAAATTGGTTTTTTCAAGTTTTCTAAATACTGGTATACTATGAAGTATTTTCTCAATATTCTTGAAACCATCTTCTAAGTAAATTATTTTTTGAGAGAATTTTGATTAAATATTCTTTATTTAATCCGAAAAACATAAATAAAAATTATCAATCTAAATAAAAATATTAAGATTGTTAAAATTAAAATAAATTAAAATTAAAATATTATGGTTTGTTAAAATAATAGGAAAAAAAAAGAAAAAAAAGCATACTTGGCAAATGATTTCAAAAATATTGAAAAAATACTTGAAAGTATTCTCCAAGTATTAAAAAAACTGAGAAACACATGTGACCAATCTTTTTTATTTTTGTTTGGATAAATAATTCATTTTGTATTTCGGAATACATCAAGGATATTTAGCAGGTGGTTTCAAGAATACTGAAAAATACTTAAAAGTATTCTTCAAATATTTAAAAACTTTGAAAAAAAATTATCAACCAACAATTCTTTTTATCTATATAAAAAATTTCTTTTTGCATTCCAGCATTCACCAAAAATACTTATTTGAGAAAGAACACAAAAAAAAGAATACTTAAGTGGTTATTTAAAATTTTTTTGAAAATTAAGAAAAATATAAATTAAAATATTCATTAATAAAATTTTAACAAAAAGAATTTTTTTATCCAGATAAAAAGAATAATGATGGCAATTTTTTTTCAAAGTTTTTAAAATACTTGTAGAATACTTTTAAGTATTTTTTCAGTATTCTTGAAACCTCCTGCTAAGTATTCTTTTTATGTAGCATTTACTCTAAAAATATTATCCTTGATTTATTTCGCAATAGAAAATAATTTTTTTATCCAAATAAAAATAAATAAGACTGGTCACATGTCCAAATTATTTTAAACTTCGGAGATTACTTTAAAGTTATTTATCAACATTCATGAAACCATCTGCTTAGTATCTTTTTTTTGCCAAATTTTTTTTTCCTTAAAAAAGTATTCTTGATGTATACTGTGATACAAAATGAACTTTTTTATCTAATAAAAAAATTTAGGTTGTTCAAATAGTTGGTGACTTAACAGATACACAAATTCAGCAATTGATATTGAAAAGCTGTGTGGAAAAGTTTGGCCGAATTGACGTGCTGGTCAATAACGCTGGTATTTTACACAATGGCGGAATCGAGAACCTAAATATGGAAGACTATGAAAACTTGATGAATGTGAATGTAAAGTCTGTGATAAGTTTGACGCAGCAATGTGTGCCTTATTTGATTGAGTCCAAAGGAAGTGTAGTAAATGTGTCAAGTGTAGCTGGTAGTAGGAGCTTTCCAAATGTTCTAGCCTATTGCATGAGCAAAGCTGCACTTGATCAGTTCACAAAATGTGTTGCTCTCGAACTAGCGGACAAAGGGATCCGGGTGAACTCGGTAAATCCTGGTGTTATAATTACCAATATACACAAAAGAGCTGGACAAGATGAAGAACAGTACAAAAAATTTCTAGACCACTGTAAGAACACTCATGCACTTGGTCGTCCTGGCACTGCCAATGAAGTCGCCAATACAATTGCTTTTTTGGCCTCAGACAACGCTTCATTCATCACAGGAGAACTTGTCCATGTGGATGGAGGAAGACACGCCATGACACCTAGATGAACAAAGTTACACTTTTTAATTATCATAAAATTTTTTATTTTTTTTGTCACGGGATCCAAAATATTTTTTTTAAAATAAAGAAAAATTTTAAAGACGCTTTCAATTTTATGTATATATATATATATATTCAAGGTTAATCAACAGGCTGATGCCCTTATCTTTTTTCAGAATGATCAACACTAAATTTATCTAATTATTTAAGTATAGGAATAAAAATACAAAATATTCATTTTAAAATAGAATTCAAATTTTACATATAACAAAAAATAAAAAATTTAATTAAAATTAAATTTTTTTCATTTAAAATTAAATTTTTTTCATTTAAATTTAAAATTTTTGTACAATAAATCAAATTTATCAAATAATTTACACGCTCTTTTGTAAATTAAGTTAATATTATTAAATACAGACATTTTAAAGTGAATAAAAGTTAAAATGATTTTTTCAATTACAAAATTATTAATTAATTTTGGAAAAAAATAAGAAAATGTCATTTCACCAAATTTTGATCTAGCACCATTTTGTACCAGTTTATCTGAACTCCGTAAATTCCATTTTAATCTTCTTGAATAATTTGTTTGAAGTTGATCTTTTAAGATTTTAGGAGCATCATCAAATTTCATAATTTTAAATGAAAAAGTTAAAAAATTTTGATAAATGATATAAAAACGATGCTGAAAGTGAAATAAATTATATTTTTCTAAGAGTCTTTATCAAAAAAATCAAATTTAAAAAGTTTGTGTAAACAAGTATAATAAAAATTACAAATTTTTTGAAGAATAGGCTTGCTGAAATAAATAATTAATGAAAGGCAATAGTCAAAATAAGGTTAGATAAAAGTTTGAAAAAATTGAATTTTCACTGATTTTGATAAGTACAATAACCTTTTTATTGAATAGAGTTTTTTATTAATCAAAAGAAATACTTTAGAGACTTGTTTAATGAAGGTTAACTTATTTTCAATAGTAACTCCCAAAAGTTGAAATTCTTTTACTACAGTAACTTGCATATTTTTTTTATTATTATGAATGATGGGAGCATTACTCTATTATTTGTAACAAACATACGGAATTTTTTGGCTCAGTTTATGTCTAGCTTGTTGAAGTTACACCAGGATGCAATTGGTTCAATAAAAATTTTAAACTTTTTGATTAGCTCATCAAGAGTTTTTCCAGACAAATAGAAAGTTGTATTATCAGCGAAAAATTTACATTTTAATTCTAAAATAAACCAAGGCAAGTCATTTATCAAAATATTTAATCAAAATATTTTAAATATCAGTGATTTTTTTCTTTAAATATGTCTAATTTTACCCATTGGGTTTACATGATGTGAAAAAGATAGTAAGTTAGATACTATTATTTATTTACAAGCCTGGTACCGTTACACAATCCATCCGAAGTTGAGACATTTCTAAGTAAAATAATAGGTTGGCCTTTTTTAAGAACTAATTTATGAGGTGGTATTCCTGATAAATTTAAGCTATTTAAAAATTCTGTCGGTTATAGAGCTGTATGTGCGTCATTCAAAACAGCATCAGCTGATAAATATTTGTTCTATTCACTTTTAATTCGATTAAAAGGTAATTTATATATAGAATTTTTTAAAGATTTATAGAAGATTATTTTTACCTGGAAAAAGTGAAGTAGCTATTGAGTTGAATTTATCTTCGATTAAGATTAGAAACTAAAAAAAATTTTTGAAATTGAAATTGAAAAGTAATAAAATTTTCATAAATTATTTCAAAAGTGCTGAATCATACGAAGAGCGTGCAGTTATCCGAAACTGCACGAATGGTCCACGAAACCAATCATTTTTTAGACGACCACTACTATGCAGTGTCCAACCCAGTTAACCTCCCTAGTAATAGCTTTAAATATTATCCTCCACAACTAGAAAAAAATAGACACGCTCCCTATTACGCTCCCACAAAAAACTCTCAACGCTCTTATCAAGTACAAGCAAATAGCCAGCAACACCAAAACTCTCAACCTTTTTTTCCAACCAATGAACATGACAACTACATAACATACTCACAATGCCTATCCAACTCAAATCCTCTCTGCACAAACAGTCACACAGTCCAACCAAATCAAAATCAAGCCCCTCTTTATCAAGTCTACGATATGCCGAACCCAAAAAAAGTTTACACAATCAAATTCAAGAATAACCAGAAATTTCCTGATCAATATATGGACTATTTTGAGCTTCAAGACTACTTAGATAAATTAAAACCTGACAGCAACCTTTCAGCTGCTTTCATAAATGCAAAAGGTGAATTAATTTTAAAAACAAAAGATGAATCTAAAATTGACTATTTGAGAAAATGGCCAAGTGATGCTTTCAAGTATGGAATCACAGAAGTACTCAAGAATAAGAAATTCTACCTTGCCTTGCACAATGTAGAAATTAGATTCGACGTTGAATCTGAAAAATGCAAGAAATTTCTCAAAGAAACCTATGATATTGATGATGTCCTTCGAATGACCAAAAAATCAACTGGTCTTAAGCTATCAATAGTAAAGGCAGTCACTTCCAATCAGGAAAAATTTAGCGAAATCACAAAAAATGGATTTATCAGAATCGGACATACGCAAATTAGAGTAAGTCAGTGGAAATTCGAGGCAATGCCCACTCAATGCTTCAACTGCCAAGCACTTGGACACAAAGCAGAATCTTGCAAAAAAGAAAAAATATGCATGAGATGTGCACAAAAAAATGACCATACATATAAAACATGTCCAATTAAAGATCCAACAAATTTCAAGTGTATTAATTGTCATGGCAACCATGCTGCCTGCTCAAAATCATGTCCAAAAATCATTGAAGCTTGCAACAAATTACGCGACAAGCAATCAGGTTCATCAAACGACAAGAAACAAGAATTCAAAAAAATAGAATCCTCTTTTAATAAAGATACAAGATTGGGACATCATCAATCCAAAGCTCCCCCAACTATAAATATACTAAAGTTTATCATTGAACTCTTCAGAAATTTCAGAAGTATAAGTGCATCGCTACACCAAGACCCACAGCCTCTTCTACAATTAATAAATGACAACCTTGGTTCATCACTCAGCTTCGAAATTGAACAAATGCTCTTCGCTAAATCAGATGATCAAGATCCGAACATGAACAATACAATGGAAGATGAAAATGAACAAGTCTAAATTTTTAAAGATTTTGCATCTCAACTGTCAATCTATTCAAAGCGACTCAAAAAAAATTCAAATTTTTGATTTAATTAACCAGACTAACTGCGATGTCCTGAGTCTAAATGAAACTTTTCTCAAAAAAGATAACAATTTAAATTTTAATGGATATTTAACTCTACGATCAGACAGAATTGAAAAAAAAGGTGGTGGATCAGCTTTATGTATTAAAAAATCAATAAAAGGTTCTCCAATTAAAATAGACAATTTTCCTGAAACTGTTGGTTACAAAATCAATTTAAAACACGGAAATGAGCTAGCATTATTTTCGCATTACTCTAGCCCATCCACTGAACTCAACGAGAAACTTTTTGGATATGCCACTAATAACTTCAAATTTTTCATAATAGTTGGTGATTTTAATGCATGGAATACAAACTGGTTTTGTCCAAAATCCAACAAAAAAGGAAATGTTTTGCTTTCTACGATTGAGAAACTGGATCTATTTATATTGAATAACGAGACACCAACATACAAGAGAAGTAAGAATATTCTTGATCTTTTTATATGCTTCAAAAACATGTTAGAAAACTTCGAAAAATTTGAAGTACTTCCTGCCTCAATAAGTGACCACCTACCAATATCAGCCAGCTTCAAAAATATTTCAACTGATCCAAAAGTTTTTGAAACAATTAATTGGCAGAAATTTAGAGAAGTCCTTAGATCTAAACCACCACTAAATTACCCTTTACTCTGTCCAAAAAGCATTGACACATCAGTCCAAAATTTGACAAATGATATCCAGGAAGCCTTAAAAATCGCTACTGATCGTTACGAAATAAAAAACTTTAAAAACAATAAATTAGCGGTTCCTAATCACATTCTCAAGCTAATAAAATTCAAGAGAAAAATCAGACGGTTGGTCCAAAAACACAACAATCCAGCACACAAAAAATTATTTAACTATCTTGAACGTAATTTGAAATTGGAGCTATCTAGACATAAAAATTATATTCTTGAAGACAAACTAACTTATCTGAAAGATTTCAATCAATCGGAATCGAAGCATTGGCAAGCACTTCTGAGCATAAATAAGGAAAACAATAGTAATAAAAAATCTATAAATCTGAGAAATGATAACCATTCTACCAGTGATCCAGCCGAAATTGCAGAATTATTTGCATGTAATTTAGAAAACATTTTTACTGATAGTCAAACATCCGTGAGACAAAGCTCGTCTATCTTTCCAATAGGAAGCTATATGGATATAACTAGAGATGAAATGATGAAAACGCTAAAAACAACCAAATCAAGAGCAGCAGTTGGTTTTGATCTAATATCCAACAAGGTATGTAAAAATCTCCTTTTTCCAAAACTTGTTGAAATACACAAAATATTCAACAGCTCTCTTAATCATGGCCACATACCCTCAATTTGGAAAAAATCCAAAATTATCATGATTCTTAAAAAAAATAAACCTCCGGATAGTATAGACTCTTACAGACCTATCTCCCTCCTCAGTTGCTTAGCCAAATGGCTCGAAAAAATTGTAAATCAAAAGATTCAAGACTGGGCAGAAAACTCAAAAATTCTACCAACTTGTCAGTCTGGCTTCAGAAAATCCAAAAGCACACAAGATCACATATTGAGATTAAACCAATCAATAGCAGATGGATTCAACCGCAATCAACTAACAGGAGCTATCTTCTTCGATCTTGAGAAAGCCTTTGACAAAACATCACACAATGGTATAATTGCAAAATTAAAAGAACACAATCTTCATAGAATATTTCTCCGATGGATTGAAGACTTTCTCACAAACTGCTCTTTCAGAGTCAGCTACAATGGCCAGACTTCAAAAGATAAGTCTATTAAATGTGGAGTCCCTCAGGGAAGTTGCCTATCCCCTACCATTTTTATTCTGTTTTTTAGCGATATAGCTAATATTATTCCTCCTGATGTAAAAATAGCCTTGTTCGCAGATGACCTATGTATCTGGGTATCCAGGACCAGTAAAAGGGAAATTCAAATAATTCTTCAAAAGGCAGTGAATAGAATCATTGAGTACTGCAAAAAATGGGGATTTAAAATTAACGAAAAAAAAACTTGCTACACAACATTTACCAAAGCTGGACTTCGAAAAAATTATGAGAAAAGATATGGAATGAAAATAAAAATTGGAAACTCACATATTCCTCTTGACCCAAATCCAACATTCCTTGGTATTAAACTCGATCCCAAAATCAACTACAAAGAACATCTGAAAATTATCAATTCAAAACAAATTTCCAAAATAAACCTAATCAGGAAAATTAAAAGTTTTAAATGGAGAACATCTTCTAAAATCAACAGAATTTTATACATGTCGCTCATAGGATCATTATTCGACTACTGTTTTATAATACTTCAGTCAGGCACTCAGAACATAAGAGCCGAAATGCAAAAAATGCAAAATCGAGTGTTGCGAGTCATAAAGTATTTTCCACTAAAGACAAGTATAAAAACAATCCACAAAGAGCTAAGAATCGACTTGATTGATGACAGAGCAAACAAGCTTTTTTCTAAATTTATCACCACAAGACAAAGCCATGAAATAATAGCTCAGGAGATCCAGGACTTTCTGCTTCAAAACTCCTCCAGAAACAATTTAAAGTACAAAACACCCTTTGATTTAATCATTAACACGACAAATTTTTAGCAAAAATTTAATTTAACAATTTATATATAATCTAGATATTAATTATACACATATAATTAATACATATCTTAATCATGTTGCAACCATGTGGGCTGAAAAGAAGGCTCTGCCATTCGGAACTGCCCTGGAAAAAACTTTTCCTAAATTATTTTTTAAATAAAAATAAAAAATAAGATTAGAAACTGCGTTTACATTTATAATAAATAATAATTCTTAATTAACAAATTCTTAATTGTTAGATATATATATATAAATTTAATATATATTAATACTTAATTGATAATTGGTAATCAATCAATTATCTATTCTCTCTCACTATTCAACCTTGACATCGATAACTTTCGACCTTGACATCGCTAACTCGCTAACTTCGTGAAATTTTAAATAACTAGATTTGTAAATCTGTATCGATCCTTTAGATCCTTTAGAGAAAAATAAAAAATAAAAATAAATAAAAAAAATGATTAAAATAAAAGTTACTGAAAAAATAAGAATTAAAAAATATAGACAAATAATTGAAATTTGAAAAGGAAATAAAAGAAAAGAAAAAAAGAAAGCAGAAAAGAAATAAAAAATCGTTTTTGAAAGGCAGAAAATAGACACCAAAGTTACAAAAGTTATATCGGTTTAGTTTTCAGAGAAAAAAGAGTCTATGACAAGGTAGCAATTACACAATGGAGTTGGATAGTTAACAAATCTAGATTCGAAACCTCGTCTATACTCATTTACCAGTCTAAGAAGTAATGGAACAGAATTAGTAAGTCCAGCCCTAACATATCTTTCGCTCAATTCAAAAAGCCGGTTCGAAATTGTATGAAATTTTAATTTGTTTTGGGCCTCGTGGTATAAAATGCTTGAGGGGGTGTCAAACCTTAGTTTAAGAATGAATCGAACTGCTGAGTTTTGAATAGTTTGAAGTTTTTTTTAATGTTAGTATCAGATAAAGAGTTTAAACAGGGAAAATTATAGTCTAAAATGGAACCAATAAGCGATTTATATAAATTTCCAAGTGTTTTGTGATGTAGACGCCAGTTTTTATTAGATGAAATTTTAATTAAATTTAGCCTAGAGTTGCAACGCTCTTTTAATTCATCAATCAATGGACTAAAGGTTAGCCGTTAGGGGTTAATGTTAAAGGGAGAATTTATATCCGGAAGTTGATCGTTCAAAATTTAAAACTTTATTAATAAAGAAAGACTCAAGCAAACTATTATGTTCGATTAAAGATTTTAAAAAATTTAAACACAATTTTAAGATTCAATTTTAAAAGGCTTTGAAAAATATACCTTTGATGATGAGAAGTAATTTAATCTGACTCAGTTAGATTAAAAAAAAATTTTTTTTTATTAAATGACAAATCAAATTTTTAGAATTTTCATATCGTTCAGTAGAAAATAATAAAAATTTAATTTTTTTATTTTAATTAAATTTTAAAAACTAATCCAAAACTAAAATAAAAAAATTTAAACTAATAGTTTTTTATTTCAATATCTAACTTTTAAATTTTTTTTAAATATCGATCAAAAAACATTAAAAATTATTTAACAGGCATTTAAAATGTAAAATTTCTTTGATATTAGCGTAAACCTTGCAAACTCCCTAATGGGGTTCTGGTGTAAAATGATTGAGTGAATTAGTAAATGAATATTGTTTTATTTTTTTTAAACAAATAAATTTTAACACTGAATAATATCTTTGAGTATTTTCTAAAATTTTAAAAATATTTCTAAAACAAAAAATTTAAAAAAAATCTGAATTAATAAAGTAATAAAAGAAACTAAAAATACTATAAAAGAAATTTTTGGCATGGATTAAAATGTGAAAAAAAGTTTAAGCTCATAAACTTAAATATTATTTTCAATTTTTTCATGCTATGAGACAATATGATAAATAAAAAAAATCACATCAAGTCAAGCTAATAGTTGAAATTGTGTATCTTTCTATTTAAATTCACAAGTGTGAAAAAAGTTAGTTTTCACACATTCAAAATAAAAGGAATAAATGTTCCCACACTAATTATTCACGTTACCTTTATAAAATTAAGACTCTTTTAAGGTTCCTGTTTATGTGGATTAATTAGTACTCTGCCTTAAATTTTTTAATAATAATAATAATATAAATTTTTTAATATTAGATTAAATATTAAATTATCTAATGTGAATTAAAAAATTTCAATTTGTATTTTTTCTTTTTATTTTAAATTTTCTATTAATATTTATTATTAAATATACAGGAGCTTAGTTTGCTACAGATTCACAAATAAATAATCAATTGCCATGTTGTTTGGCAAAAAACAAAGAAAAAACAAAATGTTTTTTTCAAAATCTTCTTTTATTTTTTTTGATTCATTTTTCTTTTTTATAATTCATAAGTCCAAATTGGAATTTTTGAAAAAAAAACATTCTTTCAGCTAGAGATAAAAACATAAGATTCGAATCTAACTGATTTTATGGAAAAATCTTTAAGTAATAGTGTTTAGCAAAAATTTAATTTTTCTATTGAAAAGTAATTAATTTTGTATGAATTTTTTGTTGATTATTAAATTTTTCACCATAAAATAGAAAAAATTCTACAGAAAGTTTAACTTCAAAAAAGTAAGGTTTATTGTTGGTTTTCATATGAAATTCAATAGAAATTAATTTAAAAGCTTCAATATGCTTATTTTCCAGTATAAACTAATAGACACTTTTATGATATTGTTCGGTTTATAGACAATCAATTATTCCTGTTAGAGATAGTATGTTCAAGAAAAATTTGCTAAAAACAATTAGCTAGGTCAAGAAAGATTAAATATTATTGACTTGTTAATTATTAATCTTAGTAAATTAACGCCTATTCTGGCGATGAAAAACTTAGCATAAAAAAAAACATTAAAGTATAAAAACAAGATAAATTTAAAAAAAAAGATAGAAATTAATTCAATAAAAATTTATATAAATATTACTCTGCTAATTAAAGAGCCAGAAAAAGCTGATAAATTTAATTTGAATTAAGTTTTCAGATTTTCTAAAAAAAATTAAGATTTTTTAATTATTTGTTTTAATATTTTATTTAATCATAAATTAAAATTTAATTTTGATATTATATTTTGTTTAAAATATCTATATTAAATTTTTTCCCTTGATTTTTGTTAAATAATTAAAGATTTTTTAATAAGATATAAAATCAATTTTCAAAATCTTTTTGAATTCTTCATGCCTTATAAAAAAGATAGAAAATAATCTACTAAAATAAGACAAAATTTAAAAAATCTTTTGAATGTAGGAATTCAATCTAATTCTTGGTATTTTATTTTATAGGAAATCTATCAAATGATAAAAAATGTCAAATTTATAACTACTTTTATTGAATTTTGTTTTTAAAATTTTTTCTCCGGGCGCTCTAAAGTTAATTAAAAGTCTTGATTTTATTTTCTGTTTAGGCAAGGGGTTAAAGTGAAAATGAAATTGAAAAAAATTGTGATTCTAACCGAGTCTTAGGTCAATTAATACACCACAGTCCCGGTCTAATTTGCAAGGATTTACCGTAGGCCTTGTCATTACCCCAAATTTTTTTTTATGATGTAGAAAAGATAAGAGTAAACTTTTCACCTAGAATAAAAATTTTGATTCCAAATACAAATGCTCTGAAAACCTAAATCATTGTCCACATCGTTTAAAAAGAAATGGGTTCTCTAGTAAAAATTAAGAAAATAAAGGACCAAGAACAGAACTTTGAGCCAGTACAATTGCTTTTTTGGCCTCAGACAACGCTTCGTTCATCACAGGAGAACTTGTCCATGTGAATGGAGGAAGACACGCCATGACACCTAGATGAACAACAAAATTTAACTTTTTAATTATCATAAAAAAAATTTTTTTTTGTCACGTGATCCAAAATATTTTTTTTTAAATAAAGAATAATTTAAAAGACGCTTTCAATTTTTTTCCAAAATGCTTACTTTAGTTAACAAGACATCAATAATCACTGGCGCCAGCTCTGGCATTGGCAAAGCCACTGCTATTCTATTCTCTCAACTTGGTTCCAAACTTGTCCTAGTAGGCCGAGATGAAAGTGCTCTCGACCAAACTATAACACTTTGCAATCCAGAGCTTAAAAATGACATAATTAAAGTAAGCGGTGACTTGTGCAACTCGGACACATGCAAAAAAATTGTCGAACAAGCTGTCAATAAATTTGGCACCATTAACATTCTGGTACTTTTTGGTAAAAAATTAATTTTTTTTTATTTTCAAAAATTATTTAATTTCAGGTAAATGCTGCAGGAATACTAAAGGCCGGTAGTTTGGAAAACATGAAAATGGAAGACTACGATTTGTCCATGGACACAAATGTTAAATCAGCCATGATTTTGACCCAGCTTTGTTTGCCATATCTGATCAAGGAAAAAGGCTCTGTGGTCAATGTTTCAAGTGTGACCGGAACTAGAAGTTTCCCTGGTGTGTTACCATACTGCATTAGCAAAGCTGCGCTCGATCAGTTCACAAAATGTGTTGCCCTTGAAGTGGCGGACAAAGGGGTCCGGGTGAACTCGGTAAATCCTGGTGTTATTGTTACCAATTTGCACCGCCGAGCTGGTCAAAGTGAAGAAGTGTATGCTAAATTTTTAGAAAATTGTAAGAATACTCATGCACTTGGGCGCCCCGGAACAGGCGAAGAAGTTGCCAGGACTATCGCCTTTTTGGCCTCAGACAATGCTTCGTTCATCACAGGGGAACTTGTTCATGTGGATGGAGGAAGACACGCTATGACACCTAGATAAATAAAATTTGAAAATTTATTTTTTACTTGTATTTAAATTAAATAAATAAAAGCGAGTAAAAGTGCTAATTGAATATTTATTGATAAAATTAAATAAAGGATCATCTTGATTTTTTCTTTCAAAATCAAATTTTTTTTATATTCGAAAAAAAGGACTGATAAAAAAAATTAAATTTTTACTTTTATATTTTAATAGACAATTTTTTGGGTATTTATAATGTCTCAGTGCTATTTTAATAAAAAAAATAACCCCTGTAAAGATTTATCTCTTTTGTTAATAAAATAATAGCTGAATAAAAGTAAAATATCTTTTTAAAATAAATCATATTTTCAAAAAAAATTAAAACTATTTATTAAATTTTGTCATAATTTTTGGTAAAAAACTAGTGTTATATATTTTTAAATTGACTTTTTTTTTTAATTGAACATTGTCCAGAATTTGAAGTTGTCAATTCTTCTTTTTTTCACCCTTGGTTCTATTTCAATCTCTTGGACATCAGCTTAGACTCATTAATACCATTCTAAAGAATGTGTTCTGTAGAATCAGAATCATTATTTTTTCCGAATTATTTACTTTTGGATTGAATTTAGTTAAATTTTTTTTTAAATATTTTTTTATTTTTATATAAATTTAAAATAATTAATAAATTAAAGCACACTAAGAAGTTTTCAAAATCATTAATTTTCAAAATTGAGTAAATATTTTCATAGCATATTTTCCAAAGATTTTAATGTTACTACTATTATAATTGTCATTATTATTTGATAATTTTTTATAAATTAAATAATCTTAATTGATGTGAAAAGTTTTTTTACAAATAAAGTCGAAAATTTTAACACCAGAATTACATTTTTTCTTGTTTTTTAAAAAAAAAATTATTTAAAAAAAAAAATAAAATAATTTTTCAGAGTATTTAAAACATTATATCTAAATAATTCAAAAAAAAATATTTATTTGAAAAATCTTTTTAAAAGATATTAAGATTTAATTTTTTTTAAAACGAAAATTTGATGATTTTTTTAAAAAAGAGATAAATTTTATATGGTGAGTTAGAAAAAGACATCAAAAAAAGAAAAATCATTAACTATAAAAATCAAAAATCGAAAAAAATAATATAAAAAATTGAATAATTAGATTTTGACGAAATTTAGACTGAATCTAATTCAAAAATTGTTTGAAAAAAAAAACTCACAAATTTTCCAGTTCGAAAAATTTATAAGTTTTCTAAAAAAAAATCAATTTTAATTTATTTATTCAACTAAAAGATAAAAAATGTGATAGGCACCTGTAAATTTTCGTGAAAAAGTTAATTCGTCTTTTATTCTTGGACATCATAGGAAAATTTTAATAGCGTT
This sequence comes from Brachionus asplanchnoidis, assembly GCA_025491095.1. Classification (NCBI taxonomy): domain Eukaryota; kingdom Metazoa; phylum Rotifera; class Eurotatoria; order Ploima; family Brachionidae; genus Brachionus; species Brachionus asplanchnoidis. The sequence continues at coordinate 943,982 of JAILYF010000028.1, read as the reverse complement.
TTTTCAAAATTAATGGATTAATTCGGCTAATTGAAAGGAATTTTAAAAAATTTGGATTTGAATTTATATTTTAATCTTTTTATAATTTTTTTTCCTCATTTATTTAATCAATATTTTGCTTTATGTTTTTTATCTTTTTAAACCTTTCGTCCAGCCTATCTCAATTTCAATTAAACAAGGGTGCAATTTATCTAGATTTCATCAAAAAAAATTAAAAAGTATTCTTTTTTTTGCGCTTTAGAACCAAAATTTTTTTTTAAACATTTAAAAATATTAATTTAACAAATATTTATTTTTTTTAAATAATTTCTAATTTTTCCATTATATTTTTTATATATATTTGAATCTTTAAAAAGGATATATAAAATTTAGAAAAATTTATATTTTTAAAATTAAATCTAATTAATTTTAGATGCTAAATTTGAGTGGAAAAACATCAATAATTACTGGTGCTTCGTCCGGTATTGGAAAAGCAACAGCAATTTTATTCTCAAAACTCGGATCGAATTTGGTGGTTCTAGGACGTGATGAAAAAGGCCTCGATGACACGCTATCTAAATGTCAATCGAATGTAATTAAAGTTGTGGGAGACATCACATACAATGAAGTTAGATCACAACTAATTGAGAGCTGCATCGCAAAATTTGGCACACTTACTACTTTGGTAAATAATGCCGCTATTTTCAAACTAAGCAGCATTATGAACACAGATATTAATGAATATGAACAAATAATGAATGTGAATTTAAAATCAGTCATTCAATTGAGTAAGTTATGTTTGCCTTATTTGATAAAAGAAAAAGGTTGTGTGGTAAATGTGTCCAGTATTGCTGGAAGCAAAAATTTTCCAGGTTTGTTGCCTTATTCAATGAGTAAAGCTGGCCTGGACCAGTTCACCAAGTGTTTAGCACTAGAATTGGCAGAGCAGAATGTCAGGGTCAATTCTGTCAAGTAATTATATTTTTTTTTTAGTTATTTTTGAAGTTGATGATCAATTCAAAATATCATTTCAATTCAAAAAGTTTATCCTTAGATATTAAACTTAATCTTTCATTTAATTTAAGTAATTTTAATGTAACATGTTTTAAATGTAATGTAGGTTTAGAAAAAAAAATTGAAAAAACATTTTCTTAATCCATTGATAAAATCGATTTTTACAGTGCCGATTTGACAAGTGGATTTCTGGTAATTTTACGTTAATTTACGTAAAAATACGTAAATTCACTTTTTGTTAAAAATTAATTTTACGTAAAATTACCAGAAATCCACTTGTCAAATCGGCACTGTATATTTAAATAAATAAACTGATTTTTTGCAAAGTTTATTTGAAATTTTTTATTTCAAAAGTATTTGTATCTAGTATTTAAAATTAAATTTAAAACAGAAATTCAAATAATTAATTACAAATAAGCAATAAAATGAAAATAAAGCTTAACAAAAAATCAATTAAATAAATTAAAAATCGATATTTCAATGGATTGAGAAAAATTTTTTTCAATTTTTTTTTTTTTTAAGTCTATTTTATTCCTATTTTATTTTTTATTTTAAATGTTAATCATGTTACATAAAAATTATTGAAATTAAATAAAAGATTTATTTTAATATCTTGAGATAAACTTTTTGAATTGAAATGATTAAATTAATTTTTAATTTTTTGTTAAATATTAAAAAAAATGAATTAAAAAAAATATTAAAAACATGCATTTAATTGCAGAGTTTTTGCAGAGCTACAAATTTGTACAATATTGTACTTTTTATCGAACCATTTTTGCACATTTAGAAAAAAAATATAGCGTTTTTACTTTTTGTACTGTAATTTTTGTACTAAAATTTCACATTGCCGAAAAAAACATAAACTAAAAAAAATCAAAAAGAGATAAAACATAAATTAAATAAAACAATAACTTAAATAGCTAAAATGAGACAAAATTAAGACTAAATATAATTCAAATATGGTTTAAAAAAAAATTTAAAACTATCCAGTTTGAAAAATTTATCAGTTTTTTAGAAACTTTTATTTTAATTTTAATTTTTCAATTAGTGATGTGAAATGATAAAAAATGTGTTAAATTACTGTAAATTTACGTGAAAAAGTTAATTCATCTATTTGCGCTAAGGATTTTAGTTTTTGCATTTTATCTTTAATTTTAAATAAATTATATGTTATCTTTAAACTAAAATTATTTTGTTAAACTAAAAATATTAAAAAAAAATTGGATCGATGTTTTTTATCTTTCTATAAAATTGTTTTTTTTTTCTCATTTATTAAATCAATTTTTTTATATATGTTTTATTTTCTTTATTTATGAATTTTTATCTGTTTATATGTTTCGTTCTACCTGTCCCAAAATCATTTTTTGCTTTTTTGTATCTTGTACCAGAGTTGCTCTATTAATCTAGGTGACTGATATAAATATTAATACTATGTGGCAAAAAAAATACTTTTTTTTAAAAAATTGATTCAACAAAAAGTTCCAAATTTTCTCTAGTATCAAAATTTGTTAAAATCATGTTGATTTATGGAGGAACCCTGGTATACGATGCAAAAATTTAATTGAATTGACATTTTAAAATTGATTTTAAAATATTTTTTTAAATTTAAAAATATACCCTAAATTTTAAAAAGATTTTCTTTGTTTTCGTTTTTAGAGTGATTTCTGTTTTATCTCTAAGTTTTTATTAAATGAAATAAAATTAAAAAAAAAACTTTTGATTTGAAGTATCCTTAAATCTTGACTAATTATTTTTCAGACCGACAATTCTTTAGTTTCATATTTTATTTTAAATAATTAATTTTTTAGTCCAGGTACAATAGAAACCAATATACACAGACGTGCTGGATACACTGAAGAAGAATATAAAAGATTTTTGATCAAATGCATGCAATCTCACGCATTAGGAAGAGCTGGATATCCGGATGAAGTGGCTAATACAATTGCATTTCTGGCATCGGATCTATCCTCATTTATTACTGGTGAATTGGTTCATGTTGACGGAGGAAGACATGCCATGTCTCCTCGATAGAATTTTATTTTAATAAAGAGTTGATTTTATTTTCTAACAAGTTGAGAAAGTTTCCTTATCTATTTCGAGACTGATCAAAACTTCATTTTTTATTTTTAAAAGTATCTAAAAGGTGATACGATTTATTAATATTTTTTTTTAGTTCATTTGACAATCATTTTAATATTTAAATTAAATTTTTTGATCAACACCAAATAAATTATGATGGTTAAAAAAAAAAACAACTTTTGTGCCATAAAAATAAAATTCGGGTCTCCCCCAATAGGTGACCAAGCGGTCACGAAATATGTGACCAATTCAATTTCTCTCATTTGGTGACCAACAGTGGTCACGTATATTTGACCATGGAAATAGGTGACCAATATTTAAATAAATTTTAAAATTAAATTATTTAGGTGACCAACATGTAGTTTATGTGACCACTTAAACTCATTATGTGACCATCGACGTCATTTCGTGACCACTTAAATTTAAAAAAAAAGAAAAAAAATTTTTTTAATTAAGTTTACTATGAAAATCGAAGCAAATCAATGTTAATAAAAATGTATTTTTAAACATTGAGTCAATGTTTAAAAATACATTTTTATTAATAAATAAAATAAAAAAAATTAATTTTTATGTTTTCTACTTTTATGAATCTTTAGACCTAACTGTCCATTCATTGTTTCATCAAAAAAATGATTATAATAAAAATTTGAAATTAATAATAATAAGTAAATAAAATTCATTTTATAAAATTAACTTAAATTTTGTAATAATATTTTATTAAATTCATGTGACCATTGTCATTCATTTGGTGACCATTGATATTCATTTGGTGACCTATGTACTCATTACGTGACCGTTGTCTTCAAAATATTGGTCACCTATTTCCATGGTCAAATATACGTGACCACTGTTGGTCACCAAATGAGAGAAATTGAATTGGTCACATATTTCGTGACCGCTTGGTCACCTATTGGGGGAGACCCTAAAATTCTGTCACCCACATATAATTTTTGTTCATCACAAAAAAATTATTTTGAATAAGATAAATATAAAACTTTTTGATCGCAATTTTTCTTTTAACTTAAAACTTCGATTTTCTTTTGTTCTAATGGCCTCAGATAAATAATTTTTTCTTTTAATTTAAGAAGCGTTCATGAAGATTGTTAAATGATTTTAATGTGAAAAATTAAAAAGAAATCGTGGCGATGATGTTTATTAAATTGAAAACAAAAGTTTTATTTCAATTATTAGTAATTATTTTATAATTACTGAGCATAATTTGATAAACGTAATAGTTAAAAAGCAAAAAATTAAAAAAAAAAATTTATTTAGAAGAATAGATCGAAAATTGATAGAAACAGTACTAAAAATTTTTATTTACTTTTTTTTTAAATTAATAAAATTTATTTTTAATTATTAAACAAAAAATTTTCAAAATCATCAATAAATTTTTTTATTTTAAAAATAGTCTTCTTTGCTTTAATCTTTTTTTGCAGCACATTTTAACAAAATTTAAATAAAGACGTTTGTTTTATTACTTAATGAATCATATTCTGTTATCTGATTCACATCACGTATTCATGCCAAAAATATCGTGTTCAAAAAATTAACTAGAATCACTGGAATTCATTACGTCAGCTCTCAAAAATGGTCGTTTTGTTGATATTACAGTCAAACCTCGTGATAATGAACTACTTGGGCGAAAAATTCGGTATTCGTTAAATCGAATTTCGTTATATCGAAATTTCCATATAAAATGATAGGGACAAAAAAAATTTTAAACCAAATTTTATTGATTAAACAAATTAAAATAAAAATACGAAAAAAAACAAAAAGTTAATTTTTTTGAAAAAAATCGGTAATAGATGGTTATTTAGTAAAGCTACTTTCAATTATAAAATTTTCAATATTAAATAATAAATTAATTACATCAGAATTATCATCTTTTTTGGTTAAAAAAAATTGTTTCAGTTCATTTAATCTATCGATTGCTTCTTTTGAGTTAATGCCTTGTTTATTACATCTTATTGCTCTTCAATTTCTGTATCACTGTCTTGCTCTACTGGATTGTTTTTTGATATTGAATCGACGATTTCTGCCTCTTTTCCAGCCTTGAAGTGGTTATTTTTTGCTCAATATGTTTTTGCTCAATAAACCATAAAATTTTATCTAAATGATAACATAGTCGGCAATGAGGATTTTCATAAAATTTTATGTAATCAACTGATAACATAAATCCACTAGACCCGGAAATATGACTCCTCGAAAAGACTGGAAATGCTTAACTTAACTAATCTCAAAATAAAAATAAAAATTAATAAACCCTTATAAATTGTATCTTTTTAAGGGAACAATATTATGAGAACAATTCTAGTTCTCGGGTTTGTGGACTATTAGTTCACGGTTTTGTGAAGTAAAGTACAAAAGAGGAAAATGATAAAAAAATTGAATAACTTTTTTTCTAAATAAGTTTCGTGAATGTAAAGTGGTGCAACATTCAAAGTTGTATCATCTGTAAAAATCTGCCAATGACAATGACATTGTGCAAAGTCTCTGCAAAATGCCCTACACTCGAATATATAGAAATCCAATTTCTGCTAAATTTGCCGAGTTCAGCAGACCTTAATAGTTGGTGCAACTTTGAATGTTGCACCATTTTACATTTACGGAATTTATTTTAAATTTTGAGAAAAAAAGTTATTCAATTTTTCATCATTATTTCTATTCTATTTTACTATTATGTACTGAATTTCACAAAACTTAAGTTCACTTAAGCTAAAATTTTTTCATCTAATTTGAAAAAATTTAAGGATAATATTTAAAAAAGATTAGAAGAAATTAAATTGGTAAAAAATTTGAGAAATTGAGGAAAAATATCTTTTTGGTATATATTCAATAACACACAATATTTTGTTTATATTAATTTTTTCTTGAAATATTGATGCTTCAAATTTTATTTTCAGTCTAAAATAAAAATTTAATAAGCATTCGATTTGGTGTACATTTTTATTTTTAAAATTGAAAGTGAAAAATAAAATTCAAAACTTCAAATATCTATTTAGACAATTTAAAAGTTTTAAAATTTAATGATTGTCTTTCACGTTCTTTTTTAAAACGTTAAAACAAGCTTTCTGTTATTGGTATCAAAAAATATTTTTAGGAAAAATCTTTAATTTTCAAATTATTAAATAATCTAAATAGATATATAAATTTTGAATTTTTTTTCTTTCAATTTCAAAAATAAAAATAAACACAAAATCGAAAATTTATTAAATTTTTATTTTAGACTAAAAAAAAAATTTGAAGCATCAATATTTCAAGAAAAAATTAATTTAAAATTATTAGAATTTTTTTTTACTTAAAGATAAATAAAATTTGAAGCACCAATATTTCAAGAAAAAATTAATTTAAAACTTTAAGAATTTTTTTTTAATTAAAGACTAAAAATTTACCTTTATTGCTGTTGCTTGGCAACATCATTTCCAAAAAAATTTTAATGTAAGAAAAATTTTCTCTTTGCTTTTATAGATGAGAAAAGTTGACAAAATAGCCGGAAATGCTTCAATTACAATTGAACAGAGTCGACTACTGCCAAGTAGGAACCACAAATCACAAATGCATGAAGTTGATGCCAAGTGTACAAAAAGAACTTCAAAAAGTTGTAGTGGGTGATTCATCAGGCGTAGTGCAGCTGTTTACCATTAAACAAAAAGAACCCGTAAACATCTTCAAAACCCTGCCAACCAAACGAATAACTCGCATTGAATTAGCAGGAAAACTAAATGATGTTTATGACAGAATTTTCGTCTCTAGTCTTTCCACAGTCACTGGCTATAGCAAAAAAGGAAAGCAATTTTTTAATTTTGAGACAAACATGACCGAACCGATCAAGTCTTTGGGCGTAGCAGGTGACAATTTGTGCATTGGCGGAAGCTACGTCTACAACTCTTACAAAAATTCCCAGGAAACAGCATACTATCTAAGTCCGGACAAAATAAATGACATCATGTGTTTGCCCTTGACGGGACCTGATTCAAAAATGGTGCCTATTTTGGCCTGCAATGACAGAACAATAAGAGTCCTGGATGTAAATTAAATTTTTTTTAAATAAAAAATTAAAATTTTTAATTAAATTATTTTATTTAAATTTTTTTTCAAGGACAGCATTGTTTTGTATGAAACAGAAGTTGCCGGACCTCCGAGCACACTTTCTTTACACAACAAAAATGGAGGTGTCTCTGGCAAAGAAATATTGTATGGTACATCGGATGGTAAAGTTGGTCTTTTGGAAATGAATCAAGATGAACCATTGCCTAAATGGGAATTGGCGAATGATAAACGCATGGGCGGAGTAAGCTGTTTGGACAGCTATGATATCACCAACGATGGCATATTGGATCTATTGGTGGGTCGAGAGGATGGAACCGTTGAAGTGTATGGCTATGATTCTATGGACAACCCAGAGCTAAGATTTGCTTATGTAAGATTTAAAATTTTTTTTTTATATTTTGGGAGATTTTTAAATCTTGTAGCCAATTGAGCATATTTTTTAGCCAAATAAATTTAGGTTGTTCTTTTGAGGTATATAAAATGAGGATATTAAAATGTAAAAATCCTTTCATTTAATTTTTAATCTTTAATGACTCTTAATATTTGTGCACAATATTTTTAGTAAAAATTCCGCAGAAATAGTAAAAAACCCATAAATATATAAAAAAATAATAATATTAAGTTTGTGTCAATTTTTTTATTTAAAATTAACGTAAATAGTAAGAATACCAAAAAAAATGATTTTTCCATTTAATCAATAAAAAAAAATATTTTTAGTAAAAAAAAAAAAAAAAAAAAAATAAATAATTTAATCGTTTTTCCTAGTACAACCATTTGGGCAATAAAAACCTCTTTTTTTCTTCAGTGGGGTATTATAAGTTTTACAAATATTCTCTATTGATAAAGCTGCACCATTCGGCTTGTGTCTTTTAGATGATGTTGGTTCTTGTTCAAGTTCTTTATCCGAATCTTCTTCAGATTCAAGTATGGCATTCTCTTCGTTCTGAATACAGTCCCGCTGGTTGATGCTGTAGGCACGACCTTGTTTTCTTTTTGATCCTCACTTTGGCTTGTTGTTCAATAGTATATCCATGCCAATATCATTGAAGTTCATCAATTCTAAAAAAAATTAATATTAATAAATTTAAAGAAATTTTTTTTTTAATTTTAAAAATACTTATTGGGTGAGTACTTAATTTGATGTCAATTAAATTTAATGCTTAAATGATTTAATGATTTTAGTAGCAATTTATTTGATAAAAGGTGATAATCTATTAAATGTTTTATGTTTTCATTAATTTAATTGTTTTATTTATAATAAGTTGGAAAAAAAAAAGAAAGAGATAAAAATTTATAATTTTTGTTGATTTTTTATATAGAAAATAAAATAAATAAATACACCAACGAATTAGAACAATGGCTTATTTTTTTTTTTTTTTAGTAGTAGTAATTTAAAAAGGTCATTAATTATAAAAAAGTTAAATAAAGATATATTGTCAATTAAATCCTTCATAAAGATTTAAGACATATGATTAATGGGCAATAGTCGAATATGTGATCGGACAAAAAATGTCATGTGGTCTTAAGTCTAATTTGTGATCGCTGTTAAGATCGCGATCACAAATTTTAATTGATAAAAAAATATGTGATCGTAATTAGATTATTTTTTTTATTTACAAACAAGTCAATTATCTAATAAAAAAATTAAAAATTGTATATTATTTTTTTCCCTTTACATTTTTATCTTTATGACACCGACTCTTATGTATTTTTAGACCCCAATCATTTTCAACAAACTTCATCTTCCCAACAGCTTTACAAAAATCACATTGAGTTTTATCTTGACCTTTCGGCTTTTCCAAAACATTAGATACTGGCAGTTGATGCTATTCTTGACGGTTTTGGATTTTCGTACGAAGCCTTTTCTATCTCTAAAGCCTTCCGTTTTACACTGCTTATCCAACAAGTTTCAATTTTGTACAACAAAAATAACAATTTTGATCTTTAGTTAAAATACCATTTGTTTGAAATCGTTCGATATAATTTAATTCTAGTTTATCAATTTCATGTCTCATTTTTAGAAAAAAATAATAATGTATAATTTTTGCGATCACATTTTTTTTTTGTTAAGAAATTATGTGATCGCCATATTAGCATAATTTATTATGCGATCACAAATTTTTTTTTTTGTAAATTATGTGATCGAGCGATCACATATTCGACTATTGCCGATTAATGATTCATAAAAGCATAAAGATAAAATCTAGATAAATTGTGAATATTGATATGGTTAATTTAAATAAAGTGTGACCTCAATTTTGTGAAACGTTTTGAATTTTTTTGTCTGGGTAAACCAAAAAAATTTCACAAAATTGAAATTTCACAAATTCGAACAAATTTAGTGAGTATTATCATTTTTTGCATCACGCAGACTTTTTTCACAAATTAAGATTTCACAAAATAAGGGGTAATAAATTCGAGGTAGTAGTTGAAACGGTTATTTTCACTCCGAAACATATATCGCTATATCACATCTTCCCTGCTACTATAAAGCGAATGCTAGGTAACTGTCGACCATTGTGACCACTGCCGGATCACCAATGACCGGGATTATTATAGACTATTATTTTTCACAGGTACTCGTCAGGTAGCCACTCTATAAATATTACTGCCTCCGTGAAGCCATTTTTATTAGTCTTCTGAGGCTTTTGCCCTCAGAAGTTTGCTGATGATCTTTGTACGTATTTTATATTCAGAAAATTCGGAAACATATCAAAAATCATCAATAAATATTTAAAACAACTTGAAAACTGGTTAAACAGATGGAAACTCAAAATGGCCCCAAGTAAATGTTGTCATATAATTTTTTCAAAATCGAAAAAAAATTACTATAAAAATTTAAAACTCAAACTCTATAATCAAAATATAGAATATAATGACTCTCAGACGTTTTTAGGTATTACATTTGACAAGAATTTATCTTTCAAAAATCAGATCGAAGCAATCAAGAAGAAATGTATAAACAGATTGAACTGCATTAAAATTATATCTCATAAATCGTGGCAACTCTCAAAAAAAACGTTGATATAAATTTACACATCATTAATAAGATCAGTCCTAGATTACTCGTCAATCATAATCACTGCTCTAACAAAAAAAGGCTAAAACAACTTCAAGTGATCCAAAATGCAGCAATCAAAAGTATTTTTAAGCTTCCATATGATACATCATCCTTAGAAATAAGTGAAATATCGCAACTATCAAGTATTAGTGATAGACTCCATGAATTAAACAGAAGTTATATACAAAACGCCATCATAAATGAAAATTCCTTATTTAACAATCTCTTAGACGAATATAACGATTTTAGCAAATCATACTTAAAAAAATACAAAACCTTTTTATGCAACTTAGTTTAAACTTTAAAAATCATTTTTTTCTTTTTTTAAAATCCGTATGGTTACTTAAAATTTGATTTAAATTTATCTAGAAAACTTAATTTATACTTTATTTTATATTTTCAAATTTTTGACCATAACAGCAACAGCTGAGGTCAATTAAATAAATAATTAATCAATATAAAAAAACAATGGCTTATTAAATGGAAAATGAAGATATCAGTTGAAAAGTCGTGTTCAGTAGTCTTTTCTAGGTACAAAAAAGAGAGTGACAATCTAAACTTAAAAATTTATGGAAACAGAATAGTGAGCCAAAAAGAAATCAAATTTCTTGGTATTAAATTTGATTCTAAGTTAAACTTTAATATGCTGGTAGACGAAATTAAAGAACGCTGCAATAAAAGGCTAAATATTATAAAGATATTGTCAAACAAAAAATGGGGTCTTAATCAAAACACACTAGGAAATTTATATAAATCTTTAGTCGGCTCAATTTTAGACTATTCTTTTCCTTGCTTAAATTCATTTTCAGAAAATAATATCAAAAAACTACAAGCAATTCAGAATACAGCAGTCAGATCTATTCTTAAGTTAAAATATGATACTTCCTCCAACATCGTGCATCATGAGGCTTTTAATAAACTAAAATTACTAACAGTCTCGAATCGGCTTTTTGAATTGAGTGAGAGATATGTTGGGACAGGACTGAGTCATTCTATTCCATTGGTTGTAAGACTGGTGAAGGAATACAAAGAAGGTTTCCAATCAAGATATATTGAATACCCAACTCCATTTTGTAATTGCTACCTTACTATTTCTTCTTTTTTTCCTGAAACTTGAACTATTTAAACATATTCCACATGTAACAATCTATTCCAATTTATATCGTTTCAACTTTCATTTTTTTTAGCTTATTTACTTTATTTTGATTCTTTTTTTTTATCTCATTTTATTAACTTAAATTTTATTTTTATTTTATTTTTTAACTTAAAAGGAACAAATAAATTAAAATATATAAAAAGTTCAAAAAGGAACATGACAAAATAAATTGAATTTTTGAAAGAGTATAAAAAAGTTTAAAATTTAACAGGGCCAAATAGATTAAATTTTAGAAAAAGTACAACAAGGAAAACGTTTTTATAATAGTTAAATCTCATTTTCTATCCATGACAAATTTGGGTAAAAAAGTTAAAATTTTATCATAAAATTTTTTCCTAAACTTTTCTTATTTTCTAATAATAAAAAAATATCTAATATAAATTTTTCTCTACTTTGGACTCTAATCAAAAATTAATTTATTGAACAGAATGGAACCGAAGGAGTTACTTCAATCCAAGGCGGATGCATCGGCACATCAGGCCATGACGAAATTGTGGTCTCAACTTACAATGGTTGGATATTTGGTCTTACCACAGAGAGCTTTAACAGAGAATTGGCTGCCATTCCAGCCACGTTAACAATCGACAAGGACTCTAGTGCCAAAATGAACAAATTAAAGTAAATAAATCTCTTTATTAAGAATTTGAAATTGTTAAAAGAAAAAAAAATAAGATCTGAGCTGGACAGACTACAAAGCCAAGTGGTCAAAATGCGAAACACTTACCAATCAACCCTTAATAACCCAAAAGCATTGTCGCAGCTGAAATCATTTCAGATAAATCATAGATTTGAACTAAACCGCGATGATGCAAGTTACACATTATCAATAGAAGCCGAGGTTCCAATAGACAATGTTCTCCTCCAGTGCGATGTGCCAATTGACTTGCTGGATTCTGAGAAAAACTCGTGTGTAGTGAGCTACAGTGAATGCGATGAAAATGTAAAGCTAATTTATTAATTTAAAAAACAATAAATAATTTTTGTCCAAGGACGGAAATTTTGTTTTGGTAACCTATCGCTGTCAGGCAAACACAACTCGCTTGGACATCAAGATCCGAACCATCGAGGGTCAGTATGGTCTTCTCCAGGCCTATGTTACCTCTAGAATTCAGCCTAAAAACTGTTTGGTAAAACAATATGTGATCAAACCACTGTCTCTTCATCAAAGAATCCATCTGATCGATGACAAAAGACCAACAAACAAGCTCAAATTGAGCGGAACTTTTAGTCTTGCTGAAATTCACTCGTGGCTAAATTACTCAATACCAGAGCTGCCAGAAAAAGTTCCAGTCGAAAATGAGATAAAATTTTATTTTATTAACACTTTCCTGGGCACTCAACTCGAAATTAATTACAAGTAAAGTAGAAAAAATTTCAGATTTGTTATTAAGTCACAAGTTTAAGACAAAGTAAATGAAAAAATTTTTTGATTATTAAAAAAAGGAAATAAAAAAAAATTTTAATATCTTTAAACTAAGGTTCTAAAATTTTCCAAGCCGAACAAACTTCCGTTCTAGTTTGTGGTGAAACATTTTCAGTTTGCTGGGGACCATTGATCTTTTAAATTTTCCTTTCGAAATAGAAATCAGCATAATTTTTAAAGATTTTTGAAAAAAAATTCAGGATATTCAATTTAAATATTTTAATTTTTTACTTTTTTAAATGATATTTAAAAAAAAATTTTTTAATTATTTTTTAAAAATTATATAAACGAAATTTTCACATGTCGATTTTCCTTGAGATTGAAATTTTATCCAATTTGAGAGAAACAATTTTAATATTTGAACAAGTTAAAAAAAAAGGTTAAAAAAATTTTGTACTGAAAGCCTTTTTAGAATCAACGAGAGTTAAAATTTATTATTTATTTTATTTATGTGTTTTATTAGAAGTTAAAATTTGAACTCTAAAATTAATTTATAATTTTTAATAATTATAATTCATGAATTTTTTGAATTTTTTTGATAAAAAGTTCATGGTATTGTGAATTTTGGAACAAAGAACAAATACAAAAATCTTAAAATTAAATTACTTTTTTACTTTGAGTCTAAAAATTGTTCTGCAAAATGTAATAACTGATACAAACTTTGTACCACCCAAATTTAACCTCTGCAATAACTCTGCAATGATTTTCAAATACATTTAATGCTTTGCAGACTTGCAGAGTTTTTGCAGAGATTAAATTTGGGCGGTCCAAAGTTTGTATGAGTTGATACATTTTGCAGAACAATTTTTAGGCTCAAAGTAAAAAAGCTATTTCATTTATCATTTATTTGTTTACTGAACCGAGCTTAAGTTCCTTAAAAATAAAATAAAATAAAATAAAAATAAAGTTAATTAAAAAAAATATCTAAAAATAAAGTAAAATAGCGTAAAGTAGACTGAAATTAAGAAGAGATATATTGAAAAAAAAATATATATATAACAATAAAAAAAAATATATATATAACAATAAAAAAAAATATATATATAACAATAAAAAAAAATATATATATAGTGACGTTGCACACGTGTTTACATAGCTGAGGCTTCAGGAAAAAAAGAAGAAATAGTAAGGTAGCAAATAGACAATGTTTTTTTTTTTTTTATTTATTTATTTTTAAGATTTTTGTTTTTGTTCTTTGCTTCAAAATTCACAATGTCCAAGTTCCTTAACTAAGGATAATAAGTTCATTTATTTAAGTAGATAAATTGATTAGTTTAGGTTAACAAAATTGATAAGAGGACATTATTTTTTATTTACGTGATTTCACTTCCGTAATTTTACGTAATTTAACGCTAATTATCATATTTTAACGTTAATTTACGTAAAATAACGTAAAAACCACATGTAATAGCACTACAGTATATAAATGATTAAGATTATTTAACATAAAAATCAATTAGGTAAAATAAGTTTTTTATCGAGTCAGTTAGTTTAGAATTGTTACATTTAAAGTACCATTCTATCAAAAGAACACTGAATGCTAGACAACCTCATCCACCAAAAAAGCGAAAAAAAAACACCTGGTTTAAATAAAATGATGAAAGTTTTTTTTACATGAAAATTGGCATAATGCGAATGTATCAGGAACAAATTCCGTCTTTTATGATAAATTTGATGCTTTACACCAGGTTTTGTTTTTAACCTCTTTGATTAGTGTTGTTTTTAAATGATACGATTTAGATTGAAATACCAAAAAAATGATAAGAATATTAATTTAAAAAAATTAAAAATTTCCTATTAAAATCTTTTAATATTTGAGAAATTAAAATATAGGAGTATTTTCAAAACAGTCGAGAACCTCTTTAACAATCGATTTTTTGCTTAGGTCTTCCTTTTTGATGTCACTTTTTTCAAATTCTCCTAAGATAGCCGATGTTAGATTATTGGGCAGAAGTCTTTTAAAGAATGCTAATTTTCCTTTCAGTAGTTTGTTTTTTATCTAATCTAACTCAAGTGAATTTAATAATTTAGAAGATTTTTTTAAATTTAGCATATTTTTTATCATTTTTGCCTTCGTTGTTTGTATTTTCCGTATTTGCTCTCTACTTAAGGCATAATTTTCAAGTCCATATGTAAGCGTTGGTCTAACAAAAACTTTATAGAGATGTGTTTCAATTTTATTTTCAAGGAAACTAGAGAACCCATTTTATTTTAAACAATGTGGAAAATAATATAGGTTTTGTTTTATAGTAAGGAATTGATAAAATTTTAATTTAGTATCCGATGTTTTTTTAGGTTCATTTGTAATAATCATCATATTTATTCCAAGTGAATAGCTAACTTGAATGGTAAGACATATGATCAAAATAGCCTTTTAACTTTAATTAATAAATCATTTAAATCATAATTTTAATAGTATTAAGAAATAAATAAAAAAATTTAATATAAGCTCGGAATTATGAACATTTCAAAAGAGAAAGAAAAAGTAGCAGTTCTACACGAACTTGTTAATCTCTAATCGAACATAAGAGTTTGCCTTTATTTTTTGTTACCAAATAAGCTTTAAATTTTCGTGCAATAAATTATCAGAGATGAATCTTCCCGTTTAATATTAACCTTTATAATTAAAAAAAAATCCCTCATATAAAAAAAATCAAATAAAATGAAAGAATTAAAATAGTAAAATAAGCTTTAGTAATACCTCATGTAATCCAGTCCCTGTCTCTCTCTCTTTATATATTTATATAGTATTTTAGTTCAATTAAATCAATTAAAGAGAAAATCTTCTTTTTAATTTATTTAATAGTGCAACGCTATTAAACTATGATGTGATATAAAATAATTATTATTAAATTTAAACCTGAACTACAACCTTTTTTTTTTCATCAACCATTGATGGTGGAATTTTGATTCAAATTTTTACCTAAGAACTTTTCAATTTTAATTTCATATATTCCTTATTTTTAAGTCATTATTTTCTTTATTATACTTAGAGAATATTTTGAAAAAAAAAGACTTTTTTACAGATTTTTAAATTTCAGATTTTTGACCCTTTAAAAAAGTTTTATTTAATTAAAGGAATTCTCCAAAATTAATCTCTTAGATTTTTTTCTGTACCAAACTAAATCTCCTTAAAAAAATTAAATAAAAAAATCAAAATAACGATAAATTAAATTAAAAAGAAATTTAAAAAAGATAAAATATTATAAATAATAAGGTACGATACTATTTTTTAGTTTATACTTTATTTCGGGCTTATTTCCGAAATATTTCACATTGAATTTTTCCTGACTTTTAATTTCCCACATATTTAATTATTAATAAACTGAATTGAATATATAATAGTAAAAAGTTAGCTAACTTTTTCACACCATGTTAAACGATTGGATCCATTGAAAAAAAATCGCTGTATTTTTAAATATAAAGATTATTGTCTATTTGCAAATTCCTTAGACAAGAAAACGATCTAAAAGCTGTTCTTATTCTAGATTCAACCTGATCTATTTTGTTGTTTTTTCTGTTCAGGATCACTCCAAGATATCTTATTTTTTCAAAACATTTTATTTCTTGATTATACATTCTCAGCTTTTCTTCAGTATCTTTCAATTTTCCACCAAACACAATGTATTGAGTTTTTTCAGGATTAAAATTTTATTTCCATTTGAATTCCATATTTTTCAAAAATATTTATTGCTTCTTGTAGCTCCTAAATATATTTAGAAAATAAGAAAATTCGATAAAATTTTTATTTTTTTTAAATAAAGTCTTATTTGTATAAAATCAAAATATCCCAAATATTTAATATACTTAATTTCAATGTAATAAGATTTCAAAATTAACTCTTGTTTATTATTTTTAAATAAATTTTAAACATTTTTAAACATTTTAAACGAAAAAATGCAAAATCACAGATTTGTTTAAAAAAATTTTAAATCTGAATAAAAATCTAAAGATTAGTAAAAATTACTAGAAAAATTGATAAAGTATTTAGTCAATCGATAAGCTCAAGATTTGATAGTATGTAGACAAAATCACAGAAAATGTAAAAGAAAAAAACTAAATCTAAAAAAAACAAAAAAAAACTAAATCTAAAAAAAAACAAAAAAAAACTAAAAGTAAGCGACAAAATTAATTCAATTAGTTGAATAGTGAAAAATTATAACAATGAAAAAAAATAAAAAATAAAATGAAAAAAAATTTGTAAGTCTTTGGCTTGAAGACTTTTAACAACTCAGGAAAAAAATATTTAACAAAAAATAATTATTTTTTATAGGCAAAATGAGGCAGTTTTTAAGTCCGAGAATGTGTCCACAATTTCCATACTCAAAGACGTACTTTCCAAAAAAGCCACTGACAAAAAAGTAGTCCTAAATATAGATTTGGACACAACACCAGAGTCGACCATTTACACACTCAAATGTGTCCATCCGATGATTGATTATCACATGCTCTTGGCCAAAAAGGTGCACTTAATTGATGCGTTGAAAGAACTAGCTGTAAATGAGAATAGCACAAATTTTTTGACTGCTGAATACCAGGAAATTTTAGAAAATGCGGAACGCTACAGAGAAGAGTACAAGCGATCACCGTCTCATTTGGAACGCTTATACGGAATGATCACTGATTTGTATATAGATAAATTTAAATTCACTGGACAAAATGTCAAGAATAGAGTAAATCTTTTAGTCGAAAAATTGGACAACTATTCGCTTGACGAACTTATTAAGTTCTTTCAGAACACTTAATTCTTAACTTATTGATCGTTTTATTTTTAAATAAATTTTTAAATTTTACTAAAATTAATTTTTGGAAGAAAAAAAATGAGTCAGGTAGAACGAAACATATAAAAAGAAAAAAAAAAAAGCATAAATTAAGAAAATAAAACATTTAGAAAAATATTGATTTAATTAATGAGAAAAAATGACATATAATCAATTTTATAAAAAGAATAAAATATTTAAATTCAAAATCCAATTTCTTTTAATATTTTTAGTTAAAAAAAACATATAATCAATTTAAAATTAAAGATAAAAAGCAAAAATTCAAATCCTTTGCGCGAATAGACAAATTAACTTTTACATGTAAATTTAAAGTTATTGTTTTATTTTACCTGATGATTTTTTTTTTAAATAGAATTTTACAGATTTTTTAAAAGTCTTTGACTCGGATTTTTGAAAAGAAAAAAAGACCGGACTTGGACTTTATTTTGGGACTTTTAAACAACTCTGGCATTTTTTATAATTTACCTAGCATTTTTTGTTTTTTAGCTAGAAAACCAAAATAAAAAATAAAAAATACCTAGCAAAAAATACTTTCTTACTTAGATTTTTACCTACCTAATTAATTTAATATTTTACTTAGCGAATTTTTTTATTAACCTAACATTTTGAGTTTTTTAACTAGGGTTATTAATCAAAGCCATTATATTTTGCAATTAAAAGTTTTTTGATGACAATGTTAAATGACCACACTTTGGAAGGATACAAATGATAACATATTGTTGTGAATACTTATTCACATAACGCTTTATTTAAAAAGCTTTTATAATTTGTTGAATTCTGAGTATTTAATAGTTTTTGCCGATTGAATAGAAAAATTGTTGAATTTATCACTTCTATTAAAATTTTGCTGAATTCAAAGCAAATTCACAACCCAAAATAAATTTTAGATAAAAAAATTAAAATTATATTTTTGAGATAATTGTAAAAAAATATTGAAATTGTGAAATTAAATAATTTTCACTAAACAAAGTTTAAAAGATGCAATTTTTATTAAAAGAAAGTGGATAAGAAATTTTAAAGTTAACTCCAAAATAATTTCGAATAGCAGGTTTTTTTGCACCCATAAAAGCTTGTTTAAATAATTATGCAGTAATTTTTTTAATTTAACAAAATAAAATTTAAAAAAAATTAAAAAAAACTAGTTTATTTTATTTCAAAAAATGCCAAGTTAAATTAAATAAATAAATGAACTCTCTTATCTAATTTTTTAAACTCTAAAAATTTATAAACGAACAAAAATCTCCCACATAACTTTAAATCTCTAAATATTTTATTTGCTTTATTTTTATATTTTTCATCACTGGGCATTAAATAATATAATTAAAATTAGAATGAAAATAAAATATTAAAATATAATCAACTCCTTCTATATTGCCAATTAAATCTCTCAAGCTCATTTTCAATAAATTTTAATTTAATCTTTTTACCAAAAATAACTTGGCAAGCGTCTTGGCGGTGGTGCAAAGCAAAAAAGAAAATTTACTGTTAGAAATATTTAAATAAAAAAATAAAATTCGTATATTTTTATTTAAATATTATTTCTTTTAAAAAAATAAATCAAATTTTTTAAAAAAAATCATCATTTAAAAATGTTTCAAGCTTAAAACATTTTAGAAAAAATAAAATAAAATAATGGTAAAACACAAGCAAATGGATTCATTCTTATATTAGTCGAAGAATTAAAATCAGATGTAGATGATTGAGCTTTTGAAGGAGTCGTAGTTGTAGTTGTCACTGTAGTGGTACTTGATCCTGTAGGCTTTGTAGTTTTTCTTGTAGTGGTACTTGATTCCGTAGGCTTTGTTGTAGTTGTCACTGTAGTGGTACTTGATCCTGTAGGCTTTGTAGTTTTTCTTGTAGTGGTACTTGATTCCGTAGGCTTTGTTGTAGTTGTCACTGTAGTGGTACTCGATCCTGTAGTCTTTGTTGTAGTTGTTACTGTAGTGGTACTTGATTCCGTAGGCTTTGTTGTAGTTGTCACTGTAGTGGTACTTGTTGAGCTACCTTTACAATTGAGGCTTACAGATAAGACAAGAAAAAATGTGATCAGAATTTTGTGATTCATTTTTGAATAGCTTAAAAATTTTTTTAAAGTGAAAAAAAAAATTCAATAAATACTCAAAAAAATGGTGACTTTTTTGATAAGATAAATTTTATCATTTATTTAAATATTAAGTCGAATTTCAAATTTTCATCAAAAATTGAGCTATTTATAAACACTTTTCCACTGTGTGATAATTTCTAAAAGAAGCAAGCATGAAAAAAAGATAAAATATAATGACTTAGCATTATTATCTTGAAAAATTAGTAATTAATTAATTTTTATTTTTTAAAGAAAAAAAATCTACTTTATTTTGAGACATTTGCAAAGAGCAAAAAAATAATCTTTTTAAATTTTCTTAAAAACCTTATTAAAATTGTATAGAATAATAATGTCTGATGTTTGAGTGAACAAAAAAATAATATTGCTCACAATGAAATAAATTTGAAGTTGAAATTCGAAGCTGGTGGGTTGAGGAAACACCGAGTTTAAAATCGAGGCAACCATGTTTGGCATATTGCCGACCAGATAGCACATTCCCATGATTACAACCATCCTGTTAAGATTAGCACTTGCTTTTCTTCCACCAACATCACCATCTTTATCTTTTTTGACAATTTTTTTCTTTTTCATTAAAGGCTTTCGAAACTGAATCAAAGACAACACATTTATTAGAAAAATAATAAAAATTAAGACAAAATTTCTCAATATTGTTCCAATTAGAATGATCCATGTTCCAGCTGGGCTCATACCAAACTCTGACCGAACCAAAAAATACTCTTTGACTTGAATAACTTGAAGAATGAATTAAACAATTTGTTAGAAAAATATGGCTTTTTTTTCTTTACATCATAAAATATTTGAAAGAATGATTACTTTTTCTTATAAATGTATTTTTTATACTATGTCACCCTATAATTTAAAAGAAAAACTAATGAAAAATGACTCAAGAAATTTGAAATCTATTAAAAGAACAGCAATAGCTTGATTGAATCGAAAAGTGAAGAAAAAACATTCAAATATTTTTATTCAATAATAATGAATTGCTTTGTCATCAAGAAATCAATGTTAAAATTTTCAACATTCAAACTTTCGATTTTCGATATCAAAAGCATAATTTTTTTAGAGTTTGATTCAAAATTTGAATTATTTAACTTGAATAGCTTGTTGTTTAATTTTTTCAAATAACTAAGTAATTAAGAAATAAATAGATATTTTAATATTTAAAATTTTCCTATATTTTATGATGAATTTTAATAAATGAAGTGTTAATCAGTCTTTATAGACATGGGCACTATCCAGTTGATTAACCTTGAAATTGAAAATTGAAAAATAATTTTTGAAAATTTTCTTTTTCAATAAAATTTAGAATTGAAAAAAAAGCTATGTTTAATTATTTTTTGTCAAAATTTTATTTTTCATGCAAAAAAATTATATAAGAGTCGAAGAGCGATTTCTGAAGATAAATAAATTGTAAAATATTTTGAAATAAATTTTAAGAAAAAGTAAAATATTAATTAAAACGATTGAAGTTGACTACCATTGGTAGTCAACTTTCGTATTTACATGTCAAATAAATGAGACCCTTAATTCAATATTTTTCAGATTTGAGTTAAATTAGGTCCAAGTCCGGCCTTTTTTTTTTTTCAAGATGAATATCATGACTAGAAAATTCTTAGAGTATTTTAAAATATTAAATTGTGCTAATCCATATGACTCGTAGTTCCGAGATCCCAAAGTAAATTTTTTTTCCAGTTTTAGAAATTAATCAAATAAATTTTCCTGACTTTTTAAAAAAAAATTCAAAAAAAGTCCGGACTTGGACTTTATTTTGAGACTTTTAGACAACTCTGGTATTTTTCATAATAATTGTATTCTACGAATAGCCTAAAAAGACATTTTGCACTTGAATTTAAACAGAAACCTAGAATTTAATAAAAATCATTTGAAGATATTTTTTATTTAAAAATTACAAATTTTTACTTGAAATATCTATTATCTTTTTTCTTAGTTAAATATGACTTATATTTTATGATGATACAAAAATTCATTCTTCTGCTACATTAATAAAAATAAAAATAGATACAAAATTTCATACAAATGATAGAATAAAATAAATGTATAAGATAGAAAAATTAATTATTATTATTATTATTATTTATTTATTTAAGTCACATTGACATTTATATTATAAAAATTCAAAAATTCAAAAATTCAAATTACAAAATAAAATTAGTTTTAAAAATATTCCTAATTTTTCAAAGAATTTACATAATTAGTCAAAGAAATTTCTTAATTTTTCAAAGGATTTACACAATTAGTCATCCGAAGTCATAATTAACTTTTAATAAATTATTTAATACGCTATATAGATAAAAAAACTCTTGATTTATTTCCATATAATAAGTTATATTTGATAAAACAAATTTAACAGAGTCTACAAGGCCCACTTTGAGACTTCTAAAACTAAATGAAATCAAAGCTTTCACAATTTTTGATTCATACTCTAGGCAGTTGATAAACAAGCGCTTTTCTAAACGCTTAAGTTGTTCACAAAACGATGTATTTTTCTTGTCAGAAGTGGTTTGACTTTCACGAATAAAGTGGAAAACTTCTTTACATAATGGGCATCTCATCAACTGTTCTAAAAAATAAATTTTATGCTTAAAATAGATCTCACTAACTGATTCCAACTTAAGCGCATCATACAAAGGACTCAAATGGGTAAACTTTTTCAGTCCAATAATTTTTTTTAGTAATAAACTCTGTCTTGTGTCATAGAAATTGAGACTATTGACAATTTATTCGAATATGATGATGATGATGATTCATTAGTTATTGAATACGCCAGTAATTCTAGCAATGAAGAAATAATTCAAGAAGATAATATGGTTATTAAAGGTGATGTTGAAAATCTCGTTGTTGAGCAACCGGTTGAACCTATTTTACAAGAAATCAACTGTTATTTACCAAATATACGCGGGAGAGGTCGACCGCCTAAAAAAAGAGTCGAAGATCTATCAATTAACATCAATAAGAGCCAAAAAAAATAATTTTATTTGATTAATTGATTATTTTTTATATCAGAGTAAAAAAATTATATCAATTATGTAAATTAAATATCATTAACATTAAATTTTGTATCACAAAAAATAAACTTAATATTTTTTTTTATATCATTTTTCATTTTTGTAGCAGAAAAAATAATTTAAGTAGCACGAAAAATAGGACCCGTTAAATATTTGTGAGCAAAAATGATAAGATATTTAGTAGAAGTAGTAGTATTTAGTGGTACTACTAAATATTTACTTTTTATTAACGTTTTCTAAAATTTTTTAAAATTTTTTTAGATAATTTTTAATTTTTGAAAACTCATTTTAAAGTAATTTTTTTTTATAAATAAAAATTCAATTTAATTAAATTAAAACAAAAATGAAAATAAATTTTATTAAAAAAGTTCAAATAAAATAAAAGTTTAAACAAAAAAAATTAAATGCGGAAAAAAAATTTAACTCATAGATTACTGATTGATTTTTGACAATTTTTTGTCACGCAAAAAATCGAAAAAAATCACTACGAGCCAAAATCGAGCGCCAAGACCAAGTGTCCTGTCAATTAACCCAAGTCCACTAATTAAATCTTTTGCAAACAAAAACAAAACGTTGGACTAATATTTGGCTCCAAAAAAAAAAATTCTCCTAATTAAATTCAGCATAAAATATTGTAACATCAAGCTAAAACTACTTGTTAAAATTCAACAAAACTAGGGTTAAGGATTAAAATCAAAATTTGAAAATTTAAAAAAAAAAAAAAAAAACAAATAAAAAATCTCAAAATTTACATTCATCATGGCTGATCCAACTTGTTCAACCAGTCCGCTCAGTCAACTGCACAAATTTGCCTACGAAGGAAACAAAAACAAGCTCAAAAATCTGCTAAAAACCGGTATAAACAAAATATTTTATTAAAAAAAAAAAAAACACTCTTTTTTTATTATTTTTAAATAAATTAAAAAAAAAAATTTTCTCAAAAAAAGAGCAACACATCGACAAACCGGACCAGAATGGCAACACGGCCTTGTACTGTGGATGCGCGCGCGGCGCCAAGGACTGTGTCAAACTGCTGCTGGAGAGCGGCGCCAACCCCAACGAGTAAGCTGGCAAAATAACCCAACCACTTTTTTTCTCACCAAAAACTTAAACCCATTGTTCAGACGTTGCCAAGACAACGAGACGCCAATGCACGTAGCGGCCCGCTACGGCCACACAAAAGTCCTGGTGCTGCTGCTAGAGTACGGCGGCGACCTGCGCCTCCACGACGTACACAACCGGACGCCCAAGACCTGCGCCATGCAGCAAGAGAACTCGGCGCTGCGCCGCAAGACCCTCGCGCTGATCGAGGAGACGCGCATGAACGCCCAGCTGCAGACCAACAGAACAGACGCCCAAAAACTCTCCATGCTGAGCATCACGGCGAAGTCGCGCGACGAGCTGGTCAACCCGTGCTCGGTCGGCTTCGGCGTCCTCTTCAAGTCAACTGGCGAAATAGGCATGCCCATTGTTTTGCCAGTGGTCAAGGAAAACGACCTGGAGCACGACTATGGCGGCGAGACCTTCAACAATGGCGCGTTCATGGTCTACGAGAGCATGAAGTGGAAAGAGCTGCATGTGGTGACGGTCAAGCGGCTTCACTCCAGCATCGCTGACCAGGGACACGCCGATCTGCTGATCGAGGAGCTCAAATACTTCAAGAAAATCAACCACTGCCCCAACATCTTGTCCATCATGGGCTTTTGCCAGTACGTGAACTCAGAGGGCTTGATGCTCATGTTCGAACGGGTCCAAGTGGGCTCCCTGTTCTCTGTGCTGCACGAGCGCCCTCTGTCCAAGCCGCCCAAGCTCAAGAGCATCTGCCAGATCATGATGAATGTGTGCGATGCGCTCATCTATCTGCACCAGATGAACATACTGCACTGTTATGTGAGCTCGCACAGCATTTTCTTGACCAGCTTTCACACGGCCAAGCTGGGCAACTTGGAGTACGCGGTGGAGAAGAGTGGTGACTTGGCCAAGCAGAAGAAGACCAGAGTGGTCGAGAATAAAATGGAGAATTGTGCGTACAATTGGTTGGCGCCGGAGATCTTGGAAAATTCCATACCCACTGAGCTCAGCGATATGTACAGCTATTGTGCTGTTGTTTGGGAGTTGTTTGAGTGCCGGATTCCGTGGCAGTCGTGTGATCACATTGAGATACAGCACGAGATGTTAATCAAGGGAAATATGCTGCCGGTGGATCATGAAAAGATTGCCTTTCCGTTTAGTCGAATTGTCAAAGATGGATTTTCTAATCCGATTAAAAGAATGGGCTTTGAGGAAGTGCGCGGAGTGCTGGAGAATTATCAGATGAGTTTGCACAATCAGAGTGTGTCAAAGGTGAAGTTGAGTAGGTTGTATCAACGGGTGCCAAGGGTTAAGGCTAATAGTGTGACTGGTTTGGAGACTTTGAATAGTGATGAGGTTGATAAGATATCCGAAAATTCGGAGGATTATATCAAGTGTGATGCTTACAGGTTGGTAGTTTGTCTTTTTGTTTTTTTTTTGAGAGATTTTTGAAAAATAATTAATTTTTTTTTTAATTTATTAGACTTGGAGAAGTTGATTTTTAATTAATTTAAGAAATTTTGATATGATGTTTAAAATAAAATGAGAGGTTAAGAAAAAATGATTTAAAAATTTTTGATAGAATTTTTTTTGAATTAGTTTAATGGGTTTTTGAAATGTAAAGAAAAAAAATTTATTTTAATTTATTAGGGCTTTTGAAGTTATTTTCTGATATTTAAAAGTTTTGATTTATTTTTTTTTTCAAATTTTAGTAACAAGGTCTATGAAAAATAGAAAAAAAATTTTAATTTAATTTAATTTATTAGAGCGTTTAAAGTTGTTTTTTGCTATTTAAAAATTTGGACACTATTTTCTAAAATTAATTGACAAGTAAAGAAAAAAAAAAATTTTTTTTTATATTTATTAGACTTGAAGAAGTTGATTTTTACTATTTAAAGAATTTTTTATATGACAGGTTACGAAAAAAAGATTGAAAATTTTTGATACAATTTTTTTTGAATTAGTTTAATGGTTTTTTGAAATATGAAGAAAAAAAAATTATTTTAATTTATTAGGGCTTTTCAAGTTATTTTCTAATATTTAAAAATTTAAATTTATTTTTTTTTAAATTAGTAACAAGGTCTTTGAAGAATAGAAAAAAAATTTTAATTTAATTTAATTTATTAGAGCGTTTAAAGTTGTTTTTTGCTATTTAAAAATTGGCTAACTATTTTCTAAAATTAATAGACAGGGTAAGGTAATAAAAGAAAAGTTTGATTTTTTTGTAAATTATTTAATTATTCTAGGTTTTTAAAAAAAAAAGAAAAAAATATTTTTTTTTAATTTTTTAGACTATTAAAAGTTAATTTTTAATATTTAATAAAAGTTATGATACATTTTTCTAAAATTAATTGATAAATAATAAGGAAAACAAAATTTATAAATAAATTAAGATAAGAAAATAAATTAAAAATTATCAACACAAATTTTTTTATATGACTAGAAATTCTTTTTTACTAATAAAAGAATTTGTTACATTTTTTTTAAATAAGTAACTAGGTTTTGGAAACATAAAAAATCTTAATTTAATTTGTTAGACCCTTAAAAGTAAATTTAAAAAATTTTGAAAAATTAGTAAAAGTTTTTGAATTAAAATAATAAAATGTTTCTTTTTTATTTAATATTTTGGAGTTTCATTTATTTATTTTAATATGAGATCAATAATTAATCGCTTACAAATTTCTAATTAAAATTTAGAAATTAAAATAAAATAACACAACAAAATAAATTTGGCTTTTTAAAATATTTTTATTAATCCAAATCTTTTTATTTATTTAAATTCAATTTTTAACTTCAAAAGTTCCATCACAAATTTTTATTAATTAAAATACGAGAATTTTGTTTATTAAAAATAGTTAAAAAATATCTATAATTTATATAGAATTTAATTTTTTTTATTTGAAAATAAAAAATTATTTTTTGAAAATCAATAAAATAATGTTAAACTTAATTTTTATTTAAATTTTAAATGAACTAAAAAAATAGAAAAATTATAAATTTATAATTTTTTTAGAGCTGAGATTTTGTTAAAAAATTCGGACAAAAAAAAGAATGTCCAGGACCGGACCAAAAAAATCGGCAAATTAAGTCCAGTTCAGCAGTTGCCTCCGACTCCACCAAGTGTTCCACCATCTGCTAAATTGAGCTCTACACCACAGAACAAAAATTTGAGCATTCTTTCACCAAGTCCTAGTCCACGTGTTCGTCCAGCATCCATTGATTCACCACGCAGCATAAAAAATGAATCCCTATCGCCCAAAATAGTGCACTCGAACTTGTCCAATGTCGGAATCCGAAAAATAGAAAAAGATATACAAGGTAATTTTTGTTAATTTAGGGCCTTGATTTTGTTAACTTCAAATGGGCTATTTAACCCTTTTTTACTTAAATTGTAGAAAATTATAAGTTCCAATTAATCGAATCAATTTATTACTCAAATTTACTTAAATTTAATCAAGACAACAAACGGCGCAATGTCAATGAAGATACAAGAAACAGACACATTGAAGAAAAGAATAGGTCTTATTTTACCAAGGACAAGTTTGGTGACTTTAGACAAAATTTAACTGAGCCTACACCAGAGGCCAAACGCGAAAACTACAATAAAAATTTCTCATCACCAAGGTAAGTCATTAATTAAATTTTTTCTAAAACTTAATTTTTTGTTTATATTCAAAATTTTTCCTCTTTTCATTACAATTAGTAATCTAATAATTAATAGCTTTTAATTTGTTTTTTTTTTTTAAGTCAAAGTCTGATTTGACTTTAAAATAAATAAATAAATTTATTAAAAAATTTTGATATTTTTTTTTTGATAATTAATTAATTATTCTCTAAATGAGAAAAAGCATAATTTCAGTTTTTAGTAATTCTTTTAATTTTATTTAAAAATATAAATTGTGAAACGTCAATTAATTCAAAAATAATATTTAAAGAGTCGACTAGTAAAAATAAAAATTTTAAAGTCAAATACGACTTAGACTTTAATATATTGATGGTCATCAAAAGATTCTTAATTTCAAAAAATAACTAGGAATTTCTTAAATTTTTGTTTCGTTATGTTGTAACATTATTTTTTTTACCAAGAATTTTGTTGATTTTCATAGCCTGCTATAAACCAATATCTTATATTTATTTTCAGGACCTGTTAGGATCTTGTAGTTCTCGTTTATAACTCAAAATATTAAAGAAAATAATTTAATGTAATTTTTATAAATAAATTGTCTAGGCTTCTTCTAGCCTAGACAAATAATAAAGAAAATAAGAATATTAATAATTACAACTAAAATAGGAATCTTGAATTTGATGATTAATTCAAAGAGTTTATCATTAGGTATTAAAATTAATCTTTGGATTAGTTTAAATAATTTTAATTTAGGTTGCTTTCTATGTTATGTATATTTAAAAATAAAAAAATTTTTTTTTCAAATTATTTGTAGGAAAGATCGATCTTTTCATTTTATTACTTATTTGTAATTTAATATTTGAAATTCATTTTAAATGTAACTTTTAATTATACATACAAATACTTTTGAAATAAAAAATTTCAAAATAAACTACAAAAAATTAGTTTATAAATTTAAATCCAAAATTCGTTTTTTATAAATGGATAGAGAAAATTTTTTTTGATTATTTAAATCTACACAACCTGCAAAGCATAGTAATAATAATAATAATAATAATAATAATAATAATAAAAATAATAATAATATGAGCTACAACGGGTTACTACAACTACTACAATTAGCCTGTAGAGCAAGATTAAGAGTCTCACTTTGGTAGTTAAAACGAGTTACAAAACATAAGTTAAATAAACTAACGTAATTATCCGGATTTACTGACATTTCTTTAGAAAAGAGTACTCTATTTTAGTGACATGTTATTCTAATTGAGCACTGTTTTTGAAAATAATAAAAATTCATTACTAGTGACATGTTATTAAATGTGAATAAATTTAAAAATTATAAAAAATAGTTTCAGCTTTTATGAAATTTTATTTAAAAATGTAAATTTAGTTATGTTTTAAATCCGAATGTCATTAAAACCGGTTATATTTAAAAAAAAAAAGTAAACTTATTCCTTTTTTAAGACATGTCATATATATAGAACATTGCTCTTTTTAAAATTAGTGTTCATTTTTACCAACATGTCATTATTTCATATAGTGACATGTCACTAAATTCGGATAATTACGTTAAAAAGAATTGTAGTTGATCTGACGCTAAAAAGTCATCCAGTTTCTTTTTAAAATTGTCATTTGATGTTGCTGCTAATAAGTCAGGTGTCATTCTATTCCAGTTATCAACTACTCAATTTAAAATGAAATGCTATCTGTGACTCATCCTTGTGTATTGCTTTATCAGTCTATGCTTTTGACCACGAATGTTATATGTTACATTAAAAGGGTCTTGCCTGTTATGTGACCAGTGACTTTATGTCGATTTGGTGACCAGATATTTTTTCTGACTGGTCACATATTCACTGGTCACATATTCACTGGTCACCTAATATGTGACCAGGTAATATTATTATTACAATAATGAATTTTTATGCATTTTTGCGATGTGTTGCTTTGCACCACTCTCATTTTTTAATAATTTCCCGCAAACCGGGCAAGCCATTGGGTTTTTATGCTTGCTAAGAACTTTTATTACAGCAGAATGTGTCGCTTCAGAAGCAATTGGAGCTTCTGATGCAATTTTTGAAAACTTTTTCAAATTTTTTTTTGTTGGATTTAAACTAAGCTTGCAAATGGCTGCACTAACGTCTTCAAAATCTGATTCACAATTTTCTTCATGATCGGAATCCGTGCCATTTGCCAAAAAATCATCTCTTTTATTGTAATTGTTTCCGTATGTGCATAACTTTCTTCATCGCTTTCATAATTTTTAAGCCTATTTTACTCTTCCACCAAGCATAGTTGCAATCGCAATTATTTTATTATATTTACAATTAAATTTTATTTAACTTAAAAGAAATTTATGTGACCAATTGCAAAATTGTTGTGACCAAATGCTTATTTAGGTGACCAGTGAATATGTGACCAGTCAAAAAAATACCTGGTCACCAAATCGACATAAAGTCACTGGTCACAAAACAGACAAGACCCCATTAAAATTATTAAATAAATTCTAAAGATTAATTTTATTATATAAAGATAAAATCTTTGAATTGAAATGATATTTTAAATTTATCAACTTCAAGGTGTCCAAAAATAATTAATAATAGGCAAACTTGACTAATATAATATTTTACACAGTGTTAAATACTAACGACTTGTTAAACGCATGAGATTATAGTATTTCAACTATAGACATCTAGCTAGATGTGGTGTTGTAGTCATTGACACAACTGAAACTAACTTTTTATTAAAAAAAATGTATCAAAAATTTTAATACGATTAATATTTTCAACTTTTTCTCCAGGCGAAAATTTTTTAATTTACACATCTAAAAAAAATATAACTAAAGACTAGATTGTGGTGATTTTGCTCGAGCTCAACGTTTGGATTACAGCAACGTGTCTGCAGAAGACAACAACGAAAAGAACATACCAAACAAAGAATCCAACAATGTCGAGCAAAGACAATCAACAGGTAAACTAGAATAAGAAATTAGAAAAAGAATATTAACTGGGTTTGTTTAACAAGGATTTTTGCAAGAGCTTAAATTGAAACAAGAGCAGCGAAGCCAGCAGAGCTCTTCGGTCGAATCATCATCGACCTACTTCAAACTAGTGCACAGAACAGGCAGCTACAGTCAAATAAACGAAAGTAGCAAGCGAGGCGAGCACGTCTCGCGCAACATCACATCCAATCAAAAACGATCCCACACCAATTCACACAGGCCTGTTCAGAACGAGAGACGAAGCCTCTCGCACAACACTGCTAAAAATCACAGCCAATCAAAAGCCGAGCCGAACACGCCAAGCACAGAAGAGTTTTTTGGTGGGCACGGATCGGTCCGTAGCTTAGTGCAGTCATACGAAGAGCAATCGGCCAAGAATGACACAGGCCCTCGGATCGAAAAAATTCGCATCGAGAGACTCAACGAAATGAAGAGCTTGAAAAAACAGTTCGATCAAGAACAAGCCCAGAATCAACTGCAAAAAGAGCTGTCGACTATATCGGAGCGAACCGAGCACACCAACAGCATGAATCTAGCAAACACAATTGACTCTCCCACCGGTGTTCTCATCAACACCAATTCTCGATCAGCAACCACTGTGACTAATGTGGTCAGACAGCTGAATGATAAATTTTTGGACTTGTCGACGGGGGCCAGTGGGGACGGCGCTTCGGCCACCAATAAAAACCTAAGCGCTCTGAATTCATCGACGCCTATTCAAACAAACAACCTCAGTCAGACATCAGCTAGGCCCACCACCAAAGCCACAATTGAAGCCATTCAAAATTTAAAGCAAGAACGAGCTGAGGTTCAAATACCCATTCAGTTTGTGAACAAAAACAAGAGTGAGAGTGAAGATGACGAGCTGTTTAAAACAAGCGCCATTAAAAAAAGCGCTGAACAATGCAATCGCACCAAAAGCAATCAGTCGAGCCAAGAGGATTATCTTTCAAATACTCAGGTAAAGTTGAGTCTAGGTTATTTTAGAAATTTGTAAAAGTTATTGTTTTGTGTACTGGAATATGTTATTTTTTAAATTAGAAATAAATGTCTTTCCGATTCTATCATTTTCTAGCTTTTTATTTAGAGATTTTATTCGACACTAATGACAAAATTTTATTTATTTATTTGTTTTTCTGTATTGAGCTTGGGCTCCCTCATAATTACAAAATAAAAAAAGATATAAAATAAAAATAAAGTTAAATAAAATAGAATAAAAAAAGTAAATAAAGTACAGTGTTTAGAGTTAAACTGTATAATGGGTAAGATTACGTTATTTTACGTAATTTTACGCAGAGTTGTTTTTAAGTCACAAGTCTTAAGTCAAGTCAGACTTGACTTAAATTATTTTTTTTTTTGGGTCAAGTCAATGACTTTAATTGTTTTTTTTTTGAATAAAGACAATTACTTAAAATTTTTTTAGTAAAGATAATGACTAAAATTTATTAACCGGTCCATTTTCAAAAATTGCCGTTCCCATCTAACATTTGCCGTTCCGTCCAGTGAATTAGGCGGCCCGGTGAATTAGTAGGCGTTCCATCATAAAAAATTGCCGTTCCATCTACGCATTTTGCCGTTCCATCGTGTTTTTTAAGCGGTAAAAGTGGAAAATTAAATTAAATAAGCGCTAAATTCAAAAAATCTTTCAAATTTTTTAAAAAATGGCGCAAAATTAAAAAAAAAGTTAAATTCAGTTAACCTACACTAAATTTACTCTTTTCGATTTTAAATGCATCCAATTTCTTATTTAAAAAATTTTAGTTAATATAAAATTAATTTTAAATTTTGCAAGATAAAAAATTTAAGATTACATTTTGAAAGATTTTTTGAATTTAGCGCTTATTTAATTTAATTTTCCACTTTTACCGCCTAAAAAACACGATGGAACGGCAATATGCGTAGATGGAACGACAATTTTTTATGATGGAACGCCTACTAATTTACCGAGCCGCCTAATTCACTGCACGGAACGGCAAATGTTAGATGTACTTAAAAAAAAAAATTTTAAGTCATTGACTTGACTTTAAAAAAAATTTCAGTTAGTTTGGTAACGCTTACGGCCAAAAAGAACGGATTTTAGTAGAAAAAATTTTGAAAAAAAATATTTGAATTTTATAAAAAAAATTTTGAAAAAAAATATTACACGTTATTACTTTTTTGTTACATCAATTTAAATAAATTTAATGTAATAATATGTAATTTTTTGTCATATTTTCTAAATTAATGTAAATATTAGTAAAGTACCTATTTTTTTTTGCCAAAAGATGATTTTAAAAATAACAACACAATTTTTGTAATTAAATATGATGCGAAAAAATGCAAATTATATTTTTCATACAACAAATTTTTACAAAAAAAAAACAACAAAAATATTTGATTTCATTTTCTAACTTAATTATAATAAATATATAAATTATATACATTATAATTTAATTCAAAATAAAGCACCTCTTTTAAAATAAATAAATTTAAAGAAATGTTGCAAAAAAATTAACTGATTTAGCGAATGAACATGTTGTTCAGAATGCTCATGCATGAGGTAACTCAAATACGTATGTTATAGAAAAGAGAAAAAGAGACAGACCGCCAAAATGTAAAAATTAATACTTGATCTTCTTTTCTAATTGATTTATTTTGATATTATTATATAATAGAATTTCAATATCAATTAATTAATTTCAATATCAATATTGATATTGAAAATGAAGAAATATTACCTGTACTGTTAATTTACTTAGAATCTCGAATAAAAAAATGTACAAATTACTTAATTTACTTATAAAATTTTTTTTATTGAACAAAATTATTAATACAAAAAAGACGTTCAAAATTATTAATTTTATGTTTATTTTATTTAGTCAAGTTTAAGTGAAAAAAAACCGAATAAAAAAAATCAAAACAAAAATTACTTAATTTATAGCCTAAATTACTTAGTTTTTACCTAACTTAATGGTTTTACTATACAAGGCTTTGCCTTTTCCTTTCTACCGGATTTGGCTTTTGGTTCAATAGAAACTTTTATATATCGGGTTGATATTAGAAAGTAGAAAGTTTTAACTCTTTACATTTTTTTTGTAAATCCACAATTTTCCAATCGGAGCTAAACATAATTCAAATAATTTAGGCGGTAAATTAAGTAATTTGTACAACAAATTAAGAAAAAATTCAAGAAAAAAAATAAGTGTTTCATTCTAAATATTATGTCACTTATATTACAGTCAACTCTCGTTAATCCAGCCACGCTTATTTCCTTAAATTTTGTCGGAATTAGCGAAAATCCGAGATATCGTTATCTCGAATGATAGGAATTTTAACTAAAAGTTCCGGATTGAAGAAAAACATATACAAAAATTAATTTATTGATAATAACAAAAATAATCAATCATTAACACGCCAAATTCTTAGCAAAAATTTAATTTAACAATTAATATATAATCTAGATATTAATTATACACATATAATTAATACATATCTTAATCATATTGCAACCATGTGGGCTGAAAAGAAGGCTCTGCCATTCGGAACTGCCCTGGAAAAAACTTTTCCTAAATTATTTTTTTAATAAATAAAAAAATAAAACAAACCTAATTCTAATTAATGGAAAAATTGTATTTAATTGTTTCGAAATAAAATTGTCCAAAGTTAATTGTTTTTTTTCTAATTTACTAAACTTGAGCTTATTAGTTAATTGATTTAATGTGATAGCGTCTTCTTCACTCAAACAATTTCTATTAATATTATTTGCTCAACATAACTTGTTACGCTGTTTAACGATTCAATTAAGTTTTTATATGAATCAATATTATCTTCGATTTTAATTACACATTCATCGACAATAACTTCATCTATCGGACCTGTTTGATTAGTCACCAATTAAACAATATCATCTTCAGACAAAAATTCACCAGTTTGAACACCATTTTCATAGTTCATAAAACCACCAAATGAAATACATTTACAGTCTACTTCACGAGGTCTATAATCAATTCTTTTATAAAGGCTTTCAACGCTACTACGAACTTCATTTTCTTCACTAGAAATCAGCTCATTATAATTTTTATTATTTTTTTCAATATTTACTATGTCAACATGTTTGAAACAATTATTGATTGTTTCAAAAGTCACAATATTACATGCATCTTTAATCATATAAATAGAGGAAATGACAATTGGCTTCTACTTCTCTTGACCCGTATAATTTGCACAAAGTGCTAAACTTAGTTTTTTTTTTTTTTTTTACTAATTTTGTGTTACTGATTCTTAACTAAATTGAATTTTTTGCAATTTTTTGAAAAATAAATTGTCCGGATAAGAGAATTGGACTAAGCCGAATTAAAGGAAAAAAATTCCATGTATTTTACATAAAAAATCTTTTTTCTGTCGATTTCCTCCGAATTACCGAATTTTCCGAAATATCGAAGGCCGGATTAACGAGAGTTGACTGTAATAATAGTAAAAAAAAATTGACTTGCATAACCAAGACGTCTTTTTTTTTATACATAAAAAAAATAATTTATGCGGTGTTTTAAGTATTTTAACAGTATAGTTAATGATCGTCCAAGTCACTGATATTGAATTTTCAATATCAATGATATTGAGGTATAAAAGACACGAAAAATCGCACACCATTTTGTCTGAAATGTTTATCAAAAAATAATTGAAAAATATTTTAAAGTGCTTTAACTAGTAAACCTTTGAACTATTTAAATTTTTTCAGAAATTTTATAATTGTCACAGCAAAAAAGTTTGAGTATTTAACAGAGATGTTTAAAAGTCATTAAGTCAAAGTCAAGTCACTTGACTTGAATTTTTATATAATAAAAAAGTCTTTTGCCGTTCCAGGTAGTTATCAAGTCGGCCATTTTAATTTCAAATTCTTTAAAAAAGCTTAAATAAAAATATATTTTTAGCTAAAATTTTTTTTTCTTTAATTAAAATACTATAAATTTTTTTACATATTCGAACGTCCCCCAACTTCAAGTGTTTAGAAATAAGCAAGCTTCAACATGCATAGTAAGATCAATTGTCAAAGTCTGCTTAACTCTGAAAAATTAGCCCAAATTAAATTTTTGAACATTTTCGAGCATACTGAATTTTTTAAAGAATTTCACATCATTAGCAGACTTTGACAGCTCATGAAACTGTGTATGCTGCACCGAACTTCTTTACATAAATCTATTTTGAAATATTTTGCTACCGATGATGATTATGGGCCGTACAGCAGTACCAATGATATTCTCAAAATAGATAATGACAATATAAATATAAAAAATCTTTAATATCACTTCATAAACTTTTTGATTGCTTTCAACAATATTTTTTCCTCTGCGTCCTTTTATTGAATTTTATTTTTTATCAGATTTATTTTGAAGCTTCTGCTGAATTTGAATCTAAACCAACAGATTGAGAAAATAGCATTTAAATAATTTACACTTTGAATTAAATTTAAAACTTTTTTTTTGTTGTCGAGCACTATTCGTTTGGCAAATTTTCTTTTTATTATTTTCTTCAAAATTTATCAACTCGTTTTTAATGATTTTGATTTGAATTTATTAAGTTAGTTTTTAAAAGTTGTCCACCATTTTAATATATTTAAGCTTTAGTTCATCTTACCATGCATTTTTTTTCGAATGCCATTTTTTCTTTCAATATTGAGACAATAGCTCAAAAATTTAAAAAAAAATAGTTAAGCATCAGTTAAAGAATCTATAAAATAAATAATACTTTCAAGAATGCCCAAGAGCTGAGTTTCAACAAAAAAAATCTTAACTTTTTAACCTAAAGATTTTCAATCAAACCTTTAATCAAAAACAAAGCTTTATTTTAATAGACATCTAATTCACAAATTAACTTGTTGCATTTAATTAAATTATCTTTTGAGTAATATATTGATTTAATCAAAAAAATTAAATATTAAAATTTTTCTAAACAAAAAATTAAAAAACGAAAAACTATCCATGCTATTTTTTTAATACTTAATTCAATTTAAATGAGAAAATCTATTTATTTTAATTGACTAGCTTGAAAAGGTCAAATAAAAAGAATAAATTAAAAAATTCTGCTTTATAGAATGTAATTAAAATTATTCAATTATTTCTTTAATTAATTTTTTGTTTTTTTTTTTTCCAAAAAATTAAATTTTTTTCATGATTTTTTTAAGCCGAATTAAATTTTAAAGACAACAAAAAATATTTTTAATTCTAATTAAATGAGAAGTTCTATTTATTTTAATTTACAAATGACTAGCTTGAGAAGGTCAAATAAAAAAATATTAATTTAAAAAAATTCTGCTTTATAGAATGTAATTAAAATTATTCAATTATTTCTTTATTTAATTTTTTTGTAAAAATGATTTTTTTTTAAGTTGAATTTAATTTTTTAGACAATAAAAAATATTTTTAATTATAATTTATTTATTTTAATCCAAAAATGGCAAGTTTTCAAAGTCTATAAATAAAATTCTGCTTTATAGAATAATATTAAAATTATTTAATTATTTCTTAAATTAATTTTTTTGTAAAAGATAAAAAAAAAACAATAATTAATAATTAATAATAATTAATTTCTAAAAAAAAAACGAATTATTTTTGTTCTTTTTTTTATGCTAAATTGAATTTAAAAAACAGCTAAAAAATATATTTATTAAAAAAAAATTTTAAAATAATTTATTAAAATTTTTGAAGCCCTGTGAAGTGACTTCATTGGAATACAGTGAAAATTTGTATTTGACTGATTTTGACCGACTTAATAGCAACACACCACAGTCGACCAGCATGCCTCGGCCAACTTTGCCATTTGATGTCAGAAAATACAAGTTTGAGAATGAGTTGCGAGCGAATGAGGCCGATTCGAGCACGTCCTCAATCGCTGCAGCAGATAGTGTGCCTTCATTGGAAGAGGATGCTCCGATCATAGAAAACACCATTTATAAAAATACCAAGCAGGGAAATGTGCGCCTTGACAAGCACGTCATAGACACCAGTAAATTTGCAGGCTACCAGTACCAATTGGAGACCAAGTCAAATGTGTCTAACAAGTTTCATATCAAAGGTCTGCTCACAAATCAACAAACTGGTCATTCACTGGTAGTTCAAAATACAAAAATAAAGGCACCTAGTATGTCGACCAAGGTCGTGATTGACAAATTATAATTGTTATCTATTTAGATGTTAAATCTATCCGTTTTCAGTCTTATCGCTTTTTTTCAGCGACGGGCTTCAAAATCAATGCCCAACATTTTAAAATCGAATTTCTAGTTGCAATTTTGTTCCCTCTAAACTTTAGTTTTTTTTCTTTCTTTTGACCATTGTTTATAAAATATTTAAATTATTTTGATGAATTAATTAATTTAGTTAACAATGCAACCATTGTCATTTAAATAACCAGGAACATTTAATTTTTTTCATTTGGCATTTTTTTGTGTCTAAAATTTTTAATAAATACTTTTATTATCATACTTTTTTGTTTTCTCATTTTTAATTTTAATTGTATTTTTAGGCAATGTGAAATTTTAGTACAAAAAAGTTAAAATTATAATTTTTTTAAGAAATTGTGCAAAAATAATGTTGTAAATCAAATTGAAGATTTGAACAAATTATTCGATTAATTTCAGTTTGAAATTAAAGTAAAATTTGAATTCAAATTTAAAAAATAATTAAATTCCAACAATTACTAAAAAATTCTAAATTCTATTTAAATTATTTTTTGATTAAAAAAAAAAGTGTTTTATTTAGTAAAAAAATTTTATTCGAATTAAAAAAAAATATTTGTTTGATTTTAAAAGAACTCTTTAATAAAAAAAAATCGAAACAAGATTTATTTAAATTATTTTTTAATTAAAATTACTTAAACAATTTGATTAATTTAAATTTTCAGATATAACTAAAATCTACTAAAATATTTTGCTGTTATTCCAATTCGAAAGCATGCTATTTTTTCCAAATGACAAAGTATTGTGATATTTGTATTACTATATTCAACGGGAATATTATTTCAGCACAATCAATTTCTGATTAGCACAATGAAAAAACATTCAACACAATTTGATTTCCTCTCAGCACATAAAATTGCATTTAAAAAAAAAACATTTAAAACAAAAAAATTGTATTTGAAAATCATTCTTAAAGGAAATTATTTTTCAACACAAAAATATTTATAATAAAATAATTTTTTTTTTAAATTTTAAATTTTATTTAATGATATTTATAAGTGGAATTTAGATAAATAAAGTAAATTTCGAAGCTTAAAGAAAATAAATTAAAAAAAATTAGTCTCTAGAAAACCATTTTTCCGCATTTTTTGCTCTACCTCTTTTTTTCAAATTTTAATTTTTGTGTTGAGAAGAAATCATTTTGTGCTGAGCGTTTTGAAATTGTGTTGAATGGTTATTTTTTTGTGTTGAAAAGGGAGACACTTTCTGAATTACAGGAAATAAGCTAAGCTAAGATTTTCATAAATAAGCCAAGATTTGTAGATTAGATTGAATAGAATGCTCGAAAATTTTTGTTTCAAAATTTCAAAAGAGTGAAGAGAAAATGATTGCAGACCATATTAAACAAGGCTTTTTAAATTTAAGCTTTTTCAAGTTGCAAAAAAATTGAAAAGATAGATTAAAGGATTTCATGGAGTTTTTTTGCCGGTTTATTTATTTGAAAATTAAAAAAGTTTATTTAAATTTAAACATTCAAAAAAAATTTTCTAATTGGCAAGATCATTACGACAATGGCTAAATTCAGATAAAACCTGAATAGGTTATTTTACTTATTTATGATCAGAGTTGCTTAAAAGTACCAAATTAAAGCTCAAGTCATTCAAATAAAATTTTTAAGTCCGGACTTTTTTTTTTATTAAAGCCCAAGTCAAAGACTTTTATTCATTTATTTATTTTTAAAGATAGTTTTTGTGGCGGCCTAGTTAAAGTCAAATTCATTAAAATCCAAGTCTGAACTTAAAAAAAAATTAAAGTCTTTGCCAAAAAAATGTCTGAACTTCGACCTGACTTGAGATTTGTGACTTTAATACAAATCTGCTTATAATGCTTGTTTTAATATAGAATAAGGATGTCTTTGTTTTAGAAATAATTTAAGCCTTTTAATTGGAAAAGGCGTATTTTAAACATTTAAAAAAAAAATAATTTTTTAACTTTAGTTTTGAGTATACTTTCTTTTTATCTTTGATTTGCTTTTATGAAATTATGAAAATTATTTGAAGATAATTTTTTTATTATTAAAATATTTAGGATTTTATTTTTATTCTCAGCAAAAATAAAAGAAATAATAATAAAGAAATATTAGTAAATATAAAATTTAAATTATTTTAATAAAAAATTTGTTTGTTTTGATTTTAATTTTTTTTAACAAAAATAATTTATCTTAAATGTTAAATAAATTTATTTTATTTAGAAAAATCTCTGAATAGCTATCCAAATTTTTTTTTTGCTAAAAAATTTTCTTATAAAATTCTTAAAAAATTTACTAATACAAATTTTGGCAAATAAAAAAGAAATCGACCGACTCATATATAGAGGGTGTTAAAAAATTTGAAGAACGTTTAGTTTTATTTTTTTCTCAAATAAAGTTGGATACAAATTCTAAATGAAAAAAACTTTTTTAAAAACATTTTATAACATTCCCTGTAGAGTAAAAAAAACGAACTAAAAACTAAAAAAGTACAGTACAGTTACTTTTAGTTACTTTAAGACCATGGAGATAAACATATTAAAATACAAGATTCTAGAAAATAGCCTTTTTTTCAGTAAGAATTATCAATTGAGAAATATAAAAATAAGATATATATTTTTTTATTAAATCTTGATTTTTTTATTTTCAATTAAAGAGAAAAAAACTTTTATTCAGTATCAGACTGTTTATAATCATAGAAGTAAATTATTTAAAATAATTATATTAATATTTTTTATTATTTGGATTTTTATCCAAATTGACCCATGTTCTTTTAAAAAATCAGCTGTAAATAAAAAAATAAAAATGATATTTTGTTGAAGCTAATCCATTCATCCAAATTTGTCTTTTATGTATAACCATTTTCTTTCCAAGGAATTAATAACAAATTTATAATATTCCTTAATTCAATACTTCTTGTATATAGAACTTTAAAAAAATCAAACAAAAAAAGTCTGATAAATTTTGATTAAACATTTTTTATAGCTTATTTCTATTGAATAAATCTGTTAAAATTTCGGGAAAACTAAATAAAAAAAAGCTTAATATTTTAAAAATTCTTTATTAAAATTTTATGGATAGTATGGATTAGCACCGCATTTTGGAGTACCGACAATTTCTCTTGTGTTGGTCCATGGTTGGTCAAAGACAGTCAAGTCACACGATCTGAACTAAAGAAAAAAACATGTTTAGGTGGCCAGTGCTTTGTGTTAAAACTCAAAACTTACAAAGTATTGGTTTTCTGGTGTTTGGACCAACAGATCAATAGTAAATTTGTAGTTGATTCCGTTTACGACTTGAGTCATCAAGTTTCTAACTGTCATCAGGTTGTGTTGGCCAAGAACACCGGTATAAGAAGACATTTGGTTAGCTGACCATCTTGCCAATGACATAAATTCATCGGTGGCAGTAGCTGGCTGGAAGCCGCCGACAGCAAATGCTTGGCTGGCTACAAACAAAGTAAAACAAATGGCTAAAAGTTTAAACATTTTGATAAATTCAATCAGTTGTCTAAAAGTTAAGAATTTCGGCTTGTTTTATAACAAAGTCGATTGGGAAATTGGCATGTTTAAATTATCAGTTATCAAAATTTTATTTAAACATTATCAAATAATTTAGAAAACATTAGTTAAATTTTGGCCATAATTAAATCAAACAACAAAACAAGACGCAATCATGGATTATTAACAAAAACGTGCAATTATTTACAAGATTTTTTTTTGATCATTTACAATTGTGGATGATTTTTTTGCACCAAAAGCTAAAATAAAAGATTAGAAAAAAAAAAAAGCTTGTGAATTTTGATATACATTTGCTAGAAAAAGTGTGACATTAAGTTCCATTTTCTTCATATCTTTGAAGCCTGGATATTCGATGTTTTGCATTGATAACTGAAATAGAATTAATAAAAATATTTGGATTTTAAATTTTTTAAAATTACTTCAACTAAAATTAACGCTGTATCAATATCAGCTTTAGTGTAAGTTATACTTTCAGGCGAAAGTTTTTTCACTAGCTAGAAAAAAAAAAATTAATAAATTTTTGTAAGTCTAAAATTTAAACACAACTCTAGGCCTGCCTCTTGACCGAAGATTTTTTTTCGTGGCTGTAGCTTTGTGCTGCTCAATATTTTCAATAGACTTTAAGCACTGTCTTTGTTTGGAACTCATTATTTGATCAAAAATTAAATTTTTAAATTTAAAATAAAAAAATTTCTATTTCTTTGACTCAAAAGCATAAATTTATTTACCATTCTACTAAATTTGAAGTCAATTTTTACAGCAAGTCAAAATTTTGTGATGAGTTTTAACAAATTTTGGATATGTATTTTATAGAATTTTATAACTAAGAAAATTAAAATTCTAACTGTTCCAAAGTAAAAAAAAAGGCTATTAGAATTCACAGTTTATTCTTTTTAAATAATAAAATTTTATAAAAGGTATTTTTGGTTCAATTATTTTGAAATTAATTTTTATAAAGATCAAATAAATCATTTATTTTTATTTTTTTGTTCATCTGTTAAAATAATCAAATTTTGACTAATTTTAATAAAACATTGAATAATTGTGGTCTTGTGCTATTCGTGGAAATTTTATTATCTAGGATTTATGGAGAATTTTTCGACTATGATAATTAATAAAATTTATAGCTGCACAATTAATAAATTATTGAAAATTTATTAAAAGAGTTAAAAAAATAATTGTTTAGATAGAGTAATGATTTGTTATGTGGTTTTGGGTAAAATTACGTAATTTTACGTAAATGCACGAAAAGATATCCTGAGGATTTTAAAAAAATTACATAAAAGACCAAAAAAGACCATCTTACCATAAAAGACCCTCAAAACTTTTCAGATAAACCAAAAGCTTAATTTTTTTTAAAAGAGCAAAAATGTTTATACTAGAGAATGAATTTTTTTAAATCAAATAATATGATTTTGCCATTAAAAATAAAAAAAATAAACTTTTAGGGCACTGCGACACTAAAACCCTGAATGTTGTGCCTTTTTAAATTTTTATTGCTCAAAAAAAATTGCCATTTTAGTTTATCGATCCTGAGGAATCTGAAAATATGATTATCTGAATTTTTTTTAAAGTAAATTTGTGTTTTTTATTTGAAATTTTGTCAAATGTTAAATATAGCTCTAGAATGGTCTTCTAAAGTAAATCGAATATAAGAAAAATGTGAAAAAAAATTTTTTAATATTTAATAAAATTTTTAAATTTCTATTTTTATTTATTTTTGTTCAAAACAGAGCCTTGCCACGAAGAACCTGGACTAAAGAAATCAAAATGGGATGTAAAGTAAAATTCATATAGCTAGGAATAAATGAATTTTATAAAAATTTCGTTGATTTACACTCGGTGTTTTTTTTTTTTTTTTTTTTTTTTTTCGGTATCTTGATGGCTCAAATAACCTAAAATTTACAGGATCCGAATTTTTTTTTAAGCTAAAAAAAGCGGCACTGTAATTGTACATCCATTCTAATTTGTATAATTTTAACTCTTTTTTTGCATAAGACAAAAACATCTTCTTGAATTAAAAAAAAAATCAAAATTTGAAAAATCAAAAAAAAAATTTTTTAGATCTGGAACCAAAAGATTAATTTATTCTAAACAAGATGGACTCATTAGAGCCCAGAATGAAACGGTACTAAAAAAAATTTTCATAAATAATTCTAAAAAAATGCTTAAAAAATTTACATTAATTAAAAATTTTAGCAAGGCTGTATCTACACTCAATTTGCCTAAACTCGAACCGATAGATAATGAAAAAGAAAATCAAGTCTTTGTTAAACAAGTGAATTTTTTTCATGAAACATTTTCACAAAGTGGTCAATAAACTGAACCCTTAAGGAGCCCGGGACAAACACAATTTCCAGAAGGCTGAAAGAAAGGACCACAAATCTGGAGATGAAGAGTGCTGCGATCAAAACAGAGCCTTGCCACGAAGAACCTGGACTAAAGAAATCAAAATGGGAGCCTACTTGTTGGAATGAACAATTTGAGTTAGTAAAACAAATGCGCTCAGGTTTGAGTGCACCAGTTGATTCCATGGGCTGTGACACTTTGTCCAGTATAGACTCAGTAATTGATCCTAAAACAAAAAGATACCAGTGTTTGATTGCATTAATGCTATCTAGTCAGACCAAGGATGAGATAACTGCTAAAGCGGTAGTGGAACTGCAAAAATTACCTTTAGATATTGAAACAATTCTGGCAACAGATGAAGAAAAAATAGCTAGTGCCATTTATCCAGCTGGTTTTTACAGACGCAAGGCTCAGTATATCAAAAAGACAACAGTGATTTTAAAAGAAAAATATGCTGGAGACATACCGGACAATGTTGATGAATTGTGTAAATTGCCCGGAGTTGGTCCAAAGATGGCTT
Source organism: Brachionus asplanchnoidis (assembly GCA_025491095.1). NCBI lineage: Eukaryota > Metazoa > Rotifera > Eurotatoria > Ploima > Brachionidae > Brachionus > Brachionus asplanchnoidis. The sequence goes on along the minus strand of JAILYF010000028.1, from coordinate 900,044 downwards.
ATTTGGCTATGTCTTGTGCTTGGAAGAAGACTGTGGGCATTGGAGTTGACACTCATGTTCATCGAATTTCCAACAGGCTCGGATGGACTAGAAAACAGACCAAAACTCCTGAGCAAACTCGCAAGGAATTGGAAGAATGGATGCCAGAGTAACACATTTTCAAGATTAAATTTTTTTTAATTAAATGTTTTGCCAAGGAGTCTTTGGTATGAAGTCAATCATTTGTTAGTGGGCTTTGGTCAAGAGATTTGTCGCCCAGTCGGCCCAAAATGTGCGTCATGTCTTTGTAGAGACTTGTGTCCAACTGGTAAAGAATTGAGCAGCAAACCAAATAAATCAAGAAAAAAATCAATCAAAATTAAATTTGAAAAAGACAATTAAATGTTTATTTAAAGTTTTTTTTTTCCAAATTTTTTTAATGATCTCTCCATATTTAGCGGTCTTCAATAATATTAATCAATAATTGTATTTATTTGATAGCTGATTGAATTAAAAATGTGTTTAAATTGTATTTATTAATAAAAAATTTGTAATTGAATAAAAATTTTGATAGTGTTTGGTCTAAATATATATAATTAAATTTGCGATTAATTATAAAAAAGACTTATTTTTTACCAAGTACCAAAAAATAATTTAGAAATACCAAATATATTTTAGTGGCACTAAGTAATATTTTAGTATGGTGGGGCGTCTACGTGCGCCACTACTTGAAGACCCAAGTCTCCCACAGCATTTATACTACTACTAGTACTACTAAAAACGTTGACTGGTCGGATCATTAATAATTGCATGGTAGTTGTGTTTTTTTAACGATTTTTTCTCTTGTTTTTTTACCAAAATTATCTCATCCTTGGTCTGACTAGATAGCATTAATGCAATCAAACACTGGTATCTTTTTGTTTTAGGATCAATTACTGAGTCTATACTGGACAGAGTGTCACAGCCCATGGAATCAACTGGTGCACTCAAACCTGAGCGCATTTGTTTTACTAACTCAAATTGTTCATTCCAACAAGTAGGCTCCCATTTTGATTTCTTTAGTCCAGGTTCTTCGTGGCAAGGCTCTGTTTTGAACAAAAATAAATAAAAATAGAAATTTAAAAATTTTATTAAATATTAAAAATTTTTTTTTCACATTTTTCTTATATTCGATTTACTTTAGAAGACCATTCTAGAGCTATATTTAACATTTGACAAAATTTCAAATAAAAAACACAAATTTACTTTAAAAAAAATTCAGATAATCATATTTTCAGATTCCTCAGGATCGATAAACTAAAATGGCAATTTTTTTTGAGCAATAGAAATTTAAAAAGGCACAACATTCAGGGTTTTAGTGTCGCAGTGCCCTAAAAGTTTATTTTTTTTATTTTTAATGGCAAAATCATATTATTTGATTTAAAAAAATTCATTCTCTAGTATAAACATTTTTGCTCTTTTAAAAAAAATTAAGCTTTTGGTTTATCTGAAAAGTTTTGAGGGTCTTTTATGGTAAGATGGTCTTTTTTGGTCTTTTATGTAATTTTTTTAAAATTAAAATGAGTGTACAGTAAAATTAAGATAATTAGAAATGAATGTATCAAAAAATTTTTGAGCTTTTATAAAAAAATTTGGCGGATTTTAGGGTTTTGTGAAGTAAAGTACAAAATAACAGAACAAAATGAAAAAAAATTGAATAACTTTTTTTTAAAAGTTTAAAATTATTTCCGTGAATTTAATAAGGTACAACATTCAAAGTTGCATTAACTGTAAAAGTCTGCTAATTAAAACTAAACGTAAACTAAGACGCCTTTTGAACAAACACAATTTACCAACCATTACAAAACTATTCAACATGATATCCAGGAAAATTAAAAGTAATATTAAAAAAATTAAGTTTGGAAAACTCAAAAACCAATTCGAAAATCTCAATTCATTTAATCAATCCGATTCTAAATGCTGGAAATTATTAAATAGACTCGAAACTTCCACTTCGCCTAATCAATCAAAAAAAGGAAAAAAAATTAAAGACTCTACCGGTAAGTTAACGTCGAACAATGAAGAAATAGCAAACCTTTTTCGGGGAAAATTTAGCCAAAATATTCAACGAACAAGACTCAATTAATCCAGAAACTTTTCAACTACCAAAAAATTCAAAAAATATTCCAATAAACCCATTAAAGATCGAATATTCAACTTATTTAATGCCTCCATTAAACTCAGTTACATCCCAAAGGAATGGAAATTTTCCAAAATAATTCTTATATTAAAAAAAGATAAACCTCCCGACGATGTTAACTCGTATAGGCCCATTTCTCTTTTAAACTGCATGGGAAAATGGCTTGAAAAAATAATTAATTCCAAACTTCAATGCTGGCTAGAGACAAATAACCTTCTTTCACCGTGTCAATCTGGTTTTCGTAAAAGTAAGTCAACTCATGACCATATTTTTCGCCTGACCCAAATTGTGATAGATGGCTTCAACAAACTTCAATACACGGCAGCAGTCTTCTTCGATTTAGAAAAGCCTTTTGACAAGGCATCTCACTGCGGAATAATCCGTAAACTAAAAAATCTTGGTCTTGAGAACTCTCTAATTAAATGGATCGAACAATATCTTCATGATCGTAAATTCATAGTTGAGTTCAACAGAGTCTTTTCAGATGAATACGATATCACAAACGGAGTCCCACAAGGCAGTTGTCTATCACCAACACTATTTCTTATTTTTTTCAGTGATATCGCCAAATATATCCCAGAAAATATACAAGTAGCTTTGTTCGCGGATGACCATTGCATCTGGTTTAGTGCAAACTCACTCAGAGAAATTCAGAGAGCAATTCAATTGGCTATAGATGAAATCAATAAATTCTGTACGAATTGGGGTTTCAAAATAAATAAGGAAAAAACTTGCTACACGGTTTTTACAACCGCTGGCCGAAGAGAAAGTTACGAAAGACTCTACAAATTGAATTTAACGATCAATGACCAACTATTCCCTCTTAACCCGCATTCAACCTTTCTAGGGGTGATTCTCGACACAAAACTTTGCTTCAACATGTTATTGGAATCTCTTGCCCAGAGAATTCTACCTAAATGTAACTTAATCCGACGTCTAAAAACACTCAAATTTAGCAACTCAATCAACCTATGCAAAATTATCTTTAAGAGCTTTATTCGATCACCAACCGACTATTATTTTATTCCTCTATCGTGCTCAACTCAGAAGATATCGAACTCACTGCAAAAAAGTCAAAATAAAGTATTGAGATCGATAAAATGTTTCCGCTAAAAACAAGGATTACGTATATGCACAAGACACTCATTATCGATCTTCTAGAGAACCGAGCGAGGCTGAGAAGAAGGACTAAGATCCATTCTGAGTAGCCTTGGTAAGGAAAACTTCCTTAAATTATACTATAAATAAATAAAAATAAAATTAATAAAAGTCTGCTAATGATGTGCAAAATCTCTGTAAAATTTCCTAAATAGTTAGAAATCCAATTTCTGCTAAATTTGCAGATTTTTTTATCATTTTTTCTGATCTATTTTATTATTTTGCACTGAATTTCACAAAACCAGTTTTAGAAATTACCTAATTTTTATGAACAAAAATGATGTATTTAGAAGTGATTTTTACATTAAAGTAGATCAAAAAATTTTAAGTTAATTAGTTAAGTTAAAAACAATTTAATCTAAAAGAAAAAATTTAAGATCTGGCCAAATTTTTTTTTATCACACATCTCAAAGATTAAAACAAAAACAAGAAAATCTTTGAGCTAAAATTTATCATGATCTCTAAGAAAAAACTTGATTAATATTTACATATTCGGAATGTGCATAGACTTATCTAAAAAATAGTTATTAATTTAATTTATTATTCTACTAATTGACCAATATTTCGGCAAAAAATGGAAAAAAATCGTTTTTTTTCTCTATTTTTGTGACTAGTCTGCGGTTTAAACTCCTAAACCCTTTTTTTTGCAGACTCAGAAACCGGAAAAATTAAAAAAAAAATTAATTAGGACCACTTTTGATATTTTTTAAATTTAAAGCAAAAAAAAATTTAATAAAATAAGTTTGAAATTAATTTTTAAAAAAGTCAAAATTTATTTTCAAATTGCAAATGTAGTTAATAAAGAAAATATTTATTAATGCAAACATTAATATCTATGCTAATAAAATTGAGAGAATTTTGAAAATTTAGTTGCAAAATATTAATTTTAAAAGATATTTAAAAATTAAAATAATCTAAACTTAATTTAAGAAAAATAAAATTAATAAATTTTATTTATAAAATCTTTGCTACTCTTTGTTCAAAAAGATACTGAAATTCATGTTAACCCGATTACAAAATATGTTTTTGTAATAAAACTTAATATATAAGCCTAATGAAAATTATTGAACATGATCATTTAAATTTATTATTTACTTAAATTTTCTAGACAAACGTGCTGGAATGTAAAAAATATCTATTATTATGATGTATTTATAAAGTTATATCAGGTTTTTGAATTAAAATTTTAATTGACTTTAATTACCTTCTTTATTTATTCCGATTTTTTGAAAAAATCTGATTAAAAATTTTATTAAAAACATAACAAAAATAAATAATAAATAAAATAATTTTTTTTTAAATTTTAAAATTTAAAATGAATAGCTTGATAAAGCAAAAAAAAGAAAAGATTGAAATTTTTCAAGAATGGACCGCGTCAATGACAATGCATGGATTTCCAAACATATTTCGAACTAAGTACCACACAGTTCGAATACTTTGGATAATTTTTTACTTGGTCTCTACTGGATGCTGTTTCTATATCATCGCAATAAATATTATCAACTTTTTAAAATACGAAGTAGTCACAGTAATAAAAGTAGTTGAAAAAGATTCAATGCCATTTCCAACAGTGACGGTGTGCAATGCTGATCCTTTCGTATCAGAAGAAGGCTCAGAATATGCTTTAACTTTTTTGGAGGAAAATAAAATGACATTTAGTGAAAAGCCTTATTTTTCAAATTATGATCGTTTTGTGACAACATTATTTTCAAAAGCCAAGAGAGCAGATTTTTTGAAAAAAATGACACTGCCTTTTGAACAAATGAAAAATTAATGATCAAAAAAAATTGAGTTTAACCACTGGAGCTCATATTTATGTTGATGACAATTCATTCAAGCCAACAGTTGGACAAGGATTTGGTGTTTCGCCAGGATTTAGCACAGACATATCTCTTGAAAGAATTAAAACCAAGCAAATGCCTAAGCCTTACAGTGAATGCATAGAAAATCTGGGCTCAATTGATTCATTTGATTCAGAATATTACAGAAAAGTGATCAGATCGAATTTGACTTATCGTCAAAGTGATTGTTTTGAAGCTTATTTTTATTTTGAGATCAATGAAAGGTTCAAATGTAGTCCGATGGATAACAATTTTGTGGTGGATGAAAATAATCCTTGTGACACCATAGAAGAACAAAATTGTGCAATTGTAGTGACTCAAGAACTTGTTTCATCAAATTTTAAGAGTAAAATTAAATATTTGTGTCCACTAGAGTGTGAATCAACTAGTTTTAGAATTTTAAAATCAGAGAAAAGATATCCATCTATGTCATATGGAAAAAATCTGCTGAAAACAAACCACTTACTGAATTTTCTTGGAAATGAATCGAATATTGAAGAATTGCGCGAGACCATTCTTGAATTGAGTGTTTACTTTGATAGTCTTAAGCAAACAGAGATAAGTGAGAGTGCTAGTATTACTTGGGATGGTTTAGTGGGAAATATTGGTGGATCTTTGGGTTTGTTTTTGGGAATGAGTGTTTTAAGCTTTGTGGAATTTATTGATTTATTTTTTTTCAAATAGTTTTCAGAAATTTGGATGGAAAAAAATTTCATAAGTAATTAAAAATTTTATGTAAATATAACTTTTTCAGACATTTTGAAGTTGATGTTCAATTCAAAGAGTTTATCTTTAGATAATAAAATTAATCTTTAAATTTATTTAAATTTTAAATTCACATGATTTACATGTAATGAAGATTAAAAAAATCATTTTCGCAATCAAATGATAAAATCGATTGTTAAATTTGTGAGGCTGGTGGATAATTAAAGTGGATCGTTGTTTTAATATTTTTTATTCTGTCTTTTTCAATAAAAATGTAGCGATTATTTATGATCATTCGCCTTAATTAACATTTAAGAAACTCAGCATTTAAAGTTAAGTAATAGAATATAAAAATTCATAAATAATATAAAAACAGAAAATATATTATTCAACTTGAATAATTAAGATATTTTAGAATGTTCTATGACTGCGTGTCATATCACAAATTTAAATTTGAGAATATTGTTTCAGCACAATAATTTTCTGATTAGCACAATCAAAAAAACATTCAACACAATTCGATTTCTTCTCAGCAAAAAAAATTATTTAAATAAAAAAAAACATTAACACAAAAAAATTGTGTTTGGAAATAATTCTTAAAGGAAATTTTTTTTCAACACAAAAATAGTTATGATAAAATATATTTTTTTTTAATTTTAAATTTTATCTAATGATATTTATAAATGGAAGGAAGAGTTTTTAGGACTAGAGTTAGTGCTTGAGGATTTGAGACTGAAATTAGTGCATGAGTTGTTGAAACTGAGATTTGGACTAGGTATTTTTGGACTTTTGAACTGACGTCTTTTTTTTCGACTTTTTGTTGTTGATTGCAAAGGGTCAGCATCCTCTAATGAGTTGTCAGCAACCTTTGCGATTTTTTTATTACGCCTTTTTTTTGGTTTATTTTCAATTTGTTTATTATTTCTTAAATTCATTTCTAAATAAAAACAAATTATTTTAATTAGAAAAAAAAAATTGAATTTAATTTTTGTTAAATTTCCCTCCATTAAGAAGAATATATTCATTCAACTTTTTTTTAAATTTTGAAGCTAATTAAAAAGCATTTTTGTGTTAAATGTTTTTTTTTCAAAATAAGTTTCTGTGTAGAGCTATTTAAATTTTGAAATAAGCTATTTAAAAAAATAAGAAAATAATCTAGCGGTTTTTCAAAAACAGCTCGTTCTATCAAATTTTCGTTATATCGAAACTATTTGAATACTTTTTCATAATTAAATTAATTAAAAAGTTGGAAAAGAAGCCAATTTTTCAGTCCTCATTTTTTGGCCTTAAGCATTCTAGAACGATTTTGCTAAATTTTACTTATTTTAATGTAAGCTTAAGTAGTTTTTCGAAAAATTACATCGCCAACACCGACAAATATTCACGAAAGATTTCGTAAGCTTACTAAAAAAATGTAAAATTAAGTATTTTAAATTACTAAATATTATTTACTGTGTACTAGTCATAATATCTAAAGAATCTTGAATAAGAAATTGAAAAAATTTTCAAAAATCTTTTTTAAAAAATAAAAATTGCTCATATATCAGATTTAATATTCTTCGATAAAGAAAAAAAACTGCTCATCAAATCCATTATAAAATAATAAAAAAAAAAATACTTCCTTTTTTGAAGCCTTACATGGCAACTTGAAGTTCATGATCATGATCAAATGATCAAAATTTAATTGATTAATATTTAAAAGAAAATAATGAAATTAGTTTTTTTTTTAATATTTTTAAATTAAACATAAGATTTATATTCTTTTTATTAAACAAGAAAAATAATCTTTTTTCTAATTAATCTTAAATTGATTCTTTAAAAATCTTTATTTGAAAACTTTAAAGAAAAATTTAAAATCCACATTAAGGTATCCAAATTATGGCTTCAAATAATATTTTAATATCAATTAAAATATATTTAAAAAACAATTGATGATATGCAAAATTTAAAATATTGATCAAGATCTTATTTTTATTTCAGATAAAAATGCATATAATTTTCTTTCTAACTAAAGATTAAACAAATTATGTTTAATAAAGTTTAACCATCTTTTATAAAAAATTGATAAAAAATACTTTTTAATTTATATCTAAAGCTAAAAATTTTGATTTGAAATCTACATTTGATCATGAACTTCAATTTGCCGCATTACATGATTTAATTTTCGAACATAAAAAATTCAATATATTCATTATAAATGCTAGAATGCAAAGATTTTAAACAATTAAATAATAAGAAGTTGCTAAAAAGCATTTTATTTATCTTTCATTTTCTATTCCGGTAAAAACGAGAGTTTTTTTAAAAAAATGAACAATTTTTCTTTATTTCTTTATTAAAATAATTTTTGAATGCTTCAAAATTTCAAATGAGTGATTTGCTAAAACAAAAAATTAAAAAAACTGAAATTTTTCGAGAATGGACTGAATCGATGTCAATGCATGGATTTCCAAACATTTTTAGAACAAAATACCACTTAATTCGCATATTGTGGACTATTTGTATATTGGCCTCTGCTGGATTCTGCTTTTATATAATTTCAAAAAACATCATTAACTATCTGAATTACGAAGTTGTCACAACAATAAGAGTAATTGAAAAAGATTCAATGCCATTCCCAGCAGTGACGGTGTGCAATGCCAATTCTTTTGTCACAAATCAAAGTCTAAAATATGTTTCAAATTTTTTGCAAGAAAACCAACTAACAAATTTAACTAATGCAGATTTCGGTGTTATCCAAGGCGAATTTTCAAGACTAAAATTTAATCACATTTTTTTAAAACTTTTATTATCATTATTTTCAAAATCAAACACCTCAGACTTTAGAAAAAATCTGTCAATTCCTTTTGAACAAATGCTTATCAGTTGTTTGTATAATTTTGAACCATGTGACACAAATGATTGGGAATGGTACTATGATTATACTTATGGAAATTGCTATCGTTTTAATACAGGTAAAAATTCAAATGGCCAAAAAACTAAAATAAAGCATTCATTTTATCCTGGTAAATTTAATGGACTCATGATTGAGCTTTATGTTGGAATACCCAATGACCTAAACACATTGAGTTTAACCACTGGAGCTCATATTTATGTTGATGACAATTCATTCAAGCCAACAGTTGGACAAGGATTTGGTGTTTCGCCAGGATTTAGCACAGACATATCTCTTGAAAGAATCAAAACCAAGCAAATACCTAAGCCTTACAGTGAATGCATAGAAAATCTGGGCTCAATTGATTCATTTGATTCAGAATATTACAGAAAAGTGATCAGATCGAATTTGACTTATCGTCAGAGTGAATGTTTAAATTCTTTTTTTTATTTTGAAATCAAAGAAAGATGCAAATGTAGTCCGATGGATAATAATTTTGTTGTTGATGAAAATAATCCTTGCAACACCTTAGAAGAACAAAATTGTGCAGTTAAAGTGACTCAAGAAATTGTTTTTTCGAAATATAAGAGTAAAATCAAATCCTTGTGTCCATTAGAGTGTGAATCAACTAGTTTTAGAATTTTAAAATCAGAAAATAGATATCCATCTGAATCGTATGGTAATGATTTAATAAAGACCGAACAGATCAAAGAGTTGTTTGGAAAAAGATCTAATGTAAGCAATGAGGAATTGAGAAAGAATATTCTAGCAGTAAATGTCTACTATGAATATCTGAAACAAACAGAGATAAGTGAGAGTGCAAGTATTAGTTGGGATGGCTTGTTGGGCATTGTTGGCGGTAATTTAGGCCTTTTTTTGGGAATGAGTGTTTTAAGTTTTGTGGAATTTATTGATTTATTTTTTCAAATTATTTTCAAAAAAATCGGAAAAAACACTGTTAAAATATCTGCCGAAAATTAAAATTTTAATATTTTTTTTAATAAATTTTCTCATTCATTTTATTCTCCTGACAACATGATTATTTATACAGAAAAAATAAAATTCAAGTTATTTATTTGATTAACTCTCTGTCATTTAAAGAATGAAAATTTAAAAAATTTTTGAACCCCGTGAAAACTTATTTTGATTTCGCATTAATTTCCTGGTAACATTAAATTTTTTTAAAGAAAAAAATAAAATTTTTTAAATAAAATTATCAAAAAAAAAAGATTTTTTTATTTAATTTGTGACCAAATATTATTAAGGTGACTCAAGATATCAACTCATGGTGGTGAAAATCTTAAATAAATTTTATCATATAGAAATTTTCTATAAGATGAAACATTTTGTTAAATCTTATTTGATATATCTTCTTTAAAATTAATGATAATAAATCAAATATTTATGATTCTTTTTCAAAAAATCTTCATATTAAAAACAACAGTCTGAACACTATTTTTCTATGATTAAGATTCAGCATATTCGAATTGTCTTTTTAGAATCTTTTTTAATTAAAAACTTCTTTAATGATTGATAATTAAAACACCAATTTAAGTTTTGTGGAATTTATTGATTTATTTTTTTTAATGATTTTCAAAAAATTCTGAATTAACATGTTAAAATAACCACTAAAAAATCAAAATTTGAATTTGTTTTTGATTAAATTTTTCGTTTTATTTTCCTAGCTTCATAACAAAAATTTGAATTTATTCTTTTTTGATTTAAATAACATCAAAAGGCTTATTAACCCGACGAGCAGTGGTCGAAAAATTTCACGGCAATCTTAGAAGACGCCAAGTAAATAGCTATTTTCCTTTAAAAAATTCATGTTTTTTTTATTATTTGTATATCTGTACCGAGCTATTGCTCCTTCAGATTTAAAATAAAAATAATGAAAAAGGAATATTTTAAAATAAATAAAAATAAGTACCGTAACCGCTTGATTAAAACTCCAGGAATAAAACTGTAGTTCCTTCTTTAAACTATTGGAGTTAAGACAATACCCGACATGTTATAATATATTTTAATTAAAATTCTGGAGTAAAGGAGAATTTAATATTTTAAGCGATTTATAAAGGCTAAAATTCAGCTTTATTCCAGGAGTAAAGGCTGAAAACTAACGAACATTTTTGAAAAATTGTGGAGTTAATTTTGAAAATCATTAAAGTCAAATTTAGCTTTTATTCTAATTTCTTAAAAAAAAAGTTCGGTTTTAATCAAGCGGTTACGGTAAAATGAATAAATATTTATGAATAAATTTACTTTTAAATGGTTAAGATTTTATTTTAAATTAAATTGAGTTTACTAAAATTGTCAATTAAAAATTTTTAAATTTTAATTTCAAATTTCAGATAAATTTTTCTGGTCAATACCACTTCATATCAAAATTTTAATAATAAAAAAATTATTATTTATTTTATTATTTATATATATATTTATTTATATTATTTTTTTTTTAATTATTATTTTAAAATACACTCTAACACTCTAAATTCATCTAACACTCTAAATTAAATACACTCTAACAATCGTATCTTTTGATGCTCTTGGGTGCCACATGATTTTAATAATGTTCATCAAATTATTAATTTTTTATTTTAATATTTTTTAAATGTTGTGTTTTTTCATCTTTTAATGAAAATGTTCATACAAATACGAAAAAGCATGAAAAAAGTGAGATTCTTCAAATTAATTAAAAAAAAAATAGGAGTTAAAAAATTTTCATTCTTAATCCCATCATTTAATTAAAATCAAATATTTAAAATATGAATGTAAATTTTTAAAAATTTTGGAACCTTGCGACGAAATTGCTTTGTGAAATTAAATCATATCATATTCGAACAAAAACAATACACATGAGTATACAGAAGTGATAAGATACATGAATTTTGCATAGTAAGGCGTTAAAATTTTAATGTGTCATATCGGTACAAGAATAATCAAAATATTCAATGATTTTTACTCATTTTAAAGTATTAACTTCTTACTCTTATTTTTAGCTTATTTTCTTTAATTATAATAAATCCATTGAGATTCAGATGACTATACATGATTTGGTGATTATAAATAAACTGATCTAAACTTTGCATATTTTATGAGTGAAAATATCTGCCGATAATTAAAATTTAACTTATTTTTAAAAATTATTTATTTCGTTTACTTTCCTGGTAACATAAAATCTCTTAAAATTTTTCTTGATATGTCTATTTTAAAATAGATGAAAACAAATCAAATATTGCTGGTGCTTCTACTAACAAATTTTTAATTTAAAAATAACATTCCAGATTCGGCAAATTGAAGTTCATGATCAAATTTAAATTTCAAATCAAATTTTTTAGTTTTTGATTTAAATTAAAAGGTTTTTTTTTTCACTTTTTTAATAATAAATGACTATACTTTATTAAACATGATTTTTTTAATCTATAATATGATATAAAATTACATGAATTTTTATCTTAAGTAAATTAAAATCTTAATCAATATTTTGAAATTTTGTAATACAAAATTTAACTTTGTTTCGCCGCAATATATTTTAATTAGTATTTAAATATCATCTAAAGCCATAATTTGGATACTTAAATATGGATTTTAAATTTGTCTTTAAACTTTTCAAATAAAGATTTTAAAAAAATCAATTAAAAATCAATCAGAAAAAAAAGATTTGTTTTTTTTTTCAATTAAAATAATAAACATCCTATGTTTAATTTAAAAAATATTAAAAAAAGCTAATTTGAACATTTTTATTAAGATTATAATCAATTAAATTTTGATCATTTGATCATGATCATGAACTTCAAGTTGCCTCCAGATTCAGCATATTTTGATAAATTTTATTTTTGTATTATTTCTTTTTTCCGCTCTTTAGTTTTTATTTTTTTGATAAAAAAAAGAGATTTTTAAAAATAATTGATTAAAAAACAATTCTCAAAGGCATTTGGAATGGTTCAATTTTTAAGGGATATAAATTCGCCTTAATTATTGGCAAATTGCTCTTTTTTAAGACTTAATATTGTTTTTTAATCAGTCAAAATATTTGGTTGTTTTTTTAATTTAATAGAAAAATTCAAAAAAAAAAGGGAAAATTGTTTAATTTTTCATTTTATAAATATTTTTTGTAGTTTCTTTATAAAAAATTCTATAATTTGACCTATTTTGAAGAAATAATAGAGATATTTATATAATTTAAAGAATCTCTACATTTTCTCTAAATTCTCTGTAAGATACTTTTTTGTTCTTTGCAGATATCCCAGTCAAATTTTTTTACAGGTTTTTTGGAAATTCTTTTAAAAATTATTTTAAAATCTTTTTTAATTCTCATCTCTTTTTAAAATATTGATTTTCTAGAGTTTAAAACTTCCAACCCAAAGCCAGATTTACCAAAAAAAAAGGTTAATAAAAATGAAAGTTTGTCAAAAAGCAAGATAAATAAAATTGAAATTTTGCTAATTTTTTTAAAAAACTTATTCATAATCAATGGACAAAAATGCTTTTCGAAAAATTTTGCTTTTTTCAAAAATTATCGCCAACACGGATGAGTTGTTCAACGGGACTTCGGATAAAGTTCGCCAATATTATATGGAAATGTCACCGATCAAAACCGAACCGAGAAACAAATGGCGAAATGATGATCAAATAGGATTCAGTGGGAATAGTCGGAGACGTTCTTTTCATAATACAGGCCGAAATTTGTACAGCAGTTCTGAGCCGGAACAGCACGGGGAAAAATCTTATTAGAGCCGATCAAAAAACAAAAGAATTATTTTGACGATGATGCAATTGAGTACAAATGGCACCAAAAAAATCCTTTCACGGAGTCATGGCAGGAGCTTATGTTTAATGAGGCAATAGAGGAGAATGTTTTCTTCCCTAGTTATAGAAGGCGAGATGCCAATTTGGACACGTCAATTTACCCATTTAAAAACTCCGAACTGTATGACATATACAAGGGGTCAGAAGAAGGTGTTAACGAATACACACCAAAAGAAGGAGAACAAAAAACAATTGCAGTTCAAACAACAAAGGAGTCGGCGCCATCTAAAGAATGGTCATTTAAGCCAAAAATTTTCCCACTGAAGCAAGATATTCGCACGTGGTGGAATCGATTCAAATTATTTGTTGAAAACAACAGGATTATGGAAGCTGATCTGCGGAATTGTGTTGCAACCTTTTTGGACGATGATTGTCTGAGTAGGTTCGAATTCAGGGTTCCTAAGGGACCTGTGTTTATGTGCGAAATCAAAAAACTGATGGTCAAAATGTTTGGACAACAACCGGCTTCCTAAACAGATGGGGTAGCCGTATTCTAAAATCGAAAACAGCTACCTGGTGAGGATTTCCGAGATTTCTATACCAACTTGTGGATCTTGGCACGAAATGCTTTCGTGTATACGGGTAGATTCGAGCAGAGCCGCTACGTTTATTTGGTGAAAGAAAGATTTATCACCGGCCTGAGCGAAAAAGCAATCTTTTGGAGAGTCGATGTTTTGAATCCACAAACTTGCTCTGAGGCGTATGATTTAGTGGTTCAAACATATGCCAGGATTAAAATTTCAAACAGAAATCAACATAATCGGATCGGCTCGGAAAAAATGGGAGACAATGAAAATGGTCACCTAGAGACCCACAAGCATGTTAGCTGGTCAGACCAAATTGACCAATATAACAATCCAAGTGGTGAAAAAGCATGCCTTTTTTGCGGCAAGAAAGGTCATTGGGGAGCGGATTGTTACCTAAGGATGAATCAAATGAATGAATCGATTCCTAAAATGCGAGAGCAATTTGAACCATCAACCTCGCAAGGTAATGGAAAATTATGCCTGCACTGTGGAAAACCATGTCATTTGAATGAAACTGTCAACGCTGGGTAATAAGAATCGAGCAGAGCAGAGCGTATCAAATCAAGTTATCAACCAAATAATGTTTGACAAAAGCATCGTGGGAACTTTGAAAATGAACAATAAACCCGTGAATTTTCTGCTAGACACTGGGACGGTTAGTACAATAGTAAAGCGAATTTGGGATCATTGCTTAAGAATACTTTTGAAAGTCACGACCGAAACCTGTGGGTCACTCTCTACGCGACATACGTTAGACCTCACTTGGAATTTGCGAATCCAGTGTGGAACCTACCCAAAGATGCACAGTCGATCATGCTTGAGAAAGTCCAAAGAAGAGCCTCGAAAATACCTAACACTAATAGAAATCTTAAATACATAGATCGTTTAAACAAAATGTCGGTAACCATACTCGATCTCAGGCGCAAAAGAGGTGATTTAATTCAATTTTTCAAGTCATTGAATGGGCTCGAGCGTATAGACTGGTATCAAAGACCGTATCGTAAATCAAGCGTCATTCAACATTTTTCTGCGGCCTCAACAAGAGGCAATAAAAGGCGGGTCAGGTCACATAGTTTCACTTCACGTGAATTCAACGACTTTCACTCCTCGGTCAGTGCAAGAATGCACTTTTTCACTAACAGGGTATCCACAAAGTGGAATCAGCTGTCGGACAGGAAAGTAAACGCTAGTAGTCTCAATATTTTCAAAGCAAAATTGGATTTTTGGCTTTGAGAAGAAGAGAATATGAAAAAGCTTGGTTAATGGTGTTTCAAGAATTCAAAAATCAGCACAACACATACATTGTTTTTATTCATTTATTTTCATATTATGGTATCTTATTTATTGGCTTATGTATTTATATTTTTTTTATATTCTATCCATGTGAACGGTTATTAAGGCAGTCCTGAAAATTAGTTAAGAGGATAGGTTCAAATGTTATGATGCCCAGGCTCAGAGGCTCATAGCATTTGAACAATAACATAACAATAAAATATTATTTCTTATGTAATTTCACAAAGTAATTTCGTCGCAAGGTTCTAAAATTTTTTTAAATTTTTTAAAAGAAAATTTTTAAAAATTTACATTTATATTTTAAATATTTGATTTAATATAATAAATTTTAAAGAAGATATATAAAATAAAATTAAACAAAATGTTTCATCTTATAGAAAAATTTTCTATACTATTTTTAACTGCAACAGGAACCGAAGTGTTGTAGTTCACTAAAAAACTACATCATCTTCTAACTAAAAAAGCAGTTTATTTTGATTTAATATATTTAATTCCACAAAACTTAAATTGGGGTTTTTAATTATCAATCATTAACGAAGTTTTTAATTAAAAAAGATTCTATAAAGACAATTCGAATATGCTGAATCATAATCATAGAAAAATAGTGTCCAGACTGTTGTTTTTAGAATGAAAATTTTTAGAAGAAGCATCATAAATATTTGATTTATTATTATTGATTTTAAAGAAGATATATAAAATAAGATTTAACAAAATGATTCATCTTAAAGAAAATTTTTATATGATAAAATTTAATTAAGATTTTCACCACCATGAGTTGATATTTTGAGTCACCTTAATAATATTTGGTCACAAATTAAATAATATAATCATTTTTTTTTTTGATATTTTTATTTAAAAAATTCTATTTTTTCTTTAAAAAAATTTGATGTAACCAGGAAAATAATACGAAATCAAAATAAATTTTCACGAGGTTCAAAAATTTTTTAAATTTTCATTCTTTAAATGACAAAGAGTTAATCAAATAAAAAACTTGAATTTTATTTATTCTATTTAAATAATCATGTTGTCAGGAGAAAAAAACATAATAAAAAATTTGGCCCTACCGTGTTATGTGAGCTGAGTTCACGAAAATGTGTGAACTTGACTAATTTTTTTGGTTTCGTGATCTCAGCTCACCTGTAAAAAATTATGTGATCTCCAGATCACGTGTTATGAGCTAACTTTTTGTGATCTTTGTTTTGTGATCTTAAATTTTAATTTAATTATGACTGACGAAATATGCATAGATTATGATATTTTAATTATTAATATTATTTGTATTCTTCTGTTAATATTATTTGTATTTTGCCTAAAAACAATTAATTAATTTAAATGGAAAATAAAGAATTATGCGACCGCCTCGAAAAATTGGGCATTTTGTCGTACTGTCCATGCGTAAATTGTCAGTCAGAAATGAAATTAACAACTCGGAAACGTAACCAAGATGGAAACGTATTGATTACTTTGCGATGCAATAATAGTAAATGCCAAAAGTATCGCAGCATTTGCCATGGTTCGTTTTTTTCACTGTTTAGGAAACCACTTGGTTTAATCAATGAAGTAATTAAACTATGGGCTTTACAGATTTCAATTCAAAAATCTACTGAAATCCTTAATTTTGATTTATATAATAAAAACGACAGTTTTGTCTCGAGTCTTTTAAAAAATTAAGAAATTTATGTAGTGCCAGTTTGGCCAAGAATAAAGTTAAGTTAGGTGTTTATGGTAAATTTGTCGAAATAGATGAGTCCTTAGTTGCTAAGGCTAAATATAATAAAGGTAAGGCTCTAATGAGAAAACAGACTTGGATGTTTGGTCTAGTGGAGAGAGGAAACGATGGTAAAGCTTACATTGAGGTAGTTAAAGACAGGAAAGGTCCTACTTTATTAAAAATTTTGTATGATCATGTTGAGGAAGGTACAACTATCATTAGTGATACTTGGTCGTCATACAACCGAATTACTTCACTCAAAAATTTTAAGCATTTGACCGTTAATCATAAATTTAACTTTGTGGATCCGGTTAATGGTGCTTGTACGAATAAGATAGAAGGATTATGGAATCATGCAAAAAAAAAATTCAAAGAAATGAATGGATGTTCTCGGGTTTATTTGAAATCTTATATGGATGAATTTATTTGGCGCCACAATAACACCATTAATAGAGTTGATTGTTATGAAAAAATTTTGAATGAAATTGCTGAATTTTACCCAGTCAATAGTGATTTTAAAATTGAGGATATTGTAGAAGATGAAATCAGTATATTGAGTATAAATGAAAAGCAAAATATTAGTGATTTAGATAGTGATGCTGTCGATGAGAATGATAGCTTAGATGGTACTTGGATTAGTATTACTAATATACCAATACCAACTAATGTTACAGATGCACCAAAAAGTAGCTATGAAAAGTTGATGGATTCTAAACTCGATGCGTTAAATGATGATCTACAAAGCCTCAATATTGCTTCAAATCCAGTGAAGGCTTTTGCTTTAAACTTGGAGAAAAAATCTTATGAAAGTGTACCAGTTTCGGAAGAGGCAAATGCTAAAGTAAATGAAGTAATTTTGAATACAAGAAATAACTTGCTTTGTGAGATTTGTTTGGGAAAAGGTGTGGAGAAAAAATGTAAAGGAGAATGGGGTCTGAGGCTCCATAAGTCAAAAGCACATAAAAACAAATAAATCATTTTTTATTATTGCTTAATTACTATTTTTGATTTTAATTTGTATCATAATCAATAAAATAAACTATGTTAATCAATTATTCAATTATTTTAAGATCACATAAATTTTAATGCGTGATCTGAAGATCACATAATTTTTTATATTCTCTCCAGGTGAGCTGAGATCACGAAACCAAAAAAATTAGTCAAGTTCACACATTATCCTGAACTCAGCTCACATAACACGGTAGGGCCAAAAATTTATTAAAAAAAATTAAAATTTTAATTTTCGGCAGATATTTTAACAGTGTTTTTTCCGATTTTTTTGAAAATAACTTTTAAAAAATAAATCAATAAATTCCTCAAAACTTAAAACACTCATTCCCAAAAAAAGGCCTAAATTGCCGCCAACAATGCCCAACAAGCCATCCCAACTAATACTTGCACTCTCACTTATCTCTGTTTGTTTCAGATATTCATATTAGACATTTACTGCTAGAATATTCTTTCTCAATTCCTCATTGCTTACATTAGATCTTTTTCCAAACAACTCTTTGATCTGTTCGGTCTTTATTAAATCATTATCATACGATTCAGATGAATATCTATTTTCTGATTTTAAAATTCTGAAATTAGTTGATTCACACTCTAGTGGACACAAGGATTTAATTTTACTTTTAAAATTTTATGCTAAAAGTTCAAAAATATTCAATCAACTATAAGTAAACTCTTCCAAAGTATCACAAGGATTATTATTTTCTAGAACTAAATTGACTATAAATTCACAATTGCATTTTTTATTAGTTTCTGTACTTATAAAAGCATTTTTACAATCACTCTGGCGATAAGTCAGATTCGATCTTATCACTCTTCTGTAATATTCTGAGTCAAATGAATCAATTAAGTCAAGATTTTCTGTGCATTCATTGTAAGGATTAGAAATTTGCTTGGTATTGATTCTTTCAAGAGCCAAATTTGTGCGATATCCAGGTGCAACATCGAAGCCTTGGTCTGATAATGCATTTTTAGGTCCGTTCATGTCTGAAAAGATAATGCATTTATGTATCGTTAGGCTGAAAAAAAGGACTAGGACTATTCTATATAGCTTGTGGGTCACCCGCAAATTATTAAAATAAATAAATATTTTGAGATAAGCCTAAAAATAAAAAATATTTTAGCTGATTTAAATTTTTAAAAAAGTCTAAACTAACAACAATTAGCCAATAATTAAGGTGAATGATTATCAAACTTTGAATAAAAAAGAATTCGAAATTCGTTATATCGAAATTCCCAAATAAAATGATAGGGACAAAAAAAATTTTAAACAAAATTTTATTGATTAAAAAATTATAATTATACATTAGAATTATCATCTTTTTTGATTAAAAAATTGTTTTAGTTCATTTATTCTATCGATTGCTTCTTTTGAATTGATCCTTTGTATATTTGTATCTTTCTAAAATTTTTGCTTTCGACGACAAAATAGCAATTTATTATCACAATTATCAATTATCACAGACCCAATTTTCACAACTTTGGCAGGATAGCCATGAGTCTTGATATTTACTTTATCTTAAAGAAGATTTACATCTAATACATTTCTTTGAATCCAAACAAATTACTTCATATGAATATTCGACTGGTTTCGTACTTTTATCATCATTTTTAGAATGTTAGAATGAATAATCACCCTAGTTATCGGGTCCAATAAAAAGTTTGTTTATCATAAAATGAGATTTTTAAAATGATCATATGAATAAGCTTTCTTTTGTTCTATTTGGTTGTTTAATAAGTTTTGTTTTACGTCAATTTTTATTTAAATTCTATCAAAGATTAAACTTTTTATGCAATGTTGTACATCATTTGAAAGAGCAACTCTTGTTCCTTCAAATGATAAGATTATATGTTTGCTTTTTAAATTTCTAAATAATTAACTAAATAAAAATGTATGACAAAAAATGCATATCCGCCAATGCATGTTATTCAAGTTTAACGAAGGAAAAAATGCGACAGAGGCTACCAAATCGATTTGTTTGGTATATGGCGACGACGCTCTGACTGTTCGCACTTGTCAAAATTGGTTTGCTCGATTCAAAGCTGGAGATTTCGACCTCAATGACAATGAACACGTTGGGAGAATCGTCAAAGCTGATGACGCGTATTTGTAAAGGCTGCTTGAGGAAGGCCCGAGGCGGTCGACTAGACAGCTCGCTAAAGAGATGTCTGTAACAAATGGAATAGATTAAAAGCATTAGGAAAAAAAGTCTAGAAAAAAACGAAAAAACTTATTAAACAACCTAATATTCCTGATTGAATAATTGAATAATTAAAACAGATAAAGAAAATAAATATTTATGAATAGTTTTTTATGGTTAAGTTTCACGCCAAACATTCAAGAAAGTTCAAAGTCGGGTGGACTATTCCCCTTATCCCTTTTTGGGATCAAACAATACAAAAATGGGTCTGGGATTAAAAAAGCGTCTCCAAGACGCTTTTTTTTCAGTGTATACACCTAGAATTTTTATTTTGAATTTTGGAGGTACATTTTAAAGTTGATTAAAGCTCCCTGAAGAGACCAGCTTTGATAACCCACATCATATGCAATTAATACACTCCAATTAGAGACAATTCCTGCTTTGTGGCATCTCACTATTACGGTTACTATTTTTTAGTAAAAATTGATTTTTAGGGGTATTTTCGAGTTTTATGACATGTCATAAATCGAAATTTTCAACCATTGTTCGATATATTCAACTGTTCTACCACTGTTCGATAAAACTCGAGAAATTACGTTAGTATAAATTGTAGAAGCATTAATGTTGTATTCTTTGGCCAGTTTTGAAGTGGTTATTTTTGCTCAGTATGTTTTTTTATAATTTCTATCTTGACTTCAAGAGAGATGCATTTTCTCTTTTTGCAAACTTGCTTTTCATTCATTTTTATAAATTTGAATTTTCAGATTAATAATACGAAAATATTTTATTTATTTGTATGTCTGTACCGAGCTTAAGCTCCTTCAGATTAAATAAAAAAAAAAAAATAAAGATAAAAAATTAAAATAAAGTTAAATAAAATAAAATTAAAATTAAAAACTAAAAAGTTGAGTAAAATAAAATCAAGAAATAAAAATATGAAAAAAAATTTGTGAGAGTTAGAATCGACACGTGTTTACAAAATTTAAACTTAAGGAAAGCAAGACAAAATAAAAGAAATGATTACAAGTAAAACCAAATAAGACAAAATTAATGCAATAGAACTTTTTTTTTTTTTTTTTTTAAATCTCCTTTAAAATGTTTATTGTTTTAATTTCAATAATTATTATTTCAAATTGTTCTTTGTTTTCTTTTTTCTTTTTTTTTTTTTTTTTTTTTTCCTTTTTTTAAACTCAAATAGACACCAACCGATCAAAAAACAAACTCAAACCAACTAAAGCCGACTAAAGCCAAACTAAAAGAAGGAATCAGCAGTTCAACAGCGATGGACAGTCTTCATCTGGGTACTTTAAAAATTTTTTTTTTTTTTTTTTGTTTTTTTTTTCCTTTCTTTTTTTTTTTTTTTTTTTTTTTCTTAAATTAAATTAAGTTAAGTAAGTAAGAGGAGAAATTTAAAAACTCCGGTTTACACAGTTAAGGTTTCAGGAAAAAAAGAAGAAATAGTAAGGTAGCAATTACACAATGGAGTCGGGTATTCAACATACCTTGATTCAAAACCCGCTATATATTCATCAACCAGCTTGATAACTAATGGAACAGAATGACGCAGTCCTCCCGCTACATATCTTTCGCTTAATTCAAAAGTCGATTCGAGACAGTTAAGAATTTAAGTTTATTGAAGGCCTCATGATGCAGAATATTGGAAGGAGTATCATATTTTAGTTTAAGTATAAAACGAATTGCTGAGTTTTGTAAGACTTGAATTTTTTTTTAATGTTTGTCTCTGAAAATGAATTCAGACATGGAAAAGAGTAATCAATTATAGATCCGATTAAAGATTTATATAGGTTTCCTAGTGTGTTATAATTAAGACCCCATTTTTTGTTTGACAATATTTTTATTAAGTTCAACCGTTAACTACAACGCTGTTTTATTTCATCAACCATTGGGGTAAAGGTTAATTTTGAATCAAATTTTATACCTAAAAACTTGATTTCCTTTTGACTCTCAATTTTATTTTCATATATTTTTAGATTTAAGTCAATATTTTCCTTATTATATTTAGTGAAGACAATGTAACAAGACTTTTCAACAGATATTTTCATCTTTCACTTGAAGAGCCATTTTTCTAGTTCGTCTAAGTATTTGTTTATCTTATTTTCTAAATTTCCTTTTTTCTTAAAAATATAAAATGTGACCAAGTCATCAGCAAAAAGAAGAGAGTATTCACTATTTGTTTTATTTCTTTTATGAATATCATTGATAAAAATGCTAAAAAGTAATGGACTAATTACCGAGCCTTGAGGAACACCTGCAGTAATGTGGTATTCATCACTCATGTGACCATTTACATTTACTTTAAATGATCTTGAGTCTAAGAATGAATTAATCCAATGTATTAGGTAAGAGGGAAGGTTCATTTTTATTAATTTATAAATAAGACCATCATGCCAAACCCTATCGAAAGCTTTGGAGATATTAAAAAATAGGGAACAAACTTTCTTCTTTCTATTAAATGATTCTACAATTTTTTAATAAGGAAGAAAAGATTATCAGCGGTTCGTCGATTTTTTCTAAAACCTGATTGCTCCTGAATTAGTAATGAGTTTTGTTCTAAAAAACTATATAATCTTGAGTAGACGATACGTTCTAAAAGTTTTCCTAGACAGCTTGTCATACTGATTGGTCGGTAGTTAGCCGGGTCTTGTGTTAAATTTGACTTTTTAGGTATCATAGTAATATTAGCAGATTTCCACGCATTCGGTATTTTACTATCTCTTAGACTTAAACTAAAAAGATACATAATATCTTTTAGAATATTTTGAGGTTAGAATATTAGTTTTTTAGCATAAGGTTATGAATTTGATCTGGTCCCGAAGATGCTTCCTCTTTTAACCTTTTTATCGCTGATGTAATCTCTTTAGTGCTAACAGGCTCGTCAAATTTGCATTGATTTTCCTTATTAAAAAACTCAAGATTATAATCAATTATTTCTCTATCTTTTTGGGGATTAATTAGATCATTATTCGGACTAAAATAAGTAATAGTCAAGTATTTATTTACTATTTTTTATAATTTTTTATATTTAGAAGAATTTTTAACTCAAAAATGTCCTGACATACTTCTCCTAAATGAAATAAAAATAAACACGAATGATTCGAACTTTTACTTTAATTTTAAAGATTACACTTCATTAGTTAAGGCCCGAAATAGATATGGTGGAGGAATAGCTATGTTGGTAAGAGACGGTATTGAATTTAAACAAGATTACTCATTTGATGAGTTTAGTGCAGAGCTTCTTTGTATTAAAGTGTATCTAAAAAATACTCAATTTTTTATTTTTAGCCTTTATAATCCACCAAATACTGTACTTCCTTTTAAACTTTTCTTAGAAATCTCAAGTAGATGTGGAAAATTTATAATAGGGGGTGATTTCAATGCGAAATCTAAAAGTTTAGGTTGTTTGGGAGAAAATGAAAATGGTTTAATCTTGGAGGAAATTTTTAGCAAGCTCAATCTTTCTGCAATCAATGACATAACACCAACATATAATAGGTTTAAAACTGATCACTTTGAAGTCCTTGATCTATTCCTAATACCGTCATCACTATCGGATAAGGTCCTTGACTTCAAAGTTCTTATAGACCATGATATGTTAAGTGATCACTTTCCAATTCAAACATGTATATCAGCTGAATATTTAATTACAGTTGAACCCTTGAAAACTAGTCTTAATTTTAAAAAAGCAAATTGGGGACTTTACCGAAATTTACTGAAGTCAACAAATCAACATATAAGTTCTTTTACAAACATTGATGACATAAATAAACACATTTCAGAAAAGATCGTTAATGCTGCCCAAAAAAGTATTCCAGCTTACACTCAAAAGTCTTTTAAATCAAGCTTACCAAAAAACATTGTCTTATTAATAAAAGAACGAAGAAAAATTAGAAGATTTTTCCAAAAAACCAGGTGTCCTTCTTCAAAGATAATTTTTAATAAGCTTACATCTGAGTTACGTCTAGCTCTTAAAGAATCTTGGAACCAAAACTGGCAAGATTTTATAAATAAAATGGGAAAGAATACTTTATCAAGCAGGCCTTTCTGGAAAAAAATAAATAAGTTCAGATCTAAGAAATGTTCAAAACAGATACCATCATTACTCAAAGATGGTGTTGAGTTTAAGACAGATATAGATAAAGGAAAAATCTTTGGAAATATCTTGGCCTCAACTTTTAGTCCTCATCTAGATCTTGTTGAATCAGAGGATAGTTCTGAAATATCACAAACCATTACAGATTTCTTAAAAAATAAGGTACAAAATAACTTGGACGAGCCTATTACTCTTTTGGAAATAAGAAATGCTTTAAAAAAATTAAAAGAAGAAGCAGGCTCTGGATTAGATCAAATCCACAACCTAATGTTAAAAAATTTACCTAAAGAAACTTTAATTGAACTAAGTATTCTTTTTAACAGGAGTTTGGAACTAGGTCAAGTGCCAAAAGCTTGGAAAATAGCAAGTATAACCATGATCCCCAAGAAAACATCTCCCACCCAAGATCCTAATAACTATCGTCCAATTAGTATGACAAGTTGCCTTGGAAAGTTACTTGAACGCATCATCTTCACAAGAATATATAATTTTCTAGAGAACAATAGTCTACTTATTCAAGAACAATCAGGATTTAGAAAACATAGACGCACTGCAGATAATCTTTACTTTCTTATTCAAAAAGTTTCAGAGTCCTTTAATAGAAAGAAGAGGGTATGTTGTCTATATTTTGACATTTCTAAAGCTTTCGATAGAGTTTGGCATGATGGACTAATTTACAAGCTAATAAAAATAAATCTACCACCTTATCTTATCTACTGGATAAGATCATTTCTGCACTTAAGATCTTTTAAAGTAAATATAAATGGTCATCTAAGTGATCAATACCCTATTAAAGCAGGAGTTCCACAAGGGTCAGTAATTAGTCCGCTTCTTTTTAGCATTTTTATAAATGATATACCAAAAAGAAACAAAACAAACTGCCAATACTCTCTTCTTTTTGCAGATGATTTGGCTACCTTTTTTACTTTTAAAAAGATAGGAAATCTTGAAAAAGTGATTAATAAGTATCTAAAAGAAGATGAAATATGGCTTTTCAAATGGAAAATGAAAATTTCTATTGAGAAATCATGTTATATGATCTTTGAGAAAAAAACTAAAGTTAAATTTAATCTTGACCTTAAAATTAATAATAGTAATTTAAATAAAGAGGAAAAAGTTAAATTCTTAGGAATAACATTAGATTCAAAACTTACTTTTAGTCCAATGGTGGATGAATTAAAAGAGCGTTGTAATTCAAGGCTTAACTTAATAAAATATCTTTCAAATAAAAAATGGGGTCTAAAACCCAAAACATTAGGTAATCTTTACAAATCCTTAATAGGATCAATTTTGGATTATTCTTTTCCTTGTTTAAATTCATTCTCAGAAACTAACATCAAAAAAATACAAGTTATTCAAAATTCAGCAGTTCGATCTATTTTGAAGCTAAAATATGATACCCCCTCCAATATTATACACCAAGAGGCCTTCAATAAACTTAATCTCGAAACAATTTCAAATAGACTTTTTGAGTTGAGTGAGAGATATGTCAGGGCAGGATTGAGTCATTCTGTTCCACTGGTCGTCAGACTAGTGGAAGAATACAGAGAAGGTTTCGGATCAAGATATATCGAATATCCAACTCCATTGTGTAATTGCTACCTAGTAATTTCTTCTTTTTTTCCTGACTTATAATATATTAAAAAAAAAAAAAAAAAAAAAAAAAAAAGATTTTTACCTGACTCACTACATATCAAAAAAAAAAAAATAAATAAAAGCTGTAACACATGTAACAATCTATTCCAAATCATGTCTTCTGAAATTTCATTTATTTAGCTTATTTTACTTTTTTTTTAATTTTTATCTCATTTTATTAACTTTAATTTTATTTTTATTTTTTTTTTTTTTTTAATTTATTCTGAAGGAGCTCTAGCTCGGTACAGAAAACAAATAAATAAATAAATCGAGGTGTTAATTAACGGATGTAATTTTTTTGAAATTCGTTATATAAAGGTTTTTTTCTTAAGAAAAGTATTACACTTTTTTTCTTATTAGTTCGTTATATCAGGATTTCGTTATAAAAAGGTACTTTGTATCAAAGAAAATTAGCAATCTTTTTCCTTAATAAAAAATCGGTTCCTGGATTCTTATTCGTAAAATAGAGGATTTCGCTATATGGGGGTTCGTTATACGGAGGATCGACTGTATTTTTATTTGAAAATTTTATTTTTTATTTTAAAAAAATTAATGTTACCAGAAAAATAGTTCGAAATCAAAATATATTTTCGAGAGGTTCCAAAATTTTTTAAAATTTTCATTCTTTAAATGAAAGAGAGTATATTTTAAAGAGTGGTATTTATTATATCAGCAAAAATATAAAATTTATTATCAAAAAATTGAGTAAATAAAATCTAATTTTAAACATCAAAAGAATGATATTTATCGCCAAATATTTTTATTTTCATCACCAAATTTAAATTTCATTAAAAAAAATATATATGAATCAGTTAAAATAAATTCATCATAAAAAAACACGAAAATTTAGATTAATTAAATAGAAAGTATGCATCAAAAATTTTTTTTTTCATCAAATAAAATAATTATTATAACCAAAATCAATTGGAATTTAAAATATAAAAAAAAAACATCTCATTTAAGCTTTTTTGACTAGTTTAGTTTAGGTCAACCACGAGTTCTTTTTTCAAAAACATCAAGTGACCTAGCATTGTCAGGAATTTTAGTAAATTATTCTGAACAGCAATATAATATGAAATGTTTGCATTTATAAAATTTTGAATATCTTGGACAATCACATAAAATTCTCCTATATTATAACTAATTATTTTCATTTACATCAGCTGATATCTTGAAGGTATACTTTCATTATTTACAAAATAATCGAATTTTTTTCTAATTTTTTTTCATATTCAAATTTTGGGCTTTTTGGAACTAACTATTGATTTAATTCGAATTGTGAATTGATAAAATGTATTTTTGATGACAAAAATTGAATTTTGGTGGAAAAAAATTAATTTTGATGATTAATTTGAGTAAAAATTTGATGCCAAATTCTGATTTATTTGATGATGAAAATATTTATTCCGTTTTTTAAGTAAAAACTTGAATTTTATTTTCCAGTAAAAAATGTCATGTTGTCAGGTTTAATAGCGTTAACTATTGAATAAATCAAAAAAGAACAAAGTTCTGCACTTCTTTTATTTATAACAAAAACCAAAACCAAAAACTCTAAAAAGAAAAGAAAGAGAGACAATATGTAAAATAATAACATAACGAGGCGGGGACAGGTGTGAGTGGGGTGTTACACAGGAAAATAAAACGAAATAAAAATTAATTAAAAAAAAATTTTAATTTTAATTTTCGGCAGATATTTTAATAGTGTTTTTTCCGATTTTTTTGAAAATAACTTGAAATAATAAATCAATAAATTCCACAAAACTTAAAACACTCATTCCCAAAAAAAGGCCTAAATTGCCGCCAACATTGCCCAACAAGCCATCCCAACTAATACTTGCACTCTCACTTATCTCTGTTTGTTTCAGATATTCATAGTAGACATTTACTGCTAGAATATTCTTTCTCAATTCCTCATTGCTAACATTAGATCTTTTTCCAAACAACTCTTTGATCTGTTCGGTCTTTATTAAATCATTACCATACGATTCAGATGGATATCTATTTTCTGATTTTAAAATTCTGAAACTATTTGATTCACACTCTAATGGACACAAGGATTTAATTTTACTTTTCGAATTTGATAAAAAAAGTTCTAGAGTTACTTCACTTACACAATTGTGTTCTTCTATGGTGTCACAAGGATTTTTTTCATCCACAACAAAATTATTATCCATCGGACTACAATTGCATCTTTCTTTGATTTCAAAATAAAAAAAAGAATTTAAACATTCACTCTGACGATAAGTCAAATTCGATCTGATCACTTTTCTGTAATATTCTGAATCAAATGAATTAATTGAGCCCAGATTTTCTATGCATTCACTGTAAGGCTTAGGCATTTGCTTGGTATTAATTCTTTCAAGAGCTATGTCTGTGCTAAATCCTGGCGAAACTCCAAAGCCTTGTCCGTATGTTGGCTTAAATAAATTGTCATCAACATAAATATGAGCTCCAGTGGTTAAACTCAATGTGTTTTGGTCATTGGGTATTCCAACATAAAGCTCAATCATGAGTCCATTAAATTTACCAGGATAAAATGAAGACTTTATTTCAGTTTTTTGTCCATTTGAATTTTGACCTGTATTAAAACGATAGCAATTTCCATACGTATAATCATAGTACCATTCCCAGTCATTTGTGTCACATGGTTCAAAATTATAAAAACAACTGATAAGCATTTGTTCAAAAGGAATTGATAGATTTTTTCTAAATTCTGAGGTGTTTGATTTTGAAAATAATGATAATAAATATTTTAGATCAATTAGATTAAATTTCAGTCTTGAAATTTCTCCTTGAATAACACCGAGATCTACATTTGTTAAATTTGTTAATTGGTTTTCTTGCAAAAAATTTGAAACATATTTTAGACTTTGATTTGTGACAAAAGAATTGGCATTGCACACCGTCACTGCTGGGAATGGCATTGAATCTTTATCAACTACTCTTATTGTTGTGACAACTTCGTAATTTAGATAGTTAATGATGTTTTTTGAAATTATATAAAAGCAGAATCCAGCAGAGATCAAGATACAAATAGTCCACACTATGCGAATTAAGTGGTATTTTGTTCTAAAAATGTTTGGAAATCCATGCATTGACATCGATTCAGTCCAATCTCGAAAAATTTCAGTTATTTTTATTTTTTGTTTTAGCAAGTCACTCATTTTGAATTTTGAAGCATTAAAAAAATATTTTAATAATGAAATAAAGAAAAATACGGCAAGATTTATAGTTCATTTTTTTAAGTAAAACTTTCTTTGTTACCGGAATAGAAAATGAAAGATAAATGCTTTTTATGCGATAAAATGCTTTTTAAATGCTTTTTAGAAACTTCTTATTGTTAATATTGTTCTTATTGTTAACTAATTGTTAAAATCTTTGCAATTAGCATTTTTGTTAAATTTTAGATATTGAATTTTTAATTAATATGTTCGAAAATTAAATCATGAAATGCTTTTATAAAGGAAGTTTTATTATTTTTTATTATTTTATAATGAATTTGATGAACAGTTTTTTTTTATTGAAGAATATTAAATCTGATAAATGAACAATTTTTATTATTGAAAAAGATTTTTGAAAATTTTTTCAATTTCTTATTTAAGATTCTTTAGATATTATGACTAGTAAACAGTAAATAATATTTAGTAACTTTAAATACATTATTTTATATTATTTTTAGTAAGCTAACGAAATCTTTCGTGAATATTTGTCGGTTTTGGAGATGGAATTTTTCGGAAAACTACTTAAGCTTACATTAAAATAAGTAAAATTTAGCAAAATCCTTCTAGAATGCTAAAGGCCATAAAAATGAAGATTTTGGTGAAAAAAATGTACAATTGGCTTCTTTTCCGACATATTTAATTAATTTATCATGACAAAGTATAAAAAATGTTTCGATATAACGAAAACTTGATAGAACGAGATGTTTTTGAAAAGGCGCTTGATTATTTTCTTATTTTTTAAATTAGTTAATTTCAAAATTTAAATGGCTCTGAGTAATAAAACTCTTTCCGCAATTGTTTTTTCCTTTTTTTTAATAGTTTTACATTGACAAATTGAATAAATAAATGGTTTTAGTTAATTTTTAAATATGGCAAAATTACTTTTACGATAAAATCTTATCTTAAAAAGCTCCAAAAACCAACCTATTGACGCAAATTTATTTAAATAAAAAAAAATCCTCTCCGTAAAAAATCTAATTTTTTAAGGAATAACATTTGATGATTATTTTCGGCTTAGTTTTTCGTCAGGAGATAAATATTTTTTTTAGTCTTTAATTTTATTAAAAAAAAGAGGATAAAAAATAAGTAGATAAAAAAATGAGTGGAAAAAAAAATAAGTGCATAAATTATTTTTGTAGGAGATAAATAAAAACTAAAATTGATAATTATTTTCAAAGGTAGATAATTCATTTGTGAAGTAGACATTTATCATATTAGTGTTTATTTTTTGATTTTTTACAATTTAACTTCATTAATTACATAAATTGCTACCTTACAATTTCTTTTTTTTTTCCTGAATCATCAAATATTTAAAAATATGCATACTGGTACTCTCTATCAAAATTTATCTAATTTTAATTTTAATATTTATCTACTTTTTAATTTATATTATTTTTACCTAATTTTTTATTATTATTATTTTATTTTATTTAACTTTATTTAATTTTTTTTTTAATCTGAAGGAGCTTTAGATCGATACAGTTATACAAAAAAAAATAAAAATAATAATTTATATAAAACTGAATTCCTTGAAACTGCTTGAAAATTAAACTTTGAAATAAATAAAATTTAACTTTGAATCTGATTTAAAAAAATGTCTGAAGCCTCTTCAACTTCTGTTCTTCTATTGGTCAATAATCAAGAAAATCAACTTTATAATACTGGTAATGATTTTGAAAAGATTGAGCAAGTTCAATCGAATTTTGGTACAAACACAGTCTACGACGAATACGCCACTTATTCCAACTTTGCCGAATTTGTTGAATCACTTGAAGGTGGTCAGATCGAAGGAAATAGATGGCCAAAAAATTCATTGCAGATAGGAATAGGAAGGAATAGGAATTTCGCACTTTTAAACCTGAAAAAATTTCCGGCTTTAGACTTAACGATCGAATGTAATGCAAAACGGGGTCGAAAAAAAAAACGACAAGATTAGTATTAGAAAGAAATTCAATTGTTCCGATTAACAGGCAGATAGACAAATCTAAATCAACACGAAGTTCTACAAGAGGTTGCAATTACGCTTCAAATTGTAAATTATTCAATAGTTAATGTTTCTAATCAAAATGTATTTGTTTTGGCTTAAAGTTCAGTAGCAGTTCAATATCAAGTCAAAAATAATATTCAAGTTTCTGAGAAACGTAAACGCGGAAAACCAAAAAAATCAAGCAATGAAAACGAACAGTTGTCAAAAATAGAAAGAAAAAATGTGTTAATTACTTTGAATTTTTTTTTGTAATTTTTTTTAATTAATTGTCTCTTCTAATAAAATAAATATATTTGCAAAAAATGTTTATACACTTTTATTTATTTTTTATCTACTTTTTATGAATAAAATTTTACACTAAAAAAAATTTTAAACTCCTAACAAAAAATATACTCATTATTTTCTTATGAAAAAAACTTTATATAACAAGCTCATAAGAATTTTTCACATGAAATATAAAAAGAAAGTTTGTGTCTCTTCACTAACAATCCAAAGATTTTTTCGAAAAGCTAGTTTCAATGGTGATTTTTAGAGCGTAAATGAAGAAAACAAAGATATTGCTTAATTATCGAAGTTTTTAAAAAAAATTGGATTTCGAAAAGTATTCTTATGTTTAAATCGATTCAAATTTGGAAGTTAGAGGTTTTTTATCTGATCTCGAATTGTCAACTCAAATACCGTTACAGAAGACAATGTTTTCAAAATCAGAAAAAATAGATGTTAGTTCGAAAGATGCAATTGATCGAATTAATGATCTACAATATTTTTTTTTAATAAAAAAGAAGATTATTCAAACATCGTTGATTTTATATTTAGTATTGAAAATATTGTAATTGAAAAATGCAATGCATAACAAACATCTATTTCTGATTTTTTCAAAAAATTTTTATTTTGTTAACCATTTGCTTATTTTTGTTTAATAATATTTGAACCTGGACTATTATTTTTAAATTAAAAATTTTTAAAAAATAATTTTTAATAATAATAAGAAATAATATCAATTATTATTATTTGTATTGATTTTAAGCCTTTTTGACATTGTTTGAATTTTACTTTTTCTACTTTTTCATTTTTAAATTATTAGATGCTTTATATTTTCTTTACAAAATTCTACCAAAGAGGAATACAGGATTTGCATTGGAAATTTGCTCCTGTTTAATTTTTGATTAAATGACTAAAATTTTTTTTATTTTTACTTATAAAGATACCTTGTTTTAACTCTACTCGGAATATCTAAAAATTTTTTTCAATCTTTGTTCCAAAGTTTACCAATTTGGAAAATAAAAAAATTTTATTTACAAATCTTACTTAACAAAACATTCTTTTTTAATAACTGTGATGAATGGAACTAAGCAAAACATTTTTTTACATTACTAGACTTTCCATATAATTAAAAAAGATTTCTAAGTTCTTAGGAATTTAGTATTTAAATTTTTATTTAAGAAAATTTGATACTCTTCCAACATTAAAGATCAAGCGACTTAAATAAACCTCAACTACTATTACTACAAAAATACTACTACTAACTTGATTCGAACTTTTAGAATTAAGTCAGAGATATGTTGATGCAGGGCTGAGTAATTATGTTACATTGGTTGTCAGACTGGTGAAAGAATATGGAGAGGATTCCGAATCAAGATAAATCGACATACTCTTAATTCAATTTTTTTTTTAATTTAAACTTTTTTCAATTTTTGTCTTTTTATTTTATTTTAATATTTTCTTCTCAGATTTTATTTGTTTTTTATCTGATGAAGCTTTTGCTCGACACAGCTAAAAAAAAAATAATTTAATTCAATTTTTAATAAGCTAAAATTATAAAAATTTTAAGCTTTTCTTTTATGATTCATTTTTTTGTGCTACACTTTTTCGATTCATTTTTATTTTTTGCTACACTTTTTCGATTCAATAATATTTATTTTTAAGAAAAAAATTAGTTAAAAAAAATCAATTATCTTTTAAAATAGGTAATAAAAATGGTCATAAGAAGCTATTTTCTAATTTTTGGTTTTTTTAGTTTGTCAATTCTTACAAAAATATTTTCTAAATATAAACTTGTCCAAATTCAGGAAAAAAAATCCGAAAAAGTTAGACTCAACTAATGACCGATGATTTTTTATTAAAACAATAAATTTTTTTAAGACTTGAATTTCAAAATATCTTCAGTTGACTCAATATTAAGTCACTCAAAATAGATTTTGAAACTGTTCTATAAGATACGAATTTTAGAATAAATTTCTTAAATAATTAGTGTAATTTTAATAAGAAAAATATTAACTTTTCTTAAATATATTGCTTGATTTTTATGAACAAAATATTTTATCAAGAAAGATTATTTATTGATATATTTTTGTTTTTTGCTATACTTTTTTTAACATAAATATTTTAAAACGAAATGGGAAAATTTGATTAATTATTATGTTGTAGAAGATCAACTGGAAACTGTGTTGGATCGAAAAACTTTTTCTAAAAAAAAATACTCGATTGAAATTTAACATGTTCTATCAAAAATAGAATATTTATTTTGTATTGTTTTAAAACAAAAATTCTTAATCTTCATATTTTTTGAATAAGGTAAAGAAATAACTATTGAAAAAGATCTTTTTTTTAATTTTTAGTTTTTTTTTTGAATGACTCAATTAAAAGAGTTCATTTTTTGCATTGTTAAGTTTCTGAAATGACTTTTAAAAAAAATTTTTTTTTTCAATTATTCAAGTTTTTTTTAATAAATATTTTTAAAAGTATTGTCTCAGTATCAATCATCTTTTGTTTGTCTTTAAATATCCTGTGAAATAAATACATTGTGTGAATGAATTTTTATTTAATTGATAGAAAAATAATGCTTTTTTTAGGAAAATTGTGAATGATTTTTAAAATTTCAAACAGAAAAATTCGATAAACTTAGATTTAAAATTTTTTTTTCCAAAAATAATTACAACTTAGACAAAAGACTTTTATTATTTTTTTGAATTTTTTTGAAAGAAATTGATCAATTAAGATTGTAAATAAATTAGCTTACTTTTCAAAATCACTTTTTTTAGACATTTATTTCTTTTCATTGGACTTAGATGCTTTTATGTAAAATTATGCTATATTTGAATTTTTTTAAAATGATCCTTAAAATTCAAGATAAAATCTTAAATAAATATAATAAAAAATATATACTTTTAAGGAAAAAAAAAAAAACTTTTTCTATTAATCTGTATAATTCATTATCAAAACCTCGGTTTTGATCTCCTTACTATTAACTATATTCAAATTCAAGATTAAGACATTGCAGGAAAAGAAATTTTTTTTCTCCATTTTCTTTTTTGAATCTATTAGAGCATTTTAAGTTTAGATTCCAATACTTTTTTTCCATTATTTGCTACGGTTTAGTTAGATGAGAAGTTTTTATATTTTCTCTAAATTCACTGCAAAATACTTTTTTTATTTTTTACAGATATCACAGTCAAAAATTTTTAAAGATTTTATAAATTTTTCTTTGAATATTCTTCAAAAATCTCTTTTAAAATTTTGAAAAAAAAATGGAGTTATCCAAGAGATAAAAAAAATTCTTTGAATAAAAAATCGTTTCATTTTCTCTTTATTTTATGCAAAATGCTTAATCTGTTTACCTATTCAAAAAATCTTTAGTGAATAACTTATTAAAGAAAATTTTGAGATATTTCAGGGAATAGACAAATTTTACAAACATTTTTTTTTCCATATTTTTTAATTTGGTTTAAGTTTTATTATTGAGCATTTTGTCACTATAATTTTTGGAATGTTGTTTTGTCAATTCATCTATATTGATTTCCGTAGTGGCAAAGTAAAACAAAGAATCCAGATAATTTATCTTAATAACATTTTTTTTCCAGAATATTTCATTGATGAGCAATAAAATCTTCTGTTTTGTGTAAATTTTGTTGGAAAAAATGCTGTTGAAAAAATAATTAGCAAAAAAAAAATAATTAGAATTTGAATGAAAAAATTTAATTTAGACTGTTTTTTTTTTATTTTTTCTACTTAATTTACTTTTTTATTTATTTTTTTTTCTATGAACTTAATCAAATTTTATAAATAAAAGAGCTAGTGGTCCATGACGGATCTACCCAGCCCCTAATCGCCCAAGAGCGGCCGATAAAATCAAATAAATAAACAAATGAATGAATAAATGAAAAATTTTGCTGGTAAAAAGAAAAATAAGCGGAAGAAAGAAATATAGGTCATTCCTAAATTCCTTTTGAGAAAAAAATTTCCGTGACAAAAAAAATACAAAAAATGGCAAAAAAAATTAAAATTTTTGTCCGAACTTATGATCGTTCACCAAAAAGTTGACGGTATTTTTATAGTTTTGATTTAATAAAGCAGCATGCTAATTTGCTTGTCTTAGATTGATAGCGGTTACTTTTTTTATTGGTAGGTGCCACAGTTCACTTAATTATTTTCCTATTTTTCAAGATACAGTTAGATCTACTATTAAGAAAAAAATAATTAAATCATCAAACGTGCGTTTAAAAGGTCATAAGTTCAAAATTAAGATATATAATCCATGCTATTACATTCTACAGTATGTTGCAAAAGTTTAGAAATTTATTATTATATTTATCTTAAATTGTTTATTTGTTGTATTTTACGAAAAATTGAGTGCAAAAGAAAAAAAATAAAAGCACATATTTAAAGATTTTTTTTTCTCTACAATTTGATATATGACACTTGGCAAAAAAATATAATCAACTATTAAATATTTATAATGAAAACACTTCCTCTAAAAAATAAAAAATAAAAGTCGGTGCAAAAGATTAGATATTCGGTAAATCCAAGAGTTTTAGCAGCCATTGTTACCTTTACGATATGAAGAGACTGGTTCTGTCTCTGATCGAGCCGTTCTGGTAGACCTCGGAAGCTAACTTTAAGGGATGAAAATTACATTTTTAGAGAGATTAGAAAAGATCCAACATCCAGTTATCAAAAACTTGCCACTGATTTTAATTCTAAGACTCAATGGGATAGGATAAGTAAGTATATTATAATGAGATATCTCAAAAAAAAAGGCATAGAGTCTCATACAGCGGTAAGAAAACTGCTTCTTTACATAAAAGATAGCTAATAAAGATAAAAGTAGTATAAACAGAGACAGTTACTGTTAATTAAAATTATAATAGTTAATAATAGTTACTTTACATAATTAAAATACTGTCAATTATGTTAAGAAGCTTTTTTTTGGAGATATCTCATTATAATATACTTACTTATCCTATCCCATTGAGTCTTAGAATTAAAATCAGTGGCAAGTTTTTGATAACTGGATGTTGGATCTTTTCTAATCTCTCTAAAAATGTAATTTTCATTAGACTATCAAAATATTTACTTTTCCTCCAATTTAGCTAAGAAGCCAAAGAAAAACAATTGGTTCAATAAGGAACTAAAATTGATAAAAGATAAGTTAATTGACATCAATCAAAAAATAAAAACGGATCCCTCCTTTGAACCTAAAAGAAGACAATTAAAGAAAGAATTTAGAAGAGCTCAACGACAACAAATTTATCTAAATGAATTAAAAGAGCAAGCAAAAATAGAAAGTCTTTTCTCTTTAAAAGATAGGAATAGATTTTGGAAAAGACTTGCACAGTCTAAAAATAAAAGAAATGTTAGAAAAGAAATAACCCTCCCACCGGATAAACTCTTTTCTCATTTCTTAAATTTATTCAAAGAGGATGAATCCTCTCTCTCAAGTGATCAGATAAATATTAAAAAACATGTGAATGAAACATTTGTGAACTACACTCGTCCTGCTAATCTGCCTTTTTTTGAGCTGTCTCAACTAAAGAAAATAATATCAGAATTTGATAACTCAAAAGTAACTGGTTTTGACAAAATCTCCTATAACCTTTTAAAAAATGTAAATTTTGTTGGCTTTTATGAAATTCTACTTGAATTCTTCAACCAACTTCTACTATTCAATAAAATCCCAAAAAATCTTAATACTTCAAAATTAATCCTATTCTAAAAGATAATTTAAAAAACAGCTATGATCTAAACAATATAAGACCTATTTCTATTTCAAACTGCTTTGCTCAAATCCTAGAAAAACTTATTCTAATTAACTCCCCTGATCTTTACAAAGTTAGTAATAACCAATTTGGTTTTAAGAAAAAAACCTCATGTAACCATGCCATTTTTGTATTAAAAGAAACAACTCTTAACTACATCAATAAAGGCTCTGGATGTAGGATAGCATCTTTAGATGCAGAAAAGGCCTTTGACAAAATTTGGCGTGATGGCTTATTCTATAAACTATTAAAGAGACTGCATACTTCCTACTGGGTATTGCTTAGGATTTATTATAACTCAGCACTAGCTGTTTTATCTCTTCCAAATAATCTAACAACTAAACCCTTTAAAATTGAAACTGGTGTAAAACAAGGAGCTATTTTATCTTCTTTTCTCTTCAACATATATATTGATGATCTTATAATAGAATGCCTTAACAATGAGCTTGGAGCTCTTTATAAAAATCTTAATGTTTCTATCATTGTCTACGCAGATGATATAATCTTAATAAGCCCAGTTGACTCCCATCTACAAATGCTTTTGGATATTTGTGGATCTTATGGGAATAAATGGAGAATAAAATTTAATCCTAATAAAACAAAAGTTGTTAACTTTGGCACTCAATTATTTAAGTCGGTATTTCACCTTAATGGATCCGAACTTGAAGAAGCAAATCAGTTAAAATACTTAGGATTCATTATAGATTCTAATCTTGACCTTAACACACAGGCAGTTATAAATTTTAAAAAAGTTCAGAGCAGCTTTTTTGGAATTTCATATCTTCTCCCTAAAAATAGTCCTACCTCTTCACCTAAATTCAAATCATTTATATACAAAACATTTTGCTTATCTAAATTCACATATGGTCTTGAGGCTCTTACTCTTAATTCGACCACAAAGGATTCAATAAATAAATTACAAAACAACTTAATTAGACAAATGTTTGGTTTAAAAGCCTACTGTCACATGTCACGAGTCTTAAAAGTACTAAAATTATTCAACTTTGATGAACTTTATCTATTTTCAAAACTAACTTTTATTGATACAATTAAATATAATTATCTATCATCACAATTTTTAAAATATATGCTAAGTGACCCCCCCTCTAATAAATCTTTTTCCTCCGACTTAGTACTTATTTCCAAGTACTTTAAAATTGAAACCTCAAAAATTTCAGTAAATATAAACCAACTTAAACAAAATCTTAAGATTAATCTGATTTCTAATGATGGTATATCTGATTCAATTTGGTTATGTCTTTGCAATTTAAAATTAAAACATTACAGAACTCTCCTAAATGAGCTAATTCAAAATAAAAGAAATTCATGAATTTTGGTCCAAATTATCTTGCTTTCTAACTTTCATGCCTTTTTCTATTTTCGAACTAACATTCCTTTTTTATTTTTGTAATTTTAT
Organism: Brachionus asplanchnoidis; assembly: GCA_025491095.1. Lineage (NCBI taxonomy): Eukaryota > Metazoa > Rotifera > Eurotatoria > Ploima > Brachionidae > Brachionus > Brachionus asplanchnoidis. Next base: position 861,415 of record JAILYF010000028.1, on the reverse strand, counting down.
TTTTAGGTAATAATTTTTCATTTTTTAAAAAAAACACAAAAACACAAAAAAAAAAAAAAATTTTTTTATCTTTATTTTCTTTTACTTCTCCTTAAAGGAGGTTAATTCAATTCAATAAATAAATAAATAAATATATCTTAATTTTGAACTTATGACCTTTTAAACGCACGTTTGATGATTTAATTATTTTTTTCTTAATAGTAGATCTAACTGTATCTTGAAAAATAGGAAAATAATTAAGTGAACTGTGGCACCTACCAATAAAAAAAGTAACCGCTATCAATCTAAGACAAGCAAATTAGCATGCTGCTTTATTAAATCAAAACTATAAAAATACCGTCAACTTTTTGGTGAACGATCATAAGTTCGGACAAAAATTTTAATTTTTTTTGCCATTTTTTGTATTTTTTTTGTCACGGAAATTTTTTTCTCAAAAGGAATTTAGGAATGACCTATATTTCTTTCTTCCGCTTATTTTTCTTTTTACCAGCAAAATTTTTCATTTATTCATTCATTTGTTTATTTATTTGATTTTATCGGCCGCTCTTGGGCGATTAGGGGCTGGGTAGATCCGTCATGGACCACTAGCTCTTTTATTTATAAAATTTGATTAAGTTCATAGAAAAAAAAATAAATAAAAAAGTAAATTAAGTAGAAAAAATAAAAAAAAAACAGTCTAAATTAAATTTTTTCATTCAAATTCTAATTATTTTTTTTTTGCTAATTATTTTTTCAACAGCATTTTTTCCAACAAAATTTACACAAAACAGAAGATTTTATTGCTCATCAATGAAATATTCTGGAAAAAAAATGTTATTAAGATAAATTATCTGGATTCTTTGTTTTACTTTGCCACTACGGAAATCAATATAGATGAATTGACAAAACAACATTCCAAAAATTATAGTGACAAAATGCTCAATAATAAAACTTAAACCAAATTAAAAAATATGGAAAAAAAAATGTTTGTAAAATTTGTCTATTCCCTGAAATATCTCAAAATTTTCTTTAATAAGTTATTCACTAAAGATTTTTTGAATAGGTAAACAGATTAAGCATTTTGCATAAAATAAAGAGAAAATGAAACGATTTTTTATTCAAAGAATTTTTTTTATCTCTTGGATAACTCCATTTTTTTTTCAAAATTTTAAAAGAGATTTTTGAAGAATATTCAAAGAAAAATTTATAAAATCTTTAAAAATTTTTGACTGTGATATCTGTAAAAAATAAAAAAAGTATTTTGCAGTGAATTTAGAGAAAATATAAAAACTTCTCATCTAACTAAACCGTAGCAAATAATGGAAAAAAAGTATTGGAATCTAAACTTAAAATGCTCTAATAGATTCAAAAAAGAAAATGGAGAAAAAAAATTTCTTTTCCTGCAATGTCTTAATCTTGAATTTGAATATAGTTAATAGTAAGGAGATCAAAACCGAGGTTTTGATAATGAATTATACAGATTAATAGAAAAAGTTTTTTTTTTTTTCCTTAAAAGTATATATTTTTTATTATATTTATTTAAGATTTTATCTTGAATTTTAAGGATCATTTTAAAAAAATTCAAATATAGCATAATTTTACATAAAAGCATCTAAGTCCAATGAAAAGAAATAAATGTCTAAAAAAAAGTGATTTTGAAAAGTAAGCTAATTTATTTACAATCTTAATTGATCAATTTCTTTCAAAAAAATTCAAAAAAATAATAAAAGTCTTTTGTCTAAGTTGTAATTATTTTTGGAAAAAAAAATTTTAAATCTAAGTTTATCGAATTTTTCTGTTTGAAATTTTAAAAATCATTCACAATTTTCCTAAAAAAAGCATTATTTTTCTATCAATTAAATAAAAATTCATTCACACAATGTATTTATTTCACAGGATATTTAAAGACAAACAAAAGATGATTGATACTGAGACAATACTTTTAAAAATATTTATTAAAAAAAACTTGAATAATTGAAAAAAAAAATTTTTTTTAAAAGTCATTTCAGAAACTTAACAATGCAAAAAATGAACTCTTTTAATTGAGTCATTCAAAAAAAAAACTAAAAATTAAAAAAAAGATCTTTTTCAATAGTTATTTCTTTACCTTATTCAAAAAATATGAAGATTAAGAATTTTTGTTTTAAAACAATACAAAATAAATATTCTATTTTTGATAGAACATGTTAAATTTCAATCGAGTATTTTTTTTTAGAAAAAGTTTTTCGATCCAACACAGTTTCCAGTTGATCTTCTACAACATAATAATTAATCAAATTTTCCCATTTCGTTTTAAAATATTTATGTTAAAAAAAGTATAGCAAAAAACAAAAATATATCAATAAATAATCTTTCTTGATAAAATATTTTGTTCATAAAAATCAAGCAATATATTTAAGAAAAGTTAATATTTTTCTTATTAAAATTACACTAATTATTTAAGAAATTTATTCTAAAATTCGTATCTTATAGAACAGTTTCAAAATCTATTTTGAGTGACTTAATATTGAGTCAACTGAAGATATTTTGAAATTCAAGTCTTAAAAAAATTTATTGTTTTAATAAAAAATCATCGGTCATTAGTTGAGTCTAACTTTTTCGGATTTTTTTTCCTGAATTTGGACAAGTTTATATTTAGAAAATATTTTTGTAAGAATTGACAAACTAAAAAAACCAAAAATTAGAAAATAGCTTCTTATGACCATTTTTATTACCTATTTTAAAAGATAATTGATTTTTTTTAACTAATTTTTTTCTTAAAAATAAATATTATTGAATCGAAAAAGTGTAGCAAAAAATAAAAATGAATCGAAAAAGTGAAGCACAAAAAAATGAATCATAAAAGAAAAGCTTAAAATTTTTATAATTTTAGCTTATTAAAAATTGAATTAAATTATTTTTTTTTTAGCTGTGTCGAGCAAAAGCTTCATCAGATAAAAAACAAATAAAATCTGAGAAGAAAATATTAAAATAAAATAAAAAGACAAAAATTGAAAAAAGTTTAAATTAAAAAAAAAATTGAATTAAGAGTATGTCGATTTATCTTGATTCGGAATCCTCTCCATATTCTTTCACCAGTCTGACAACCAATGTAACATAATTACTCAGCCCTGCATCAACATATCTCTGACTTAATTCTAAAAGTTCGAATCAAGTTAGTAGTAGTATTTTTGTAGTAATAGTAGTTGAGGTTTATTTAAGTCGCTTGATCTTTAAAGTTGGAAGAGTATCAAATTTTCTTAAATAAAAATTTAAATACTAAATTCCTAAGAACTTAGAAATCTTTTTTAATTATATGGAAAGTCTAGTAATGTAAAAAAATGTTTTGCTTAGTTCCATTCATCACAGTTATTAAAAAAGAATGTTTTGTTAAGTAAGATTTGTAAATAAAATTTTTTTATTTTCCAAATTGGTAAACTTTGGAACAAAGATTGAAAAAAATTTTTAGATATTCCGAGTAGAGTTAAAACAAGGTATCTTTATAAGTAAAAATAAAAAAAATTTTAGTCATTTAATCAAAAATTAAACAGGAGCAAATTTCCAATGCAAATCCTGTATTCCTCTTTGGTAGAATTTTGTAAAGAAAATATAAAGCATCTAATAATTTAAAAATGAAAAAGTAGAAAAAGTAAAATTCAAACAATGTCAAAAAGGCTTAAAATCAATACAAATAATAATAATTGATATTATTTCTTATTATTATTAAAAATTATTTTTTAAAAATTTTTAATTTAAAAATAATAGTCCAGGTTCAAATATTATTAAACAAAAATAAGCAAATGGTTAACAAAATAAAAATTTTTTGAAAAAATCAGAAATAGATGTTTGTTATGCATTGCATTTTTCAATTACAATATTTTCAATACTAAATATAAAATCAACGATGTTTGAATAATCTTCTTTTTTATTAAAAAAAAATATTGTAGATCATTAATTCGATCAATTGCATCTTTCGAACTAACATCTATTTTTTCTGATTTTGAAAACATTGTCTTCTGTAACGGTATTTGAGTTGACAATTTCGAGATCAGATAAAAAACCTCTAACTTCCAAATTTGAATCGATTTAAACATAAGAATACTTTTCGAAATCCAATTTTTTTTAAAAACTTCGATAATTAAGCAATATCTTTGTTTTCTTCATTTACGCTCTAAAAATCACCATTGAAACTAGCTTTTCGAAAAAATCTTTGGATTGTTAGTGAAGAGACACAAACTTTCTTTTTATATTTCATGTGAAAAATTCTTATGAGCTTGTTATATAAAGTTTTTTTCATAAGAAAATAATGAGTATATTTTTTGTTAGGAGTTTAAAATTTTTTTTAGTGTAAAATTTTATTCATAAAAAGTAGATAAAAAATAAATAAAAGTGTATAAACATTTTTTGCAAAATATATTTATTTTATTAGAAGAGACAATTAATTAAAAAAAATTACAAAAAAAAATTCAAAGTAATTAACACATTTTTTCTTTCTATTTTTGACAACTGTTCGTTTTCATTGCTTGATTTTTTTGGTTTTCCGCGTTTACGTTTCTCAGAAACTTGAATATTATTTTTGACTTGATATTGAACTGCTACTGAACTTTAAGCCAAAACAAATACATTTTGATTAGAAACATTAACTATTGAATAATTTACAATTTGAAGCGTAATTGCAACCTCTTGTAGAACTTCGTGTTGATTTAGATTTGTCTATCTGCCTGTTAATCGGAACAATTGAATTTCTTTCTAATACTAATCTTGTCGTTTTTTTTTCGACCCCGTTTTGCATTACATTCGATCGTTAAGTCTAAAGCCGGAAATTTTTTCAGGTTTAAAAAGTGCGAAATTCCTATTCCTTCCTATTCCTATCTGCAATGAATTTTTTGGCCATCTATTTCCTTCGATCTGACCACCTTCAAGTGATTCAACAAATTCGGCAAAGTTGGAATAAGTGGCGTATTCGTCGTAGACTGTGTTTGTACCAAAATTCGATTGAACTTGCTCAATCTTTTCAAAATCATTACCAGTATTATAAAGTTGATTTTCTTGATTATTGACCAATAGAAGAACAGAAGTTGAAGAGGCTTCAGACATTTTTTTAAATCAGATTCAAAGTTAAATTTTATTTATTTCAAAGTTTAATTTTCAAGCAGTTTCAAGGAATTCAGTTTTATATAAATTATTATTTTTATTTTTTTTTGTATAACTGTATCGATCTAAAGCTCCTTCAGATTAAAAAAAAAATTAAATAAAGTTAAATAAAATAAAATAATAATAATAAAAAATTAGGTAAAAATAATATAAATTAAAAAGTAGATAAATATTAAAATTAAAATTAGATAAATTTTGATAGAGAGTACCAGTATGCATATTTTTAAATATTTGATGATTCAGGAAAAAAAAAAGAAATTGTAAGGTAGCAATTTATGTAATTAATGAAGTTAAATTGTAAAAAATCAAAAAATAAACACTAATATGATAAATGTCTACTTCACAAATGAATTATCTACCTTTGAAAATAATTATCAATTTTAGTTTTTATTTATCTCCTACAAAAATAATTTATGCACTTATTTTTTTTTCCACTCATTTTTTTATCTACTTATTTTTTATCCTCTTTTTTTTAATAAAATTAAAGACTAAAAAAAATATTTATCTCCTGACGAAAAACTAAGCCGAAAATAATCATCAAATGTTATTCCTTAAAAAATTAGATTTTTTACGGAGAGGATTTTTTTTTATTTAAATAAATTTGCGTCAATAGGTTGGTTTTTGGAGCTTTTTAAGATAAGATTTTATCGTAAAAGTAATTTTGCCATATTTAAAAATTAACTAAAACCATTTATTTATTCAATTTGTCAATGTAAAACTATTAAAAAAAAGGAAAAACAATTGCGGAAAGAGTTTTATTACTCAGAGCCATTTAAATTTTGAAATTAACTAATTTAAAAAATAAGAAAATAATCAAGCGCCTTTTCAAAAACATCTCGTTCTATCAAGTTTTCGTTATATCGAAACATTTTTTATACTTTGTCATGATAAATTAATTAAATATGTCGGAAAAGAAGCCAATTGTACATTTTTTTCACCAAAATCTTCATTTTTATGGCCTTTAGCATTCTAGAAGGATTTTGCTAAATTTTACTTATTTTAATGTAAGCTTAAGTAGTTTTCCGAAAAATTCCATCTCCAAAACCGACAAATATTCACGAAAGATTTCGTTAGCTTACTAAAAATAATATAAAATAATGTATTTAAAGTTACTAAATATTATTTACTGTTTACTAGTCATAATATCTAAAGAATCTTAAATAAGAAATTGAAAAAATTTTCAAAAATCTTTTTCAATAATAAAAATTGTTCATTTATCAGATTTAATATTCTTCAATAAAAAAAAACTGTTCATCAAATTCATTATAAAATAATAAAAAATAATAAAACTTCCTTTATAAAAGCATTTCATGATTTAATTTTCGAACATATTAATTAAAAATTCAATATCTAAAATTTAACAAAAATGCTAATTGCAAAGATTTTAACAATTAGTTAACAATAAGAACAATATTAACAATAAGAAGTTTCTAAAAAGCATTTAAAAAGCATTTTATCGCATAAAAAGCATTTATCTTTCATTTTCTATTCCGGTAACAAAGAAAGTTTTACTTAAAAAAATGAACTATAAATCTTGCCGTATTTTTCTTTATTTCATTATTAAAATATTTTTTTAATGCTTCAAAATTCAAAATGAGTGACTTGCTAAAACAAAAAATAAAAATAACTGAAATTTTTCGAGATTGGACTGAATCGATGTCAATGCATGGATTTCCAAACATTTTTAGAACAAAATACCACTTAATTCGCATAGTGTGGACTATTTGTATCTTGATCTCTGCTGGATTCTGCTTTTATATAATTTCAAAAAACATCATTAACTATCTAAATTACGAAGTTGTCACAACAATAAGAGTAGTTGATAAAGATTCAATGCCATTCCCAGCAGTGACGGTGTGCAATGCCAATTCTTTTGTCACAAATCAAAGTCTAAAATATGTTTCAAATTTTTTGCAAGAAAACCAATTAACAAATTTAACAAATGTAGATCTCGGTGTTATTCAAGGAGAAATTTCAAGACTGAAATTTAATCTAATTGATCTAAAATATTTATTATCATTAAATTCAAAATCAAACACCTCAGAATTTAGAAAAAATCTATCAATTCCTTTTGAACAAATGCTTATCAGTTGTTTTTATAATTTTGAACCATGTGAAACAAATGACTGGGAATGGTACTATGATTATACGTATGGAAATTGCTATCGTTTTAATACAGGTCAAAATTCAAATGGACAAAAAACTGAAATAAAGTCTTCATTTTATCCTGGTAAATTTAATGGACTCATGATTGAGCTTTATGTTGGAATACCCAATGACCAAAACACATTGAGTTTAACCACTGGAGCTCATATTTATGTTGATGACAATTTATTTAAGCCAACATACGGACAAGGCTTTGGAGTTTCGCCAGGATTTAGCACAGACATAGCTCTTGAAAGAATTAATACCAAGCAAATGCCTAAGCCTTACAGTGAATGCATAGAAAATCTGGGCTCAATTAATTCATTTGATTCAGAATATTACAGAAAAGTGATCAGATCGAATTTGACTTATCGTCAGAGTGAATGTTTAAATTCTTTTTTTTATTTTGAAATCAAAGAAAGATGCAATTGTAGTCCGATGGATAATAATTTTGTTGTGGATGAAAAAAATCCTTGTGACACCATAGAAGAACACAATTGTGTAAGTGAAGTAACTCTAGAACTTTTTTTATCAAATTCGAAAAGTAAAATTAAATCCTTGTGTCCATTAGAGTGTGAATCAAATAGTTTCAGAATTTTAAAATCAGAAAATAGATATCCATCTGAATCGTATGGTAATGATTTAATAAAGACCGAACAGATCAAAGAGTTGTTTGGAAAAAGATCTAATGTTAGCAATGAGGAATTGAGAAAGAATATTCTAGCAGTAAATGTCTACTATGAATATCTGAAACAAACAGAGATAAGTGAGAGTGCAAGTATTAGTTGGGATGGCTTGTTGGGCAATGTTGGCGGCAATTTAGGCCTTTTTTTGGGAATGAGTGTTTTAAGTTTTGTGGAATTTATTGATTTATTATTTCAAGTTATTTTCAAAAAAATCGGAAAAAACACTATTAAAATATCTGCCGAAAATTAAAATTAAAATTTTTTTTTAATTAATTTTTATTTCGTTTTATTTTCCTGTGTAACACCCCACTCACACCTGTCCCCGCCTCGTTATGTTATTATTTTACATATTGTCTCTCTTTCTTTTCTTTTTAGAGTTTTTGGTTTTGGTTTTTGTTATAAATAAAAGAAGTGCAGAACTTTGTTCTTTTTTGATTTATTCAATAGTTAACGCTATTAAACCTGACAACATGACATTTTTTACTGGAAAATAAAATTCAAGTTTTTACTTAAAAAACGGAATAAATATTTTCATCATCAAATAAATCAGAATTTGGCATCAAATTTTTACTCAAATTAATCATCAAAATTAATTTTTTTCCACCAAAATTCAATTTTTGTCATCAAAAATACATTTTATCAATTCACAATTCGAATTAAATCAATAGTTAGTTCCAAAAAGCCCAAAATTTGAATATGAAAAAAAATTAGAAAAAAATTCGATTATTTTGTAAATAATGAAAGTATACCTTCAAGATATCAGCTGATGTAAATGAAAATAATTAGTTATAATATAGGAGAATTTTATGTGATTGTCCAAGATATTCAAAATTTTATAAATGCAAACATTTCATATTATATTGCTGTTCAGAATAATTTACTAAAATTCCTGACAATGCTAGGTCACTTGATGTTTTTGAAAAAAGAACTCGTGGTTGACCTAAACTAAACTAGTCAAAAAAGCTTAAATGAGATGTTTTTTTTTATATTTTAAATTCCAATTGATTTTGGTTATAATAATTATTTTATTTGATGAAAAAAAAAATTTTTGATGCATACTTTCTATTTAATTAATCTAAATTTTCGTGTTTTTTTATGATGAATTTATTTTAACTGATTCATATATATTTTTTTTAATGAAATTTAAATTTGGTGATGAAAATAAAAATATTTTGGCGATAAATATCATTCTTTTGATGTTTAAAATTAGATTTTATTTACTCAATTTTTTGATAATAAATTTTATATTTTTGCTGATATAATAAATACCACTCTTTAAAATATACTCTCTTTCATTTAAAGAATGAAAATTTTAAAAAATTTTGGAACCTCTCGAAAATATATTTTGATTTCGAACTATTTTTCTGGTAACATTAATTTTTTTAAAATAAAAAATAAAATTTTCAAATAAAAATACAGTCGATCCTCCGTATAACGAACCCCCATATAGCGAAATCCTCTATTTTACGAATAAGAATCCAGGAACCGATTTTTTATTAAGGAAAAAGATTGCTAATTTTCTTTGATACAAAGTACCTTTTTATAACGAAATCCTGATATAACGAACTAATAAGAAAAAAAGTGTAATACTTTTCTTAAGAAAAAAACCTTTATATAACGAATTTCAAAAAAATTACATCCGTTAATTAACACCTCGATTTATTTATTTATTTATTTATTTGTTTTCTGTACCGAGCTAGAGCTCCTTCAGAATAAATTAAAAAAAAAAAAAAATAAAAATAAAATTAAAGTTAATAAAATGAGATAAAAATTAAAAAAAAAGTAAAATAAGCTAAATAAATGAAATTTCAGAAGACATGATTTGGAATAGATTGTTACATGTGTTACAGCTTTTATTTATTTTTTTTTTTTGATATGTAGTGAGTCAGGTAAAAATCTTTTTTTTTTTTTTTTTTTTTTTTTTTAATATATTATAAGTCAGGAAAAAAAGAAGAAATTACTAGGTAGCAATTACACAATGGAGTTGGATATTCGATATATCTTGATCCGAAACCTTCTCTGTATTCTTCCACTAGTCTGACGACCAGTGGAACAGAATGACTCAATCCTGCCCTGACATATCTCTCACTCAACTCAAAAAGTCTATTTGAAATTGTTTCGAGATTAAGTTTATTGAAGGCCTCTTGGTGTATAATATTGGAGGGGGTATCATATTTTAGCTTCAAAATAGATCGAACTGCTGAATTTTGAATAACTTGTATTTTTTTGATGTTAGTTTCTGAGAATGAATTTAAACAAGGAAAAGAATAATCCAAAATTGATCCTATTAAGGATTTGTAAAGATTACCTAATGTTTTGGGTTTTAGACCCCATTTTTTATTTGAAAGATATTTTATTAAGTTAAGCCTTGAATTACAACGCTCTTTTAATTCATCCACCATTGGACTAAAAGTAAGTTTTGAATCTAATGTTATTCCTAAGAATTTAACTTTTTCCTCTTTATTTAAATTACTATTATTAATTTTAAGGTCAAGATTAAATTTAACTTTAGTTTTTTTCTCAAAGATCATATAACATGATTTCTCAATAGAAATTTTCATTTTCCATTTGAAAAGCCATATTTCAACTTCTTTTAGATACTTATTAATCACTTTTTCAAGATTTCCTATCTTTTTAAAAGTAAAAAAGGTAGCCAAATCATCTGCAAAAAGAAGAGAGTATTGGCAGTTTGTTTTGTTTCTTTTTGGTATATCATTTATAAAAATGCTAAAAAGAAGCGGACTAATTACTGACCCTTGTGGAACTCCTGCTTTAATAGGGTATTGATCACTTAGATGACCATTTATATTTACTTTAAAAGATCTTAAGTGCAGAAATGATCTTATCCAGTAGATAAGATAAGGTGGTAGATTTATTTTTATTAGCTTGTAAATTAGTCCATCATGCCAAACTCTATCGAAAGCTTTAGAAATGTCAAAATATAGACAACATACCCTCTTCTTTCTATTAAAGGACTCTGAAACTTTTTGAATAAGAAAGTAAAGATTATCTGCAGTGCGTCTATGTTTTCTAAATCCTGATTGTTCTTGAATAAGTAGACTATTGTTCTCTAGAAAATTATATATTCTTGTGAAGATGATGCGTTCAAGTAACTTTCCAAGGCAACTTGTCATACTAATTGGACGATAGTTATTAGGATCTTGGGTGGGAGATGTTTTCTTGGGGATCATGGTTATACTTGCTATTTTCCAAGCTTTTGGCACTTGACCTAGTTCCAAACTCCTGTTAAAAAGAATACTTAGTTCAATTAAAGTTTCTTTAGGTAAATTTTTTAACATTAGGTTGTGGATTTGATCTAATCCAGAGCCTGCTTCTTCTTTTAATTTTTTTAAAGCATTTCTTATTTCCAAAAGAGTAATAGGCTCGTCCAAGTTATTTTGTACCTTATTTTTTAAGAAATCTGTAATGGTTTGTGATATTTCAGAACTATCCTCTGATTCAACAAGATCTAGATGAGGACTAAAAGTTGAGGCCAAGATATTTCCAAAGATTTTTCCTTTATCTATATCTGTCTTAAACTCAACACCATCTTTGAGTAATGATGGTATCTGTTTTGAACATTTCTTAGATCTGAACTTATTTATTTTTTTCCAGAAAGGCCTGCTTGATAAAGTATTCTTTCCCATTTTATTTATAAAATCTTGCCAGTTTTGGTTCCAAGATTCTTTAAGAGCTAGACGTAACTCAGATGTAAGCTTATTAAAAATTATCTTTGAAGAAGGACACCTGGTTTTTTGGAAAAATCTTCTAATTTTTCTTCGTTCTTTTATTAATAAGACAATGTTTTTTGGTAAGCTTGATTTAAAAGACTTTTGAGTGTAAGCTGGAATACTTTTTTGGGCAGCATTAACGATCTTTTCTGAAATGTGTTTATTTATGTCATCAATGTTTGTAAAAGAACTTATATGTTGATTTGTTGACTTCAGTAAATTTCGGTAAAGTCCCCAATTTGCTTTTTTAAAATTAAGACTAGTTTTCAAGGGTTCAACTGTAATTAAATATTCAGCTGATATACATGTTTGAATTGGAAAGTGATCACTTAACATATCATGGTCTATAAGAACTTTGAAGTCAAGGACCTTATCCGATAGTGATGACGGTATTAGGAATAGATCAAGGACTTCAAAGTGATCAGTTTTAAATCTATTATATGTTGGTGTTATGTCATTGATTGCAGAAAGATTGAGCTTGCTAAAAATTTCCTCCAAGATTAAACCATTTTCATTTTCTCCCAAACAACCTAAACTTTTAGATTTCGCATTGAAATCACCCCCTATTATAAATTTTCCACATCTACTTGAGATTTCTAAGAAAAGTTTAAAAGGAAGTACAGTATTTGGTGGATTATAAAGGCTAAAAATAAAAAATTGAGTATTTTTTAAATACACTTTAATACAAAGAAGCTCTGCACTAAACTCATCAAATGAGTAATCTTGTTTAAATTCAATACCGTCTCTTACCAACATAGCTATTCCTCCACCATATCTATTTCGGGCCTTAACTAATGAAGTGTAATCTTTAAAATTAAAGTAAAAGTTCGAATCATTCGTGTTTATTTTTATTTCATTTAGGAGAAGTATGTCAGGACATTTTTGAGTTAAAAATTCTTCTAAATATAAAAAATTATAAAAAATAGTAAATAAATACTTGACTATTACTTATTTTAGTCCGAATAATGATCTAATTAATCCCCAAAAAGATAGAGAAATAATTGATTATAATCTTGAGTTTTTTAATAAGGAAAATCAATGCAAATTTGACGAGCCTGTTAGCACTAAAGAGATTACATCAGCGATAAAAAGGTTAAAAGAGGAAGCATCTTCGGGACCAGATCAAATTCATAACCTTATGCTAAAAAATATACCTCAAAATATTCTAAAAGATATTATGTATCTTTTTAGTTTAAGTCTAAGAGATAGTAAAATACCGAATGCGTGGAAATCTGCTAATATTACTATGATACCTAAAAAGTCAAATTTAACACAAGACCCGGCTAACTACCGACCAATCAGTATGACAAGCTGTCTAGGAAAACTTTTAGAACGTATCGTCTACTCAAGATTATATAGTTTTTTAGAACAAAACTCATTACTAATTCAGGAGCAATCAGGTTTTAGAAAAAATCGACGAACCGCTGATAATCTTTTCTTCCTTATTAAAAAATTGTAGAATCATTTAATAGAAAGAAGAAAGTTTGTTCCCTATTTTTTAATATCTCCAAAGCTTTCGATAGGGTTTGGCATGATGGTCTTATTTATAAATTAATAAAAATGAACCTTCCCTCTTACCTAATACATTGGATTAATTCATTCTTAGACTCAAGATCATTTAAAGTAAATGTAAATGGTCACATGAGTGATGAATACCACATTACTGCAGGTGTTCCTCAAGGCTCGGTAATTAGTCCATTACTTTTTAGCATTTTTATCAATGATATTCATAAAAGAAATAAAACAAATAGTGAATACTCTCTTCTTTTTGCTGATGACTTGGTCACATTTTATATTTTTAAGAAAAAAGGAAATTTAGAAAATAAGATAAACAAATACTTAGACGAACTAGAAAAATGGCTCTTCAAGTGAAAGATGAAAATATCTGTTGAAAAGTCTTGTTACATTGTCTTCACTAAATATAATAAGGAAAATATTGACTTAAATCTAAAAATATATGAAAATAAAATTGAGAGTCAAAAGGAAATCAAGTTTTTAGGTATAAAATTTGATTCAAAATTAACCTTTACCCCAATGGTTGATGAAATAAAACAGCGTTGTAGTTAACGGTTGAACTTAATAAAAATATTGTCAAACAAAAAATGGGGTCTTAATTATAACACACTAGGAAACCTATATAAATCTTTAATCGGATCTATAATTGATTACTCTTTTCCATGTCTGAATTCATTTTCAGAGACAAACATTAAAAAAAAATTCAAGTCTTACAAAACTCAGCAATTCGTTTTATACTTAAACTAAAATATGATACTCCTTCCAATATTCTGCATCATGAGGCCTTCAATAAACTTAAATTCTTAACTGTCTCGAATCGACTTTTTGAATTAAGCGAAAGATATGTAGCGGGAGGACTGCGTCATTCTGTTCCATTAGTTATCAAGCTGGTTGATGAATATATAGCGGGTTTTGAATCAAGGTATGTTGAATACCCGACTCCATTGTGTAATTGCTACCTTACTATTTCTTCTTTTTTTCCTGAAACCTTAACTGTGTAAACCGGAGTTTTTAAATTTCTCCTCTTACTTACTTAACTTAATTTAATTTAAGAAAAAAAAAAAAAAAAAAAAAAAGAAAGGAAAAAAAAACAAAAAAAAAAAAAAAAATTTTTAAAGTACCCAGATGAAGACTGTCCATCGCTGTTGAACTGCTGATTCCTTCTTTTAGTTTGGCTTTAGTCGGCTTTAGTTGGTTTGAGTTTGTTTTTTGATCGGTTGGTGTCTATTTGAGTTTAAAAAAAGGAAAAAAAAAAAAAAAAAAAAAAAGAAAAAAGAAAACAAAGAACAATTTGAAATAATAATTATTGAAATTAAAAAAATAAACATTTTAAAGGAGATTTAAAAAAAAAAAAAAAAAAAGTTCTAATGCATTAATTTTGTCTTATTTGGTTTTACTTGTAATCATTTCTTTTATTTTGTCTTGCTTTCCTTAAGTTTAAATTTTGTAAACACGTGTCGATTCTAACTCTCACAATTTTTTTTCATATTTTTATTTCTTGATTTTATTTTACTCAACTTTTTAGTTTTTAATTTTAATTTTATTTTATTTAACTTAATTTTAATTTTTTATCTTTATTTTTTTTTTTTATTTAATCTGAAGGAGCTTAAGCTCGGTACAGACATACAAATAAATAAAATATTTTCGTATTATTAATCTGAAAATTCAAATTTATAAAAATGAATGAAAAGCAAGTTTGCAAAAAGAGAAAATGCATCTCTCTTGAAGTCAAGATAGAAATTCTAAAAAAACATACTGAGCAAAAATAACCACTTCAAAACTGGCCAAAGAATACAACATTAATGCTTCTACAATTTATACTAACGTAATTTCTCGAGTTTTATCGAACAGTGGTAGAACAGTTGAATATATCGAACAATGGTTGAAAATTTCGATTTATGACATGTCATAAAACTCGAAAATACCCCTAAAAATCAATTTTTACTAAAAAATAGTAACCGTAATAGTGAGATGCCACAAAGCAGGAATTGTCTCTAATTGGAGTGTATTAATTGCATATGATGTGGGTTATCAAAGCTGGTCTCTTCAGGGAGCTTTAATCAACTTTAAAATGTACCTCCAAAATTCAAAATAAAAATTCTAGGTGTATACACTGAAAAAAAAGCGTCTTGGAGACGCTTTTTAAGACGGATATTAAGTAGGATAAAAAGTAAGTTCTATTGGTTTTTTTAAGTCACTTTTTAAGACGTTATTTAAAAAAGTCGGTTAATAATTCACTTTTTAAGAAGCTTTTATAGATGAATTATGTGGGACTCTTTTTTCATAGACAATTTTAATTTAATCAAGGATTTAATTTTTAACAAAGATTTTAATATAAAAATTTTTGTAAAAAAAATTTATTTGAAATATTAAAATTGTTTTTAAAAATAGTATTTAGAATTAAAAGAAGAGAAATTTATTTACAAAATGGTGAAACAAACAAAAAATTAATTAGTAAATTCAATTTTGGTCAAAAATTACTATTTACTTATCAAATTTAATAGAAAAAAATTCATCCTAACGACTAACTCTAGTACCTTGCAGTACTTTTGAACAAAGCGACGATTTTTAAAAATATATTTAATATTAATTTTATAAAAAAAAAGATGGCCTAAAAATTATGATAATAATCGTTCAGATTCTACACATCTTAAATAGATATTTAGTGAGGTTCAGTCAGAGCTGGTCAAAAGACAAAGTCAAGTCTGGACTTAGACTTTAATTTTTTTAATAAAGTCAGAGTCAAAACTTTTTTTTTTAGTAGGCCGCTACAATAGCTAGCTGGAATGGCAAAAAATAATATGATTGTGATCTTGACATGGATAGCCGTTCCAGATAGCTATTGTAGCGGCCTACTAAATAAAACCCAAAAAAGCGCCGTTTAAAGAAAAAAATTTAAAAAAAAAGTTTTTTTGGCGGGCTAGTTAAAGTCAAAATTATTAAACACAGTATAAACTTTAAAGTGTAAAAAAAATTTCAAAGTCAAAGTCGACTTTGACTTTGACGATTCTGACTTTAAAGTTTGACTTTTGAACAACTCTGAGTTCAGTACAAAATAACAGAACAAAATGATAAAATATTAAAAAACTTTTTTTCTAAAAGCTTAAAATTAGCTTGAAGAATGCTACACGATGCAACACTTAAAGTTGCATATACTGTCAAAGTCTGTCAATTATGTGCAAAATCTCTTCAAAATGCACTTCGCATAACATATTGAAATCTAATTTCTGCTAATATTTGCAGACTTTTGTAGACCTAAATAGTCGATGCAACTTTGAAAGTTGCCAACTTCGCAATCACGATAGTTATTTAAAATTTTAAGAAAAAAAAGGTATTTAATTTTTTATATTCTTTTAATCTACTGTATTTCACAAAACCTTAAATAGATATATTTGCCAGATTTACGATTTGTTTCGTGTTTTAAATTTTTTAAATAAAAAAAAACATTAAATTATAGTTTAAATCATGCTAAAACTATTTAGAGGTGAATGATAATTTAAAGGGTGTTAAAAACTAATATTAATAACAATAATTACGAACGATTTAAAAAGAACAATTTATATAATAATTTTGGTAATCTAAAAAAAAAGTGTTTTGTAAAAAACACAATTGTGTGTTTAAACTGTTTAAGATTAGTAAAAGCAGGAACGGCCCAAGCCATTTGCGGATCATCAAAATAAAAAACATTCATTAAGGACAATATGAATTTTAGAAAAATAATGTTGAACTTTTGAATTCAAACGAAATTATAAAAATATAAAATTGCAAAACATCTGTTATAATTATGAAAATAAAAATTGTCCGTTAAAATTACAGGAGAGTTTTATTTTTTTCTTATTAGTCATTAAAAGGAGGAGCTTTTTGTGTATTTAACTTTTATAATTTAAGTCTCTTTATTTTTTGTTTAATTATGTCGCTTTTTACGCGAAAAAATTTAAAAGTCGCTTTTTTTTTTTAAAAGTCACTTTTTTTGTTGCTAAGATGCTTTTTTTTTAAGTGTATTTGTAATATGTGTATTGATCCCAGACCCATTTTTGTATTGTTTGATCCCAAAAAGGGATAAGGGGAATAGTCCACCCGACTTTGAACTTTCTTGAATGTTTGGCGTGAAACTTAACCATAAAAAACTATTCATAAATATTTATTTTCTTTATCTGTTTTAATTATTCAATTATTCAATCAGGAATATTAGGTTGTTTAATAAGTTTTTTCGTTTTTTTCTAGACTTTTTTTCCTAATGCTTTTAATCTATTCCAAACGGTGCCATTTGTTACAGACATCTCTTTAGCGAGCTGTCTAGTCGACCGCCTCGGGCCTTCCTCAAGCAGCCTTTACAAATACGCGTCATCAGCTTTGACGATTCTCCCAACGTGTTCATTGTCATTGAGGTCGAAATCTCCAGCTTTGAATCGAGCAAACCAATTTTGACAAGTGCGAACAGTCAGAGCGTCGTCGCCATATACCAAACAAATCGATTTGGTAGCCTCTGTCGCATTTTTTCCTTCGTTAAACTTGAATAACATGCATTGGCGGATATGCATTTTTTGTCATACATTTTTATTTAGTTAATTATTTAGAAATTTAAAAAGCAAACATATAATCTTATCATTTGAAGGAACAAGAGTTGCTCTTTCAAATGATGTACAACATTGCATAAAAAAGTTTAATCTTTGATAGAATTTAAATAAAAATTGACGTAAAACAAAACTTATTAAACAACCAAATAGAACAAAAGAAAGCTTATTCATATGATCATTTTAAAAATCTCATTTTATGATAAACAAACTTTTTATTGGACCCGATAACTAGGGTGATTATTCATTCTAACATTCTAAAAATGATGATAAAAGTACGAAACCAGTCGAATATTCATATGAAGTAATTTGTTTGGATTCAAAGAAATGTATTAGATGTAAATCTTCTTTAAGATAAAGTAAATATCAAGACTCATGGCTATCCTGCCAAAGTTGTGAAAATTGGGTCTGTGATAATTGATAATTGTGATAATAAATTGCTATTTTGTCGTCGAAAGCAAAAATTTTAGAAAGATACAAATATACAAAGGATCAATTCAAAAGAAGCAATCGATAGAATAAATGAACTAAAACAATTTTTTAATCAAAAAAGATGATAATTCTAATGTATAATTATAATTTTTTAATCAATAAAATTTTGTTTAAAATTTTTTTTGTCCCTATCATTTTATTTGGGAATTTCGATATAACGAATTGCGAATTCATTTTTATTCAAAGTTTGATAATCATTCACCTTAATTATTGGCTAATTGTTGTTAGTTTAGACTTTTTTAAAAATTTAAATCAGCTAAAATATTTTTTATTTTTAGGCTTATCTCAAAATATTTATTTATTTTAATAATTTGCGGGTGACCCACAAGCTATATAGAATAGTCCTAGTCCTTTTTTTCAGCCTAACGATACATAAATGCATTATCTTTTCAGACATGAACGGACCTAAAAATGCATTATCAGACCAAGGCTTCGATGTTGCACCTGGATATCGCACAAATTTGGCTCTTGAAAGAATCAATACCAAGCAAATTTCTAATCCTTACAATGAATGCACAGAAAATCTTGACTTAATTGATTCATTTGACTCAGAATATTACAGAAGAGTGATAAGATCGAATCTGACTTATCGCCAGAGTGATTGTAAAAATGCTTTTATAGGTACAGAAACTAATAAAAAATGCAATTGTGAATTTATAGTCAATTTAGTTCTAGAAAATAATAATCCTTGTGATACTTTGGAAGAGTTTACTTATAGTTGATTGAATATTTTTGAACTTTTAGCATAAAATTTTAAAAGTAAAATTAAATCCTTGTGTCCACTAGAGTGTGAATCAACTAATTTCAGAATTTTAAAATCAGAAAATAGATATTCATCTGAATCGTATGATAATGATTTAATAAAGACCGAACAGATCAAAGAGTTGTTTGGAAAAAGATCTAATGTAAGCAATGAGGAATTGAGAAAGAATATTCTAGCAGTAAATGTCTAATATGAATATCTGAAACAAACAGAGATAAGTGAGAGTGCAAGTATTAGTTGGGATGGCTTGTTGGGCATTGTTGGCGGCAATTTAGGCCTTTTTTTGGGAATGAGTGTTTTAAGTTTTGAGGAATTTATTGATTTATTTTTTAAAAGTTATTTTCAAAAAAATCGGAAAAAACACTGTTAAAATATCTGCCGAAAATTAAAATTTTAATTTTTTTTAATAAATTTTTGGCCCTACCGTGTTATGTGAGCTGAGTTCAGGATAATGTGTGAACTTGACTAATTTTTTTGGTTTCGTGATCTCAGCTCACCTGGAGAGAATATAAAAAATTATGTGATCTTCAGATCACGTATTAAAATTTATGTGATCTTAAAATAATTGAATAATTGATTAACATAGTTTATTTTATTGATTATGATACAAATTAAAATCAAAAATAGTAATTAAGCAATAATAAAAAATGATTTATTTGTTTTTATGTGCTTTTGACTTATGGAGCCTCAGACCCCATTCTCCTTTACATTTTTTCTCCACACCTTTTCCCAAACAAATCTCACAAAGCAAGTTATTTCTTGTATTCAAAATTACTTCATTTACTTTAGCATTTGCCTCTTCCGAAACTGGTACACTTTCATAAGATTTTTTCTCCAAGTTTAAAGCAAAAGCCTTCACTGGATTTGAAGCAATATTGAGGCTTTGTAGATCATCATTTAACGCATCGAGTTTAGAATCCATCAACTTTTCATAGCTACTTTTTGGTGCATCTGTAACATTAGTTGGTATTGGTATATTAGTAATACTAATCCAAGTACCATCTAAGCTATCATTCTCATCGACAGCATCACTATCTAAATCACTAATATTTTGCTTTTCATTTATACTCAATATACTGATTTCATCTTCTACAATATCCTCAATTTTAAAATCACTATTGACTGGGTAAAATTCAGCAATTTCATTAAAAATTTTTTCATAACAATCAACTCTATTAATGGTGTTATTGTGGCGCCAAATAAATTCATCCATATAAGATTTCAAATAAACCCGAGAACATCCATTCATTTCTTTGAATTTTTTTTTTGCATGATTCCATAATCCTTCTATCTTATTCGTACAAGCACCATTAACCGGATCCACAAAGTTAAATTTATGATTAACGGTCAAATGCTTAAAATTTTTGAGTGAAGTAATTCGGTTGTATGACGACCAAGTATCACTAATGATAGTTTTACCTTCCTCAACATGATCATACAATTTAATAAAGTAGGACCTTTCCTGTCTTTAACTACCTCAATGTAAGCTTTACCATCGTTTCCTCTCTCCACTAGACCAAACATCCAAGTCTGTTTTCTCATTAGAGCCTTACCTTTATTATATTTAGCCTTAGCAACTAAGGACTCATCTATTTCGACAAATTTACCATAAACACCTAACTTAACTTTATTCTTGGCCAAACTGGCACTACATAAATTTCTTAATTTTTTAAAAAGACTCGAGACAAAACTGTCGTTTTTATTATATAAATCAAAATTAAGGATTTCAGTAGATTTTTGAATTGAAATCTGTAAAGCCCATAGTTTAATTACTTCATTGATTAAACCAAGTGGTTTCCTAAACAGTGAAAAAAACGAACCATGGCAAATGCTGCGATACTTTTGGCATTTACTATTATTGCATCGCAAAGTAATCAATACGTTTCCATCTTGGTTACGTTTCCGAGTTGTTAATTTCATTTCTGACTGACAATTTACGCATGGACAGTACGACAAAATGCCCAATTTTTCGAGGCGGTCGCATAATTCTTTATTTTCCATTTAAATTAATTAATTGTTTTTAGGCAAAATACAAATAATATTAACAGAAGAATACAAATAATATTAATAATTAAAATATCATAATCTATGCATATTTCGTCAGTCATAATTAAATTAAAATTTAAGATCACAAAACAAAGATCACAAAAAGTTAGCTCATAACACGTGATCTGGAGATCACATAATTTTTTACAGGTGAGCTGAGATCACGAAACCAAAAAAATTAGTCAAGTTCACACATTTTCGTGAACTCAGCTCACATAACACGGTAGGGCCAAATTTTTTATTATGTTTTTTTCTCCTGACAACATGATTATTTAAATAGAATAAATAAAATTCAAGTTTTTTATTTGATTAACTCTTTGTCATTTAAAGAATGAAAATTTAAAAAATTTTTGAACCTCGTGAAAATTTATTTTGATTTCGTATTATTTTCCTGGTTACATCAAATTTTTTTAAAGAAAAAATAGAATTTTTTAAATAAAAATATCAAAAAAAAAAATGATTATATTATTTAATTTGTGACCAAATATTATTAAGGTGACTCAAAATATCAACTCATGGTGGTGAAAATCTTAATTAAATTTTATCATATAAAAATTTTCTTTAAGATGAATCATTTTGTTAAATCTTATTTTATATATCTTCTTTAAAATCAATAATAATAAATCAAATATTTATGATGCTTCTTCTAAAAATTTTCATTCTAAAAACAACAGTCTGGACACTATTTTTCTATGATTATGATTCAGCATATTCGAATTGTCTTTATAGAATCTTTTTTAATTAAAAACTTCGTTAATGATTGATAATTAAAACCCCAATTTAAGTTTTGTGGAATTTATTGATTTATTTTTATAAATGATTTTCAAAAAATTCTGAATTAACATGTTAAAATAACTACTAAAAAATCAAAATTTGAATTTGTTTGAAAAAATTCATGTTTTTTTTTTTTTATTTGTATATCTGTACCGAGCTGCTGAAAAATGGGAGTTACACGAGACAAATTAAAAAAAACTGTGACCAAAGAGAGTTCTTTTTTTCGAACAGAAAAGACCGATTTGGAATAACCTACCAAGTGAAACAACTACGACAAATTTTAAAAATCATAATAAATGATAAATTTATCTCACATCTGCCATTGAGTGGTATCTTCTGTTATTATTCTCCACAGGACACTTCTGTAATAAACCTACTTATTCGGCACTAAGCGGTTTATACTCTGAATATTTAAAATAAATAAAAGAAATTCTTCTTAATAAATATTTTATTTATTTATGTTTTTTACCACTTCTAGCCTAAAGAAAAATACAATATATAAAGAAAAGATAGGAAAAAATAAACAAAAATGATAAGTAATACTAAATAATAACAAGTAATACTTAAACATGTGCTACAATTACAACATGCTTTTATATAATTAAACAAAGATGCATATGTAATATATTAAATCAAAATAAACTGCTCTTTTAGTTAGAAGATGATGTAGTTTTTTAGTGAACTACAACACTTCGGTTCCTGTTGCAGTTAAAAATAGTATAGAAAATTTTTCTATAAGATGAAACATTTTGTTTAATTTTATTTTATATATCTTCTTTAAAATTTATTATATTAAATCAAATATTTAAAATATAAATGTAAATTTTTAAAAATTTTCTTTTAAAAAATTTAAAAAAATTTTAGAACCTTGCGACGAAATTACTTTGTGAAATTACATAAGAAATAATATTTTATTGTTATGTTATTGTTCAAATGCTATGAGCCTCTGAGCCTGGGCATCATAACATTTGAACCTATCCTCTTAACTAATTTTCAGGACTGCCTTAATAACCGTTCACATGGATAGAATATAAAAAAAAATATAAATACATAAGCCAATAAATAAGATACCATAATATGAAAATAAATGAATAAAAACAATGTATGTGTTGTGCTGATTTTTGAATTCTTGAAACACCATTAACCAAGCTTTTTCATATTCTCTTCTTCTCAAAGCCAAAAATCCAATTTTGCTTTGAAAATATTGAGACTACTAGCGTTTACTTTCCTGTCCGACAGCTGATTCCACTTTGTGGATACCCTGTTAGTGAAAAAGTGCATTCTTGCACTGACCGAGGAGTGAAAGTCGTTGAATTCACGTGAAGTGAAACTTTGTGACCTGACCCGCCTTTTATTGCCTCTTGTTGAGGCCGCAGAAAAATGTTGAATGACGCTTGATTTACGATACGGTCTTTGATACCGGTCTATACGCTCGAGCCCATTCAATGACTTGAAAAATTGAATTAAATCACCTCTTTTGCGCCTGAGATCGAGTATGGTTACCGACATTTTGTTTAAACGATCTATGTATTTAAGATTTCTATTAGTGTTAGGTATTTTCGAGGCTCTTCTTTGGACTTTCTCAAGCATGATCGACTGTGCATCTTTGGGTAGGTTCCACACTGGATTCGCAAATTCCAAGTGAGGTCTAACGTATGTCGCGTAGAGAGTGACCCACAGGTTTCGGTCGTGACTTTCAAAAGTATTCTTAAGCAATGATCCCAAATTCGCTTTACTATTGTACTAACCGTCCCAGTGTCTAGCAGAAAATTCACGGGTTTATTGTTCATTTTCAAAGTTCCCACGATGCTTTTGTCAAACATTATTTGGTTGATAACTTGATTTGATACGCTCTGCTCTGCTCGATTCTTATTACCCAGCGTTGACAGTTTCATTCAAATGACATGGTTTTCCACAGTGCAGGCATAATTTTCCATTACCTTGCGAGGTTGATGGTTCAAATTGCTCTCGCATTTTAGGAATCGATTCATTCATTTGATTCATCCTTAGGTAACAATCCGCTCCCCAATGACCTTTCTTGCCGCAAAAAAGGCATGCTTTTTCACCACTTGGATTGTTATATTGGTCAATTTGGTCTGACCAGCTAACATGCTTGTGGGTCTCTAGGTGACCATTTTCATTGTCTCCCATTTTTTCCGAGCCGATCCGATTATGTTGATTTCTGTTTGAAATTTTAATCCTGGCATATGTTTGAACCACTAAATCATACGCCTCAGAGCAAGTTTGTGGATTCAAAACATCGACTCTCCAAAAGATTGCTTTTTCGCTCAGGCCGGTGATAAATCTTTCTTTCACCAAATAAACGTAGCGGCTCTGCTCGAATCTACCCGTATACACGAAAGCATTTCGTGCCAAGATCCACAAGTTGGTATAGAAATCTCGGAAATCCTCACCAGGTAGCTGTTTTCGATTTTAGAATACGGCTACCCCATCTGTTTAGGAAGCCGGTTGTTGTCCAAACATTTTGACCATCAGTTTTTTGATTTCGCACATAAACACAGGTCCCTTAGGAACCCTGAATTCGAACCTACTCAGACAATCATCGTCCAAAAAGGTTGCAACACAATTCCGCAGATCAGCTTCCATAATCCTGTTGTTTTCAACAAATAATTTGAATCGATTCCACCACGTGCGAATATCTTGCTTCAGTGGGAAAATTTTTGGCTTAAATGACCATTCTTTAGATGGCGCCGACTCCTTTGTTGTTTGAACTGCAATTGTTTTTTGTTCTCCTTCTTTTGGTGTGTATTCGTTAACACCTTCTTCTGACCCCTTGTATATGTCATACAGTTCGGAGTTTTTAAATGGGTAAATTGACGTGTCCAAATTGGCATCTCGCCTTCTATAACTAGGGAAGAAAACATTCTCCTCTATTGCCTCATTAAACATAAGCTCCTGCCATGACTCCGTGAAAGGATTTTTTTGGTGCCATTTGTACTCAATTGCATCATCGTCAAAATAATTCTTTTGTTTTTTGATCGGCTCTAATAAGATTTTTCCCCGTGCTGTTCCGGCTCAGAACTGCTGTACAAATTTCGGCCTGTATTATGAAAAGAACGTCTCCGACTATTCCCACTGAATCCTATTTGATCATCATTTCGCCATTTGTTTCTCGGTTCGGTTTTGATCGGTGACATTTCCATATAATATTGGCGAACTTTATCCGAAGTCCCGTTGAACAACTCATCCGTGTTGGCGAACTGATAACCAGCATTTGAATTTTTATTCTGACCAGTCCAGAAGTTTAAAAAAACTTTAAAAGCACTAGCTACAACAATCATAGCTAAAGCTAGCACAGCTATGCTAAAACACAGCTGTATGAAAAAAAACACGTGTTCATCCAACATCGTGTACTTTTTCTTTTTTTGTAAGCTTAACCGCTTCCACTAATTTAATAGCGTGCGCTTTTAGATAAATAAAAGAGAGAGAGGGAGAGAAAAATAAAAGATTGATTCTTCTCAAACTTCTTTTTAATTTTTAAAACTTCATACAACAGAATATATATAATGAGATCCAGCAAGGCCCCAGAAGACCGGGTTCTGCTGGAGGGGGTATTACAATACCAAGAATTTTTTGAAATTTATATTGATCCTAAACAAACTTAAAAATTTAAAAAATTGATAAAATTTTCAACTTTTTAATTTGACATTGACGAATATGCAATTATCAGTTGAATAATATAATTTAAGTAACGTTTTTTTAAATTTTTTTAAATTAAAATTTTGAACTTAAATCTTCTAAAATCAAAAGAATAGACAAGAAACAAAATATATCTTTAAGATATATCTTTTATTTTTAATCAATTTTTTTTAGTTAATAAAAATAATCAATTAGTTCAATTAATAAGATATCCAAAATAAGTGTTTTTTTTGCTTTATTTTAATTCTTGAAAACCTAAAAAATAAAAACTTAATTTAATTCATTAATTTCCAAAATTTTAATTAAAATAATAATTGAGTATTTTCAATTTTTTTCTAGCACAAGATTTTTTTAATATTCATTTAAATTGTTTAAAGATATGGAAAATGATATTCAATTAATGCGAAGTCGAAATGATTTTAAAAAAAAAAGCAATTTCAAAGTATATTTCTTTTTATTTTTTAAATGTCTAAATTTTTTTCCCTTTTTTCAATAAAATATATTTAACTATTTCAAAATTTATTTTTAATTTATTTTCGATAAAATTGGAGTATTTATAAATTTAAAAAATTATGGATTTTGACCATGTTACAATTAACTTTTTTTTAATTATATTATTAACGATAATTATTACATTTAAATAAAAAATATCGTTTAATCAATAGAATTTTAAAATCAAAAATTTAAAAGTCTATAGACTAACAAATATTTTAAAGGAAATTAAAAAAGTAAATCTAATAATCTAACTGACTTCATTTAATGTTTGAACGGAAAAGTTTTTAAATAAATTTTAAAAATTGAATTATTTTTCAAAAACTGTTTCAAATAAGAAAATTCTAAAATCAGTAAAAGGCAGAAAATTAAAATGATAAACACTTTTCGAGAATGGACTGAATCGATGTAAATGCATGGATTTTCAAACATTTTTAGAACAAAATACCACTTAATTCGCATATTGTGGACTATTTGTATCTTGATCTCTGCTGTATTCTGCTTTTATATAATTTCAATAAACATTATGAACTTTTTGAAATACGAAGTAGTCACAGTAATAAGAGTAGTTGAACAAGATTCAATGCCATTTCCTGCAGTTACTGTTTGTAACAATAATCCTTTTGTAACACAAGAAGGTTTAGAATATGCTGCAACAGTTCTGAAGAAAAGCAATGTGAACAATTTTACTGATACAATATTTGGTCTTATCAACCAAGAAAGTTCATCAAAACTTTTTTATAACTATTGGTTTGTTCACTTTGTGACAACAACAATTTCAAGAGGCACCACACCGGACGTCAGAAATAATCTATCAATTCCTTTTGAAAAAATGTTCATAAGTTGTTTGTATAGATTACAACCGTGTGATAAAAATGTCTGGGAATGGTACTATGATTATACTTATGGAAATTGCTATCGTTTTAACACAGGTAAAAATTCAGATGGCCAAAAAACTGAAATTAAGTCATCAAATTATCCTGGTAAATCCAATAGTCTTATGTTTGAGCTTTATGTTGGGATACCCAATGACAAATTGAGTTTAACCATTGGAGCTCATGTTTATGTCGCTGACAACTCATTTAAGTCATTATTCGAAAAAGGCTTCGATGTTGCACCAGGATATCGCACAAATTTGGCTCTTGAAAGAATCAATACCAAGCAAATTCTTAAGCCTTACAGTGAATGCACAGAAAATCTTGACTTAATTGATTCATTTGACTCAGAATATTACAGAAGAGTGATAAGATCGAATCTGACTTATCGCCAGAGTGATTGTAAAGATGCTTTTTTAAGTTCAGAAAGTGATAAAAAGTGCAATTGTGAATTTATAGGCAATTATGGTTCTAGAAAATAATAATCATTGTTATACTTTGGAAGAGTTTAATTGTAATGCTAGGGTTAATTTCGAACTTTTAGCATAAAATTTTAAAAGTAAAATTAAATCCTTGTGTCCACTAGAGTGTGAATCAACTAATTTCAGAATTTTAAAATCAGAGAATAGATATCCATCTGAATCGTATGGTAATCATTTAATAAAGACCAAACAGATCAAAGAGTTGTTTGGAAAAAGATCTAATGTAAGCAATGAGGAATTGAGAAAGAATATTCTAGCAGTAAATGTCTACTATGAATATCTGAAACAAACAGAGATAAGTGAGAGTGCAAGTATTAGTTGGGATGGCTTGTTGGGCATTGTTGGCGGTAATTTAGGCCTTTTTTTGGGAATGAGTGTTTTAAGTTTTGTGGAATTTATTGATTTATTTTTTCAAATTATTTTCAAAAAAATCGGAAAAAACACTGTTAAAATATCTGCCGAAAATTAAAATTTTATTTTTTTTAATAAATTTTTTATTTCGTTTTATTCTCCTGACAACATGATTATTTAAATAGAATAAATAAAATTCAAGTTTTTTATTTGATTAACTCTTTGTCATTTAAAGAATGAAAATTTAAAAAATTTTTGAACCTCGTGAAAATTTATTTTGATTTCGTATTATTTTCCTGGTTACATCAAATTTTTTTAAAGAAAAAATAGAATTTTTTAAATAAAAATATCAAAAAAAAAAATGATTATATTATTTAATTTGTGACCAAATATTATTAAGGTGACTCAAAATATCAACTCATGGTGGTGAAAATCTTAATTAAATTTTATCATATAAAAATTTTCTTTAAGATGAATCATTTTGTTAAATCTTATTTTATATATCTTCTTTAAAATCAATAATAATAAATCAAATATTTATGATGCTTCTTCTAAAAATTTTCATTCTAAAAACAACAGTCTGGACACTATTTTTCTATGATTAAGGTTCAGCATATTCGAATTGTCTTTATAAATTAAAGAATCTTTTTTAATTAAAAACTTCTTTAATGATTGATAATTAAAACACCAATTTAAGTTTTGTGGAATTTATTGATTTATTTTTTTTAATGATTTTCAAAAAATTCTGAATTAACATGTTAAAATAACTACTAAAAAATCAAAATTTGAATTTTTTTTTGATTAAATTTTTCGTTTTATTTTCCCAGCATCATAACAAAAATTTTAATTTATTCTTTTTTGATTTAAATAACATCAAAAGACTTAATAACCCGACGAGCAGCAGTCTGGAAACTATTTTTCTATTATTAAGATTCAGCATATTCTAATTGTCTATAAAATCTTTTTTAATTATAAAATTTTTTAATGATTGATAATTAAAGCCCCAATAAGTTTCTAATATTGTAGCGAATTCATTTATTTTCAAGGATTTGATAATCATTCACCTTAATTATTGGCTAATTGTTGTTAGTTTAGACTTTTTTAAAAAATTTAAATCAGCTAAAATATTTTTTATTTTTAGACTTATCTCAAAATATTTATTTATTTTAATAATTTTGGGGTGATCCACAGGCTGTATAGAATGGACCAAGTCCTTCTTTTCAGCCTAACGATACATAAATGCTATGAACGGACAAAAAATATACTTAAGTAAAAAAGATGTCATAATAATATTAAAGGGGAGTCATAAAAATAAAATTAGTTAATTTGGGATATTGAAAGAGTTTTGAATGTGCTGAATTTAGAGAATAGCGAACCGTATTTAGCTTGTAGAAGCGGTTTTGATTCAAATATATCTAATTCTTGGATAAGCATTTGGTGGTTTGATCTTTTAGCGAAGAATTTGGTCAATAATTTCTCTGATCGTGCTGAAATTAGGTCAATTTTGATCTTTTCGTTGATGCTTGTTACTCTGGTTTTTGGTGGGAAATAATGTATACAAGGTTTTACCCGTTGCTTCGCTGCCGGAAAATTAAAATAAAAAAAAAAGAGGAATTTAATTTAATTATTTGGATACCTGAAAAACGCACATGGGGTGTAACTCGATTATAGGACGGCCTATGAGGCTAAATTTAAAAAAAATTTATAATCAAAAAAGCTTTATTTTGGTTCCATCGACATTTGATTTTAATTTTTTAAAGCTTGATTTTTTTTTTCTTTTTGATTTTGATTTTGTTATCAATTTAAAAGTTTAATTTACTTTTATCTTATTGCTATTTATATGTTTATTTAGTCTTAGTTTTGTTTAGAAAAAGATACTAAAATCATTTAACTGGCTGGAGGAGCGCTGCTCGTAGCCTTTCTTTTAAAAATTAAATAAACTATTAAACAAACAAACATTAATTAGCAATGATGAATGAATTTTTATTTTCTTTTTTTTATTTTTAGCTTACATGTCCTTATTTCATTGTGTGCTTAGCTATTTAACACATAATTAATTGGTTAATTCAATTAACTTAGCTATTACTTTACATTTTATTTTTTAACTATTTTGATTATTGCTTTTTTAATACAGTTCCTGCTGTTTGGCTTTACCATGCGTCAATTTTAAATGCTTTAAAAACTTTAAAATAATATTTAAAAAAAAGGCTAAGTAAATTGAGGCTTAAAAATTTCAAATCCAGGTTCTATTTTTTCATAGAATTTTAATTTTATTGATAAAAATTAATAAACGAAAAATCGAGTTTTAATTTATAGATTTATTTTATTTGAAAAATTATCATTAAAATTAAAAAAAATATGATTCTTAGTTGATTTGGTTACAAAAAATTCAATTCTGGAGTCTTTTTTGTTGTAGGATATTAATTTTTTGTGAAAAAGGACACGAAAATGAAAAAAGTTGCCTTCAAAACAAAGATAATTAAAAAAAATAACTCTTAAATTTAATTTTGTTTTTTCTTCTATTCAAACTCCGTTTCTTTTTATAATTGTAGATTATTCAATTTGAAAAATTATTCTTTTAATAAAAGAATTTACAACAATCCAATTTTTTACTTTACTGATAATCAAAATATTTATTAAATAATCATATTTATTTTAAATATTTGATTGTTTAAATTTTAAACATTAAGATTCATTGAGTTTGAATATTTTTTTTCTTATTAATGCTTTTTTAATATCTTTTATTATGATTTTTTTTTATATATTAATTTTATTCTATGAATATAGATTAAGACAATTCTAAGAACACTGTATTTAAATATTATAGTTAGTTATCGTAAGTATATGAATGAAAATTTTACCTTTTTTCACACATTTGGGTTTTAAATATTAAGATGTCTTAAAATGCTGTTTTGTATGATTTAAAGGTCTGTTGTTATTTTTTCAGTAAAACATGACAACGGAACGAGGAGTCATACAGTGATCGCACGAAACTTTTAAACACAGTTATACAAATTTTAGTTGAGTTAGTAAGTTTTAAGCCTTTAACTCGGTGAATTAAGTTGATTTTGGTGGTGGTCCTTTTGCGTAGACTTTCGAGTTGTAGTTTGAAGTTAAGTTTGGGGTCGAAAATAATGCCTAAAAATGTGGGAAATGGATCTAGCCGAATTGGCGAGTTCTCGATTGCTAATTTCAGAAATCAAGCTTTTAAAGAAGCATATTTGTATTTTAAAGAAAATCTTTTTTGTTAGAGTAAGATATAAATTTTGTTTTATTTTTTGGAAAATATTCAAAATTTAGAATATTTTCTAGCTAATTCAATTTTTTTTATAAATTTTTGTTTTATTCTTATTATTATTTTTATTTTTTTTAATCGCTTAAAGAGGCACAATGTTATTTATTGTACATTTTTATATTTTTACATTTTTACATTTTTGAGAGAAGAAAAAAAAATCTCAAAATCAAAAAATCTAAAAAAATTTTCATTCAAGAAAAGCAATGATAAATTCGCAATTACTTAAAAAGGAGTTTTAGAAAAATTTAAATTTAAAAACCAAGGATAATTTTTTGAAAATCCCTTTTAATTAATTGCGAATTTATTATTACTTTTCTTGAATGAAAATTTTTTTAGATTTTTAGATTTTTTGATTTTGAGATTTTATTTTCTTCTCTCAAAAATGTAAAAATGTAAAATATAAAAATGTACAATAAATAATATTTTGCCCTTAAAGAAGCATATTTTTATTGTAAAAACGGTAGAATTTTAGCCATCGTCTTTGCAACACTTTTCAAGTGCTTTTTAAAATAGAAAAAATCAAAAATTTATTTTTATCAATTATTTAAAAAAAATAATTAGAAAATTTTTCATACATTTGTAATTTAAATATTCGAGCAATCAGCGAAAGTGATCCTTAATTAAATCCTGCTCAAATGTAAAACACTTAAATCTGCAATGAGGTAAAGACGTAAGAATAATAAAATGTAAAAATCTTTTCTGTTCTTTTTGTACTTTGAGGTTAATTTTTTGACGCTTTTCCTTCATAAATTTTCTTAGCTTTTTGACTTTTTGAATGAAAAGTTTAAAAATTAATTTTTATTTTAAATAATATTTCTCTAACTTACAACAAGCCTGAAACTCTGTGCAAGTGTTCCGCCGAGATCTCGTTTAATTTTTAAAATTATGAATTTTTAATCGGACTAAAATAATTAAAATTCTGACAAGGTTACAAAATTCAAATAAACATTGAACATTTCTTTCTAAAAAAAAAAGAAAATAAATCTAAAAAAGGAAAAATTCAATCTAAAAAAATTCAAAAAATCGTTCATTATCATCTTGGAATTTTAGTAAAATGGACCTGCATCTCGATTTCTCATTTAAAGCAGACTTAGGCAAAAGTCAAAAAAAAAAGTCATTTTAAAGTCTTTTCAAAGTCAAGTCAGCGACTTGACTTCAAATTTTTTTTTTAAAGTCAGGTCATTTGACTTGACTTCAAATTTTTTTTAATTAAATTGGATAATTAAATTTCCAAATTTATATAAGTTGAAAATTTTTTGAATCTAAATGTAAACTATATTTTTCATACAACAAATGTTTACATAAAAAAAACAAAAAAAATATTTGATTTTTGATGTTTAATTTCTAACCGAATTGATTAATTATAACAAAAGGTAGTATGTTTATTCGACGCTAATAAGTTCGACGACTATTTATTTGACTAGATATAATTGACGAGTTAATTTTGAATTGAAAAATAAATAGACACCATTAAATCTCGACGTCTATTAATTTAACTAAAAAACTTGACATAAAATTCGACTTCACTTGACTTAACTTGACTTGACTTAACTTGACTTGACTCAGCAAAAATAATTAAAAATAAAAAAGTTGATTGAATAATCGACGATGAATTGTCTAATTGCTTTGAAAAATTAGATTTATGTCAATCAGAACGTGGCGGAAATTTACTAATTTATCGTAATTTCGAACACAAACTAGATTATGTTGTTCCTAATATTTGTCGTTCCATCGACAAAAATTGCCGTTACCATAGAATATTTGCCGTTCCAGTGAGTCAACTAGCAGGCCCATAAAAATTATTCAAGAAAGCAAGCAAATATTTCAAAAAAACGTTTTTAAAATTCAAAAAAATGGCGCAAAATTTAAAAAAAATTTCAAAATACTTTTCGATCGTAAAAATTTATTTCCCCCAATAAATTTGATGTTCGCGATAAGCAAAAGTAGTCTTGCTGTATATTATACAATTAAATCTTCGTAAGAATTTACGTCCCCCCGTAAAATGTGACGCTCAAAAATAAGAAAAAGACGCCTCTCACTATATTTGTATCATTAATCGCTAAAAAATGTTTACAATAAGAAAATATTTTTAAATTTTTTTTAAATTTTGCGCCATTTTTTTTGAATTTTAATAACGTTTTTTTAAAAAAATATTTGCTAGCTATCTTAAATAATTTTTATGGGCCGCCTAGTTGACTCACTGGAACGGCAACAAAAACATTGGGACGCCTAATTAACTTGGTGGAACTGCAAATATTCTACGGTGACGGCAATTTTTGTCGATGGAACGGCAAATATTAGGGGGGAACTGCAACTAAATCATTGAACGCCTTATTCACCAGACGGAACGCCAATTATTTCATTGGAGCGGCTATTTTTATTTAAAGACCGTCATATCTAAATTAATTTTGATTTTTGGCGATGAATTTTAAAATTTTCCGCCAATTTTTTTAATGGAAAGTCTAATTATTTTACGGGCCGCCTATTTGAGCAGACGGAACGGCAAATATTAGGGAGGAACGCCAATTGTTTTGAAAAGGAACGGCAACTAAAACTATGGGTCGCCTTATTAACTCAGCGGAACGTCAAGTAAAAAGACTTGACTTTAAAATAAACAATTTGAAGTCAAGTCATATGACTTGACTTGACTCTGTCTTGATGACTTTTGCCCAACTCTGATTTAAAGTAATTTCTACCATACTGTTTCAAAAATGATTCTAAGTTTGATTTTAGATCTTAAGAACTTAAAAAGCCGGCATGTTCTTAGAAATTTTTAAAGGTAATTGAATTTCATATCCTCAAATTTCGAATTTAAATTTTTATATTATATATTTTATATTTTTATATTATATATTAATTTAAATAACTAAATAAAAATTTATGACAAAAAAATGCATATCTGCCATTGTATGTTATTCAAGTTTAACGAAGGAAAAAATGCGAGCGAGGCTACCAAATAGATTTGTTTGGTATATGGCGACGACGCTCTAACTGTTCGCACTTGTCAAAATTGGTTTGCTCTATTAAAAGATGGAGATTTCGACCTCAATGACAAAGAACGCGTTGGGAGAACCGTCGAAGCTGATAACGCGTATTTACAAGAGCTGCTTGAGGAAAACCCGAGGCGGTCGACTAGCCAGCTCGCTAAAGAGATGTCTGTAACAAATGGCACCGTTTGGAATAGATTAAAAGCATTAGGAAAGATCCTAAAGGCCGGTAAATGGGTCCCGCACAAACTCTAAGAAATCAATATTGCACATCGATTGAGCATTTGCGTTTCTCTCTTGTCTGGGCAGAAAAAAAAGAGTTTTTTGTGGAAAATCGTAACTGGATATGAAAAGTGGATCTACTTCGATAACCAGGTCAACAAAAAACAATGGGTCGACCCTGATCAAGAGCCATTACCTACTCCGAAACGCGAAATTCATAGAAAAAAGGTCATGCTTTGTGTTTGGTGGAATCAGAGGGGTATAATCTATTATGAGCTCCTGCAACCCAAACAAACGATAACCGCAGACCTTAATTTACAACAATTGATACCTTTGAGTCACGCTTTGGAAACAAAACGGCCACACAGAGCTAAAGGAGAGCGAAAAGTGATTCTTTTACATGACAACGCTAGGCCACATGTTGCAAAAACGACTCGGAACACGATAGAGAATCTAGGCTGGGAAGTCTTATCTCACCCAGCTTATTCACCAGACTTAGCTCCTTCAGATTACCATTTGTTCCGATCCATGCAGCACTTCCTCAGTGAAAAAATTTACTCAGACTTGTAGGAAATCAAAAAAGACATCAGTCAATATTTCACCTCAAAACCAGCCAGCTTCTATGAGCGAGGGATCAAAATGCTGCCAGAAAGATAGGAGAAGGTTTTCTTAATCAACTTAATAATTACGAAATATTATCTTTCAATCTTACACATCTAATGAATTAAATTATTAAAAGAAAAAAAAGTTTACCATAAAGGGGCTTATCTAGTTTGATCTTATTTTATTTTATTTTTCTAGCTATATTTTGATTTTTATTTCTATTTGATCTTTCATTTAAATATTCTGAAGGAGCTCTAGCTCGGTACAGAAAAAAAATAAATCAAATTTGAGCTAAAGATAAATTTCTATAGATTAACAAATAAGTAAATAACTATAATATCAATTTTGTACCATCTAATATGTCGAGCACAGACTCAGGAGTACCTGAATTTAGCCCAAATTTCAGATAAATCAGAGAAACAATATTTATACAGTGCTCAATAGCTAGCCCAAACAATAACTAGTGATACAGCTATTAAAAGAAGTCGTGGTAGACCTCCAAAAAAAACTTAAATTGTATGAATTCTTTAAATCATTTTGTCATTGACTTCTTAATGTTTTGTCGGGTCTCTTATACTTCAATATCATTGAAATTGAATTTTCAATATAAGTGATTTTCAATATCAATTAATTAATTAACACTTTACTGATTTTTGCTTAAATATTTATTTATTTGTTGTTTCAGCCACATAGGCAATAAGTGAAAAAGAGGGTTGAGTTTGTATTTGTAAAAAATAAAAAAAAGTAAAAAGTAAAATTAAATTACATATAAAAATACAAAATACATTATATGAATTACTCTAATATAAAGTTAGTTACAAATATTTAAAGTTCGTAAGTTATATTCAAAATTTAATATACAATTTAAATTATCAAATAAAAAGTAAAAATTTAAGTTATTTTTAATTGATACATCGATTTGATAAAAACAAAATTTTATTGAATCAATCAAACCTTCATTAACATACTTGAACATGTCGTCGATCATCTCGATTAAGAAGTTGGTTTCATAATCCAAACAAAAAACGCTAATTTTGCTTTCTAAAATCATAATCTGCTTGTCGAATGACGTATCACTTTTAGAAGAGACAACAGTTCTTTTCCTTATTTCTAAGAATAACTTCTTACATAAGTCATTGGACAAAATCTGTCTTAGAAAAAATATTTTATGTTTATAATATTTAAGGCTTCGTAAAGTGGTTTTGTTCTCGCAAATTTACTAATACGCAAATTTATTATGACGAAATAGTTTAATTTCTAAAAAATAATAATTTAATTCAAAATAAAAAACCTCTTTGAAAATAAATAAATCTAAAGAAATATTGCAAAAAAAATAACTGATTTAGCAAATGAACATGTTGTTCAGAATTCTCATGTAGGAGGTAACTCAATTACGTATGTTATTAAAAAGAGACAAAATGTAAAAATTAATACTTGATTTATCTTCTTTTTTATATGATAAAATTTATTTAAGATTTTCACCACCATGAGTTGATATCTTGAGGCACCTTAATAATATTTGGTCACAAATTAATTAAAAAAAAATTTTTTTTTGATATTTATATTTAAAAAATTCTATTTTTTATTTAAAAAAATTTAATGTTACCAGGAAAATAATACGAAATTAAAATAAATTTTCGCGAGGTTCCAAAATTTTTTAAAATTTTTATTCTATAAATGACAGAGAGTAAATCAAATAAAAAACTTGAATTTTATTTTTTCTGTTTAAATAAACATGTTGCCAGGAGAATAAAACGAAATAAAATTTTATTAAAAAAAAATTAAAATTTTAATTCTCGTCAGATATTTTAACAGTGTTTTTTCCGATTTTTTTGAAAATAATTTGAAAAAATAAATCAATAAATTCCACAAAACTTAAAACACTCATTCCCAAAAAAAGGCCTAAATTGCCGCCAACAATGCCCAACAATCCATCCCAACTAATACTTGCACTCTCACTTATCTCCGTTTGTTTCAGATATTCATAGTAGACATTTACTGCTAGAATATTCTTTCTCAATTCCTCATTGCTAACATTAGATCTTTTTCCAAACAACTCTTTGATCTGTTTGGTCTTTATTAAATCATTACCATACGATTCAGATGGATATCTATTTTCTGATTTTAAAATTCTAAAACTATTTGATTCACACTCTAATGGACACAAGGATTTAATTTTACTTTTCGAATTTGATAAAAAAAGTTCTAGAGTTACTTCACTTACACAATTGTGTTCTTCTATGGTCTCACAAGGATTTTTTTCATCCACAACAAAATTATTATCCATCGGACTACAATTGCATCTTTCTTTGATTTCAAAATAAAAAAAAGAATTTAAACATTCACTCTGACGATAAGTCAAATTCGATCTGATCACTTTTCTGTAATATTCTGAATCAAATGAATTAATTGAGCCCAGATTTTCTATGCATTCACTGTAAGGCTTAGGCATTTGCTTGGTATTAATTCTTTCAAGAGCTATGTCTGTGCTAAATCCTGGCGAAACTCCAAAGCCTTGTCCAAATGTTGGCTTAAATGAATTGTCATCAACATAAATATGAGCTCCAGTGGTTAAACTCAATGTGTTTTGGTCATTGGGTATTCCAACATAAAGCTCAATCATGAGTCCATTAAATTTACCATGATAAAATGAAGACTTTATTTCAGTTTTTTGTCCATTTGAATTTTGACCTGTATTAAAACGATAGCAATTTCCATACGTATAATCATAGTACCATTCCCAGTCATTTGTGTCACATGGTTCAAAATTATAAAAACAACTAATAAGCATTTGTTCAAAAGGAATTGACAGATTTTTTCTAAAGTCTGAGGTGTTTGATTTTGAATTTAATGATAATAAATATTTTAGATCAATTAAATTAAATTTAAGTCTTGAAATTTCTCCTTGGATAACACCGAGATCTACATTTGTTAAATTTGTTAATTGGTTTTCTTGCAAAAAATTTGAAACATATTTAAGACTTTGATTTGTGACAAAAGAATTGGCATTGCACACCGTCACTGCTGGGAATGGCATTGAATCTTTATCAACCACTCTTATTTTTGTTACAACTTCATAATTTAGATAGTTAATGATGTTTTTTGAAATTATAAAAAAACAGAATCCAGCAGAGATCAAGATACAAATAGTCCACACTATGCGAATTAAGTGGTATTTTGTTCTAAAAATGTTTGGAAATCCATGCATTGACATCGATTCAGTCCATATTTCGTATTATTTTCCTGGTTACATCAAATTTTTTTAAAGAAAAAATAGAATTTTTTAAATAAAAATATCAAAAAAAAAAATGATTATATTATTTAATTTGTGACCAAATATTATTAAGGTGACTCAAAATATCAACTCATGGTGGTGAAAATCTTAATTAAATTTTATCATATAAAAATTTTCTTTAAGATGAATCATTTTGTTAAATCTTATTTTATATATCTTCTTTAAAATCAATAATAATAAATCAAATATTTATGATGCTTCTTCTAAAAATTTTCATTCTAAAAACAACAGTCTGGACACTATTTTTCTATGATTAAGGTTCAGCATATTCGAATTGTCTTTATAAATTAAAGAATCTTTTTTAATTAAAAACTTCTTTAATGATTGATAATTAAAACACCAATTTAAGTTTTGTGGAATTTATTGATTTATTTTTTTTAATGATTTTCAAAAAATTCTGAATTAACATGTTAAAATAACTACTAAAAAATCAAAATTTGAATTTTTTTTTGATTAAATTTTTCGTTTTATTTTCCCAGCATCATAACAAAAATTTTAATTTATTCTTTTTTGATTTAAATAACATCAAAAGACTTAATAACCCGACGAGCAGCAGTCTGGAAACTATTTTTCTATTATTAAGATTCAGCATATTCTAATTGTCTATAAAATCTTTTTTAATTATAAAATTTTTTAATGATTGATAATTAAAGCCCCAATAAGTTTCTAATATTGTAGCGAATTCATTTATTTTCAAGGATTTGATAATCATTCACCTTAATTATTGGCTAATTGTTGTTAGTTTAGACTTTTTTAAAAAATTTAAATCAGCTAAAATATTTTTTATTTTTAGACTTATCTCAAAATATTTATTTATTTTAATAATTTTGGGGTGATCCACAGGCTGTATAGAATGGACCAAGTCCTTCTTTTCAGCCTAACGATACATAAATGCTATGAACGGACAAAAAATATACTTAAGTAAAAAAGATGTCATAATAATATTAAAGGGGAGTCATAAAAATAAAATTAGTTAATTTGGGATATTGAAAGAGTTTTGAATGTGCTGAATTTAGAGAATAGCGAACCGTATTTAGCTTGTAGAAGCGGTTTTGATTCAAATATATCTAATTCTTGGATAAGCATTTGGTGGTTTGATCTTTTAGCGAAGAATTTGGTCAATAATTTCTCTGATCGTGCTGAAATTAGGTCAATTTTGATCTTTTCGTTGATGCTTGTTACTCTGGTTTTTGGTGGGAAATAATGTATACAAGGTTTTACCCGTTGCTTCGCTGCCGGAAAATTAAAATAAAAAAAAAAGAGGAATTTAATTTAATTATTTGGATACCTGAAAAACGCACATGGGGTGTAACTCGATTATAGGACGGCCTATGAGGCTAAATTTAAAAAAAATTTATAATCAAAAAAGCTTTATTTTGGTTCCATCGACATTTGATTTTAATTTTTTAAAGCTTGATTTTTTTTTTCTTTTTGATTTTGATTTTGTTATCAATTTAAAAGTTTAATTTACTTTTATCTTATTGCTATTTATATGTTTATTTAGTCTTAGTTTTGTTTAGAAAAAGATACTAAAATCATTTAACTGGCTGGAGGAGCGCTGCTCGTAGCCTTTCTTTTAAAAATTAAATAAACTATTAAACAAACAAACATTAATTAGCAATGATGAATGAATTTTTATTTTCTTTTTTTTATTTTTAGCTTACATGTCCTTATTTCATTGTGTGCTTAGCTATTTAACACATAATTAATTGGTTAATTCAATTAACTTAGCTATTACTTTACATTTTATTTTTTAACTATTTTGATTATTGCTTTTTTAATACAGTTCCTGCTGTTTGGCTTTACCATGCGTCAATTTTAAATGCTTTAAAAACTTTAAAATAATATTTAAAAAAAAGGCTAAGTAAATTGAGGCTTAAAAATTTCAAATCCAGGTTCTATTTTTTCATAGAATTTTAATTTTATTGATAAAAATTAATAAACGAAAAATCGAGTTTTAATTTATAGATTTATTTTATTTGAAAAATTATCATTAAAATTAAAAAAAATATGATTCTTAGTTGATTTGGTTACAAAAAATTCAATTCTGGAGTCTTTTTTGTTGTAGGATATTAATTTTTTGTGAAAAAGGACACGAAAATGAAAAAAGTTGCCTTCAAAACAAAGATAATTAAAAAAAATAACTCTTAAATTTAATTTTGTTTTTTCTTCTATTCAAACTCCGTTTCTTTTTATAATTGTAGATTATTCAATTTGAAAAATTATTCTTTTAATAAAAGAATTTACAACAATCCAATTTTTTACTTTACTGATAATCAAAATATTTATTAAATAATCATATTTATTTTAAATATTTGATTGTTTAAATTTTAAACATTAAGATTCATTGAGTTTGAATATTTTTTTTCTTATTAATGCTTTTTTAATATCTTTTATTATGATTTTTTTTTATATATTAATTTTATTCTATGAATATAGATTAAGACAATTCTAAGAACACTGTATTTAAATATTATAGTTAGTTATCGTAAGTATATGAATGAAAATTTTACCTTTTTTCACACATTTGGGTTTTAAATATTAAGATGTCTTAAAATGCTGTTTTGTATGATTTAAAGGTCTGTTGTTATTTTTTCAGTAAAACATGACAACGGAACGAGGAGTCATACAGTGATCGCACGAAACTTTTAAACACAGTTATACAAATTTTAGTTGAGTTAGTAAGTTTTAAGCCTTTAACTCGGTGAATTAAGTTGATTTTGGTGGTGGTCCTTTTGCGTAGACTTTCGAGTTGTAGTTTGAAGTTAAGTTTGGGGTCGAAAATAATGTCTAAAAATGTGGGAAATGGATCTAGCCGAATTGGCGAGTTCTCGATTGCTAATTTCAGAAATCAAGCTTTTAAAGAAGCATATTTGTATTTTAAAGAAAATCTTTTTTGTTAGAGTAAGATATAAATTTTGCTTTATTTTTTGGAAAATATTCAAAATTTAGAATATTTTCTAGCTAATTCAATTTTTTTTATAAATTTTTGTTTTATTCTTATTATTATTTTTATTTTTTTTAATCGCTTAAAGAGGCACAATGTTATTTATTGTACATTTTTATATTTTTACATTTTTACATTTTTGAGAGAAGAAAAAAAAATCTCAAAATCAAAAAATCTAAAAAAATTTTCATTCAAGAAAAGCAATGATAAATTCGCAATTACTTAAAAAGGAGTTTTAGAAAAATTTAAATTTAAAAACCAAGGATAATTTTTTGAAAATCCCTTTTAATTAATTGCGAATTTATTATTACTTTTCTTGAATGAAAATTTTTTTAGATTTTTAGATTTTTTGATTTTGAGATTTTATTTTCTTCTCTCAAAAATGTAAAAATGTAAAATATAAAAATGTACAATAAATAACATTTTGCCCTTAAAGAAGCATATTTTTATTGTAAAAACGGTAGAATTTTAACCATCGTCTTTGCAACACTTTTCAAGGGCTTTTTAAAATAGAAAAAATCAAAAATTTATTTTTATCAATTATTTAAAAAAAATAATTAGAAAATTTTTCATACATTTGTAATTTAAATATTCGAACAATCAGCGAAAGTGATCCTTAATTAAATCCTGCTCAAATGTAAAACACTTAAATCTGCAATGAGGTAAAGACGTAAGAATAATAAAATGTAAAAATCTTTTCTGTTCTTTTTGTACTTTGAGGTTAATTTTTTGACGCTTTTCCTTCATAAATTTTCTTAGCTTTTTGACTTTTTGAATGAAAAGTTTAAAAATTAATTTTTATTTTAAATAATATTTCTCTAACTTACAACAAGCCTGAAACTCTGTGCAAGTGTTCCGCCGAGATCTCGTTTAATTTTTAAAATTATGAATTTTTAATCGGACTAAAATAATTAAAATTCTGACAAGGTTACAAAATTCAAATAAACATTGAACATTTCTTTCTAAAAAAAAAAGAAAATAAATCTAAAAAAGGAAAAATTCAATCTAAAAAAATTCAAAAAATCGTTCATTATCATCTTGGAATTTTAGTAAAATGGACCTGCATCTCGATTTCTCATTTAAAGCAGACTTAGGCAAAAGTCAAAAAAAAAAGTCATTTTAAAGTCTTTTCAAAGTCAAGTCAGCGACTTGACTTCAAATTTTTTTTTTTAAAGTCAGGTCATTTGACTTGACTTCAAATTTTTTTAAATTAAATTGGATAATTAAATTTCCAAATTTATATAAGTTGAAAATTTTTTGAATCTAAATGTAAACTATATTTTTCATACAACAAATGTTTACATAAAAAAAACAAAAAAAATATTTGATTTTTGATGTTTAATTTCTAACCGAATTGATTAATTATAACAAAAGGTAGTATGTTTATTCGACGCTAATAAGTTCGACGACTATTTATTTGACTAGATATAATTGACGAGTTAATTTTGAATTGAAAAATAAATAGACACCATTAAATCTCGACGTCTATTAATTTAACTAAAAAACTTGACATAAAATTCGACTTCACTTGACTTAACTTGACTTGACTCAGCAAAAATAATTAAAAATAAAAAAGTTGATTGAATAATCGACGATGAATTGTCTAATTGCTTTGAAAAATTAGATTTATGTCAATCAGAACGTGGCGGAAATTTACTAATTTATCGTAATTTCGAACACAAACTAGATTATGTTGTTCCTAATATTTGTCGTTCCATCGACAAAAATTGCCGTTACCATAGAATATTTGCCGTTCCAGTGAGTCAACTAGCAGGCCCATAAAAATTATTCAAGAAAGCAAGCAAATATTTCAAAAAAACGTTTTTAAAATTCAAAAAAATGGCGCAAAATTTAAAAAAAATTTCAAAATACTTTTCGATCGTAAAAATTTATTTCCCCCAATAAATTTGATGTTCGCGATAAGCAAAAGTAGTCTTGCTGTATATTATACAATTAAATCTTCGTAAGAATTTACGTCCCCCCGTAAAATGTGACGCTCAAAAATAAGAAAAAGACGCCTCTCACTATATTTGTATCATTAATCGCTAAAAAATGTTTACAATAAGAAAATATTTTTAAATTTTTTTTTAATTTAGCGCCATTTTTTTTGAATTTTAATAACGTTTTTTTAAAAAAATATTTGCTAGCTATCTTAAATAATTTTTATGGGCCGCCTAGTTGACTCACTGGAACGGCAACAAAAACATTGGGACGCCTAATTTACTTGGTGGAACGGCAAATATTCTACGGTGACGGCAATTTTTGTCGATGGAACGGCAAATATTAGGGGGGAACTGCAACTAAATCATTGAACGCCTTATTCACCAGACGGAACGCCAATTATTTCATTGGAGCGGCTATTTTTATTTAAAGACCGTCATATCTAAATTAATTTTGAATTTTGGCGATGAATTTTAAAATTTTCCGCCAATTTTTTTAATGGAAAGTCTAATTATTTTACGGGCCACCTATTTGAGCCGACGGAACGGCAAATATTAGGGA
Organism: Brachionus asplanchnoidis; assembly: GCA_025491095.1. NCBI lineage: Eukaryota > Metazoa > Rotifera > Eurotatoria > Ploima > Brachionidae > Brachionus > Brachionus asplanchnoidis. The sequence goes on along the minus strand of JAILYF010000028.1, from coordinate 817,866 downwards.
GGAACGCCAATTGTTTTGAAAAGGAACGGCAACTAAAACTATGCGTCGCCTTATTAACTCAAAGGAACGTCAAGTAAAAAGACTTGACTTTAAAATAAAAAATTTGAAGTCAAGTCATATGACTTGACTTGACTCTGACTTGATGACTTTTTCCCAACTCTGATTCAAAGTAATTTCTACCATACTGTTTCAAAAATGATTCTAAGTTTGATTTTAGATCTTAAGAACTTAAAAAGCCGGCATGTTCTTAGAAATTTTTAAAGGTAATTGAATTTCATATCCTCAAATTTCGAATTTAAATTTTTATATTATATATTAATTTAAATAACTAAATAAAAATTTATGACAAAAAAATGCATATCTGCCATTGTATGTTATTCAGTTTAACGAAGGAAAAAATGCGACAGAGGCTACCAAATAGATTTGTTTGGTATATGGCGACGACGCTCTAACTGTTCGCACTTGTCAAAATTGGTTTGCTCGATTCAAAGCTGGAGATTTCGACCTCAATGACAATGAACACGTTGGGAGAATCGTCAAAGCTGATGACGCGTATTTGTAAAGGCTGCTTGAGGAAAACCCGAGGCGGTCGTCTAGCCAGCTCGCTAAAGAGATGTGTGTAACAAATGGCACCGTTTGGATTAGATTAAAAGCATTAGGAAAGATCCTAAAGGCCGGTAAATGGGTCCCGCACAAACTCTCAGAAATCAATATTGCACATCGATTGAGCATTTGCGTTTCTCTCTTGTCTGGGCAGAAAAAAAAGAGTTTTTTGTGGAAAATCCTAACTGGAGATGAAAAGTGGATCTACTTCGATAACCAGGTCAACAAAAAACAATGGGTCGACCCTGATCAAGAGCCATTACCTACTCCGAAACGCGAAATTCATAGAAAAAAGGTCATGCTTTGTGTTTGGTGGAATCAGAGGGGTGTAATCTATTATGAGCTCCTGTAACCCAAACAAACGATAACCGCAGACCTTAATTCACAACAATTGATACCTTTGAGTCAAGCTTTGGAAACAAAACGGTCACACAGAGCTAAAGGAGAGCGAAAAGTGATTCTTTTACATGACAACGCTAGGCTACATGTTGCAAAAACGACTCGGAACACGATAGAGAATCTAGGCTGGGAAGTCTTATCTCACCCAGCTTATTCACCAGACTGAGCTCCTTCAGATTACCATTTTTTCCGATCCATGCAGCACTTCCTCAGTGAAAAAAGTTACTCAGACTTGGAGGAAATCAAAAAAGACATCAGTCAATATTTCACGTCAAAACCAGCCAGCTTCTATGAGCGAGGGATCAAAATGCTGCCAGAAAGATAGGAGAAGGTTTTCTTAATCAACTTAATAATTACGAAATATTATCTTTCAATCTTACACATCTAATGAATTAAATTATTAAAAGAAAAAAAAGTTTACCATAAAGGGGCTTATCTAGTTTGATCTTATTTTATTTTATTTTTCTAGCTATATTTTGATTTTTATTTCTATTTGATTTTTCATTTAAATATTCTGAAGGAGCTCTAGCTCGGTACAGAAAAAAAATAAATCAAATTTGAGCTAAAGATAAATTTCTATAGATTAACAAATAAGTAAATAACTATAATATCAATTTTGTACCATCTAATATGTCGAGCACAGACTCAGGAGTACCTGAATTTAGCCCAAATTTCAGATAAATCAGAGAAACAATATTTATACAGTGCTCAATAGCTAGCCCAAACAATAACTAGTGATACAGCTATTAAAAGAAGTCGTGGTAGACCTCCAAAAAAAACTTAAATTGTATGAATTCTTTAAATCATTTTGTCATTGACTTCTTAATGTTTTGTCGGGTCTCTTATACTTCAATATCATTGAAATTGAATTTTCAATATAAGTGATTTTCAATATCAATTAATTAATTAACACTTTACTGATATTTGCTTAAATATTTATTTATTTGTTGTTTCAGCCACATAGGCAATAAGTGAAAAAGAGGGTTGAGTTTGTATTTGTAAAAAATAAAAAAAAGTAAAAAGTAAAATTAAATTACATATAAAAATACAAAATACATTATATGAATTACTCTAATATAAAGTTAGTTACAAATATTTAAAGTTCGTAAGTTATATTCAAAATTTAATATACAATTTAAATTATCAAATAAAAAGTAAAAATTTAAGTTATTTTTAATTGATACATCGATTTGATAAAAACAAAATTTTATTGAATCAATCAAACCTTCATTAACATACTTGAACATGTCGTCGATCATCTCGATTAAGAAGTTGGTTTCATAATCCAAACAAAAAACGCTAATTTTGCTTTCTAAAATCATAATCTGCTTGTCGAATGACGTATCACTTTTAGAAGAGACAACAGTTCTTTTCCTTATTTCTAAGAATAACTTCTTACATAAGTCATTGGACAAAATCTGTCTTAGAAAAAATATTTTATGTTTATAATAAATTTGTGAAACTGATTCTAATTTTAAGGCTTCGTAAAGTGGTTTTGTTCTCGCAAATTTACTAATACGCAAATTTATTATGACGAAATAGTTTAATTTCTAAAAAATAATAATTTAATTCAAAATAAAAAACCTCTTTGAAAATAAATAAATCTAAAGAAATATTGCAAAAAAATAAATGATTTAGCAAATGAACATGTTGTTCAGAATTCTCATGTAGGAGGTAACTCAATTACGTATGTTATTAAAAAGAGACAAAATGTAAAAATTAATACTTGATTTATCTTCTTTTTTAAATGATAAAATTTATTTAAGATTTTCACCACTATGAGTTGATATCTTGAGGCACCTTAATAATATTTGGTCACAAATTAATTAAAAAAAAATTTTTTTTTGATATTTATATTTAAAAAATTCTATTTTTTATTTAAAAAAATTTAATGTTACCAGGAAAATAATACGAAATTAAAATAAATTTTCGCGAGGTTCCAAAATTTTTTAAAATTTTTATTCTATAAATGACAGAGAGTAAATCAAATAAAAAACTTGAATTTTATTTTTTCTGTTTAAATAAACATGTTGCCAGGAGAATAAAACGAAATAAAAATTTATTAAAAAAAAATTAAAATTTTAATTCTCGTCAGATATTTTAACAGTGTTTTTTCCGATTTTTTTGAAAATAACTTGAAAAAATAAATCAATAAATTCCACAAAACTTAAAACACTCATTCCCAAAAAAAGGCCTAAATTGCCGCCAACAATGCCCAACAATCCATCCCAACTAATACTTGCACTCTCACTTATCTCTGTTTGTTTCAGATATTCATAGTAGACATTTACTGCTAGAATATTCTTTCTCAATTCCTCATTGCTAACATTAGATCTTTTTCCAAACAACTCTTTGATCTGTTTGGTCTTTATTAAATCATTACCATACGATTCAGATGGATATCTATTTTCTGATTTTAAAATTCTAAAACTATTTGATTCACACTCTAATGGACACAAGGATTTAATTTTACTTTTCGAATTTGATAAAAAAAGTTCTAGAGTTACTTCACTTACACAATTGTGTTCTTCTATGGTCTCACAAGGATTTTTTTCATCCACAACAAAATTATTATCCATCGGACTACAATTGCATCTTTCTTTGATTTCAAAATAAAAAAAAGAATTTAAACATTCACTCTGACGATAAGTCAAATTCGATCTGATCACTTTTCTGTAATATTCTGAATCAAATGAATTAATTGAGCCCAGATTTTCTATACATTCACTATAAGGCTTAGGCATTTGCTTGGTATTAATTCTTTCAAGAGCTATGTCTGTGCTAAATCCTGGCGAAACTCCAAAGCCTTGTCCAAATGTTGGCTTAAATGAATTGTCATCAACATAAATATGAGCTCCAGTGGTTAAACTCAATGTGTTTTGGTCATTGGGTATTCCAACATAAAGCTCAATCATGAGTCCATTAAATTTACCATGATAAAATGAAGACTTTATTTCAGTTTTTTGTCCATTTGAATTTTGACCTGTATTAAAACGATAGCAATTTCCATAAGTATAGTCATAGTACCATTCCCAATCATTTGTGTCACATGGTTCAAAATTATAAAAACAACTGATAAGCATTTGTTCAAAAGGAATTGATAGATTTTTTCTAAATTCTGAAGTGTTTGATTTTAAATTTAATGATAATAAATATTTTAGATCAATTAGATTAAATTTCAGTCTTGAAATTTCTCCTTGGATAACACCGAGATCTACATTTGTTAAATTTGTTAATTGGTTTTCTTGCAAAAAATTTGAAACATATTTAAGACTTTGATTTGTGACAAAAGAATTGGCATTGCACACCGTCACTGCTGGGAATGGCATTGAATCTTTATCAACCACTCTTATTTTTGTGACAACTTCATAATTTAGATAGTTAATGATGTTTTTTGAAATTATAAAAAAACAGAATCCAGCAGAGGCCAATATACAAATAGTCCACACTATGCGAATTAAGTGGTATTTTGTTCTAAAAATGTTTGGAAATCCATGCATTGACATCGATTCAGTCCATTCTCGAAAAGTGTTAATCATTTTAATTTTCTGCCTTTTACTGATTTTAGAATTTTCTTATTTGAAACAGTTTTTAAAAAATTATTGAATTTTTAAAAATCCATTTAAAAACTTTTTCGTTCAAATATTAAATGAAGTAATTAAGATTAATTGTTTTATAAGTATCTCAAAATAGATTTATTATTAATGATAATGATTTTTTTATTATTATTATTAGAATAAGTTTAAATTATTAAATTTTTATTTGATTTTTAAGAGAAGTATATTTTTTTTTTGGAAAAAATGTGATAAAATTTGTGACCAAATATTATTAAGGTGCCTCAAGATATCAAAATATGGTGGTGAAAATCTTAATATATAAATTTTGGACCATTTTATGGCCGGCCAACTGACGGACCGACCGTGAAGTGGCCGATCGTGTGCAGACCAGCCGGCCATAAAACGGTCCAAAAAAAAAATTTTACTTAGATTTTTAAAATAATTTAAAATCATTAAATGTAGCATTAATTTAAAAATTAAAAAAAAATATTAAATTTGATTTTATTTTAAGAATTTTATTTCAAATTATTTGTTCTGATTAATTTAAGAAAATTTGTTGAAAGAAAATAAAAGAAATAAACATTAAAACAAATTAGATTTTCATCATCGATTTTTATAAATTTAATTTTTTATTTTATTAAAATCGTTTTTTTTTAAAAACTATCTAAAATACCGAATTCAAAATATATATATATATTAACGATTTTTGAAAATTATCGAAAAAATTAGAGTTAATAATTAAAAATTCCCTTATCCAAAATTTTGATAAATAATAGATGATACTTTTAATACCTTTAAATTTTTTTTAAACATCTCAGTAAAAAAATTTTTTGGACCGTTTTGTGGCCGGCCGGTTCACACGGTCAGCCGTTTAACGGCCTTTCAGTTGGCCGGCTACCGGTCTTCTAAAATTTGGCCGGCCATTTCACGGTCGGTCTGTCAGTTAGACGAGGCTTGGCCGCCCAGCCACAGTCAATGACCGCTAAAAGAACTGGCCGTTTTTTGGCCGCTTGCTCGACCGGCCACGGTCTCGGCCATTTTTTTTTTCTGGCCGGCCACGTGGCCTCTCGACCGGTCCCCAACACTATAAAAAATCAGACCTCCAAGCTGACCGCCTGCTATAAAGTTACCCTGATAATACTGACACGGTCACGGTTTTTTAAAATTTTGGCCGGACGTACGGATCCCAACACTAATAATAATCATCAAATTAATTAAAATTTTTTATTTTTCTTCAAATATGGTGTGTTTTTTCATCTTATTATGAAAATTTCCATACAATTAAGGAAAAAAACTTTAACCAGTTTTTTAGCGTTATTTTTGAAAATATAAACGTTACTTTTTTTTTATTTAAAACCCGTTTATGTGGGTTCTAAATATCTTTCTAAATATCGCGTTTTTATTGAATAAACTGTGAAATCATAAATTTTTTACTTATATTATTATTTAATATTTTATTGATGGAATAAGACTTATTTTTTTTTAATTTTTATATTTTTAATTTTTATAAATTTAAAATTAAGTAAAAAATTTAAATTTTGATATGAATTTTTATTGGAAATTAAATTATAAAAAAACAAAATTTATTATACATACATATAATATAAAGTAAAACATATTCAATTATTTCTATTTTGGAAATTGGTGCTATCTGCTAGAAGGTCCTTTAGACCACGGCCTTTTGAATTAAAGGCGCTGATTACATTTTTCCATACTTTGTCTTCTTTTTCAGCAGGAAAGCCATACTTGAATTTGAGAGCTTCTAAAAAATATTTAAATTTAAAAGAAATAACAAAAAATATATAAACAACCTTTTAGAAGATTGACCTTAATCGGACAACAAGCTGGCCGCTTTGATTTATTGGTACTGACCAAAACATAATTTTTGGCCTCTTCCTTGCTAAACAAGATTTTGAGACAATTAGAGGCCCACTGATGCGCTGGATATCCATGGATATCTTTTATTAAATCAACTCCACTGAATATCTAAAATTAAAGTATTTGATTATTATTTTATAATAATTATTACAATAATTCTTACCTTACATTACAAGTGAAGCGATTTGTACCACTGAATAAATTATCGTGTTTTCCTTTTGAAAATGTCTTTAAAATTACTCGTAATCTGTATCATGGATCTCAAAATTTTGAAGGCCAAATTGCACAAAATTTGGAACGCAGAAAAGTTGCTAGAAAAAATTTAAATTTATTAATGAAAAATACAAACAAACCGGGAGAGGTTTAAATTAGCAACAATTAAATCAAATTAGATTAATTAAGCAAAAAAATAAAATAGCAAAATTAAAGTAGCAAATTTATTTTAGCAAATCACTTTTTTTTCTTAGCAAATAAAAAAAATTAATCAATTAAGCAAAAAAAAAAATCAATCAATTTAGCATTTTTTTTTGAACCAAAATTAATAATCTAAAATTAAAGATAAATTTTCGTAAAATTTATCAAAAGTATCTAATGAATATCGGTTTACAACTTCTTTTATTCTTTCGTCCAATACTATATAGTTTGGTTTTCTTTTATATTTAACACCAGTTGATAATTGTACTACTAAGTCTTCACTTTTTTTTTGCTCATACCTGAATTTATCGACCAATGGATAGACTGAAGGATGTTTACATAACATACCGCTGAATGCATTATGCCAAGCCTCTACAAAATTATTTGTTCTTGGCAAACAATCGTTGATACGACTATTAATATTCCATAATTCTATTTCAAACATTGGTTTTACATGAACAATTTCTGTTTTAGTCCATCTACCACGACCAGTTTTCTTTACTACATCACGACCTTTCCATGTTTCTTCTAAATACTCAAACAACTTAACAACATTCGAATAATATTCTAAATTTTTATCCAAACTCGCTTTTATTTTATTAAACAAAACGTTTACATCATTTGGTGGTACAAAAGCTAAGACTTGTGGAACTTTTAATATTTTTCTATATTCTATTAATTTTTCATATGGTCTTTAAATTGTCTGTTGTTGAAAAAATAAAAAATCTTTCATCGTCGATTTCACCGGAATCATAAAGTAGAAAATCTTTATCACTTAACGTCAATTTTAGAAAATCAGGGATGACAATATCTGATAATTTTTTTGGTTCTGGTGGATATTCAGGTTGAACTTGTTTCTTATAGCGGTTAACAGCTTGTCGATCAGCATCATACGTAGCCATAAAAGCAACAGCTTCTTTTGAACGAACTTCCTCATTGAATTTTGTGATAATTTGTCAAGGTGGAATGTTTGGCGTAATTTTGGCAATTGCTTTAGTACTTTCTTCAATTGCTTTAGATTTTACGTCGTTTCTCCATTAATTCAAAGCGTTTATGGTTAGGACCATGATTATGTATTTCATGTGTAAATTTTACTGTGTACTCTTTACCTATAACTTTACCATCTATTAAACACTTAGCTTTACATGCTTCGATACACCTCCACTTTACTACACCAGCATCAGAAGAATAAACACGGAAAAAAAAACCATTAATGAATAATTGAGGACAGTCTTGTTGAGACATTGTTACGGTTCCGATTTGAATGTTTAAATTATTAAAGTCATTAACCAATTCATTTACAGCCATTATTAATTAGATTTTGAAAAACGCTCTTTTTAAGTTGTGTGATTTTTTTCTATACTATATTTTATTCTTTTTTCTTAATTGCTATTTTTTTTTGTTTTTATTTTGCTATTTTTTTGCTGAATTTTACTAACTTAATTGCTAACTTTTTTTCTTCCTATTTTAAATTTGCTAAATTAATCGTGTTCAATTAACCTTGCTAATTTTACCTGTGCTAATCTAATACATAGCCAAACAAACCTGAACTTAAAAGCTTCTTAAAATATTTTGACTACTATAGTTATGAGAGTGGATAAGGCATGGGCACTTACCTGTTGATTAACCTTGAATATTAACGGGTGACAACATAAAATCGAGACGAACTTTAAAAGGTTATAACTCGTTTAATATTTATCAAAATAAAACGAAATTTTGAGAGAATATAGAATTTTTATTCTAGATTTTATTTATGCTTTTATCTTATTTCAATAAGTCCATTTCTTCGTATAATATTGAGTCATTTGTATGTAGAGGCCAAAAGATCCTGTACGAGATTTTGGTCCATATTTCTTAAACAAAGTATTTTATTCCTTAGTTCATTTAAGTTTTTTGCTCTCCAGCCATTCTCATACACTTTCCCCTTTAAAATGGACCAAAAATCTTCAATTGGTCGTACTTCTGGCACATTTGCAGGGTTTTCGCATTTTTGATATTTTGGTCAATCAAGTAGTTGACCACTGTATTGGCATAATGAGAGCTCGCAAAGTCGGGCCAGAACTTATAGTTGCCATCTGAATGATGCTTTTTAATAAACAGAATGGCTCCACGCTTTATAAAGTCTAAACAGCCAGTTTGGTTAACTGCAAGTCCACTTTTTCGTATGATTGGTGCCGAAATACCCCTCTCAGAAATGACCAACCAAACAAGTAATTTCTGCTCAAATTTCTTAACTGGGGTATATTTTGTACTTGCTGGTGTTGCAGCAATGTTACTTAAGTAAAATATATCATTTCCATTGATTTTACCATGACTGAGAGTGAAATAGGATTCATCGTCTAAAATTCAGGAAATATTTGGATTTTTTAAATACAAATTTCTACATTTAACTCTTGCTACTTTTTTTTGCGTTTCGGTTCGGTCAGGAATTTTCATTTTTTTTCTAGGTGTTATTTTAAGCTTCTTCAACAATTTGAGACCATTTGCTGGCTTATATCAAACTTTTTGGCTGCTTGACGCTGACTGATGTTGTCTTTGTGATCAAAGGCTTTTTTAGCTTGTTGAGTTGTATTTTAGTCATTTTTTTCGGTGTTTGACCAGATCCTTGCTTCCTTTCTGGTGAAAAATATTCACTACGTTTTAAAATTCGGTAAACAATACTCCTTGAAATTTTTTCTGCCATAAAATGCCTCACAGTGAATATCTTTCCAAGTGATCTATTTTCGTTAAAAAACGCGTACAGGTGAATTCTTAGGGCCTCTTCTTTAGATAAATTTATTTTGGTCATTTTTAATTCAAATTGAATAATTTTTTTTATCGTATTTAAAATTAAATTTACAACAAGAATATGGAAAGAGATTTAAAAAAAAATTAAAATAGCATTGCAAATCATCCTTAAAGTTCGTCTCGTTTTAAGTTGTCACCCGTTATTGAATCTTGAATTTACAGAATCGAGATTCATTAAACTAAAATTTGATTTATCTAATCTAACCTATTTTCTTTATTATTTTTATTTATTTGTTTGTCTGTAACAAGCTAATGGGCTTATATTTATTATAGTACCAAAAAATAATTATTTAGAACCAAAAATATTTATTATTAATACCAAAAAATAATCAGAAAAATACCAAAAGAAATAATAAAATACCAAAAAATAATTATTTAATACCAAAAATAAAAAATTTAAAAATAAAAAATTAACATAAGATAAGAAAAAAAACAATTATATTTTATATATTATCTTTTATTTTTCAATTATTATCATTAATTGTTTTTTTTGGACGACCTTTTGCTCTTTTTAATGGTTGTACAACACCGTCTTCTTCTATAACTGTTTTTGGACGTCCTCTCTTTTTTTTTGCTGGTTGATTATCAATACTTGTCAATACTGTATCTACTTGAAACTCAAGCGGTATGTTTGGAGATTGTAATTGTAATCGATTTTCTATCTCTTGAATATTTTCAATAAGATCTTGTTGAACATTAAATTCCATTGATTGATTTTCGATTATATTATCTTGGACATTTATATTGAAATCGAACATAGGAAATTGTTTATAATATTTTCTATTATTTCTTTAAATTCTCTTAAAGCAACTCTATCTCTGAATGTACCTTCTTCTTTTATTACATTGTTTGTTGATTCTAAAGCGTTATTTGTACTTGGAACACTTGAAACCTAACTTTTCGCCTGATGATGACATACTTTTATTTTTCTTTGTCCAATTATTATCGTCAATGTTACTATCAATCAATTCTTTAGTAAATTCATTGAACGTTTCATAAGTACATAGTTCTTCATAAACTCTGTTTTTACCTCTTAATGCTTTGGTGGGACTTTCTTCGATACTAATATCATTATCAGTATCGTCTTGATTTGGTTCTTGACGTTGTAAAACAGAGGTAGATAAGAAGCAGAGTCTTGGTCTTGTTCATTTGACATATTGAGTTTTATTATTTTTATTTTTTTATTATTGCTTTTGGATTAATTTTGTAAAGATTTATTTATTGAGTACTTGGGAATTTATATTATTTTTGTGAGATGTATAGGTGAGTATAATAAGTGTCATGTGTGTTAAGTACATTAAATTATTAATTAAGTACATTATGTAAGATAAAAGCAAGTAAATTAGTTAAATTTCTTATTAAAAAAATCTGGTACTAATTGATTAGTTTTGGTACTAATTGATTTTATTTGGTTCAAAGGCAATTAATTCTTGTTTTAAGATAATTATTTTTTATTTTTATTTTTTGGTATTAAAAATAATTAATTTTTGGTTCTAAATAATTATTTTTTGGTACTAAGAAAAATATAAGCCAAGCTAATGCTCCTTCAGTAAAATATCGCCACTTTTTAAATAATTCTATATAAAACATTTTAATATATTCTAATAAAGATTTATCTTCTTGCACACGGTTTGAAAATCAAAAATTGTCCATGATTTATTAAACATTTTTAATATTGTTTCAATTTATTTCAACTCAAAACTAAAAAATGTAATATTTTATAAATTATTTTCAGCAAAATTAAATATAAATAAACAAAAACTAATTAATTTCAACTTGTTAAGTAATTTTTTTTTTGTCCAAAATAGACTTTATGACTTACGCACTTAAGTCTGATATTTATTTTCAAAAATAATCAAAATCATTAGATTAATTAAATTTTAAAATTTTAAATGATCGTTTTTATTTTAAACTTCAATTTGCCATACAAATGTATAATTCAAAGATTCAAATTTTAATAATCAAAATTCCTTTTTTTTGCTTTTTATTTTGAGAAATAAATTTAAAAATTAATAAAAAAACAATCTCTTATTTTTTATTTAAAATTAAATTGACTAAAGTTTAGTTCAAAAAACAATCATCGGCTTTGGCGATTACATTCGGTTTTCTGTCAAATCTAAAATGTTAAAAAAATTTAATTTTAAAAAATTTATTTTTCAACAGTTACTTTTCGCTAAAATAGCTTGAGATTGAGTCGGACTTGGACGGATGACAAATGACAAAACAGTTCGAGTGACAATCATCAAACATGGGCATTAAATATTTTTCAAGCAAAGTCTTCATCTCATCGATTTCAACGCGCTCAATCTTTTTAATCAACTTTCTAAACAAACAAAAAAATAATAAAACTAATTAGAAAATTATTTTATTTTTAATTACTGAACTGCATCAATTTCAACTTGTTTGAAAAACGTGCTCAACGAATAAGAACTAAAATTGGACACTGATTTCAAGTCATCAATTAGCAAAAAAATTAGACTATTCTTAGCCGACTCAAACAGATTCTCATCAAATTGATCATCCTCCAAATGTTCACTAAAAAGCTTCCTAGTGGCTTCGTAAGCTTTAGTCAAGTTAGCACACTTTTCCAGGCCCAAGTCTATCAGAGCCTTTTCGGGGCTCACATGAATCGACTGGTGATAGGCATAGCCGGGACCCCTCACAGCTTCGTACAAAGGCCCCTCAGTCTGAGTAAAATATTCGACTAGGACCAATAGGCCGGCATAGTTTTCATGCTTGTAGTCATTGATGTCTACTGAAGAAACGAGACGCAAATAGCTCGATTCAGTAGAGCCTAGATTTATCACAAAGTCTTGTTTGCAAGTGTTCTCGCTTTTTTTCTGGCTCCAAATAGGCTTGACTTCAAACGGCCTGTTTGAATTGAGCATCGAGTCAGGAAAGTATTTAGTCCATACGCAGTCGATAGGGCTTGAGAGCTTAGCTAAATCAGTGCAAAAGTAGAACCTGATATTTTGATTGCGTAATAGTTGGGATCGAATCTCGCACAGTTTAGACTCGACAGTTGAATCGTTCGAGTCTAATTTTAACAGTAGAGTGTTGAGGAAAGCCTCTTGTTTCATGAAACTGTTCTTGTTCATGTTTGTGTTTGGATCGAATAAAACATTATTGGCCAATGAGCTTATCAGATCGGATGGCTCTGTCTTGCGTTTCTTGATTTCTTTGAGCAAATTGTTGATGGATATTTTAATTTGTTGACGATCGAATTGTGTGTCAAAAGTGATGTATTTGAGCCACTTGATGGCCAGCTCGTAGTCGCCAATTTGAGTTTTGGTGAATACTGTTAAGTATTGGGAAAACGAGCCGGGCTCAAACTCACTGCCGTTAATGCCCAAGCTTACATCGAATTCTAACAATTCTTTGTTTAGATCGTAAACTACTTGTTCATGTGTCAATTTAACTTGGGAATTTTCAACTGGTAATTCGAACATCACATTTGTGTAAAGCTCTAGATAAGAGCGCAAGTCGTCACTTAGACTCGATGTGTCCACAATCATGTATGCCTTAATAAAATTTATTAAATTTTTTGAATAAAAATTAATTATTACGCTAAAATTCTTAATTTTGATTTTTTAATTTGCAATTTAGTTTTGATTTTTTCTAATAAAAAATATAAGTTTTGTTTTTTTATTTTTGATATTTCTAAAGCTTTTGATAGAGTAATGACTTTCGACAGCATAAGGGATCTAAATTTTATCGTAAAATGTCTTAACTATTCATTTTAAGCTTTAAGCGTCAGATCTGAATAACTTTTAAAATATTTCATTACATCCAAAGTGTTAAGTTATGATTTATTTTTTGCACATTGGAACTATTTAACAATTTAAAAATATTTGTAGAGTAGAAATGAAGCTTGAGGCTAAGACTGACGATAAATGCTGGGAAGACCAAGTGGATGACTAGTAACTGTGATGCCGAGGATGCAAGACTCGAGATCGGTGGAGACCCGTTGAAAAGAGTCGTTAAGTTTGTTTAACTGAGAAGCATGGTGTCAAGAAAAAGCTTTAGCGCCAAGGAGACGCGAAGGGGGATTAGTCTCGGAGCCTTCAAATTCTATCAACTAAGGAAGGCTGTTTGGGACCAGACGGCGCTTAGTACTAGAACCAAAGCATGGGTATTCAATGCGACCGTACTGTCTACAATCCTCTATGGAGCTGAGACATGGACTTGCAATGATGATGATTATGTCAATACCAATCGTTTTTACCTTAGGAGATTGCAGTAGCTAGCGGGCCCCATGGGAGTGGGCTTGACAAACGCAAAGCTTTTAAAGTTGAAAAGTTTTGATCTTTTGATCGTGATCTTTAACTTCAATTTGCCGATTATATGCGTTTTTGAAAAAATCTGTTTCAATTTTTATATTGAAAAATAGATTAAGACTATTCATTTTATTTTTCTGAATATTTTTAATTCTTATTTTAAAATAAGTCAAATTCTTCAATTAAATTTTTTAAATTTTTGAAACAAGTAAAAGTCATGATTTGCACTTGACTTGTGAATTCTGACTTATACACAAGTCTGGAAATAATAAAGAAAAATTGAAGATCGATTTGGTTTGATTTTTTGAGTTTTAATTACAAAATGTATCCTATGTTGAAATAAAATTGAAAAAGTGCGATGTTTCAAATATTTTTTTCAGTTTCAAATAAAAAAATAATTTTAAGTTAATATTGCAAGCATTTTCATATTTGAAACTAAACTCTTTAGTGAAATTCAATTGGTTGAATTTTTATTTGAGAATTAAAAAAAAATATTGAAAATTCTTTTTGTTTAACTTTTAAATAATAATTTACTTATTTGTTTATCTGTACCGAGCCAATGCTTTTTCACAATAAAAATGTATGAAAATAAAAAAAGAAATAAAAGGAAAAAAAAAAAAAATTCATTTAGATTTAAATTAATATTTAATAGCTGAAAAACTCAATTGAAAATTGAATAAAGCTATTTAATATGATGCCTTATTCTTGAAACTGATATAAAAATAAAGAATCGAATGAAAACATTTTTTTTAATTTAAAGGAGCTTTAGAAATAGCATTTTATCTGATCTAGTTGATCTCGTATTATTTTTTCAACAATCCCAAATACCCAAATGCACTCTCTACTTAAATCGTTGCCTTTGAACATAAGTAATAAAATTTAAAAAAAAATTAAAAATTAATTTTTCACCCTTCAAGTACTTTGGGGAACATAAATTCATCTTTTTGCAAATTTCGCCTACTCCGCCCAATTTTGATTTTTTTATCTAACATTTTTCTTTCTATCTTATTTTTTAGTATTAAATTAAGTTTTTTTCTAAATAGATGAAAAAATATCACAATAGGTGAAATATTTTTAGGCAAAGTGAACTAATAGTTCAATTAATTGTTCAAGAATTGTTCGAGTAATTGTGACTGTGAACAAGTGTTCACATACTAGATCATAAAAGTTTTTTTTTTACCTTTGGTTCCCCTTTATTTTCGAATAGTTTTTATTTGAACCAAACAAAACTCAATGAGCTTAAAAGTATCCAATACCTTGGTTTTACACTTAACTCTAACTTAGATTTTAACTCCGTTGGGAACGACAAATTCAAGCGAGTTCAAAAATCTTTTTATTCGGCCTCCTTTTTACTTGGAAAGATCAGTACTTTATCACCTTTCTTAAAGAGCTTCATTTATAAAACCTTCTGCTTATCACAATTTACCTATGGTCTAGAGAATATTAATCTTGACTCGAAATGTATTAAATCCTTAAATATAAATCAAAACAATTTACTGAGACAGATGTTAAATTTAAAATGGAATTGCCACATGTCTGGCATACTCAAAGTACTCAAAATCTTCAAATTCAAACAATTATATTTTTATTCAAAATTATCATTTATTACTACACTAAAATTCAATGGAATCGCCTCCTCTATCTTTAGTTCACTCTGTTATAATGTCTCAATTAACTCCCCATGTTCTTCTGTCTCCTTTGAAACAGACATTAAAAGACTATGTTCATTTTTTAATTTAAACTTATCTTCCCTACTTGAAAGAGTGAATGGGCTTAAAATGGAGATGAAGCGGCATTTCTACCTCCGTGATGGTGTCTCTGACTCTATTGAACTGTGTTTGAGCAACTTAAGATTTAAAAACTATAGAATCTTATTAAACCAACTTATTGAACCTAATTGAGACTCACCTTTCTGGTCAACTAAACTTTACTAAACTTAAATTGTAAATTCTTTTTTCTTTCTTTTTCTATTTTTTTTCTTGACTACTTATTTTATCTATTTGTATATTTGTATCAAACATGAGCTATTTCAAGAGTATAAGAACTTAATTGAATTTTTACATTTATTTAAATTCTAATTTTTTTTTATCTTTACTTTACTTCTCCTGAAGGAGGTTAATTATAAATAAATAATAATAATAATAATAATAAATTTTGACTTAAGTGATAATTGATGTTGGTTTGATACATTTAACAAAAATTCAATCTATTAAAAAATGGAAAACATAGCGTAGATAATTTTTTAAACTACAAATATTATCTTAAACATCACCATATCACAAACCCGAAGTCAAAATTTATGAAAAAAACAGATTTTTTCATGCTTGCAATATTAACTAAAATTATTTTTTTATTTGAAACCAAAAAAAACTATTTGAAATATCGCACTTTTTCAATGTTATTTCAACATAGGATACATTTTGTAATTTAAACTCAAAAAATTTAACAATTTTCAAATCGAAATATTTAATTAATAAATGAAAACAAGTAAACAAAAATTATCAAAATATGGTTTATTCTTAGAAAATTTAAAGAAAATTATCTAATTTTCATTTAATGAAAATATTTTTTTGGAATTACGATTAGAAATAGCCTATAAAAACCCAATAAAAATACTAAAATAAAATTCAATCAATTTTCATATGAATTTTAGTCAATATAATAAAGAAATCAACATAAAACTTATTCAGAATCATATTTCGAATCACTAACTTTTAAAAATCTCATTTTACAGAAAATTTGTCAGCTCAAAACTCACACCGTCTTTAAGACGGTGTAGGCTGACTAATTGGTGTTTTAAAGAATTTATTGTTATTTTAAATCTTAAAATAAAAATAAAATAAACAAATTTTTTGTTTTTTAAATAAAAAATTTAAATTATTTCTTCAAAATATCTTTAAATTGTAACTCTTTATGTTTAAATTAGATTTATAAAAATTTTATAAGAAATTTTTTAATTTAATGCGGTATATTTCCTAAAAAGGACTGTCTTAAATTTAGATCGTATAAAAAATAAAGATAAATTCAAGTGATGAAATTGTTGATTACGATTTAAAAAAAAAGAAGACAAATCTAAATTAAGGAACTTACTTGCACAAAGTTAGTCGCTTCCAAGTGATCGACTTGGATCTGCAAGTGTTTTAAATTTTGGAAATTATTGAAGCATTTGTCAAATGGTTCGAAGTGCTCGTTCTCCTTGTAGCTGAAAAATTGTCTTAGCTGCTTGAAATTAATTTTGTCTGGAAGTGGAACTTCGATAGAGTCATAAAACTGATCGGGCACTTCACATTCATCATTTTCTTCAATCGCATTCTCCAATTTGATCTTTAGTTCTTTTAGACCTTTTTTTCCCAAAGCTTTTTTTCTCTCTTCAACTCTTTTCTTGTTCTCGTTTCCAATCGACTTCATTAACTCTTCACACGGCTTGCCAATTACCAACGCATGGCACGAATTCAGCATAAACCGTTTGATCAAATCAAGCCAAAAGTCTTTCGACTCTCCAGCCAAACTCTCGAATATTTTAGTCTGAACAAACCTTGTCTTAAACTAAAAAAAATTGTCAACAAAAAAAATAAAGAGAAACTAAAATAAAAATTTTTTTTGAATAAAATTTAAAAAATAATTAATTTTTAGAATATAAAAATAGGCTTTTATTGATCAAATGGTACAATTAAAACAATTAAATATGTTATAAAAATTAAAATTGAATTAGCATGAAAATACCTTGAATATGAGATATTTTCCAAAAATAAAGCCTAAATTTAACTTTTACTCTAACTAAAAAATTGTATTTACTCTCATAAAAAAATTAATATTTAAAATATTCCTGCAGAGTTAATTTTGAAATGGAAAATTAGTCAGATTTTAACTTTTTTTTATTTTAGAACCTAACTCAACGAGCATTTTCTGTGAGATTAAATGTAAAATTTTTTCTTAGTTTAAACTCTACTCGCAAAAAAACATTGAAATTATGTATTTAACTCAGAAAGAAAAAAATTTTGGATTCAAGCTTTACTCTTGGAGTCCTTAGCACACGTTTATGGTATATTCTATTAGTAATTTTCTATTTTTTGAAAAAATTTAAACAATAAATGAAAAAAATCATTTAATTTATTTTTTACAATTAATGTATTTTAATCATTGTGAAATAGAGACTATGCCTTACTAAAGATGATAGATGATGATGACTTTCTAGTAAGACATTCGAAAACCTGTTTGTCGTAGCTTGTTATTATTATTATTATAATTTCATCTCACCATTTTTTACCTTTTCTTCAGTAATTTTTGTAAAATCACACATTTTTTGGTAAAATTCTGTAAAATTTAGTTATGAAATTTAAAACATCGAATTATAAAAAATAGATGGTAAACATGGTATTGGGAATATCAAATGCAAATTGAACAAAAATTCTTTATTTTTTGATAAATTGAAATTAAGTTGATAACAAATATTAGAAAAAATACTGAAGCATTTATTTTTGCACTTTTTTTACCTGAAATAATTTTTCTCATGTAAAAAAGACAGCAAATTAAAGCATCAATATGATTTAGATAGATTATTGATTTGATTTTCAAAAAAAAAACAAAATAAAAATATTATTTTAGGTAAAAAAGGTGCTACAAAGTATGTTGCAGTATTTTTTCTAGTATTTTTTTTATCAAATTAATTAAATTTTCTTTGATAATTAATACAAAATAATATATTTTAAATGTTTAAAATAAGTTAAAATTCAAAAATAAAAATTTTAAAAATTTTAATTTTATTTCAAAAATCCAAAGTACCACCCTTTAGTCCTATATATTTTTTGAAACCAGATTTATTTAGCTTTCATTTAAGTATACTTTTCAGATATTTTACTTTAAGCACTTAGGTCAATACATTCCTAAAAATGAGATACCAAATTTAGGTTTATTCATGACTCCTTGGTCAAATCAAAAGTGATAACCACATATTTAATATATATTTAATATACCGTAACCGCTTGATTAAAACTCCAGGAATAAAACTGTAGTTCCTTCTTTATACTATTGGAGTTAAGACAATACCCGACATGTTATAATATATTTTAATTAAAATTCTGGAGTAAAGGAGAATTTAATATTTTAAGCCATTTATAAAGGCTAAAATTCAGCTTTATTCCAGGAGTAAAGGCTGAAAAATAACGGACATTTTTGAAAAATTGTGGAGTTAATTTTGAAAATCATTAAAGTCAAATTTAGCTTTTATGCTAATTTCAAAAAAAAAAGTTCGGTTTTATTCCAATTTGAAAAACTGAGTGTTTTAAAAATTATTAAAAAAAATTTTCTTTTAAAATAAAAAACATCGCTTAAGCTAAAAATTGAAAAATGATAAATGAAGAAGGCATAGGTGTTACTGATGCTCTAGAAGACGATAAAAAATGAAAAAACAAATAAACAACAATCAAAATATTAGAAATCAAAATAAATCAACTGCACCTGCTGCAGCGTCGAATTCGATTGTAAATGGTTTGGTAATTGCGAAAAAAAGAGGTCGAAAACCTTTGCCAAGAGACGAAAATGGCAAAATTATTCTAAAAATAAATTAAAAATTTTTTGATACACTTTGACAAAACTTTAATTAAATATGGAATAAAACCGAACTTTTTTTTTTGAAATTAGAATAAAAGCTAAATTTGACTTTAATGATTTTCAAAATTAACTCCACAATTTTTCAAAAATGTCCGTTATTTTTCAGCCTTTACTCCTGGAATAAAGCTGAATTTTAGCCTTTATAAATGGCTTAAAATATTAAATTCTCCTTTACTCCAGAATTTTAATTAAAATATATTATAACATGTCGGGTATTGTCTTAACTCGAATAGTATAAAGAAGGAACTACAGTTTTATTCCTGGAGTTTTAATCAAGCGGTTACGGTATATTTAATATATATTTAAAGCTTATTTAGTCATCTATGATTGTGTAAAATTTTATTGGATCCAATGTAACTATAGAAAGTTATAGCAAAAAGAATAAAAAACAGCATCTTTTTGGAATTTTACAAAGTGGTCATTTTTGGCGGTTTTTTAAAGATATTTTCGAACGGAAAATGATAGAGAAATGATCCAGGACTCATTTTAAATCATTTTATATTGAATCAGCATAAAATTTCACATCAGAAAATGTGTATATCAAAAATTAGTAAAATTCAAACCGGAGAATGCTCTTAGGGATGCTCTTACAAAAAATGCTCTTAGTGTAAGGTTCAAAAATAGGAAATAAGTCTAAATTTGACTTATTTTCTATTTCGATATTAACTCTACAATTTTTTTAATTTTTTTTTATTAGAGTAAAGACAATTTTTTGTTAGAGTAAAAGTTAATTTTGGGCTTTATTTTGGAAAATATCCCATATTCAGGGTATTTTCTAGTCAATAAAATTTAATTATTATATAATAGAAACTATGTAATTAACTCTAAAAGAAAAAAGGTTTGAAAAGGTTGGTTGGAGAAAAAAAATATAATTTTCCAAATGTTTTTTATATAAAAAATACAACTTACATCTAAAGGATTATTGGGATTTCCATACAAAAAATCACCTATACAAATCATGGACATTGTTTCATGTGGCGAGTCCTCCAGCTTGTCATGAATCTCAGATATCTTCATCTTGATCACATTGCTCATTCGATCTGAATCGAATTCAATCTTTCCCTCAGTCAAATCAGACAAAATTTGCACCAACTCTTCCATAACTCTATCCAAAGCGTCCAGCTGGGTGTTGGTAAAGCTTAAGCTAAAGTAAGACTCCATGTACTCCTCAACTCGGTAGTGGATTTTGTTACAATAGGACTTTTCACTGATAAAATGAGAGTAGAGTGGCGAAATGGAAGAATCGGTGAGATAGTAGAGGATGAGATCAAGTGCAATTACCAGTCTTAGATCTGTGATGTGTGGTCCTCTCCAAGCAACCGCTACAAGACCATTGGTAGCCTGATCGCTTGGAAAATACACAACGCGCTCAATGCTCTGACTGAGCGGTGTAATTGCGCGACAAAAAGGCCTCTTGCCCAATCTCAACTCTTCTGGCTTTGTTTTGGACAAAATTTTCTCCTCAAACTTTTCCAATACTTCAATCAGCTCACCACTGTCAATTTGTCCGGCAACCACCACAGCCAAATTGTCCGCCTTGTACATTCTCTTGTGATAATCAATGACTTTGGCATGCGAGCATGATGTCCTCAGGTTGTGCAAGACTCCGCCAGTTTCGTATCTGTATCCACATTCGGCATCAGGGTACAAAATTTTTGCCAGCTCTCTCTCGACAACATTTTCGTCCTCCATCTCAATTGACTGCATCTCAGAGTAGACAACGCCTGCATCTTCTGCCTCACCAGTTATGTGATACACCTCGGTGACAAAGCCGGACTCGTTCAGCAGTGGATAGAATATGTGATCTAAATAAATTGGAAGAATTTGCAAAAAGCCGCATTTTTCCGCGGTAGAAATGGTGTAGGTGGTGTTGTCGACTGCAGTCCATGCATTGGTGCCAGCGGCGAAGACTTTGTTGGCAAGGATGTCCAGGATGCCGCTGTAGGGGTAGTCTTGACTGCCAAGGAATATCATGTGCTCTAGAGTGTGCGGGAGGCCGTCATCATCGGATGCTTCTGTTGCCAAAGAAAAATAGCCCTCCACAACAGGACCTGGCACTTTGTTCACATACAACTTCATGCCTGTTCTCGATGAGACGTACTTTTCCACAGGTACCACACATGATGGGTCGTCATCTCGGTTTATTGTTCCTACTAGTTCAAAAGAGACCATTTTTGGGCGATAAACACGTTTAAAAAAATTAAATACTAAAATTTTAAGTTTATTAAATTTATTCAAAGAAGTTATATGTTGCATTTTAAATGTCTTTTTTTTTATTTTTACAATTGTTTGAATGTGTGATTTTTTTAATCATTTGATAACTTTTTTTTAATTTTGAAATAAATTTTGAAATTTTTAATTTCAATATTTTATTGTTAAATCATTTAATTATTTATACCAAATTTTGAATTGTTAAAAAAGTAAATATTAAAGCGTCATTTATTTTGATTAAACGTGAATTAAAATAATATTTAAAAGTACATTAATTTTATTTATTCGTCAATTAATGTATCCCATCTCATGAACTCTACTTCCTAGGAGTATTATATTAAAAACTAAAATTTATACATATTTTTGTTGATTTATTTTTGAAAATTTACATCAATTTATGCAAGAATTTTCCTATTTTGATCGTGTTTTAAATAAGAAAAAAGCAAAATAAATGTACTTTTTTGTATGTTTTTAAATTTTGTTTCGTCAAGATGATTGTTAAAGGTCAGTGAGATATTTTTACAAGATAAACTAGAGACTATTTTGAATATAAATAGATTAGCTTTCTGCAGAATCTTGATCTTAGAGCCTGAAATTTAGCATCTTTTCAAAACAACTACAATATCAATAAAGTAAAATCAATAAATCAATTGTACCCAGAGTTGTTTAAAAGTCACAAGTCTCAAGTCAAGTCCAAGTCAAGTCCAAGTCAAGAATTTTTTATTTTTTTTTTCAAAAGTCCGACCAAAGACTTAAAAATTTTTTCAAAATAAAGTCCAAGTCCGGTCTTTTTTTTTTAATTTTCATTCAAAAGTCCAAGTCCAGGCTTTAAAATTTTGAATACTGAAGAAGAAATTTATGCTAAAATTCCAAGAAAATTCTGTGAATGGCAAATCTTTTGCATTAGACAACCCAAATAAGTTAACTTAAGTATATAAATTTTTTGATATTTAGCCTGATCAAGCAAATTAAAAAAAAAAGTCTGGTCTTGGACTTTTTTTATAATCTTTATATCTTTATAATCTGACTCGTTTTATAATTATATGCCTTTTTTCAATAAAAAAAATTATTTAGATCTTAATAAAATTTTTCTATAAATTAACTTTATATTAATTATCATGGTCTGAATTATCTATCTTACCATAGAGACTTTGTAACATGTACAGTTTAAAAAGAATGAAGACTTACAAAATTTACAATTTTACAATTTTAATAAAATTTCAAAATTTCAACTTTCAATTTAAATTTGTTATTTTTTTATACAAATTTATTCAAAATTGAGGCATTCAAAAGTCATAGTCAAATTAAAAAAAAAGCCATTTGACTATAAATTTTTTTCTGAAATTAGGTTTTGTGAAATTCAATACAAAATGATAAATAGAGCAGAAAAAAATTAAAAAAAATTGAATAACTTTTTTTCTATAAGTTTAAAATTAATTATGTGAATGCAACATAGGGCACCATTCAAAGTTGCACCAAATATTAGGGGCTGCTAAATTTGCAGAGTTTAGCATAAATTAAATTTCAATATATTCGAGCGTAGTGCAGTTTGCAGAGATTTTGCACATCATTAGCAGACTTTTACAGTTGTTGCAACTTTGAATATTGCACCATGCTGCATTCACAGAATTAATTTTAAACTTTTAGAAAAAAAGTTATTTAATTTTTTTACACTTTGTTCTGTTCTTTTCGTACTGAACTTCACAAAATCTGAAATTAATAGGCATTTAGAAAAAAAGAGTGAAAAATAATTAATCCAGAAAGCTGAAGATCATCATAAATTCAAAATATAATTTTATCTTTTAGAAAAATTTCATTTTTTAAGGGTTTTTTCAGCTTCAAAAATACAAGTCAAAATTTTAAAGTCAAGTCAAATGACTTTTTTAAAAGATAATTTTTAGAAGTCAAGTTACTGACTTGACTCGAAAATACTTTAAATTATTTTTTTTAATTTGCACAAGTCTGGATTTCATAAATATTTTGCCTGTTTAAATAAAATTTTAGTGAAACTCTGTAAAACAAAAAAGAGAAAAAAGAACAATTTAACCTTTTTTTGGCATTTTACAGATTTCTTAAAAAATTAAAATTTATAGAAACAAAATCAAAAAACAAAAAAGATTCTGGATTCAAAATTATTTTTTACTTTAGTGTTGAATGAAATTGAGGAACGTTCCAATTCAAGACTAAATTTAATTAAGATTTTTCCAAACATAAAATAAGGTCTAATCATAAAAAAATTAAGTTGACTTTTTTATTATTTATTATTTTATCTTATTTTAATGTTTTTTTTTATTTTGGTCAATTCTTATTAAATCAGAGGATTAAAAAATATCATAGACCAAAATCAAAACTTTTTTTTTGCCACAACTTTCAGATATAAAATAAAATATAAATTTTAAAATTAATTTATTTTCAATTTTTTGCTAAATTTAAGATAAAAAATTAAAATCTTCACAATTCTATCAAATGCATATTGGGTCCATTGGTCTCAGTCGAATAAACTTGCCTAATACCATAAGTTCCACACGAAACCTTCAGATTTTTATTTGAAGACCAAACAGGATGTTCAGCGGCATATTTTTTGCACAGATCCACAAATTTTGCATAAAAATCCAAGCCGATCTCTTTGCCAACATTATTGTGATATTGGAACATTTTTCCTTTCATTTTGCCTCCAAGACAGGCCTGAGGTATGATCAAAATATCGCCAGGCAGGTCCAGAACACTAGTCGATTTCGAGTCATCTGTTTGACTCAGTCTCACATTTAGAACAGATTTTGCCAATTTGTCAACATCGGGCTCAGTGGCGTCTTTCATAAAACAAACAAAAAACACTGCACCTCGTCCTATCTGATACAAAATTTTAAACAAAAAATTTAGAAAAAAATGCCACTTTTAATACTTGAACAAATTCGGGCAGAATATTTTTTTGGATGTCTGGCAAGACCACCTGAAGCCGTGCACTCACACACTGCTGCACCAAACATCTAGCTCTAATCAACTCAGACATTTTTCTAAGACTAAAATTTGATACAAGCAAAACCTAATGATTGATTAAACGACCTAAGATTAGATAAACACTAACAAAGTAAAAAATAAAAAACAACACATGAAAAAATCACAAAATTAACTTTCTAAAAAGTGAAAAAAAAAATAAAAATATACTAAAATAAAATTTCAAAAAAGATAATTATAAACATAAATTATTTAATTTTTTGATTGAAAAATCTTGAATTGTTAAAGATCACAAGAGTCGATCAAAATTAATTTATAGAAGATACACTTCAATATTTTTGATTTTCTGATATTACAGTCTTAATTTTTAAAATTGAAGGAAAAAAATATTTTTAAATTTAATTTAATTTAGTTTAACTTTTTGATTTAATTTTTTTCGTATAATAAAAATTATTTTCACTTGTGTAACCAGGAATTTTTTGCTCATTCAACTCGTTGGCCAAAAAAATGAACTTCATCTTTAAATACTCTTCAAATCTTTTTCATGTTTTGTTAAAATTTTATAAATTATTAAAAATTCATTTGATTTTATTGTGAGATTCATCAAATTAACACAAGGTTATTTTTCTTAATTTACTAGATTGGACGCAATTATTAAAAGTTACTAATAAGTCCAAATCTTGCTTGGCCTGCATAATTACTACTTGGAACGGAAAAAATCCGGAGGTAAAATATTAATTTTGACTTAAAAAATAAATTTAAGTCATAACTTTGAATTAAACTTTTTACTTAAAAACAAGTCTGATTCTATAAAAAGTTCAGAGTTTTATTTTAATGTAAGTGTAAGTAGCAGAGTTGGTCAAAAGTCAAAGCATAAAGTTGAAAAGTCAGAGTCAAAGTTTTAACTTAACTCAAAAAAAAATAAAAGTTTTTGACTCGGACTTTTGAAAAAGAACAAAAAAGTCCGGACTTGGACTTGACTTGACACTTGTGACTGTTAGGTTTTGTGAAGTTCAGTACAAATGAACAGAACAAAGTGTTAAAAAATTAAATAAATATTTTTCTAAAAGTTTAAAATTAATTCTGTGAATGCAGCATGTTACAACATCATAGTTGCATCAACTGTAAATTCTGCTAATGATGTGCAAAATCTCTGCAAAATGCATTACGCTCGATTACATTGAAATTTAATTTCTGCTAAACTCTGCAAATTTAGCAGACCTTGATATTGGATGCAACTTTGAATGTTATATTGCATTTACAGAATTAAGTTTAAACTTTTAGAACAAAAGTTTTTCAATTTTTTTTACATTTTTTTTGTTCTTTTTTTAATTTTGTACTGAATTTCACAAAACCTGACTTTTAAACAGCTCTGATTTTTAATAAGCAAATTTTTTAAAAATTTAAAAAGCAAGCATATTATCTTACACATCATTTGAAAGAGCCAGATTTTCTCTTTCAAATGATGTGTTACATTGAGTAAAAAAGTTTAATCTTGAATGAAATTTTTTTCCTTTAAAAATTGACGAAAAAACTTAATGTATACCAAGGTTAGAAAACGGTGGAGACTCAGCCGGTATCTGAGGATGCATTCTTTACAAAGGTTTTTTATTTATTTTATTTCAGAAAATTTTTGGGATTCGAGCTTTCACCCATATATTCACCAATTAGAATCATATAAAAAAAATTAGATACATAAAAAAAAAATTTAGTTTTTTACAACTTAGAGATAATTGATTTTAAATAAATAAGAAAAAATTGAATAAAAGGAGATTGAATTAGTCAGTTAACTAAAATTCAAAAAATTTACTGAATAAATAAATATTTTTGCTATTTCTTTTTGACTAATATACTGAAATGGATTTATTGATTAAATAATATTATATTAACTGAACATTCAATTATTATTTCGAAATTATTAATGGCATATAATTATTACCTGTGTTTATTTTATGTAAAAAAAAAACTAAAATACTGAATTTGGAACAAAATTTTTTATTCATTAGTTTTTTTTAGAAAAATATAGCACTAATTAATTAAATAGAACAAAAAAATAAAAATAAAAACAAAATATATTTTTTAAGGACAAAAAAATATTTATTTTTTTGTGTTTTTTGATCGGGCTGGTCTACCGCGTTTTTTCTTTATTACTTCTTGAGTGTTTTCCAATCTCCCCTTTTTGGCTAATGGCTGCTCAGCTATCTCCTTTTCCTCTAGTTTTTTCTTTAGTATTAGCTTCAAAGGCCTGATCTTGAGATATGTTATTAGGAATTTCTTCAATTACAGGCATTTTTTTTTTATTTCTGAGTTATTTTAGAGATTTATTTGATTAACTATATAGAACAAGAGATAAGGAAGAATAAAAAGTGTTAATTTGATAAACAAAACAAGAAAGATAACAAAAAATTTCAAAGAGGCAATTTTTTCGAACATTAATTTTTTTAAGATTAATTAATAAATAAATTAGGTTTTTTTGATTGAAGAGTTTCATTTCAATCAATTATGTATTAATAAAATAAAATAGTGATCAATTTAAATGTTATTGACATTAATTACAAAAAAAATCTAAAATGTTTTTATTTTGTTCCTAATTCAGTATTTTAGTTTTTAAATTGCATGTTATTGTTATTTAAAAATATTATACGCGATTATTAATATTATTTTGTATTATTTTACTAAATAAATTTTACTGAAGATTAAAATACTTTTGCTAATAAAATTAAATAAATTTAATGAATTAATAAATATTTTTGCTATTTCTTTTTAATCAATATAATACATAATGCATTATTTTACTGACCATATAATATTTTGTCTTTTTTGTTTCCCCGCCTATTATATAAAAAAAATAATTCTTTTGTTAACAAAAAAAAAATTCTAAACTTTTGCAACATACTGTATTCTACTTTGCACTATTTCTAAAAAAAATATACCGTTTTTACTTTTTGTACTGTAATTTTTGTTCTAAAATTTCACAATTTAACATATTTTTAAACTTTTTTACCAAATCAAGTCCTGACTAGCTCATGACTTGTGACTTAATACAAGTCTGCTTAAGGACAAGATGAATGCAAGTTTTTTCAGACAAATCTAGCTAACAGTGGCAATCTCCGTCCTAATCAAAAACTAACAAAAAATTTAAAAATCAAACCAAAAAAAAAATAAAATAAATTATATAGAAACAAGCATTTTATTTTTTTTTAATATCTTTAACAATATCATCTTTGTCAATGGGCTGAATAACAGATCCCAATTTAGTCTTAATTTTAGGCTGTATTAACTTTCTGAATTTAAAATCAGGATTCCAAGTGCGACCAATCGGCTGCGCAATCTTTGCCTCAAAGTCATGCACATTGTCAAATCGACGCGGCAAATCACTAATCTGAAACTCGGCTATTCTCATGTCTTTTTTCTCGCTTATTATCACATGCTCCAGGCCCTTGTCCCTTCTCTCCAGTTCCTCTCTTGCCAACACATCCTGTGGTCGGATGACCAACTTTTTTCTCAGCTTGCGAGCCTTGTTTTTTTGTCTTTTCTTCTGCTCATTCGGATCAATGCCAGCCCCTGACCAGTCGCCCCAACCGGGCATTCTTAAATCAATTGCCTTCACCTTTTCACTCTCGATGACAGATTTTTTTTCCGCCCTGAACTCCTCGACCACATCGTCATCAGCAAACGCTTCACTCAAACTCAGCTTGTCACGTGACTTGGCCTCAAATTGAACATGCTCAACCAGTGGCTGTATATTCACCACTTTCGGTGTTTTTTCTTCATTATCACTTTCCCTAAGAACGTCACAGACTTCTACAACTTTTTCCACAGTCACTTCCTCTTCCAGCTCGCTGTCACACTCTTTTTCGGACACCACCATCTCTTCCTTCTGCCTAAAAGCCTTCGGTTGAGCGAACTCGCTGGCAATTTCTTTTTTGTCCTCGTCATCCATTTTGCCGCCGACACCCTGCATCATTTTCATCCATGGATTATTCTCCAACACCTTGGCCTCGATTTCCACCTCATTTTCCACTTCTTCCTCCTCACTTTCTTCAACTTGCAATTGTGGCAATTTTTTGCGCAAATTTTTTCCAATTTCCAACTGCTGCTGCACCTGATCTCTGGCCTGGTCATTGTACTTGGCAAAGGCGGCCTGTTTTTTCGCCCATTTTGACGTGTTCTTGTGTTTGAGCGACATCCTCTCTTTCATCCGGTCCTTTTCCATTTGTTCCACCACTTCCCGAAATTTTACCGGATCATCACTTTCCAAAGCATCCATTTGTTTTTGTTCCTGTTTTTCGCGCTGTTTTTTCAGGATTTTTCTGTACCTTTTGCTCTTGATGTTCTTTAGACGCTTGAATTTGGACTCCTGGTACATTTGCATGGCCTTGAGCTTCAAAAATTCCGACCTCTTCTGCTTCATTTCTTCCAGAGACATGGCCTGGACGGCCCTGAGTTCAGCCTGGGTGAGCAGCTTCTGGTCTTTTAGATTGTTGTCGCTGGTCTCCAGAATTTCTGATATCTGTCCTTTCCATCTCGGTCTCTGGCTGCCAGGTCTTGGTGAACGCGCTGGCCGTCTGCAGACTGTAGTCAGGCTGCTTGAGCGGAAAGACTAGTTGGTCAGCGGCCCGGTTGCGTCTTACCACCGGGTCCCATTTGCCAATTTGCTTTTTTTCCTCGGAATAAGCGGCCAGGCGCTGCGCTCTTCCGCTCAAGTAGCCGGGCAATGGGGTGTCCAATACTTTGGTCCTGGATTGAGCCTTGGAGAATAGTTTTTTCAGCTCACCAGAGTCGTGGATGCCAGAGAGACTGTTCAATATGTCCGAGGGACGAATTTTTCTGGTGGAATCTTTGGTAAAAATAAGAAAATAATAAGAAAAAAAATTTTTTTTTTAATTTTATTTTGGTACTTAAATTGACGTCCAGCTCGCCTTTGACCAATTCGGTCCGCAGGCGTTTGCTAAAAATTAAAAATTTGAGATTTTTTTTTGTGGTAAATTTTTGAGTGGTTTTTTTGTGTACCTTTTTTTGCCATCAAGAGAACGGAGTTTGTCCAGGAGAAGAGAGTCTTTTTGTTCTGAATCAGCTAGGAAGTCTTCGTCTTCATCGAGCTCGTTCTGGATGTCGTTGGCTATTTGATCATTTGCTTTGATGAATTCTTCGTCCAGATCGTTGTCGATCGAAAAAAATTGGTCTTCAATTTTGGATTTTTTTTTTACCATTTTTATTTTTATAAATTATATTTTTTAAACATGCTTTTGATTGAAATATATTCAGGTGTAAAAAAATTTAAATTTTTTTAAATTCGTTTTTAACTTAACTTTTAGTTTAGTTTAGCAATGAGTTTAAAATAATTATTTATTTAAGTTCGGTAGTTTGATTTTTAAATATAGAATAAAATAAAATTTTAAATCGAAAAAACTTATTTTTGATATAGTTTTTAATATTTTATTTTTAACAAATATGAAAAGTATATTTCAAATAGTGTTGGGATCCGTACAAGCGGACACTTAACCGGCCAAAATTTTCAGAAACCGTGACCGTGTCCGCATTAGCCGGACAACCTTTAAACGGGCGGTCATTTGGCCGGTCAGCTTGGCGGTCTAATTTTTGGACCGCCAAAATAAACGGTCTAAAATAAACGGGCGGTCAAATAGCCGGCCAACTTTTTAGCGGGCGGTCATTTGGCCGGTCAACTTGGCGGTCTAATTTTTGGACCGCCAAAATAAACGGTCTAAAATAAACGGGCGGTCAAATAGCCGGCCAACTATTTGGCGGGCGGTCATTTGGCCGGTCAGCTTGGCGGTCTAATTTTTGGACCGCCAAAATAAACGGTCTAAAATAAACGGGCGGTCAAATAGCCGGCCAACTATTTGGCGGGCGGTCATTTGGCCGGTCAACTTGGCGGTCTAATTTTTGGACCGCCAAAATAAACGGTCTAAAATAAACGGGCGGTCAAATAGCCGGCCAACTATTTGGCGGGCGGTCATTTGGCCGGTCAGCTTGGCGGTCTAATTTTTGGACCGCCAAAATAAACGGTCTAAAATAAACGGGCGGTCAAATAGCCGGCCAACTATTTGGCGGGCGGTCATTTGGCCGGTCAACTTGGCGGTCTAATTTTTGGACCGCCAAAATAAACGGGCGGCCAAAAAACAGGAAATAATTAAGCAAAAAATTAAGCAATTTTAATATTTTTATTTTTAAAAAAAAATGTTGTTTTTAAATTAGAAAAAAAAATTAAAAAAATCTACAAAAAAAAAAATTTATTTAAAAAAAAAAAACAAAAGAAAAAAATTTTATTTAAAAAAAAAAAACAAAAGAAAAAATTTTATTTAAAAAATAGATAAAAAACAAAAGAAAAAAATTTTATTTAAGAATTAAAAAAAAGAAAGAAAAAATTTTATTTTAAAAATTTAAAAAAAAAAAAAGAAAAAAATTTTATTTAAGAATTAAAAAAAAGAAAGAAAAAATTTTATTTTAAAATTTGAAAAAAAAAAAAATTTTATTTAAAAAATTTAAAAAAAAAAAAAAAATTTTATTTAAAAAATTAAAAAAAAAAAAAAAAAAATTTATTTAAGAAATCAAAAGACAAAAGAAAAAAATTTACTTAAGAATTAAAGAAAAGAAAGTAAAAATTTTATTTTTTAAATTAAAAAAATTTTTATTTGAAAATTTAAAAAAATTTATTTAAAAAATAAAAAAAAAATAAATAGAAATTGTTGTTTGTAGTTTTTATTTATAGTTGTTGGTAATTTTTGACCGTTGGTACTTTTTGAACATTGGATGTTGTTGGTTATTGGTTGTTCGTAAACGTCCAATCACAAACTCCCAACAACCCCCAACCTCAACAACCACAACTTCCAACGTTCAAAAAGTACTAACGGCCAAATGTTGTGGTAGTTGAGTTTAGGGGTTGTTGGGAGTTTGTGATTGGACGTTTACGAACAACCAATAACCAACAACATCCAATGTTCAAAAAGTACCAACGGTCAAAAATTACCAACGACTATAAATAAAAACTACAAACAACAAATTTCTATCTATTTTTTTTTTATTTTTTAAATAAATTTTTTTAAATTTTCAAATAAAAATTTTTTTAATTTAAAAAATAAAATTTTTACTTTCTTTTTCTTTAATTCTTAAGTAAATTTTTTTCTTTTGTCTTTTGATTTTTTAAATAAATTTTTTTTTTTTTTTTTTTAAATTTTTTAAATAAAATTTTTTTTTTTTTTTTAAATTTTTTAAATAAAATTTTTTTTTTTTTTTTAAATTTTTTAAATAATTTTTTTTTTTTTTTTTAAATTTTTTAAATTAAATTTTTTTTTTTTTTTTTTAAATTTTTTAAATAAAATTTTTTTCTTTTGTCTTTTAATTTTTAAAATAAAATTTTTTCTTTTTTTTTCAATTCTTAAATAAAATTTTTTCTTTTTTTTTTTTTAATTTTTAAAATAAATTTTTTCTTTCTTTTTTTTTAATTCTTAAACAAAATTTTTTTCTTTTTATTTTTTTAAATTTTTTAAATAAAATTTTTTTCTTTCTTTTTTTTTAATTTTTAAATAAAATTTTTTTCTTTTTTTTTTTTTAAATTTTTTAAATAAAATTTTTTTCTTTTGTCTTTTAATTTTTTTTAAATAAAATTTTTTTTTTTTTTAAATTTTTTAAATAAATTTTTTTTTTTCTTTTTAATTTTTAAATAAATTTTTTTTTTTCTTTTTTATTTTTTAATTTATTTTTTTTTAATTAAAAAACAACTTTTTTAAATAATAAATATATTTTAATTTATATAAATTTTTTATTTTATTCTCGGTTTTTTGGCCGGCTATCTGACCGCCAGTTTATTTTTGACCGGTTTTTTATACGGTCTATAATTTTGACCGCCCAGCTGCCCGGCTAAATGACCGCCCGCCAAAAAGTTGGCCGGCTATTTGGCCGCCCGTTTATTTTTGACCGGTTTTTTATACGGTCTAAAATTTTGACCGCCAAGCTGACCGGCCAAATGACCGCTTAAAACCGTTCGCCTAATGGACCGGTTTGGTCTGACCGTATCCAACACTAATTTCAAATTAAAGAACAAAAATGTTTAAAATTTTATATTATGTTTGCACAAGAAAATTTATTTTTTAGCCTCATCACTGGTCATTTGTATTTATTTAATCATAAATTTAAAAGCCTTGATTTTTTATTAATTCTTACAATAAATAAATAAGTTAAATTTAAATAAGAAATTTGACTCCTTTTACAATGTAACCCTGATATTAAAATTCTACATTAATTTGAATTTTTTGTTTGAATTAAAAATATATATTTAATTTTGAAAGCATAAATTTTTTTCGATAAAATGATATTTTGTTAATATATGGTAGCGCTACGCCACTTGGATTTAACGTAAAATTACGTAATATTACGTAATTTTACGTAAATTTACCAAAATTACCGCAATATATAAAACGGCCAAAAAACAGTCGAAAATTCAAAATTTTAGACGATTTTTTGGAAAATTTGAATTTTCTCACTTTTTAACTAAAATTTTCAAAAAAGCAATCTTAAGTAAATTTACGTAAATATTCGTAAAATTTCATTTATTCACCAGGTATAATTTGGTAAAATTTGATAAATTTTGGTAAATTTTCGTAAAAAAAAGTAAAAAATGTTAATTTCTCAGATTTTATTAGATTTTTGTATTAAATTTATTTAATTAATTTCTTTAGTGATTTGACCATTCGCCATTCTTTTCAATCACTATATCAATTACCTTTAATACTTGATTTTAGTTTAAAAAAATGAAAATTATGAAAATACCTTTTTTAAATGGTTTATATAAGACCGGCATTTTGTTGGTCTTTGACTTTTTTGGAAATCAAAAATTATCTCAACTACTTCTTGTTCATTTTTGATCCCCTTTTTTTCATAGTGAATCCTTTAACTCATTCCAAACAATTTCAATTGGGTTTATGTCTTGAGACTTTGGAGGAGACCTTTTCTTTTAAAAATATTCCTTAGCTATTTTATATTGTTTTTTTTTTTATAAAAAACACACCAAGTTTATGCTTTTTCTTTTCAAAAAATCACAGCAAAGATCTGATTTGTGCTTTGGGTCATTGTCTTTATGCAATTTAAAATTAAATGAATTATTTTCAGACACAAATGGGAGTTAATAATATCCTTATACAATTCAAAATCCAAAGTGCACTTAAAAAGCTAAAAAAAAATATATTAATTTGCTAAAGATTAAGAATTTACTGCAAATTCGGTGGCTCTGTTATACGAGTTACCACCCCACACATGGATTTTACATTCAAATTTTGAGCTAGATGGGATAGTTTCAGGCCTTGATGACGGTAGCCTAAGATGATAAATAGGCTGATCATACACTTCTATTGCTATCTCATCAACGAATATGTAATCTTTAAAATCACAGTCCCTATTACGATGACACCAAATTAAGCGCTGGAGCTTTTAAAAATGAGAAAATATTACCTCCATGTTGAACCTAATTAGTTTACGTTTAATTTTCTGTTGTATATATAATTATGTAAACTAACATAATTTGACGTAAATTTACGTAAAATCCAATAAATATCTGTTTATATATATAAATATCAATTAAAAAAAATTCCAGCTATAAACACTTTCAAAGAACGAATAAATAGACTCAAATATAAAAATGAAAGTATTTAGTTATATCTAAAAATTTAAAATAGACTTTAAAAAATAATCAAAAAAAGATTATTGCAGTAATTTTTATTCAAACATGATTCCTAAAATTCTGTTTCGATTTTTCTTATAAAAGATAATTTAATTAAATTGAACAAATAATTTTTTTTTTTATTTCTTTCAAAACTAACTTTTTAAATAAAAAATATTAAATTAATTTTGAACTTATTTAAGTTAGAAATTAATTTATCTTTCGAATTTAATTTAAATCGTAATAAATCGAATAATTTGCCCAAATTGTCAATAAAATTTTAAAAATGAAGCAAAATTAGAAAATTATAATTTTCTAGGGCAATATTTCTTATAGAAAAAATTTCATTAAAGTAAAATTAAATAACATTTTTTTGGTGGAAATTTCTGGTCTTATAACCGGTACAGCATAATAATCCATTTTGATTTTTTTTTTAAAATCGACTTGAATCTTTTCCAAGATTTAATTTAAAAACTTTAAATCAATTAAATAAATATTCAAAACCAGGTGTATTTTTGCCTTGAAAAAGCATTTATTAATTTTTTTTTATTTTTTAGAAATTTTCTTCTTAATAAAATTTTCTTGCTTAGAGTTTTCTTTATTCTTTATTTGTTTCTGTTTGTGCAAACGTTTGACAGCCAATTTTTTGCTTTTCCTTATTTTAGCTGGTGTCATATTATTTGGAACTTTGATATCATTGATTGTGTTCTTCAAGTCTACATAGATTGGTATGGCAGGAGCATCAGTCGACTTGATAAACATTGATTTTATGTTGCTCTCTCCACCAGGCAAATTTTTGATCAGTTCGGCTTTTACCGCGTTCACATTTTCGACTGCTTGCTGAACCGAATGAGTGCTCAAAAATGTGTTTACGTCCAAGACAGGACCTTTACCAGTCAAACGAATAGGTGGTCGAGTTCAAAATTTTCATAACATCTTCTTTTAAATTTTTAGACCCCTCAACATCAACTCCAAATGGCATTCTAAATCAAAAATTTTCTAAATTATTTTTTGTTTAATTTTTTTATTTTTAATAAAAAACCTTTTTCTTTTATGAAATTCCTTGCCAAGTTTAGATCCATTGAACAAGATTTCATGTAATC
Source organism: Brachionus asplanchnoidis (assembly GCA_025491095.1). NCBI lineage: Eukaryota > Metazoa > Rotifera > Eurotatoria > Ploima > Brachionidae > Brachionus > Brachionus asplanchnoidis. The sequence continues at coordinate 782,396 of JAILYF010000028.1, read as the reverse complement.
TCTTATCAGCTAGAAAAATGTCAAAGCTAGTGGAAAGAGTTCGCTTGGTTTCGAAGGGACGAAATTCCAGGTTGAGTTGTTTCAGTGGAAGAACTTTTTTTATGATGCTATCTAATTGATTATCTTTGATTATTTTCTCATATTTACGAATTGTTTTTTCGTAGTCTCGATCTTTTTTATCAATGTCTTTGACAATTAGGCATACTTCTGGACTGGTGATCTTCGGTAAATAGCGGATTTGGCAATTTACTTGATAACAAAAAAAATTAAATATTTTCATTAAAAAATTGAATTTTTAAATTTACCATAATATTAGTTTATCGTTTAATAAATTGGGAATTTTGTGCAAACAAACTTGTAGGGATATTTTTTTTGCTTCCGCAAAAAGTTCATTTTTTGCTGAATTTTTCAGATAAGATTGAAATTCTTCAATAGCTTTTTCCATTTTTAAATTTCTTATTTTAAAAAATGAATTTTTTCAAGTTGCATGCGCTTTTTAACATAAAATAAAATTTTCATCTAGAATTTAATTAACAATTTAGCATTAGTTAAAAATAATTTTTTTGTCTTGGCATAAATGGAATGTTATTAAAGCAATTAAAAATTAAATTTCTTTAAATTTTTTTTTCCTTTAAATTTCCATGATAATTCTCTTTTTGTTTTTTTTTCAATTTTTTTAAAAAACAAAAATTAAAAATTATTTTTTTTTCAACTGAAATTTATTAATTTCTAAGTTTTGATTTTTTTTTAATTTAAATTTGATTAAAATAGGCTCTTTAATATCTAGGCCATAAATTTAGAATAAAATACCCCAAATTTAAAATTTTTTACCCCAATTTTTTAATAAAATACCCCTTTTAATTAAGTAAACCATAAAAAATTAAGATTTACACCTAATTAAATAAGATGTTACTTTTTCTTTTATTTTGACACTAAATCAATTAAAACTACACCTAATTAATTAAAACGAACTCTAGTTTATTAAAATGAAACCTAAATTTTTTGACACTTTTTTAATAAATATTTAAAAAATATTCCTATATAAGAAATTCAGCTTGCTAAAATCTGTATTGATTATTATTAAATGTCTAGTTCTGCGAGTATTTTAGAAAATAATTTCAACGACACCTTAAATGACGCTGAAGAATTGCCGAAAATAAAAAGAAGCGTATCTAAAGCGTACGATTTCCTTGAAGATTGTGAATCTTTAATGGAATTTAAAAAATTGGTCAAAAATTTACATTTTGACAATGTAGCATGGAACTTTCATTCAAAAAATAACCTAGCCGATTGCGATAAACATACATTCAACTGCAAATTCAACAAAAAAGGCTGCAAAAAATCAATTTATTTCAAAGTCAAAAATGGTGAAATTGGTGGTTCAGTCTATATATCAGACAATGAACATTCAAATCATTCGAACGAAGAAAATTCAGCTAATGTTCCTCCTAAAGTGAAAGAAAAAATTATTTATTTTCGTTCGCTTGGACAAGCAAAAAAAGAAATCAAGAGAAATTTAATCAAAGAAAATATTCAGCCACCAACTGACAATCAAATTCAACATATTATAAATTCAGTTAGTAAGGACTTAAATAAAAATTGTTCATTGACAGATTTCAAAAAATGGTGCGAAGATAATTCAGAGATTCCAGACGATGAAGACGCGGTTTTCGTTGGGAAATTTGAATATGCTGCCATGCCATCACAAATTTTTCGAGTGTTTTTAACATCAAAACGTTTAATTAAAATCGCAGAAAATGCTCAACATTTTTTGAGTGATGCTACGTACAAGTTAACATATGAAAATTTTCCAATTATTACAGGTGGTACAACTGATCGTAATAAAAGTTTTCATCCGTTCGGATTAGCTATATGTCGTACTGAAAATGAAGATGATTTCGGTTTTTTTTTCAACTCAGTCAAAGAAACACATGAAAAAGTATTTAACAAAACAGTTAATTTTTCAATTTTAATAGCAGATAATGCTGGTGCTATCACAAACGGATTTGCAAAAGTATTCGATTTAAAAACAAGAGTAAATTGTTGGGCTCACGTCAATCGTAATATTGATATTCGTGTAAAATCAATTAGCAAATTACAAGCAGAACGAATTGTCTACGATATAAGCTAAATTCAAAAAATTTTGATGATGAAGATTCGAGTTCGACAAAAGAAAATCCATCAAAAATACCTCGAATTGATTCAATCAAACAAGTCGAAGAAAAGTTTTGTGATAAATGTGGCGCTAAAATGACTAAAAGAAGATATTGGGCTTGCTCAAATAAATGTGGAAAAAAGTAAATTTTTGGGGTAAGTATGCTCTGAATTCGACTAAATTTTTGGGGTTAAAAATAAAAAATAGTTTATTTTTATTAATTTTGGTATTTTTATAATTAATTTGGTGTCGATTATAAAATAAAATTGTCATTTTATTTTTTTAATTTCTTTTTTATTTTTTGGTGTTATCTTAATAAAATAGGGGTAAAAAATTAAAAATTTGCGGTATTTTATTCAAAATTTGGGGTAATAAAACTAAAAAAGTCATTAAAATAGCTCTGGGTAATTTAACAATTTTGTTCATTTAACAGGAGCAGAATATAAAAAATAAAAACTAATCAAGTTTTTAATGTTAAGACGATTTATAAAATAAGAATTTAATGGAAAAGAAATTAAAAAATCAGGTAAGAACCCGAAAAGACCCTTTCTGATAGAACCAATTCACTTTATGAATTCGCATATTCAAAATTTTATTATATTTTTTATTTTATTACCATTTAAAAAGTGTCAAAGATAAAAAAATTGGTACTCTTTCTATTTTCTTTAATTCATTAATTTAATTTTTTTAATTTTCATATTTTGAATACTGAACATAATATTTTATTGATATAAGGAATGATAAATGAAACCGAAAAAAGATATACTAAAAATACAAAAAAATATTATGATATTTAAATTGAAAACAGAAATTAAGGATAAAATTAAATAGTTACGCTTAGAAATTTTATTATTAGAACTAAAAAAAAAAGTAAAAATTATAGAAAATATATTGAGCGAAAGTAGTGACGGTCAAATCTAATCAATTATTTATTCAATTCTAGTATTAATTATTTGCCTTTTGAATATTAAAAAATTATGCCGAATTTTCTTCACATAAAACAAGTTAAATATTTTTTTTCTAATTTACTAATCACTATTTTAAATTGTAAATATATTCGATTAATAATTAAAATTTAAGCATTGTTATTTTGAATTTCTAGTGTAATAAAATTAGATTATTAGAATATATTAATGACTTTTCGCTTTTTTTTTTAATGATATTTTTTTTTCATTTTCTATCGAAAAAAATTAAAAAAAAACATTTTAAAGATCCTTTTGATTAAATTTATTTTAGATGAATAAAATTAATGGGGCTATTTTGTGCGCTTTTGTATTTTTTATCTATGGAATCTTTATTCACGAGCCATTATTCAAAAGAATGTACCAAAAAGATTCAAATGACATTTCATTATCTTCATGTTTATCTCATGTTCCCTCCCCTGATAAATTTCACATTTTTCTAATATGGCGTGGAAATACGTTTTCCCTAATTTACCAAAAAGCCTTTGAAACAGTGGTAAAATTTCATCCAAATGCTGAAATAATGCTTTTTTCAAATGAACTAAAAGAAGACTGGTTTTCCTCCCTGAACAAAAGTGGAAATGTATTCATAGTGCGCTACAATTTAATGCAGCTTGCAAAAGGCAGGAAAGGCTGGAATTTTGCAGAAAAAGCTTTTCGAATTTTAAATGGACAAAATGTAAACAACCTAAAAGTATCAAGTAACCATTTATCCAATTTTCTTCGTCTGTTTTTGCTATATACATTTGGTGGACTTTACCTAGATACTGACATGATAGTCTTAAGGGATTTATCAATTTACAAAAATCATATTGGAGTAGATGACAAAAAAAGTTATATTTGTAGCTCAAATGTTTACTCGGCAAAGGGTGCCAAAAACTTTTCATGTTTATGCAATTGTTTGCTTTCATTTGAAAAAAATCACCCTTTTATTGGCAAAGCATTGGAAACTTTCGAATCACATTGGTCACGACATCAAGGCTATGGTTCTGGTGGAGCTACAATGTTGATAAGTATTATCAAAGATTATCTTGATAAAGTGAATGTAATTCCAAATTATTACTGGATTTGTAATAAGCATTTGAATATAAGATTTAGTGAAGTCTAAAAAAATGATTCAAGAATTAAGGATGTTGTTAAAGATTGTTTTGTTCTTCATTTATATGGAGCTGGTCATTCAAGTATGAGTATTGATAATTTTGAGAAAAAGCTTGCTGGAAGAGTTTGGAATTCTCTTTACTTTGATTAGTTTTTGATTTTATGCTTTGTTGATTTTAGATGACTTTTTTAAATATCAAATTTTTAAAATAATTTAATATTAAACAAGGTCCATTCCCTCCTTCCCCATTACAATTTATTTATAAGCTTAATCAATAAATGTCTACTAATCTATTTTTAGACGAGTTTAATTTTAATTTATAATAAATATGGTTGAATTTTTTGTGTTTGAATTACAAAATGTATCTAATGTTGAAATAACATTGAAAATGTGCGATGTTTCAAATATATTTTTCAGTTTCAAATAAAAAAATAATTTTAAGTTAATATTGCAAGCATTTTCATATATGAAATTAAACTCTTTAGTGAAATTGAATGGGTTTAATTTTTATTTGAAAATTTAAAAAAATGTTGAAAATTCTTTTTGTTTAACTTTTAAATAATTTATTTACATTTTTGCTTATTTGTACCGAGCTATTGCTTCATTGGAATAAAAATATATGAAAATAAAAAATAAATAAAAAGATAAAAAAGATAAATAATTCATTTAGATTTAAATTAATTTAAATCTATCTAGTCGACTAGGTGAATCATAGTCCATAGTTCGCCTATTATGCGAACAATTCTTGTTCTCTGGTTTAGTGAACTATTTGTTTACCTATATTTTTTTCACGTAAAGCTGAACTAAAATAGAATTAAGTGAATAAATCTCAAATTAGGTGAACAAATTTTAATTCATGTGAACAAATTGAATAAAGCTATTTAATATAATTCTCGTTACTGATATAAAAATAAAGAATTGAATGAAAACTTTTTTTTTAATTTAAGGAGCTTTAGAAATAGCATTTAATCTGATCTAGTTGACGTGGTATTAACAATCAACAATCCCAAAAACCCAAATGCGCTCTCTGCTTAAATCTTTGCCTTTAAGCATAAGTAATAAAATTTAAAATTAAAAAATTAATTTTTCACCCTTTAAGTACTTTGGGGAACATATATTCATCTATTTCCAAATTTTGCCTATACTCCACCCAATTTTGATTTTTTTATCAATTTTTTTCTATCTTATTTTTTAATATTGCATTTAGTTTTTTTTCTAAAAAGATGAAAAAAAATCAAAATAGGTGAAAATTTTCTAGATAAAGTGAACTAATAATTCACAAAACCTGAGAAAAAAAATAAGTACTTTACTAATGTTTACATAAATTTAGAAAATATGACAAAAAATTACATATTATTACATTAAATTGTGTAATTTTACGTAAAATGATGAAAAAAAATGTAATGAAGTGTAATTTTTTTTTCCAAAAATTGTTTTATAAAATTCAAATATATTTATTTATTTTCCACTTTTTCCTCTAAAATCCAATTTTTTTTGTCCGTAAGCGTTTTCGGCCAAACTTACTTAAACTGGTGTAATATTACGTAAAATTACGTAATATTACGTGAGCTTACATTTTCTTTCATGCAAGAAATGATGTAATATTACGTAAGCTTACATTTTCTGACGTAAAATTACGTAAAATAACGTAATCTTATCTATTATACAGTTTAACTTTAACACTGTAGTAAGTTTCTGTTGTCATTTTCGAGAAAATAAAAAGTCCAATAAAAAAGCTAATTCAAAATTTGAATTGAGCATAAAAAATTACTCTAGATAACAAATTTTAAAAACTTCCAAAAATTTATTCAGCTAAACTACGGTTTATTGTTTGGGGCCCCTTAAAAAATCATAAAAAAACAATTAAAAGAAAAATAGGGAATAAAAAAGAATTAATTCTAATTTTTTTTTTTGAATTTACAAAAATTTAACTTCAAAATAAAATTAATTGTTGAAATATTTTATAAGGAAGAATTAATAGTTAATGTCAAAAACATAAACCAATCAAGATTACGAAAAAACAACACCAGGTGTTAATCACCAAAATTTTTATAAAAGTGCAATTTTTTTTGATACACTTATTCATAATTATCTGAATTTTTACTGTACACCCATTTTCATGAAATAAAATTTTATCACCTTTAAATTTGGAATGAAAAAGCGTAAAACGGGGGATAATCAAAATGTAGAAATAAAAATGAAGAAAAAAAATATAGAATTTTATTAAACGTAGGATAACAAAAAAAAAAGATTTAGTAATAGAGTCTTTGCACATATTATTCACAATTTGTTCAAGTTGCTCAGCTGCAATGGCTATCCAGATACACCCCAAAGCTGATTATATTTTTGAATAGCGCATAAAAATATCTACTAAAGAATCTATTATAAATAGAATATGTCCTTTTTTTAACATCTCAGATATTAATAGTTTTTAAAAGGAAATTTCCTATTTTTTTTAACTTGATTTTTAATAAAAACTCCTAATGTTTTATTCAAACCAGGATTTTTTTTTGGCTTTTTTTGATGGATGTTGTTTTTAAAAGATACCTTTTCCAGTTAATACTAATAGATAGTAATTTATTCAAATGCTGCTAGAGGTTTTCTAAATTTTTAGATAAAGACTTTTGTTATTTTGAAAAATTTCATTTCATGGTTAATCAACTAAAAAATATTTGATTATAAAGACCATTCACATACTTAAAAAATTTAATGCCTTATGTTTTTAAGTTGATTTTGAGTCTTTTTAAATTAATGTTAAATATTTTAAAGTTAAAAAATTTCTAATTAACTTTATTGTTTAGCATCTTTTATTTTTTAAAAATTTTATCTTTTTTTAAAGAAAGTTATTTTCTTATTTTTATAAAAAAAATAAATAAATTTAAAAGTTTTTATTTTAAAAAATAAAAAAAAATGAATCCTATGTTTGCTATAATCTATTTAATTTCAATGTATCGCACTTTTTTATTTGTTTTTCAAAATTGTATGTAAATTTTCATTAAAAGATGAAAAAATACACCAATTGGCTTATGGCTTAAATAATTTTTTATTGTCTGAATAAATTTTTTCTCAATGATTAGTCAATTTTTTCAGTTATAACCGTTTTCACTAAAATAAGTTTGTTCAGCAAATTTTAAAAAAAAATAAATATTTCAGGATGAAACTAATGAAATTTAAACAAAAAAATACGATTTTTTACTATAACATTTATTTTGTTGCATAGCTGAGTTTTTTAATTTAGTACTGACAAAATTTATGCTATTTTTTTTGTTGACAAAAACCAATAATTTGAAAGATACAAACAATTTTCATCCTCCAACATTGAAACATAAATATCAAAATATCAAAATGATATGACTCAAAAAAATTAATTTTTTTTATATTTGATTATTGGGTTAGACCACATCATCAGGCCGATCTCGCAAAGTAGACGAGTCCAGCCATAGGGACAGCCTTTACCCTCTAAATAATAAAATTTTCATACAAAACCAAGGCTTTGTATTAGGAGCAGCTTTCGCCGACCCATTTATTTTCCTTACTCATTAGATTGCGGCACGATTTAAAACCTAGCAAAAAACTCTGACTTATAAAATAAAATAAACCAAACATTCAAGCTTTTATTTTTTAACTTTAATTCAAATTTTCACTCTCTCTCTCTCTAAAAAGATGTCTCTCTCCAAGAAGAAAAAAAATTAGATAAATTTTATTTAAAATTTTAATTAACAATAAACACTTTGGAAGAACTGGTTAAAAATAAACTGAGGTTTGATTCAAAATTCATCTGAAGAATAGGCGTCACGGCGCCCACTTTTGCCAAAGTCAAAGCTGTTGCAAGCGGGCTTGTAAAACTCTTCTGCAAAAAGGCTCTCATAGCTCTTGGTCCTGTCAATTTTGGCGGCACTCTGCTTAAAAACACTGACTATTTGTCTAAAAACATAATTATCGAAGACACTGCGCGCCGTATTCGACATGTCGAACGGCTCTTCGATCAAAATGTACTTCCATTGGGAATACTTTCCATTTTCACTTTCCAGCATGTCTCTGGGCAGAAAACTTTTGGGTATGGCCTCACCAGTCCGGATTGAAATGACAGCAGTATTCAAAGCTGAATGCAGCATAGAAGTTGAGGAAGCCGGCGAACAGGTCGCCGAGCGACTGGCTATTCTGAGAGGTGAACGTGGGCAAGTCTTCGTTGAGCTTCAGCTCCGAGACATTGATGTCCACGTCGAATTTGTCTGGAAATAATTTTTGAAGAACTGGCAGCACTGGTGGCTTACAAATGTTTTGCAAGTAATAAATGGCCATCAGAGTGAGGGAATAGCTTGATATGGTTTGGCGCGAGGCGTCGTTGATGTTGTGAAAGTTGGCCCAGCGTTTTATGTTCAGCACTAGTGGTCGGACCCGCCAGTCTTGTTCGCTGTAGCAGCGCAGCAAATGTGTGTTGCGAATGCCGATGTGGTTGTTCAAGTTTAGGTCACATTCAATGTTGCTTTAAAGGGCAAGTTTAATTATGGGATTTTGGAACAATGGTGGCTTTGGTTACTTGTGACAGTCTTGGAATTTTATTATAGGCACTTTGGCCGATATCACAATCAAGTTTTTGATAAAAGCTTTAATTTATTTTAGAAATATTTTTTTTTGTTTTAATTAATTTTTACAGGCCTTTCGCAGTCCTTTGGCAATCATTTTCAGCAGATAAACAGCTTCGGTTTTTTGGTTCAGCTTGGGGTTTAATTATATTAGTTTTTTTTTAATTAAATAAATAAAAATTTAATTGATATATACTTCTTCATGTGATATAACTAGACATATGTCCACATCGCTCTGGTTGGTGCCGAAACCGTTCGCACTCGAGCCCACTATGTACACTCCTAAATCTGAAAAAAATTATTTTTTATTTAGTTTTGGGTCAAATTGTGAGTTTAATAAAAATTAAATTTTTTTTTATTTTCAAAGTTAATTTTGTTTAAAATTGTTTTTTTTAAAATTGTAAAAAATTTGAAAAACTATCAAGGGTTAGGTCAAAATTAAAATTAAAAAAATTGATTAAAAAATTAATGTCAAAATGAAATTTATGAAATAGTTTTCTAAAATTTAGCAAGGAATTAAATGGAAATATATTAAATTTTATTAGATTGAACATCAGTTTTATTCAAATTATTTGCAATTATTTTAAAAATTAAAGTTTAACAGTTTTTAACATGTTAAACGTTAGCAAAAAAAATTAATAAAAAATCCATTTATTTAGAAGAATAAATCGAATATTGATAGTAAAAAGACTAATGTTTAGTTTTTGTTAACTTTTTTTTGAATTAATAGAACTTTATTTTGATTTTTATGTTAAAAGTTCAAAATTTTTCAATTTGTTTTTAAATTAAAAAAATAAACTTTACTTTGCTTTAATTTTTTTTGCTCCAAACTTCATCGCCGCATGGCAATTTGAATTTTGAGATCAAGATAAAAATAAAAACCGTAATATTTTTTTTTATAAAAGTGAAAATTAGTTGACATATTATGTTGAAGTTTATTTTCATATATAAAGATTTTAAATACCCCTCCTTATTGAACTTAAATAGGTTTACATTTTTTAATTTATTTTATTAAAACATTTTAAAGACAAAAAAATTTAATGTTTTAAAAATTTAAAATCTTTTAAAGTGGAAAAATAAAATTATTCTAGTTTGAATAAATGAAAATAAAAGTTTCATAAAAAATTTGAATGAATTTCTTCCTGAATTGTTTGAATTATTGATTTTTTTTGTTAAATACATTAGAGATCAATCATTTTGATGTTAATTTAATAATGAACTGTTATTATACATAACATGCCAAGAAATGTTATTTTTTTTTTTTAATTATCGAAATGTTATTAAAATTTGCTCAAAAATTTTCAAAATTTATTTAAATATTATCAAAATTTAAGATCAAAACGGTCATTTAATTCTTAAAATTTGATCTGAAACTTAAATTTGCCAATTAAATGCTATTTGTTAATAAAAGAAATTATTACAAGAAATAAACTAATATTAAAAGAAGTTAGTTATTTTTATTGACATCCCAGTCTTAAATTTTGTGTTAAAAAACAACATAATCGCTTAATTGCAGAACAAAAATATTACTTTTTTTTTTATATAATTTTTTTTACTTAATTAGTGAATAAAATTAAAATAAAGTAATGATTTAATTGAATTAGTGTTTTTTCATCTTTTTTTGTTACATTTTTTTATTTTTTGTTCTTTTCTGAAATAAATATTATAAACTGAATTAGTTAATTGTATATTGATTTTGTTATTTTTTTACTAAATTAGTGAAGATTTTTACTGGATTTGTGGATAGATATTATTTATGCTCCTTTTTTAAATTTAAAATCTTTTGATATCCATTAATATATTATTATTTTTACAATTATTTATTAATGGTATAGACTTTAAAATATCGAAAAGCATTTTTTTTACTCAAAACTTAAATAAGATAAGAGCTGAAATTAAATTAACAGAAGAAAATTTTCGTACTGTAACCAGATTTGGCAAAATGAACGACAAAAAGATCATTTGTTAGGCAAAATAACTATCTAATACTTCTGGAAATTTAAATACACATAAAGCCGATAATTAGTGTAAATTCTTAATCAATTGTGTATCTAGTGGATCTCCTCTTAACAAAAGATTTTATATCTAGTTGGATTGCTAGCAATGTTCCTTGATTCAAAAATTTACTTTAGCTGCCTTTAGTCTAGTTAAAAGACAATAAATAGTGATGGGCCAATACCAGACCTGGTTGGTCTGGTTTGCTTATTTTTTGGCAAACCAAATTGGTTTGCCAAAAAATAAGCAAACCTAATTTGGTAAACCAGAATTTAAGCAAACCAAAATTGGTAAACCAAATTATAAGCAAACCAAAATTAGCAAACCTGGCAAACCAAAAATTGCTAAAATTAAGAAAAAATCCTTACCCTAAATTTTCAAGTAGCTTGTTATTTTGATCAATCCAGTCTAAATTTTGCAATAAATAGCAATTTTTGGCATCAAAATTTTTGGCATTTGACAAAATTTTAGCATACTAATTTTGGGAAACCAAAAAAACCAAGAAAACTCCCATCACTAACAATAAAGCAATTCTAAAGCAATTAATTAACTTAATAGTAAATAATTAAATTTTTTCCATTGATACAAAGTGATTTGATGTTTTTCATGAAATCAAAAGTGTTGATAAACTTTGAAAAAATTTGGAAAAAAAAATTATTAAAAATAATTTAAAAAATTAAATAAATTACGATGTATTAGTATATTTTTTCATCGATTATTTTCGATAAAATATTCTAATTTTCATCGATGAATTTCGATGAAATGGTTCCTAACTCATTAATGATTCATCTATCAATTTTCATCGATTAATCATCGTTTTTTTTGTGACTGGGTGGTTTTTTAAGCATATCTTATGAACGGAAAATGATAAAAATATGATTTTAGGATCATTAGAGAGCTAAAAATGTCTAAATTATGACTTTTTTTTTTTTTTCAAAAAAATTTTTTTAGGCCTAGGACATTGAGCTCAAAGAATAGCATGTATGTTTTTGGCCCGAGAAAATTCCAAGTATACACAAGTAGAAACCAATACCAAAAAAAATAACAAGAAGAGCTAGTTAAAAAGTGAGTAAAATTTCTGCCTTCTCCGATAATCCTTTCACATTTCTGTATAACTTTGAAATTTCCCCAAAACAATATAAAAAATATAGAAACAAATTAACTGTTTAAAATGTTTTTTTTAATTGAATAGCTATTCTTATACTTTATAAATCAGTAACTTAAATAATTTGTCTTAGCTTTTTTATTTTTTTTTATTATTTTATTTTTTTTAAGTCGCCTATGAGGTGCAGTAATTATATAAATAAATACTTTATCATCCAATTAAATGAAGATATACAGTGGTGATTTGACACTAGGGTTTTTACCTTTTTTTACGTAAAATTACGTAAAATTACGTAAATTTACCACTTTTTACGTAAATTTTTGTAATTTTACACTTGTAAGGACTGGTAAATTTACGTAAATTTACGCAATTTTACGAAATTTTACGATAATTTTCGAAAAAACTGGTAAAAACAAAAGGGCCAATTCAAAATTCAAATTTTTGAAAAAAATGTCTGTTTTTTTCCAAAAATCGAAAATTTAAGAAGGTTTTTTTTTACAACGATTTTAAAAATAACTATTTTTTAAACTAATTTATGAAAAAAAAAACTTTCCTAAATTTTCGATTTTTGGAAAAAACAGACATTTTTTTCAAAAATTTTGAATTTTGAATTGGCCCTTTTGTTTTTACCAGTTTTTTCGAAAATTATCGTAAAATTTCGTAAAATTGCGTAAATTTACGTGAAATTTACCAGTCCTTACAAGTGTAAAATTACGAAAATTTACGTAAAAAGTGGTAAATTTACGTAATTTTACGTAAAAAAAGGTAAAAACCCTAGTGTCAAATCACCACTGTATATTTATAAATTTGAATTTAAAGCTTTATAATTCTTGTTTGATCTTAATTTATTAATAAGAGGCAAATAATTTTCCATATTTAAAATAACAATTTAAATAGCTTAATTTGGTTCTAAAATATCAATTTTGTAACTCAGTTATAATTGTTAAATAAAACCCTCAACAAAAAATCATATCAATTTAAATTTTTATAATAATTTTTTCATCTATGTTTTATTTACTTTAGTTGCAATTATATATTTTTTTTCGATCTTTATTTTTCTATCATTTGATAGTTCACCAGAAAAAAAATTCCAAGACTAAAAAGTCAAAGTCATAAAAATTCCAAATACCCTAATTTTTTTTTAAAAGACCCCAACTATTTATGTTCATTATAATAAAAAAAAAAACTTGAAAAAAAATTTAATTTTGAATTTAAATTTAAAATAAGAAAAAAAAATTTACATGGAAAAACCTGTTTAAACATGTGATAGAGAGCTTCCTTGAGTTGAATTTTGCGTCTGAAGCAATCATGACTTTGTACATTTGCATTAAAGTAATCAAACATGGCTTTGGTGCACTTAAAAATAAATTTTAACATTGGTCAAAGCGAACACTGCGAGCATAAACCTTTGAATAATGGTCGAGAATTGACGCACTGTTGCTGGCCAAGTGACTGAACGAGCCGGCACACGCGCTCAGACTAGTGCCAGGCTGTGCACAGGACGGCTCGTTTCTGAACCGCTTGGAACTTTTCGCCTCCACTCTGTCCACACCATTTCTGGCATCAAAATTGTTCGGAGTCCTTTTCATTTTCTAAAATTCATAATAAAAAAATTTGGAAAAATTTTTTTTTTTAATTAACATGCCATCTAGTCAAAATGTCAACTTAATTTTGCACATCAATTCTGAATTGGAAAAGAAAAGAAATAATTTCACAGTTTATAAACATATTTATATATATGCGTGTGTTGGAAAAAATTTTATTTTTTTTTTGGTTGGGATTAAATAAAATAGAAAATTTTTTGTTTCTTCTTAGACTTAAAATGGCGCTTCAATCGAATGCGGCGCTGCTAGACGAGCTAATGGGCAAGAATAGAAATGTTGCGCCGGGCGCGTCTGTCAACCAGGTCAAGTTCACAGATGACGAAGTGTGCAAGTATTATCTAGTTGAATTTTGTCCGCATGATTTATTTGTAAATACACGTGCTGATTTAGGACCTTGTACAAAGATACATGACGACGAGCTCAAAAAGCAGTACCTGAAGAGCAGTCGGTTTGGCCGCCTCGGCTACGAGGAAGAGTACGAGCGCTTCTTGCGTAGCCTGCTAAACGAGGTGGAGCGCAAGATAAGACGCGGCAATGAGCGTCTTCAACTCACACAGGTGGAGTCCACACCCGACAAAGTAAGACGCTTCATTATCTACTTTTAGTTTCTATTTCAGCTTTAAAGAAAATTAATAAGTTTTGTTAAGTTATTTCTTCATTTTCAGCTGGTACATTTTGTGTTAAAGAAAAAGAAATTTTTTTTGAAATTTTATTAATTTTTTTTTTTAATTTAAAACTGAAGTAAGACACAAAAAATTTTTTTAAAATCTTTTTTTCAAAAAAATTCTTAAAACCTAAATTTTAAGACACAAAAAAAATTTTAAAATTTTAATTTAAATTTTAAACTTTTTTTTAAAAAAATTTCTTAAAACTGAATTTTTAGACACAAAAAAATTTTTTTAAATTTTTTAATTTCAATTTTAAAACTTTTATTTTTTTTATAAAAAAATCTTAAAACAGAATCTTAATACACGATTTACGATTTTTTTTATTTGACATCTTGAAGTAAATAGTCATTTCAAATTTCAATTCAAAAAGTTTATCTTTAGATATCAAAATGAATCTTTAAATTTCGTTAGATAATTTTAATTTAACATGCTTTACATGTTATTTTTTGTCATTGTAATTTGTCATTGTAATTCAGATTAAGGAGCCAGGCATTTTTCCATCTTTTCTTTTCATTCTTCCCCTTTGTTCTCGTCTGAATTTTTTCTTGAACATCTTATAATTAAAGCTAGAAAATTGGTCTCGATAATTACTTAGTTTGCATTTTTTAAGATAATAACGCATCTTTAGGTGAATGTCTTCTAGTTCTTTGTCCCACCAAAAATTACGTTTTGCTTTACTGTTTTTTTGAAATACTTTTTCAGATAGTTTTCCTGTGACTTCGATCATTTCACTGTGAATATCATTTAGTACTTCAGTAATGATTATTTTAGAGTTTTCTTTGTTAATCCTTTCAAGTTTTTCATTGAGATTTAGTATGTTAAGTCTATTCTCCAAGCTTAATTTGTACTCATATTGTATGATAAGATTATCCCAGTCCATCTTCAGATAGTTTGCCTTATGGTTAATATTTTCAATATTGTTGATATTTTTCGGCTTATTTTGAATAATTATTTCACTACAAATAGGAAGATGGTCACTCATATTCATGACGCACGGTTCAAGAATTTTAATGTTAACAGTTATGTAGTTTTAAAAAATTAAATGATTAAAAAAATTTTTTCTCAACCCATTGATAAAATCGATTTTTTAAATCAAAAATTTTAAACTGATTTTTTGTAGAGTTTATTTTATAAAACTGAATTTCAAGACACAAAAAAAACAAAAGCTCAATAATTTTCGAGTCCAAAAAAAAATAGGTGAAAATTTTATTTATTTGTTTACTGTACCGAGTTTTTTTTTTAATGAAAAAAAAATACTTTTTTTGGTATCTTGTTCCGCAATATGTACCAGGTGACACAAGATTTTTCAAAAAACTTTAATTTTATCATTTTTTTTCACTTTAAATCCACCAAGCCTTATTACTACTCGTGATAAAAAAAACTAATCAAAATTGTATTTTTTTAATTTTAAATTCTTTTTAAAATCTAACTAATAACATTTAACATTTAAATTATTTAAACTGATTTGAAAATTAACGCTAAAATCTTAAGATAAAGTCTTCAAATTGAAATGATCATCAACTTCACGATGCCAAAAAAAGGATTTGAGGGTGTTTTGAATTTCGAAATACAAATGAACAAAAATTCTTTATTTTTTGATAAATTAAAAATAAAGTTTAAAAAAAATATTAGAAAAAATACAACATCATATATTGTTGCACCTTTTTTTTCCAAAAATATTTTTTTTTTTTGTAAATCAAATCAATAATCAATTCAAATTATTATTATTAATTAATCTGCAGCAAGCCAGTGGCTCGCGGAGCTGGTAGCCAGCTATAGCAGATAAGTTTGTCTCCGATTGTCTGGTCGGGTTCCTGTTTTGTATTTGTCGTACTCTACCTTGAATTGCCAAATAGTTGTTACGTTCTTGACTTGGTCAGGTAGTTCATTCCAAAATGGTATTGCTCTGTTTGTGAAGAAGGTATTTCTTGGTAGACAGTTTCTCACAAATTGCCTGTAAAACTTGTGTTTTGTGCCACGAATAGAGCCAGCTGGTCCTTCTTCCACACTATCTGACAGTACCAGATGATTCTATTAATATTATTGTTGCATTTTAAGAATTGTATCATGTCGAATCGATCTTCAGCACTTGGCAAATTTAAAACTTAGAGTTTTTCTTCGTAACTTTTGTTCCTTAATTCCCGAACGCTTTTGGTGGCTCTTCGTTGAACTTTCCCAAGTTTTTTTATGTCCTGTTTCTGTGGCATTTGTGATTTCTCAGTTTTTTCTGTCCTCCTGTTTCTTGTGGGGTCTCCATGCTGTGACCGCGTATTCAATTAGAGTTGAATTTTTAGTATAATTTAATATCCTAAATTTTTCAATTTTCTGAGTTTTGCAGATTTATTGCATAGTTTTGCAGAATTAGTTTATTGGTGCTACAAAGGATGTATCAGCTGCTTCAATTTAAAGAACATGTTATGGTCATTCAAAACTTAAGCTTTGACACTTTTAATATTTTGTTTTTGACTTTTGTACCAAAATTCACAATGACCAGATTATTTAAGTAATGCCATGTCTAAATGAATCAATTAATGAATAAACTTAAGGACAACATAAAGTAATTACACCAGTGTCTAAATTTGAATACAGAATTTTTAAATAAAAAAAAAAACAAAAAAATAAAAAAATATCCAAATTGTGTGACTGTTATTATTAGCTATTTGTTTTCTGTTCGAGCACACGCTCCTTCAGATAACAAAAAAAAATAAATTAGGATAAAATAAAATAATTAAAACAGTTAAAAAAAATTTAAATTAAAAGTAAATTACTTTTTCATTTATCATTGAAAGGATGAAATACAAAAATAATAATGGGTCTTATTTTTCGTGCTATAATAATTTAATTGTTTGCTATAAAAAAAAATTATGCTATAAGAATATTATTTTTATTTTATTATTTTCTGCTATAATTCTTTATTTTTCAAGTATAATAAAAATACAAATGATATAAAAATAAAAAAAATAAAAAAAAAAAACAAAGAAAAAAAGATCAACTATTTTCTTTTTGGTCTTTTATGAGTATTAGACCCGGTTGATTGATCTTTTGGTTTATTTTTTGAGCCAGCTGGTCTTCCTCTTTTTAATTTATCAATTAATTCAAAATTGAAACCAAAATTCACTAATTAGTTAATACTCAATTAATATATTGTCATTACATATAATTTTATAGCATCGGTATTTTTATTTTATATCACAGATATTATTTATTATATAAAATTATTTATTTAAAATTTAACTTTAATCTAATTTTACATTTTGGTTAAAATTTATTTAGTTTCAAAAATGTTTTTCTTGTGGCTGAAAGGAAGGACTAAGCTTCCATTCCAATCAGCCAAGGCTTTGCCGAACTATATTTTAAATAAATAAATAAATTATTTATTATATCAGATTGTGTCAATTATATATCAATTTTATTTTTTAGTTTATATCATTTACGTTAATTTTTATATCATTTTATTTTTTTTTATTATAGCAAAGAATTAAAATATTATAGCACGAAAAAATATAAGTCAATAATAATTAAACAGATATTTAGTTAATAAAAAGATGGAGTTGGGAGAATAAAAAAAACAAAAAATATTGATAAGATCGTAAGTGTCAGAAAATTTCTGTAAAATTAGGTAAAAAATTTTCAAATTTGTGCGACTGTGAATAAAAATCGTTTTCTAACTAAAAAAGATTCACCCAATCGCCGACAAAATGAAAATTATTGTACATTTTAATATTTTTACATTTTTACATTTTTACATTTTTGAGAGAGAAAATAAAAATCTCAAAAAAAAAATTTTTTCATTAAGAAAAGTAATAATAAATTCGCAATTAATTAAAAGGGATTTTCAAAAAATTATCCTTGATTTTTACATTTAAATTTTTTTAATTTTTTGATTTTGAGATTTTTTTTCTCTCTCTCAAAAATGTAAAAATGTAAAAATATTAAAATGTACAATAATTTTCATTTTGCCGGCGATTGGGTGAATCTTTTTTAGTTAGAAAACGATTTTTATTCACAGTCGCACAAATTTGAAAATTTTTTACCTAATTTTACAGAAATTTTCTGACACTTACGATCTTATCAATATTTTTTGTTTTTTTTTTTCTCCCAGCTCCATCTTTTTATTCACTAAATATCTCTTTAATTATTATTTTTGTAAATCATCATTTAACTGATAAATGAAATATAATTTACGTTTAATTTAAATTTTTTTTTAACTGTTTTAATTATTTTATTTTATCCTAATTTATTTTTTTTTGTTATCTGAAGGAGCGTGTGCTCGAACAGAAAACAAATAGTTAATAATAACAGTCACACAATTTGGATTTTTTTTTATTTTTTTGTTTTTTTTTTTATTTAAAAATTCTGTATTCAAATTTAGACACTGGTCTAATTACTTTATGTTGTATTTCAGTTTATTCATTAATTGATTCATTTAGACATGGCATTACTTAAATAATCTGGACATTGTGAATTTTGGTACAAAAGTCAAAAACAAAATATTAAAAGTGTCAAAGCTAAAGTTTTGAAAGACCATAACATGTTCTTTAAATTGAAGCAGCTGATACATCCATTGTAGCACCAAAAAATTTTAAGTCATTGACTTGAGTTAAAAAAAAAAAAATTTAAGTCAGTGACTTAAGTTAAAAAAAAAAAAAATTTTAAGTCATTGACTTGACTTAAAAAAAAAAAATTTTAAGTCATTGACTTGAGTTAAAAAAAAAAAAAATTAAGTCATTGACTTGACTTAAAAAAAAAAAAATTTAAGTCATTGACTTGAGTTAAAAAAAAAAAAAAATTTTAAGTCATTGACTTGGCTTAAAAAAAAAAATTTTAAGTCATTGAATTGACATAAAAAAAAAAAAATTTAAGTCATTGACTTGAGTTAAAAACAACTCTGTGTCTGTGTGCTTTTTCTAATTTGCAATAAAATTTAATCACAGTGACTAACCTTTTGTCTTAGAGACACCCGCTTGATTCGAAGCGAGAGCGCGCAGCGGAGCTCAAGGAAAAAATAAACGCTTTGATCAAAGAAGCGGAGAGTCTTGGCGAAGAGGGCCGCATAGAAGAAGCGCAGCGCACTCTGGACAAATGCGAGGTGTTCAAAAGCGAGTACAAAGGCCTCGAGATGGTAAGTCCCTATTGTCTAGTCCCATCGATCTAACTGTCTTTTCAGCAGCTGGACCTGGCGTTCAACAATGCCGACAACAAACAAATGGAAGTGTGCAACATCTGCGGCTCGTTTCTGATCATAAACGACGCCCAGTCCCGGATCGAAGAGCACAACATGGGCAAGCAGCATCAGGGCTATGCGAAGCTGCGCGCCGCTTGGGAGGAGATCAGAAAAAAGCGGCTGGAAGAGCTGGAGAAGCGGGAGAAGGAGAGGGAGATGCGCGAAAAAGAGAGAGAGAGGGAGCGCGACAGGCACCAGAGGCATAGGCGCGACAGGCGCAGCAGCAGGTCACCAGCGGGCCGCCAGTCCGCCAAGAGGAACGGCTCGGAACGCGACAGACGCCCCGACCACCGCTCCAAGAGAACTAGGTCCAGGTCTAGAAGCAAGGAGCGCAAGATGCTCAAGGCCGAGAACGGCTCCGATGAACACAAGAGCAAACAGATTGAGAAAGAGACTGACGAGTTTTTGAGCCTGGTCGACAATCTTGTTCAGAAGGTGCCCAGAGATGAGGAAAAGGAAGAGGGCGAAGCCGACGATGATTAATTAGATAGACTAAAAAGTGTAAACTAAAAAACTCTTTTAAAAAAAAACAAATAAAATGATTTAATTTTTTGTTAGTTCTAAAAAAATCCAAAAAAAAAAATCAATAAATATGTAATAAAAAGAAGATGATGATAAAATAAATGTTTGATCTCTCTACTACGCCATCACTACTGTTTTAGGTAAAAAAATTATTTTTTGTTCTGGTTGAAAATGAGTTGTTTTTTTTATTTATTTGTTTACTAAAAAAAAAATAAAATTCAAAGATCAAAGGCATCAAATCCTTTGATGCGAACTGTTTTCACTTTACTCTTTGACCAATTGTTTTCTACATTTTTACAGGTAATTAAAATTAAAGCTAAATTTTGTCACTTGTGTTGAGAAATTTTGAAATTTTTTTTGCCATTTTTAGCAATCTAATTAATTTAATTGAGATTGAATTTTTTGAAAATTTGCTAATTTTTTTTTTTTTAAATTGAAATAAATTTTTTAACTATGAGGCTAAGAGTTGCTTTGCAAAATGTATCAGCTTATTTTAGTCTCTGCAAATTTCTTAATTTTTTATGGATTTGCAGAATTTCAGAGCTAATACTAGGACAAACTAAATTTTACTTTTGTAAAAATTTCTAAAAAAAAAGTTAAGTGAATTTTAGTTTTGGAAAGATTAAAAAATTTTTAATCACAAAAATTTTTTAATCAATGTTTTTATTTTTTAATTTTTTTTATCTCATTTAATCTCCACAAAATTGATGCTAGCCTTTCAGTATTTTTAGTCATTGTGAATTTTGGAACAAAATATAAGAATAAAGATTTTAAATTGAAATAAATTTTCTACCATGAGTCTAAGAATTTTTCTGCGAAATGTATCAGCTTATTCAAATTTTGAATCAGCTTATTTTAGTATCTGCAATAACTCTGCAAATTTCTTAATTTTTTATTGATTTGCAGAATTTCAGAGCTCATACAAAGACTAAATAAATTTGACCTTCGTAAAAATTTCAAAAAAAAAAGTTAAGTGAATTTTAGTTTTAGAAAAATTAAAAAATTTTTAATCACAAAAATTTTTTAATCAATGTTTTTATTTTTTAATTTTTTTTATCTCATTTAATCTCCACAAAATTGATGCTAGCCTTTCAGTATTTTTAGGCATTTTAAATTTCGGAACAAAAAACAAGAATAAAATTGCAGAGTATAAATTTTGGTGATAAAAAAAATTTCGCCAGAATTTAGGTATAGCCTAAAATAAAATAGATAATTTAGACTTAAAATAATATTAAAAATTCTATTTTAAATTGAAATAAATTTTTTACTATGAGTCTAAGAATTGTTATGCAAAATTCTGCAACTTTGAATCACTCAATTTTAGTCTCTGCAATAACTCTGCTAATACACTTAGTTCTTTTCATAATTGCAGAGTTTTTGCAGAGCGTAAATTTTTGTGACACAAATTTTGTATCAACTGATAAATTTTGAAGAAAAATTTTTTTGACTCAAAGTAAAAATTTCATTTCAATTTAAAGTTTTTTTTTTGTTCCAAAATTCACAGTGCCAAAATTGGGGCTTAAAATTAGATATTTATTTTCCATTTCAAATTTTATTATAGAGAAATTTTTGAAACAATGAATTCTCATAATTTGTATTTCTTTAATTATTTGATTATTTAATCTATTGCAAAAAATGTCACCATAATTTAAGTTTAATCTAAAATAAAATTTTTAATTTCTATTTTATTTTTTATAATATCAAATCAATAGGCTTACCAAAATTTTAAATAGAAAGTTTGCATCAGCTGATTCATTTTTAGAAAGATCTAAAGAAATAAAGTTATTTAAATTTTTAATTTTTGCTCATGTTTAAAATTAAATGAATGACAGAATTAAAGTTTAATATTGAAATTTAGCTTTTTAAAATTTTTTTCTATATTTTATTAATTTTTTCAAAACGATTTCAAACTAAATGAAAAAATAAAAAAAAAAAAGATAAAAAATAAAATAAATAAAAATTTAAGTAAAAATGTAAAAAAAAAATTTAGATCAAAATTACTAAAATTTTTAAATTTAGAATATTAACTGAACAACATAAACAAGTAGCTCTGAGTTATAACTGCACTCAGTCCTATTGTATGATTATAATGGAAAATATTTGGTAAATATTAATAATCATCTAATTGTGAACAAATTTTATATGGTATTGTGAATTTTCAAATACAAATTGAACAAAATTTATTCATTTTTTGATATAATTCAAATTAAAGTTAATTGAAAAATATTAGAAAAAATTATTGCAGCTTTTTTACCCAAAATATTATTTCAGGCTAAAAAGTTGCAACAAAGTATGTTGCACTATGTTACAGTATTTTTCTAATATTTTTTATAACTTTAATTTAAATTTATCAAAGTCTGAAGAATTTTTGAATTTTGGTATTTCAAATTCAAATACCTTTTTTATAGAAAAGTCTTTTTTAATATTTGTCACTCAAAATTTAAAAAGAAAAGTTTACTTTTAAATAAAATAAAAAATAAACTCTCGGAGAGTTTATTTTTATAATTCCAAACAAAATTTGTAATAGAAAATTCTAAGACTACATTTTATGTGGGTTTATCAAAAAAAATTTTAAATAATTTTTTTTTTCATATAAAAAAAAATTTCAAACAGTTTAATTTTTTCTTGTAATTTTTAATTCTTAGTTTTGCAATAATATATTTTTTAAAAAAATTAGAAAAAAATTCTTTAGGCTAATTTTTTCATAATTTATTTCAAATTTAAATTTGAATTTCATTTTGAAATTTTTTTGGTACATGATTTCTAAATTAATTCTGAATTGAAGCATTCTAAATTTTTTTTTGAAATCACCTTCTTTTTCATTTTGATAAGGTATATTTTATTTACAATTAGGGTTTATTTTAATGTAGATAAATTTAAAAAATAAAATTTTAATAAATGTAATGTAATAAATTTTTTTAATCGACACGTTTATAATAATGGAAAAAAATTGAATTTATTCATTTAACATTTCCAAATCTGCTTATCTGAAAACAGAATAATACCAAGAATTCATTGGGGGGGGGGGTACTAACACTTTCAACCCTAATTTATTTAACAATATTTTACCCTGATATTTCTTACATGGACCTTTTGAAGTGTCAATAAATCAAATAGTGATGTTATTTGGATTGACGTTTTTCAAAATTTGTTTAAATTTCATCCAAATTTTAGACAATTTTATTTAAATATTGAATTCAAACAGAAATAAATTTAACTTGGAATAACAAATAAATTTTTATTTGATTCCAAAGTTTGAATAAATGAAAGATTCAATAACTAAAACCGAATAAAAAAAATTTAAATAAGGAAACAAATTAATTATATATTTGAATTTTAAAATCGAATTAATTTAAAAAGAAAAAAACGAATCGAATAAAAAATTGTCTAATAAATATTTTTTAAAAATTTGAATACAATACACTATTAACTCTCTTGAATTACCATAATTTTGTCTAATTTGTCAGGCGACAATCTGTTGCGTCTCTCCTAAAGAGTTACCTGTATGTGAAAAAAGCTGTTCGGCCGGAAATGATGTAGCTGGAATACAAAAAAGATGTTGCACAACATGATAAAGAATAGGATAAGACTTATGGTTCTGTTGCCAATACTCGAGTGGCTGAACATTCTTTGAAGGCTCAGAATTATACCGTACAGTTTCTAAATCTCTTTGGTCCATTTTTTTAAAATCTTTACTTGAAACTTTTATCAATATTACTATCAAATAACTGTAAAGTAGTCCTGAGCTTTTTTTTTTCACTTGTGACTGGTGCATTTTGTGACGGAACTGGTACTAAATTTGATTTTAATTCATTAGAAAAATTGGAATAAATATCTATTGTTGTTTTTTTAGCAATGATCATAAATTTTTTCCTATTTTCAGCACTAAAACGAGTAAAATTTTTGGTTCGAATATCTAAAAATGTAGAAGTTATATAAAAATTATTCTCATAAATTTTGTACTTTTGCGAATTTAAACAAATAATAAATCACTTTTTTAAATTACAAAAATTTTTTTTGTGCATTTTGTCATATTTTTAGCCAAATTGTACATTTGATTTCTTTTTTAACTGATTGTTTTCAAATCAAAAAATAATTTGTCTTTTAAATTTGGATCATATTTTATTTGAATAATTAACTTAATTTAAAAAAAAATTTAGTTTCTAATTAAGATATTTAAAAATTCGAATTTTTGGTTTAAGTAAAATAATTCTTCGAATCTGATTTATCCGAATAAAAATTGATCAAATAACATCACTAAAATCAAATAAATTGAAAATTTTTGAACTTAAATTTTCATTTTTTTTAAATAAAATAAAAAATTCATATGAAAGACCTATAAAAGGAAAAAAAATGTTTTTTAAAAAATTTAGTCTTTGGCGACGCCTGATATTATATGATTTAATCAGACTCTGAAAATAGAGAATATTTTGAAAGACTCAAAGATTATTTGAGTTATTGGCAACAATAATTAACAATGTTGATAAATATTCGATATAAGTGAAAATTTTTTAAATAGTCAAAATAATAAAAATTATCAAAAAATGAATAATAATTAAAATTTAATTTTTTTTCAATTAAATATTTTCTCTGAATATCATATTAATAAATTTATGGTCATTAAGGCTAAATAAAAAATTCAACAAAAATTTTCTTATTCTTATATAAATTTTTATATATTTTTATTAAATTGAAAATTCAAAGGAGTAAATTCCTTTGAGTAAAAAAAATAAAAAAAAAGCTTTTGTAAGCA
Organism: Brachionus asplanchnoidis; assembly: GCA_025491095.1. NCBI lineage: Eukaryota > Metazoa > Rotifera > Eurotatoria > Ploima > Brachionidae > Brachionus > Brachionus asplanchnoidis. The sequence goes on along the minus strand of JAILYF010000028.1, from coordinate 757,723 downwards.
ATAAAAACAAATAATTTTTGATTGTAGAAATGAGACCATTGACCGAAGAGGAGACAAAAAATTTTTTTGAAAAACTGACCAAATACATTGGAGACAATGTAAAACTACTCTTGGACAGATCGGACGGCTTGTACTGCTTCAGATTGCATAGAGACAGAGTGTATTATTGCAAAGAAGAAATAATGAAAAAAGCTGCCCACTTTCCAAGAAAAGAACTGATCAGTTTTGGCACATGTTTTGGAAAATTTTCAAAAACCAAAAAATTCCGCTTAAACGTCACCGCTTTAGACTTTCTGGCACCATATGCCAAACACAAAATTTGGGTAAAGCCTAGCGCTGAGCAGCAATTTCTGTACGGTCATCATGTAATGAAATCCGGACTGGGACGCATCACTGACGACACTACCCAATATCAGGGAGTTGTTGTTTACTCCATGTCAGATGTTCCTCTTGGCTTCGGAGCCAGTGCCAGATCTACAGCAGAGTGTAGACATGCTGATCCGATGAGCATTGTTGCTTTTCACCAGGCAGATATCGGCGAATATTTGCGCTCTGAAGCAAATCTTATATAATTTTAAATAAAAAAAAATAAAAAATATATTTTTTTTTATTTTAATTTAAAAAAATTAATTTAATGAAATAGAAAAATTTTATTGATAGTTTGGATGAGGACCACATTTTGGGGTTCCAACTATTTCTTTGGTATCAGTTGATGATTGATAGTTAATGCTCAAGTCACATGATCGGAACTGAAAATAAAAAAAATTGAATCTTAATTCAATTTAGATAGAAAAAATAAAAAATAATTTTTTTTTTATTTTTAGTATAAATAAAAATAATAATAATAATAAAAAAATTGAATTTTTATTCAATTAAGATAGAAAAAATTAAAAAATATATTTTTTTTATTTTAATTTAAAAAAATTAATTTAATGAAATAGAAAAATTTTATTGATAGTTTGGATGAGGACCACATTTTGGGGTTCCAACTATTTCTTTGGTATCAGTTGATGATTGATAATTAATGCTCAAGTCACATGATCGGAACTGAAAATAAAAAAAATTGAATCTTAATTCAATTTAGATAGAAAAAATAAAAAATAATTTTTTTTTTATTTTTAGTATAAATAAAAATAATAATAATAATAAAAAAATTGAATTTTTATTCAATTAAGATAGAAAAAATTAAAAAATATATTTTTTTTATTTTAATTTAAAAAAATTAATTTAATGAAATAGAAAAATTTTATTGATAGTTTGGATGAGGACCACATTTTGGGGTTCCAACTATTTCTTTGGTATCAGTTGATGATTGATAATTAATGCTCAAGTCACATGATCGGAACTAGAAATAAAAAAAATTGAATTTTTATTCAATTAAGAAAGAAAAAATAAAATTTATTTACCAAATATTTGTAGTCCAAATCTTGGACCAGAAGATCAAGGGCAAAATGGTAGTTGTTGTTTGTTACTTGAAGATTTCTGACAGTCAAGACAGTGTATTGACCTTGGATTTGGGTGTATGGGGCCATTTTTGGAGCAGCCCATCTGGCCAAATCTTGAACATCCTCAGTAATGGCGAACTTGGCCAAGGACAGCAACTAAAAGACTAAGACAAATGGCTACAGATTTGAACATTTTATGATTTGATTCACTTTGTTTTTTTAAATTTAATCAAAAAAAAATTTCCTTTAAATATTCGAAGCTGGATCAAACTGGAAACCAAAACAAATGTTGGTTACAAAATCAATGTATGTCTCAAAAATGAGATTTCTTATCAAGGTTTTTATTAATCATTTGTTCAATTTATCTGTATTTCAATCAATTTTTTTAAACTATTAATTTAAGAATTTTAGATGCTTATAATATTCGTATTTTATGTTAGTGGATGATGTATTAAAGACAGGAGTGAGCCTAAACCACTTTATCATGCGGGAACAAAAAAATCACATGGTGAATTTTACATGATTAGAAAAGCGATTTTAATTTTAGTTTTTTTATGAAATATTTTATTATTTTTAAAGGTTAAAGCTTCATTGACATCATAAAAAATGCTTAATAAAATATTTAAAAAAATTTTTCTTATTTATTTTTTAAATTAAAAGATATGGAAAAAATCAAAAATTTTAATTTTGGATATTTATTTTAAAAATAAATCCAAAAATATCAACAATTTGAAAATGAGACAGCTCTTACGACCAGAGTGTTTTTTTTTTAATATTTGAAATTTTTTGTTAAAATCGAATTAAAGATGACAATTAAAAAATTCTAGCTTGATCGCTTAATGAAAAAACAATTTTAAAGCCCCTTAAAACAAAAATTAGGAGTTGTTGCTGTATTAGATTTATTTAAATAAAAAAATAGAATATTGTCAATTTGATGATATAGATCACAAATTTTACTTAAAAAATTAATCTGGTAAATATTATGAACAAATAAATAAAAAAAATATTCAATAAATTAATAAATTAAAAAAATTCAATCATAATTTTTGCATTAAATTTTGAAAATTTTCAATTTTGATTAATTTTTTGAGAAAATAAGGTAAAATGTAAAACGGCCAAAAAACAGTTGAAAATTCAAAATTTTAGACGATTTTTTTGAAAATTTGAATTTTCTCACTTTTTTAACTAAAGTTTTCAAAAAAGCAATTTTACGTAAATTTACGTAAATTAAAATTTCGTAAAATTTCATTTATTTACCAGGTAAAATTTGGTAAATTTCTGTAAATTTTCGTAAAAAAAAGTAAAAAAATGTAATTATTTTATTAAAATTTTTTTTTTAAAGTTGTATTTAGTTTATTTTAAAATTTTTTTAAGTGATTTGACCATTCTCCATTCTTTTCAATCACTATATCAATTACCTTTAATACTTGATTTGAGTTTAAAAAAATGAAAGTTATGAAAATACCTTTTTTAAATGGTTTATATAAGACCGGCATTTGTTGGACCTAGACTTTTTGGAAATCAAAAATCGCCTCAAATGCTTCTTTTTCCATTTGATCCCCTTTTTTCTTAGTGAATCCTTTAACTCATTTCAAACAATTTCAATTGAGTTAAGGTCTGGAGACTTTGGAGGAGACCTTTTCTTTTAAAAATATTCCTTAGCTATTTTTTATTGTTATTTTTTTATAAAAAACAAGTTTATGCTGTTTCTTTTCAAAAAATCACAGCAAAGATCTGATTTGTGCTTTGGAACATTGTCTTGATGCAATTTAAAATTAAATGAATTATTTTCAGACACAAATGGGAGTTACGATTTTTACGTAAATTTACGTAAAAATTGGTAAAAATGAAAATGCCAAAAAAAAAGCTCGATTTTTTGAATTTTTTATTATTTTCTAATAAATTTTGAAAGAATTAGTTTCTATTCATTAAATCAAATTTTACCAAAAGTGACTTTTTTTAACTTTTTTTTATTAATTCTTACGTAAATTTATGTAAAAAAAAGTAAAATATGGTAAAAAAAAGTAACTTTTGAAAGAAAATTAGTAGATTTAATTTTTTCTAATAAACTAGGAGTCCGACCATCCCCCATTTTTGTCTAACACTATATCAATTACCTATAAAACAAAAAATAACACATATTTAATCTATTAAATTTTAAGAATTGTGGTTGTGTTGAATTGTGGTTTTTCAAATAATATGTAGTTTTTGAAGGCAAATTGAGTTTGAGATCAAGTACAAAAGATCAAAATATAAATTGTAATATTTTTTTTTGTACAATAAGGAAAAAATAAATGTTTTCCGAAGCAATAACCATGACATGTCACGTCAAGTTTATTTTCATAGTTACAATTTTAAATGTCCCTTTTTGTTGAACTTTAAAAGTTTTAAATGTTTTTAATTTTTTAATTGAATTTAATGAAAACTTACTTTTAAAGACAATAAAATTAACTGTTTTAATATTTAAAATTTATTAAAGTAGAAAAATGAAATTATTTCAGTTTGAATGAATGGATATAAAAGTTTTGAATTTGAATTTGTGAATTAACTTAACCTGAAATTAATTAAATTACTGATTGTTTTTGTTAAATAAATTAGAGATCAATCATTTTGAGGTTTATTTGGTAATGAACAATTATTAGACATAACATGTCTAGTAATGTTTAGTATTTGTTTTTTAAAAAATATCAAAATCAATAAATTAATAAAGTTTTAAAATTTTAAATGAACGTTTCGATTCTAAAATTTGATCTGAAACTTTAATTTGTGACCGGAGTGCTTTTGTGGCAGTGTGACAAAATATAGAAAGACAAAATGTAGAAAACGATTTTTTATTGGATAATATAGAATATATCTGTAAAAAAAAAATGTAGAATTTACCTGAAACAAAAAAATGTAGAATTTACCTGAAACAAAAAAATGTAGAATTTACCTGAAACAAAAAAATGTAGAATTTACCTGAAACAAAAAAAAATGTAGAAAAAAAAACAGTCTAATTAATTTTATTTCAATTTTTTTCTTTGTCAATTAGTAAATTATTTCCTAAACCTTCTAAAAATTCTTCAATATTCTCACTTTTATAATCTGTCACTAATCGTAGAATTCTCAAATTAGTCTCATGTTTGTCTTTTTTTTGTTTAAATTGATCACCGTTTTTAATTCTAAGCTTATAGTATTTTATAATTAAAATTTTCTATATTTTTTTACATATAGTACTATTCTATATTTTGTCTTTCTATATTTTGTCATGTCTATATTTTGTCTTTCTATATTTTGTCATGTCTATATTTTGTCTTTCTATATTTTGGAGAAAATTCTACATTTTGTCTTTCTATATTTTGTGTTCCTCCCACTTTTGTTTACCAACTGAATCAAATCATTCTTATCTGTAAATCCATTATCTTTTTCAATTCGCTTTAGATTGTTAGTACTTTATTTCTTGTACATTGAGTATGAAGCTCAATGCTTGATTTTTTACCAAATTCATCAAATTATTAATAAATTTTACAAAAAATTCCTATTTTTTTTATTTATTAATTTTGATCCAATTAACGTCAATTGAAAATATTAATGATTAAAAAAAATTAATTCTTATAAAAAATAGAAAATTTGTCTAATTATAAATTAATAAATTATTTCTTGCTATTATTTTGTTATTAAATTAATGCATCAGAGGCAAATGAATATTAGTAGTAGTTCTAAAATTTAAAAAACTAAAATAGCCTGAATTAAATTCCATCTTTATTTTTCCAACCAAGATCACATTGAATTCTTATTTCAGAGCCCTTCGAAAAAAAATTTTCTTGCCTCAAATAATATTTTTATATCCATCATAAATGTGTCAAAATTAAGAAAGATAAAAATTTAAAATTTTATTTTTATTTTAATTTAATAAGAATACTAGACCAGTTTTATTAAAGTAAATTAGTCAAACTAAAATAATGTTCAGTATTGCAGCTATATTTGCATTGATTCAACCATATTTGATTTACCAATGTATCCTCTATTGCCAGGTAATTAAAAAAGTAATTAAAGACTGCCATCTCAAAACTCGATTTTAAAAATGTTTGCTTAATAAAATATTGAACCAAATATTCACGAAATAATCTTTAAAATACCTGTAAATCATTTAAATATGAATTTTTGGTTCCGGCCATTGATGTTATGGAATTATGGGAAAAAAACATGTCAAAAAATAAATGCTGCAAATGAACCAGCGAGCAGTGACTCTCGACAGAAAAGTACCTAAGTCCATCTAAATTTTCAAAATGCTTCTCATCAAGGCTAAACAAAAAATTTGTCTTTCTAAAATTTAATTTTAAAAATTCCAAATTGCTCAAATTTCTAAAGCATCCTTGGTCCAAAGATTCAATGTCTCTAATTTCCAGTGCTTGCAAATTTTGAAAACTTTGTTCAACAATACAAACATTGAGACACCTCAAGACCAACATTTTCAACTCTGGTAAAAATATGTTCTTTAAACAAACACTTGATTGAATTGGTTCAGCTGAGCTCAAGTCCAGAAATTCCAAATGGCGCAATTGGAATAAAAAATCACATCTGATCACGCGATTATTTTTAATTGTCAAAAATTTGAGCTTTTCCTGGTTGACAACTGTCACTTTATCCATTTTTCTCAATTTATTCGATGCTAAATTCAGCAGTTCCAATCTTTGAAGTTGTCGGAAGCAATTTGGGTGCAGGGTTTCGAGTAAATTTTCACTCAAGTCCAAGCGCTCAAGCTTACTTAGTCCATCAAAAAAAAATTCGCTGATTTTTTTTATTTTATTTTTTGAAATATTAAGTATTTTTAGATTATTCAAATTTAAGAAGCATTTGTCCGAAATGGTACCAATTTGATTATTGTCCAAATTTAGTTCTATTAAATTTGTGAGCGGAATAAAAGTGTCACCGTAAATTTGGCTAATATTGGTGTAATTAACCTCCAATTTTTTAAGATTATTCAAACCATTGAAAACATTGTCATCCAAGCCTTTAATGTAGTTCAAAACTAATGACTCCAAGTTGATTAAATATTTAAAAGCTCCATTATTCAGGTATCCATTAAAATTCAGTCTTAGCTCCTTTAAGTTGCTTAGACTTTTATAAAAGTCAAAGCAGGGAATTTTCTTCACTGAATTTATAACAAGATAAAAATAATTTATTGATGAACATTTAGTGAATTTGTCAATGATGTCCAAACTCTTGGTATTTAAATTTTTCCAGTAATTAATACTTAAATTCAAAAGTCTATTTTTTTCTAGTTTGGTAAAGTCGATCACTGCCGAATCATGATTATACTCAACATTACTCTTCAACATACATGCAATCAAATAATTCTAAGATAAGAGAAAAAAAATTTTTTTAAAAAAAATATAATTTTTTTCCAGATAAATTAAATTTTTTTTTTAATAAAAATTTGGACAAAAAATTTAAATTATCTGCTTTGAGTTAAAAATACTTCTAATGAGCTGAATTTTTTTTCCTGTAATATATAATAATTTTGGTCGAATAAACTTTTTCTAGAAAATTTTAAATTAATAAAAAAATTTTGATTTAACAAAAAAAATTACTCTAATTCCGAAATAATTTGCTTGTCAATTAATTGATTGATAATGATTAAATAACCAATTTTGTTTTTGTTTTGGGTCCATTTTTGAGTTTTATTTGTTTGTGAATTGATAATTGTTGTATTTGGTATATAGAAGCAAAATTTGTATGGACCTATTGGGAAGTTTTTTAAGTCAAAGTCTCTCAATTGTTCAACAGTGGATAAAAGTTTTTGTTCAATATTATTTGAATAAATAATATTCATGTTGACATCTTTGATGTGATAAGTGATTTGTTTGGCCACATCATCAAAAAACGATATCAAAAAATCTTTGGAAAGCATCTGGCAAAGATCCATTAAACCATTCAAAATTATTTTTTTTTAAAGAATATTTTGGTTTTCATTTTTTAAAGAGTACAAAATTAAACTTTTAGAAAAAAATCTTTGGACCATGACGCTCAAAATTTAAAAGTCGATGTAATCCTTAAAAAATATCTGACAAATTGACCTTTTACTGGTATTTTTTAGTTGTCTTTTCATAGGAAATATCAACAGAAATTGGAAATATTTTGAAATGGGAAATCCCATTTAAATAAAATTTAATTTATTCCTTAGAAATTTTATAAAATTAATAAAATAAAAATCGTTGATTATTAAAATTAATTAAGTAAAAGATAATTTTAAAAATAATTAGCCCCAAAAATAATTTATTGCTAAAATTAAATAATTTTTTTAAATATTATATTATCACATTTTTAAACAGTTTAAATAGATTAAATTGGAATAATTATTCAATGTGCAAATGGGGCGAAAACTTTTTAAAAATTATGATTTTGCTACTAAAATAAATTTTTTTTAAGAGAAACTTGTTACAATTTTGTATTTTTCGAACAAATTATTTATTTTTTTATATTTTTTTTAAGCAAAGTAAAGGAGATTGTTTCAACAACTTATAAAAAGGTATATTAAATTTATTATGGAAAATTCTAAAATTTTTGGCTAAAAAAATTAATTCGTTTAATTATGCTTTGTTTTACTTATTTTTTAAATTTTTTTGGCCAAATTTAGCTTTAATTTTTGTCAATGAAGTAAATGGAATTTCAGTTTTTTGTTTTTGTCTTTAAAAATTCAAAAAAAATGCAAAATTTTCAATATAAATTATAAATTTTATCTTTCATCATATTTATAAAAAAAAATCCCATATTTATCTTTAATATCGATAATTTATCTTTAAAAAAAATGTTTTTATAATTAACTTTTCTACCTAAAATATGGTAAAAAACTTTATATCATGTAAAATGTGGTATTATAAAAAAAATTTTCTAAAGATAAAATATCGATTTTAAAGATAAATTAGGGTTACTTTTAATGGAAAATAAAATTTTAAATTTATATCAAAAATATTGCAGTTTTTTATAAAATTTATTTTTAATTTGTAAACGGAAAAAATAAAAAAAGAAATTTCATTAACTTATTTTTTTAAGAGTACCCAAAAGTTTTTGTTCATTCTAGAAGCTAGTTTATAAAAAAGTCGGTCTCGCCAAACTTTGTCGATAATTGATGCTTTTTCAGCATCGAGTGTCGCGATTCTGATTGCCGATCCTTTATAAACATATTTATTTATTATTTCTTTAGCCAAAAAAAAGCGTGATTACATGAGGTTTTTTTTCTGAAACCAAATTGGTTTTTACTAATTTTATAGAGGTCTGGAGAGCTATATAAAATTTGTTTTTCTAGAAATTGAGCTAAATAGTTTGCAGTTTTTATAAGAGTATATGATAGTGAGTTACATGAGAGGCTTTACATTCATTTATTATTTTTTCTTAGTCGTCAATTTTGAATGTTAGTTTTAGTTCAGGGAGTATTGGGGTATTTAATAAAGATGAGACTTGGTTTGAATGTAAATTTGTTCATTAGATAAATAGGTTTCAGAGTCACTAAAGATGTTCTTAAAGTGAGAGAGAAGTGTGTCAGTCTTGACTTCAACTTTTTTTTCAACTGAACGTTTTTTATTAGAGTTCCTAATAAATCGACAGAATTTGTTTTTGTTTTTTAGGTAAAAAGACTTTTGGATATTTTCCTGATTTATAGTAATCTATCGCCAGTTTTTTCTATCGCCAAAAATGTAATGCCAATTATTTTATTGCCATTTTCTTAAATAAGAATCAATCGCCAAAAATAAAAATAAAGATCTAATGCCATTTTTTTAAATAAGAATCAATCGCCAAAAATAAAAATAAAGATCTAATGCCATTTTCTTATATAAGAGCCGATTGCCGAAAAAAAATTGAACAATTACTTTTGATTAATTTATAATTATCTTCAAAAAAAACAAACTTGACTCAACTATCTTGCAAACATAACCGTTTAACGGAAACGGAATATTGTTATACAAAAAAAAATTATCTAGGTTACTTAACTCAGTTTCGGCACTTTGAATCAATTGAAAATGTGATATTTATTTTTAAAAATTGTTGAAATATTCTAAAAATAACTAAGTAATGATAAATAAAATTTTTTTCAATTAGTTCTTTTTTTTTAATCTGGGATTTTTTTTTTGCTTTAAATTCCTATTTTAAAATTGGCATTAAAAAAACTGGCGATAGTTTCTTAATTTATTTTTGGCGATAGAATTTTTTGGCGATAGATTCCTGGCGATAAAAAAAATGGAAATAAAATAAACTGGCAATAGATTCCTTATTACCATTTTCCTGCTCTTTTAGTCCATTTAAGTAAATACTATGACGTTGAAGTCTTCTCAGTTATTTTCTTAGTGATTTTCTTTGTTCAATAAGCGCTGATGATTTGTCATGTTCAATTAGGTCTCTAAGTTGGACCATTTTTGTTTTAATAAGCTTCATTTCATCAGTAAATTTTGTCTTTTTTCTGTTTGGAAAAGAAGTTTTGTCCTTGTACAGTTGATTTTGTAAGTAAATAGTATCATTAGATGCCTTGGAAAAAGAATCGGTGAAAGAGGTGTAGAATGATTCAATTGTAAGCTGGGGATCAAATATCTTTGTTTTGTCCAGATTTAAGAATCTGGAACAATTTTTTGAGAGATACTGGTTAACTTTGTTAGCAAAAAATTCAGATATGTGAATTGAATTATACTATACAAAACTATTTATTGAATTAAAAAATTAACAATAAAGATTTTTCTTAATTGATTTAGTCGTAGTAAAATGATAATTATCAGGCCATCTGCAATCATAAATGCTAAAAATAATTTCATCAATAATCGTATTTTTAACTCTGAGGTGATTTGAAAAATAATCTCTCAAAGAATTCTCAACATTAATCTAAATAATAGTCAAAAAATAATTTATCAAATGGATGTTTTGTCAGAAAATAACCTCTGTCACATGCAATTTGGAGGAGATGATTCCTGTGGTGGATGTTGTGGCATCAAATGAATAAAACATTTGGTTGAAAACGTTCTCCAAATGAAAAAGGCAACAATGGCTCTCGATGGCAAAGTATTTCAATCCAGTGACATTTTCAAAATGCATCTTGTTTAACTTAGACAAAAAATTTGTCTTTTTAAAATTCAATTTTAGATAGTCTAAATTTTTAAATTCTTAAAGCATCCCTCTTCCATTTGCTTGATGCCGTGAATTTCCAGTGCTTGCAAATGCTGCAGATTTGCATCAAACAAAAAAACATTTTGACACTGCATGACCAACATTTTTAATTGTGGAAAAAAAATACTTTGAAGACAAAGATTTGACTGGATATTTTCATTCTCACTCAAGTTTAAAAATTGTAAACTTTGTAATTGAAGCAAAAAGTCTAATCTTGTAACATTATTATTTTTAAAAGACAATAATTTAAGTTTTTCCTGGTAGATAAATGTCGATTGATCAATTGTTTTAAGTTTGTTAGAATTTAAATTTAGTGTTTCCAATTTGTTCAGTTGTTTTAGTGCATTAAGCTCAATGGTCTCGAGTGAATTTTTGCTCAAGTCCAAATGTTGAAGTCCAGCTAATCCGTCCAAAGTATGCTCGCATATTTTTCTAATTTTATTTTTTGTCAAAATGAGTTTGTTTAAATTTGCCAAATTGGTAAAAAACCTTTCCGGAATATTTTCAATTTTATTGTTTTCTAAATTTAATTCGACCAGTTTTTTGGTACACAAAAATAAATCAGCATCCAATTTTTTTATCTGACTGTAGCTAATTTCCAATTGTTTAAGATTTTCCAACCCATTGAAAACATTTGATTCTGTGCCTTTTATATACTTTAGAGTCAAAGAGCTTATGTTTTCCAATTGTTTAAAAATTCCATTTGTTAAATATCCAGAAAAGTAGAATTTTAGCTCAGTTAAACTCTGCAGACTTGCGTAAACATCCAAAGATGGTATTTTTATTGTGGAATCAATGCATTTCAGATCTAATCGAAGAGACTTTATTGATGAGCAGTTGATAAAATTTTCTATAACATCAAAACTTTTGCTATTCAAATTTTTCCAGCAACTAATCTCAAAACTAATTGAAGAATCTTGCTCAACATTTGATATGTTTATCACTGGCATCCATAAATTTCTATTAATTTTGGTCAATAAAACGCAAGCAATTAAATAGTTCTTTAATTAAAAAATTAAATTTTTTTGAAAATTCCGGCAAAAATTTACTTCTAATGAATTAAAATTTTTTTCTTTTAGAAATATACAATCTTTGTTAATACATTTGCTTGATAAGTAAAATAAAAATAATTTTTATTTAAGAAAAAAAAATAGTTTCTTAACTTACATTAATTCGGAAACAATATTTTCATCGATCAATTGATCAATAATTACAAGATTACCAATAGTGTTATTCTTGAAGTCCGAATTTTTAGTATTAAAAATATTTATTCTGTCACGTGTCATCAATTTGGTATTTGGTAAAAAGTAGCAAAATTTGTAGTGTCCCTGTGAGCAGTTTGTAATGTCAAAGTCCCTCAATTGTTCAACAGTGGACAAAAGTATTTGTTCAATAATAATGTTAGAATGACAATAACAGGAAAGATCCTTGATAACTTTTTTAAATTGATTTTTGATTTGCTGGACCACGTTGTCAAAAAAAGATATGAAAAATTTTTCCGGAAGCATTTTAAACTGGATATTTGAAAAGTATTGAAATTTTGGCTTTAAAAAAAATTAAATTTAAATCTTTGAAAGAACACCAAATTTAGCTTTTAGAAATAAATAATTGGACCATGACGGTCTTAAATCGAAATTTTTTTAAACTTTAATTAAAGAAAAAATTCTGAAAAATCTTATTTATTTTTAAACATTTGAAAAATGTTTATTTTAAAAGATATTTTAAGGTTTAGATTTGCATTTTTTGTTCTCTTAAAAAGAATGATGAATGTTTTTAAAAGAAATGTGGCCTAAAATTTAAAAATAATTTTTAATAGATAATATGAACAAAATATTAACGAAACTAAATAAAGAGACCAGATCTGTCGTTTTTTAAATAAATATTAAAAATCAAAAGAGACAAATTTTATTATTCTATTACAAATAAACAAATAGATTATTAATGATGGCAATATATATTTTTTTTTTTAATTAAAATAATCTTAATTAATTTTTTAATCAATTATGAATAAAATATTGTTTTATTAATTATAGCTTTGTTGAAAGAATAGACACTCAAGCAATTTCTAGAAAAAGATAAAGACCAAAAAGAAAGAAAAAGGCGAAATTATAAATTATAAAAAGAAAAAATTATATATCATACATATATGTTTTTTGTCTCTAAAAAACTATTCTTACATAATTTTTAGTTTTTACTGTCTTTTTCAAAAATTATTTTTTTTAATTATCTTTTTTTCTACTTCATCCAGAAATCTGGGATCAGAGTTAAGTTGCATTTTTCTTTAATTCTTTTTGGTATTGAAAGTATTGTTAGAAATTTTGTAATACCTGTTTAAACAAAATCATTAAATTTTTTAAATTTTTATCAATATTTTAAAAGTGAATTTTAAAATATATGGAAAGGGTAAAAATTTGATTTGAAAAAAGTTTGGTTTTGCCTATGAGAGAAACTAGATTTAAAAAATTCAACTTCTTCTTGATTTATTTAGTATAATTATCATTTAATTAAAATTTAACTCCAATAAAGAGTTTTTGTTTATTTGTTTAATTCTGCGAAAAATTTAGTTCTAATCAATAAATTCATTTAAAGACGGAAATTCCGCTTTCTAGTTTGTAGTTTACGTAATTAATATTTTTTTTAGATTTTTTTTGCAGATTTTTTTTTAGAATTCCAATTTCCGAGTTACTAATTGAGATAAATGGTTCCCTTCAATTAAAAAAGTGTTCCCCACAAATTTAAAACTTTTCACCACAAACCAAAATCTTTTTTACACAAATCACTTCAAAACACAATTTTTTGTGCTAAATTAAAAAAAAAAAGTAATTTTTACATATTTAACCAAATAACTGGTTAACACACATTTTTGGTGGTGATAAAAAATTCAGTAAAATTTTATGTATAGTTTATTCAAAAAGTGTTTAAAAAACTATATTTAAAAAAATTAAATTATAATCTATTTTAAGGAAAACCAATTTCCAGCTAATTTTGGACAAACTTTTTCAGGTTTATTAACAATTATTTTCGTCGTTTTCAAGTTGCTAATGTAGGGCTTACTGGTTACAAATTTATTATTTTATACAATTTTATATTTAATTATATTTTAGTGGCAGCTTTGAAAAGATATTAAAAAAAATTTTAAAAGTTGTTTTATTTTTTGTGTGAACAGTTTTGAAAATTAATAATAAAATTTGTGCTCAGAAGTTTATTTATATGTGGATAGCAGTTTTTATACAGATTGATGTGATTAAGTAGATTAATAGTAATTCAAAAAATTAGTCATTAATAAGAAATAAATAAAAAATAAATTAAATAATGGTTCAATAGTATAAATTACTAAGAGATGAGTAATTACATAAATAGGTACAATTGATCAAGAAAAAAGATGTAAAAATTTTTACTCTGGCTGTTCGGGATAGAGCTTATTTTTTCCATTCATCAAGTGATAAGTGGAACAAATGAATTTTAATTTCAGATTTAAGAAATATTTTCTGATAAAGACTTAATTTGTTAAATTCTTTTAAATATGCTTTTAAATTTAGATTTATAAAACAGCAATAAGCTTTGAATATCTATCTTGAAAAATTTAAAGTTTGACAATTTCAAAGTTTAATTTTATTTGATAAAATAATTCAAAAGAACTAATTATTATTTCTAATTTAAAAAAAAACAATTTAATGCAAATACGATGGTTTAAAACAGAGTTGTTTAAAAGTCCCAAAATAAAGTTCAAGTCATTAAAAAAAAATAAAAGTTTTTGATTCGGGCTTTTGAAAAAAAAAATAACTTGGAATTGACTGATGTTTTTTAAACAACTCTGGTTTAAACGAAGACTGTAATCATTCAGCGATCCCCCGGTTTTGTCAAATTATTTTAATAAAAAAAATTGTTTTTTAATCTCAAATTACTGTTCAAAGACAATAAATTAAAGGACTTGTTTCTTTATATAAAACAGATTCTTTTATGGTATATTTGAAAATATCAATTTCCTGAACATCTTCCGAAAGATTTTTTCATTATAAATTGATTAATTTTTTTTTTATTCCTTTTATTTTAAAATAATACATTAATTAATTAACAATTAATTAAATTTTAAATTTTTTTATATATATATATATTATTATTAAACTTTTGAGCCTCATAGACTCATGTACAATAAATAGATTTAGATTTGAAAAATTGTAAAAAGAAAAAAAAACATCAATATAGAAAAAATTCAAAAATTTAAAAAATAAAATAAGTATAAAAAACACTAGATATTTAATTTTCTTATAAATCCATACCTTAAATCTTTCTTATTCAAAAAAAATATAACAAGACCCTCAGATTTTTTAGATATATTTGACTAAATTATTATGATTTTTTCATATCGCACACCAGTTTTGATGTACTCAAAATTTAATTTAAATTTGTTTAATGTTAAATATTAATAATAATAATACTAATAATAATAAATAGGCTACGGCAAGCATTCTTGCGGAGTACGTCTTACTAGGAAGACATCTATGGTAGCTAGATGCATTGAAATCTAGTTACAAAAACAAAATTATTAATAGTTTTCTATTTCATTATAAGTACAATCTGTAAATTATAGAAAGAAAATTAAAAAATATTATTTTCTCTATTTTTACTTTTTTTTCTTTTCCTTCTATTTTATATAATAAATGAATTCGATCTACCCTGTAAATTTGTTGACACTAGTCTCTTCGATTGAATTGAAAAAAAGAAGTTTGAAAAGGAAAAATTTTATTATTTAAAAAAATTAATCGATTTGGTAATTTTAAAAAATGGAGATTGGTCAAATCACTTAAAAATAATTAATTTCATTTTTATTTTATTAAAATAAAAATTAAGTAAAAAAAATTCAAAAATTCACCGTTTTTTTCTTTATTTACAGTGCTGCTATGATTACTGTATTTAAGTAAAATCTGGTAAAAATTTGAATCGCTAAAAGAAAAAAATAATTGTTGTGAATTTTTTATTTATTTTTTTAATTTCTCCTCAAATAAATAAATAAATTGATTAATTAATGAAAATAATAAAAATATTGCCAAATATCTATTAATTCAAGGAAGAATTAAAAAAGGACTTAAAATTTATTTTTTTTAATTAAAGTCCAAGTCCGGACTTTCACGTAAAGTCACCAAAATTTATGTAAATTCTCGTATATAAATTTAGGACTTTTATACAAAACAAATTGAAGTTTGAGATCAAGATCAAAAGATCAAAATATAAATTGTTCATATTTTTTTTAATAATAGAGAAAAAATAATTTTTTTCCTAAGCAAAAACTTGACATGTCATGTCAAGGTTATTTTTATATTAAAAAATTTAAAATGTTGCTTTTTATTGAACTTTAGTTGGTTTAAGTATTTCAATTGATTTTAATGAAAACTTACTTTTAAAGACGAAAAAATTTACTGTTTTAAAATTTATAATTTGTTTAAGTGAAAAAATAAAATTATTTTTGCTTGAATGAATGAATATAAAAGTTATTTAAATTAGAATTATTTAAATTATTGATTGTTTTTGTTAAATGAATAAGAGATCCATCATTTTGATGTTAATTTGATAATGACTAGTAATGTTAAAAATTATAAATCAATATATTTATTAAGTTTTACAATTTTAAATGATCGCTTTGATCTTTATATTTTATCTGAAACTTCCATTTGCCTAAAACAACTCTGGTAAAGATTAGCTAGACAAAGCAATACTGTAAATTGAAATTTATTCAAAACATCCTTGAAAAACATTTTTCAAAGTAACTTTAATTTTCACAAAAAAAAGAAGCGAAAAAAAAATTCCTTTAAAAAAAATTTAAAAAATTTAAAAAAATTAAAAAACTTTTACAACATATTTTATTATTATTTAATAATTAATATATTCAAACATTGGAATTGAAACTTTTTACCATCTTTGCAGCTAATTATTGACGCAGAAGATTTTCAAAAAAAAAATTTACAATCATTTTTAAAAATAATTTATTAAAAAAAAAATTTTTCTTCAAAAATTGGCTTAAATTTAAAATTTAAAAATTTCATACGAAAAAAAAAATCTTTATATTTGATCTGAAACTTCCATTTGCCTAAAACAACTCTGGTAAAGATTAGCTAGACAAAGCAATACTGTAAATTGAAATTTATTCAAAACATCCTTGAAAAACATTTTTCAAATCAACTTTAATTTTCACAAAAAAAAGAAACGAAAAAAAATTCCTTTAGAAAAAATTTAAAAAAATTAAAAAACTTTTACAACATATTTTATTATTATTTAATATATTCAAACATTGGAATTGACACTTTTTAACACCTGTGGAGCTAATTATTGATGCAGAAGATTTTCAAAAAAAAAAATTTACTATCATTTTTAAATAATTTATTAAAAAAAAATTTTTCTTCAAAAATTGGCTCAAGTTAAAATTTAAAAATTTCATACAAAGAAAAAAAAAAAACAAAATGTACACAATTGACTCAAAATTCACCGAACTAATAGACTGTTTGACATCACACTAAATTTGAGATTCTAACAAATTCGAATCAAACTCGAATCTTTGAATTGCTTGTCTTGAGTGAAGGAATTGTTTTTGTTTGAATAGTTCGGTGAATTGGACTCAGTTGAGGATGACGAACACGATGTGAGAATAAATGGAGAATCAGAAGCTGACCCAGGCCTTGAGTCAATGCACACAACTGGTTGTGTTTCATAACAATTGAGCAGTTTCTTTTTGACTGCGACAGTGGGCCTGAAGTTTCTACTCTTGAAAAAATCCACAAGTCCCTTGTCACCATCGGTCTCATTTTTTTCAATCAACTTGTAGTTATTTTTGATTATATAAAAAGTGATGAGACAAGTCAAGATGCAGGTTGGAAAAAAGGTGAACAAAAATGTGATGAATATTGAGCTGAATTTGGTGGTCTGGTGCAGCACTGGACTCTTTTTGTCTGCCACAATGAAGTCATAGTGAGAAATTAAACACTTTTTTTGCTCATAGCCCAGTTTGGTCAGCGCACATCCATTCACTGTCCACGCACAGTCCGGGTCTTCTGACATCACACAGTTGGTGCATGTGTTCCAGCTCTGGCAAAAATATTCAATATTAACTTTTTTTATTTGACTTTGGCCGATCACAGTGATGAGCCCATCGGACACTTTTATGTCCACCACCGACTCGTTGCTGAATATTGGCACATCGGACAAAATAATTGGTCGTGTGTGTCCTTTTACATTAGATGGTTTGTTGATCACTTTGAGCAGGCGACCACTCTCTGTTCCAATGTACACAATGTGGTCTTTGGCTCTGGAATCGATGGCAATTGAAGTGAATTTGGTGTTTTTGAGTGCCAGAAAAGCTCTTCTGTTCAAGCTCTCGTCCATTTCGAATTTGGAATGGCGGCTTATGTTTTTTGTATAGGTGTTTATTTGGGTTGGGGTTAATTTTTTGTAGTCAGCACAGGAACTGAGTGGTTTGCGTGGACTCTTGTCTTGGTCATTTTTGAACAAACCAGACATGGATCTTTTCACTGAGCTCAATTCAAACATGCACACTGCAGAGTCGATTTCATTAGACCTTTAATTAAAGTTTTTTTTTAAAAATATGGAAAAATTTTTGCCAAATAAATTGGTCCTATGAATAGATTCAAAGAAAAAAATTAGAAAAATATTTTGTCAATTATTTTATTTCAGTATTTTTTTTAATCATAGTTTTTTTTTTAAGTCAATTCTCAAATTTATATTTGTTTTTATTTTTATTTTTGAAATAAAAAATTTTACTTAAAACTTTTATTTAAAAATGAAGTCATTTATCAAAAATTAAATTTTTTGGAGTTCAAATCAGTTACATAGATATTTTCTGACGGGAAGGGAAAAAAATTAATTTGAGAATTCACTTAAAAAAAAAAGAAAAACTAATATCAAAAAAATTAGTTTTGTGAATTTCAAATACAAATAGAACAAAAATTCTTAATTTTTTTATTTAATAGAAATTAAATTTAATTAAAAATACTGCAACAAAGAGCACCATACTTTGTTGCACTTTTTTAGCCTAAAATGAAATTTTAATTTTCTTTTTTTTTAAGTATATCAAATCAATAATCATTTATTACATGAGAAAAATTATTTTTGGTAAAAAAGGCGCAACAAAGTATGTTGCACTATGTTGCTGTATTTTTTCTGATTTTTTTATCACATTTAATTTTAATTTATTAAAATGTGAAAAATTTTTTTTAAATTTGAATTTGAAATTCACTATACCAAAAAATATAAATTGACGTAAAATGATGACAAAAAGATTTTCTAAAATAAAAAAAAAGAAAAAAATATCTATCATTTATTTTTTTCTTTTATAATTTTTTGCTCTATTTTTCTTAATATTTAAGTCAATTTTAAAATTTAATATAAATAAACAAAGAATCTCAAAAGAAGTCAAAATTGACTTGGATTTTGAATGATAATTTAAAATTAATATAAATTCGGTTAATTGATGAAACAGTAGCAGCTTAAGATTTTATCGGATCAATTAAAAAAATTAGCTTTGGCAATTTTTATGGAGATTTATTCTTTTTTGTCTATTTTATCTTAATTTCTGATTGCATCACTAAAAATACGGAGCCAAAAAAATCATTTTCCGTACTTTTCCTAGTAAGTTTTATTTGTATTTAATTTTATCTGTAAACAATTTAAATTGAAAAAATTTAATTTGAAAAAAAATTTTTGAAATCAAGAATTTATTTAATAATATTAATTCAAATGGTCCTGAACAATAATTATTTAGC
This sequence comes from Brachionus asplanchnoidis, assembly GCA_025491095.1. Classification (NCBI taxonomy): domain Eukaryota; kingdom Metazoa; phylum Rotifera; class Eurotatoria; order Ploima; family Brachionidae; genus Brachionus; species Brachionus asplanchnoidis. The sequence continues at coordinate 738,375 of JAILYF010000028.1, read as the reverse complement.
GAATGTGATGACAATGAAGTGGGAGAAGCTTAATAAATACTTTTTAGGTTTATTTTAACAAAATAAATATATTTATACTAGACATTTAAACTTTTTAAATGATTTATAGAATCAAATTAAAATTTTACAATTTATCAATTTAGATAAATAATTTTTTTTTTGATCAAAGCTGAAACCTAAAGGGAAAAAAAGACTATCGCTTGAACTGCAATTCAATCAGCCTTTTTTGTTTGTTTTTTGAACTAAATCTGAAATTTGAGTGTTAATAATTATTATTAAATAGAATTAGAATTTTTGACAATTTTTTAATCAGGAAAATAAGATCAATAAATACTTAGATGAATTAGAACAATGATTTTAAAATTAAAAACATGGAAGAAGTCTTGTTCAGTCTTTTTAAAGTACAGTAATAAATAGACTTATTTTATTTTGTTTAAGCCATTTGTTTTTCTTAAATATTATGTAGATAGCTTTTTTTTATGAGAAAGCTTGTTGGATTTTTAATTATTTTTTATTGAATTTATTAAAGTAAAATATCAAATTTAGAACTCTTAGTAATTAATTAATTTTTAGGGCTTGTCAATTTTATGACCCGCTGATCACATTTTGTACTTGAAAATTTTGATATATTAAATTAATGATCAAATGGTTCTGAAATTAAGTGGAAAAAAAATATAACAATTTTTGAAATAAGAAATTTTTTGTGCCAAAATTTAATCTAGCGACGAAATAAAAAAAATCCACGAAAAGCCTCTATTTTATAAAGCTTTTCAGGAAAAATTATCCTTCAGTAAAATCTGTAGTAAATTAAAATTAATTTTCCTTTTTTTAGATTAATTTATAATTTATTTAAATGTCATGATCTTTTAACTATTCAACATAAAAATTATTAAATATGCAAAATTTAAACAATTAAAATAAGGTAAAATCTTCTCTCAAAATTAATTATCACTAATTTTTAAAAAAGTTTATAAAATTATTTAAAATTCAGGATTTTATTTTTTTAAACTGCTTACAAACACATAAATTTGCTTTTTATTAAATCTTGACGAAAAATTGACACAACAAATTTGAAAAAAAAGTCAATTAAATAATAAGAAAAATGTGAAATTTTTTTAAAAAATATATTGTAATTGTAAATTTTTAGAATAAGTAAATTTTAATATTTTTTTAATTTACGCAAGATTTAGTAAATAATGATAAAAAAAAATAATATATTATTTTTGTTCATAACTTCCAAGTAAATTCTAATTTATTTTATATTTATTTTATTTTTTTAGATTCACATTTTATATGTTTTCTTAATCTCCCTCCAAAATATTAATAGATAACAGTAGTATTGAGTCTAGGAAAAAAATTTCCAGCTCACTAAAATTTTTAAAAATAAATAATTACCTTCTTGCGCTGAAAACAGCATAAAACACTTGGTCCGTTTGTCCAGTATTTTGGTTCATAACCTCAATAGGTCTAGTGACTTGTTCTATTCAACAAAAAAAAATAAAAAATTTTCTCATTATTTTTCCAAAAAGATAAACTCACGTATTTCAGTGTATTTTGTATGTGCCATCTCGGCATAATCAGGCAAATAGCAATTGATGTTAGTTTTTTTAAAAGACACAAAACGCTTCAACAAATCATTGGCATTTTTGCCATCATCCTCAGCGCAAACTTCTCCCACATAGGACTCAAAAGTCTTGTAAAAAATCTCCTTCTGGTGCACAATTTCCGATTCGGAAAAAAAAGTGTACACTTTATCCTCAAAGCCAAAAGCTGTTCGAAAATTAGGACCTAAAAACAGAAAAAAAATGCCACCACTCAATCCAACTTGTATTCCGAAAGCCTACCCTTGATGGCGCCTGATGGCAGTCTGACCACATCTCTGAAAACAACATCGGTGCCATTGAAATCATAGTCCTGTTTAAACATGTCCCATACCTGGGTTGTAGAGTGAAAAAAATAGACCGAATTGAGAAAAGAAAATGGTGCTATGTTGTTTGTTTTGGCTTTGTTTTTGAATTGGATCAACTGATTTGGTGAAAGAGTTGGTATGAGGTGGTCATTGAGCCGGCATCGCAAGTCTCTGGTGCCACAAGTGACCAAGTGTTTGTCTTCACCAACTGGAAAAGCTGCTCTGATATAATTTTGGCATTGGTAAGCATTGTTACAATCACTGGTCAATCTTTTAAGCTCACTCTTCACCACTATTTCCTCATGTCCCCCACCACTTATATTGTATATCTTGTCTACCTGGCCAACCAGCACATATGCATCACTTGAGTACAGTAAACTTACCAAAGCATCCCCATTTCCAATCAGCTCTTTAAAATATTTTTTTTTTAATTGAATTTTAATTCAAATTAATTTAATTAAATTAATTTAGTACCTGATTTTGGCTGATCAAGGCCAGATGTAGATTTGTTGGTGATGTAAATGGATTCTGCGTCATTTATTTTGTAAAGTAACATGTTGCCAAAGACAGCTCGAACCATGTAATAAAAAATAATGTGTGTGACTAAATTCATTTTATTTTATTTTTTTTACTAAAAATTTATCTAAAAAAAAATATTTTGAGTTAAAATTAAGAGAATAATTTTCCGGTAGGAACAAAAAAAATTTTTTTATTAAATTATTATAATTGAAATTAAACAAAAAAAAAGAGTTGAAATTTTGTAACTTTATGAATAAAGAAACAACAACAAAAATTGTAATTATTTATTTACAAATTATGGAATTAATTTCCTTAGTGGAATTTTTGGGGCCAAAAATGAGTCGGTTCGAGTAATGTGCGGAAGGGTAATTAAAGTGCAAAGTCGAATGATAAATTAGTAAATTTATGATTAATGTTGCTCGAGTTATCTCTAAATCAAATAACAAATTTAGCTATTTTTTTGTTTGAAATTGAGGATAATCACTGTCTATCTTTTTTATTGTTTTTAAGAAGAAACCAAAAAAAATAATTAAATATTTTCTCAAATTGTGATATAAAATTACAATTTATTGTTAGCAAAAAAGCATGTAATTTCTTGAAAAAAATATTAATTAAAACCTGACACCTGTGTAATTAGTTTAAGATTATATAAAAATATTTTTCTAAGATATTTAAAAGTCGTGTCTAATTGTGTTGGTTAGACATCAGTCTGACTAATTGATTTAGACGGACACACTTGAATTGATTTTTGCGCCGTATCATCACACTCTGAGCCCAAAAGACAAAATTTTGACTTGATTTAAATTCAAATGACCTAAAATATATCAAAAGCTTAAATTATATTGATAAAGAGAATTTCTTAAATTTAAACTAATTGAATTTAATCAAAAATTTGTTTAATTTATATGGCAAATACAATAAAGGAAAATTTAATTAAATTCTCCGACTCTGCTAATCTCTCAAAGACAATTTTGTTTACAACTCAAAAAAATAAAAAATTAATTGAAATTTAAATAAATGAAACTTGATTAAATTATTAATTTAAAAATAAATATTTTTTTTGTTCTTCTATTTCCTGTCACGTGATTTATTATTGGAGCTTTTTTTTTCTCTTACTAAAGAAATTAGAAGATTGCGTGAAGTTTACACGCTTGTTGATTTTTAGGAACTTATGGTTTTTATCATAATAATTAGAGAAAAAAAATTAATTTAGTTTAGAATTTTTATTTAAATTTTTTAGGTCTTTAATTAACTTCAATGAGTCTGAGTTTAAAGAGAAGAATTAAAGAAAAAATTTTGAAAACGAAGTAAAAAAATTTAGTTCATCTTCAAAATTTGAACTCTGTCTTGATAAAAAATTAGCTTTTTATATTATAATTTTTGATATTAAATTTTAAAAAATAAAAAATTAATTTAAGAAATAAAACCTTGATTACTTATGAAAAAATAAAAATAAATCGAATCGCTAAAATTCTAAATTTTGTAGCTTTATTTTTTTTACTATTTTTCTTTAGAAATGTTTTAAATATCAAAAAAAGAAAAAAAAAAGCGAGTTTGATAAAATTAAATTTTAGATAGTTAAAAAAGTATATTTTTAAAAAAATAGGGTTACGTCTTAAAGTCTATTAATTATTTTTGTAATTATTTATTTTATTAAATATAGTTTTGGATTAATTCAGGAATTTTGAAACGAAATTAATTCCTTGCTTTCAATTTAAAAATTCTTAATTTTAATTTAAATTTTTAAAATTATAAAATTTAATATTTTCTGATATGTTTTTACAAAAAAAACTCTTTTAAATATTAAAATTTTTTTCAGAATAAAGTTAGAAAACCGACTTTAAAATTTGAGATTTCTATAAATCAATTTAGATTAGTAAATTGATTACTTATCTTACTAAGAATTAAACAACATACTTTATTTTATCAAAAACAAATATATTAAAAAATTAATAAAACCTAATTAAAAATTTAAAATAAAATAAAAAATGACATCTGTTTTTTGGTAAAAGTTATCACTTTTTAATCCCGATTTTTATTAAAGATATTTTTTAAGTTATACTCATGATCTAAATATGTTCGAAATTCCATATTATAATGATTTTTAATTATTAAAATTAATTTTTAACTTTTAAAATGTGAATCAGAAATTAAAACATTAATTGCTAATAATATTTTAAAATATATCAAAATTATTTCCTGTAATAAATGTGATTTTTGTTTATTATCTTTTTGTACATAAATGAGTATTAATTTAATAACTCCCGCTATGCAGTGGTTGATAGACCAACTAATAAAAGAAATAACTTTTTTAAGGAAAAATTATTATTTGTGATAAATTGGAATCTGTAAATACAAAATGAAAAACAAGCATTTTTAAATGAAAAATTAATTAAGTTTATAAAAATCAATTTAAATAAACCATGAGGACTCAGAATAAATTTTTTGCTACGATCTTTAAATTTTTCTATTTAAAAAAAAATAAACAAATTGAGATCTCTATAAATTTAATATTTTTTTAAAAAATAAAAATTGACAAATCTATTCTTTTTCAAATGCTTGATTTTACAATGTATGTTTTGCTAACAAATTTATTATTTCTGCTTTATTTGTGATAAAGTTGAACAATGTATTTATTAGCCTTGTTTTTTATATTTTTTTATTTTATCTCAATTGTACTCTTAATGAAATCATAAATTAATTTTTATTTCAAGCGTCGATATGAATCAGAAATACTTGTTCCATTCTATGCAGCTCTAAGTCGCTCTTAATTTTAAAAAATGGCTCATATTTTTATTCTTGAATAAAAAAATGCTTTAGACCTTTTTTAAACTTAAAACAAAATTTTATTTATAGTTTTGTTGCGGACATTTTTACATTTTTAAATTAAAATTCAAAAAAATTGAAAAATTATTTAACATTAATTATTTAAATATAATTATTTATCTATAAGTTAATTAGCTAAATGATTTCTCTTCAAGGCTATAAAAAAATTTTATTGAATAAAATGAAAAATAAATAGTTAATTTTAGTTTCTAATTTCTTAAATTGATGCATTTGTGAGAGTAATTTTTCCTTGGTCTCCAAGACCTTCACTTGCAACAGTTATGTAACATGTATTAGATTCGCTTTTATTCAAACCCTTTTTAAAAAAATCGATAATGTTCTTCACTTCATCTAGCACTGTGCTAATAACTGCTCTTTTATTTTGATTGCGAAAAAACGATCTCGTTTACTTAAGACAAATTTATTTAACTGCGAACAATACACAATCTCTTTCATTTATTTAAGATGAGCATAAAAATTGATAGCCATGTGGAAACTCAACAAGCAAAGACAGCACTACAAATCATTCAGAACAAAATTGTTAAAATAATTAAACATTTTCCATTTTAGAAAGTTTATAAGAAGAATAAGAGAACACGGATAGAGTTCAAATGTCAGAACGTTATGAAGCAAGAAGTCATGGTTTTGGTTTCTAACTTATTTTTTTACTAATTAATAAATGAATGGAACAAATTACTAATATCTAAATTTTTACTTTTAGCTTAATTTAAATTTTATTAATTTTTATTGTAGTTCTCTCAATAACTAAATCACTAGCTCCAGTCAACTTAAATGTCTATTGCTTCCCAGAGCAACACTATGATATCATGTGCTTAGCAAGTTGTTAGTATTTAACACTGTGTAAATTAAAAATCATTTGCGCCAGTCAATTAGCTAATTATTTGTTTAGACTGGAAGTGTCCATTTATTACATAATAAAGTTATTAAATAATTATTTGTTTTATTTTTCGGATTTTAAACACAGTACCATCAGAACCTATATCGAATATTAAACTCCATTCTATAAATTCTACTAAACAATTTATTCTTTTTTTTTTTTTACTGAACTATCAAATATTTAAACATGTCTAACCTCTATCTATTTAAAAAATTTTTTTTGTATAATTCAGTAGGAAATTGTCAAAGTTAAATTTTGTCAAAAAATTAGACAAATCAAATCCTTTAATTTACATTAAATTGATTTGTCGAATTAATTAAAATAGAGATTAAATTTAGTGGAAAAATTAACTTAATTTTTTATCTCCAGAAATCTATACTTAAGCTTATCAAATTTTTTGCAACTTACTTTATTACGTCCCGGTTACTTTTGTCACGATAATTTTGTTACACTATTTTAAAAGAGAAATTTATTACAGTTTGTAATATTTAAAAAAAGAGTGCAATTTTCAAAAAATAATTTTGTTACACATGTATTCTGTTACATTTTGTAACAATTAATTTTTTGAAAACTTTCAAACACTTAAACAAAAAAAAATTTAAATAATTAACGCTTGGAAAAAAATGATGGATAATAAAATCGAATATATCCCAAACAATTGGTTTATTAATGGTTAATTGTACTTTATTAATGTTGGTGCTAATTAGAGATAAATTCTCAAAAATAAAAATGTATATGCTTAATTTTAGACTTCTTTTATATTTCAATTTATTTAACTTAAATTTAAAATAAGACTAATCTTTCTTAATCTTTTTTTAACAATCAATTTTTAGCTGAATCTTTTTAATTTATTTAACATATTTAAAATCGTATGAGAGCTGTAAAAATGGTTTTTAGACCAATTTGAACATCTTAAGGATCACAAATCCTAAAATTATTATTTAATAATTTAAAATTTTAAAATTATTATTTTTTTAATCTGAAGGAGCTTAAGCTCAGCAAATATAAAAAAATAAAAATAGCATTAAAAAAATCCTTAATTTTTGGTTATAATTAATCTTAACTTAAATTAATTAAACCATGCAAAATATTTACTGTGATGGCACCAATATCAAATAATTAAATTTCAATTTCATTTAAGTTCAAAGAGTTTATCTTTAGATATTAAAATTAATCTATAAATTTATTTAAATAATTTTAATGTAGCATGCTTTACATGTTATGTAGGTTTAAAAAATAAAATAATTATATTTTCTCAACCTATTAATAAAATCGATATTTAAAATTTAAATTTATAAACTGATATTTTTTAGAGTTTATTTTGAAATTTTTTGTCTCATTAAAAATGAAATTTGAAAAATGAATTTCAAATATTAAATTACAAATAATTAAAAAAATGAAACGATCGATCTTTCCTGCAAAAATTTTTTAAATAAAAAATTTATTTTATTTTTTGAATCTACATAACATGGCTAGCACGTTACATTAAAATTATTTAAATTAATTCAAAGATTAATTTAAATGTTTAAAAACTCTTTGAATTAAAATGTTATTTTAAATTTATCATCAACTTCAAGATGCTTTTTTTTCTTCTTTTTAAATGTCACTAATTATGATAATTGATTTAATTTTAATTTAACAAATAAGTTAAAATTAAGACATCAATTAGATATTATTTAATTCAGTGATACGACTAGCAATATTTATTTTCATGAGTGGGATTTTGTCAATTTTGAACTCTGACATTTTAGAATCCTGACAAAATGGAACTTTTTTAGACTTGACAATTTTGTTCGTAATTTTCTTAATTTTTTACTTTGACTTATTTATATTTTTTTTCTTTAAACTTTTTTTTTTTGACATCTTATTTAATTTAATCTTTCTTCATTTTAATTATTTTTTTATGTATTTTTACTCTGAAGGAGCATTATCTCGAAACAAAAAAAACAAATAAAATCTTATATATCCAGAAAATAAAAAAAATCAAAACTTAATAGCTCTTTTTCAAACGAAAGTCAAAATTTTTGGGACAAAAAGCCAGTTTCAATTATTATTTAAAATAAAATTTAATAATTTTAAAAATTTTTAGCAGCAAAATATTTTTTTTTAAATTAAATTTTATCAAAATAAATTTTGATTAACTAAGCTGCTGATTTTTTTCAGCGATTTTAGAAAATGAATAAAAAAAAACAAATCAAATAATTACCAAGTTAATTATGGTTTTACTTACTGGCTCTTGTCTTGAAATCGATATCTTATCTGTCATTAAAAAGCAATATTAAATTTCCCTCTGATTTCTGTTAGATATCAAATTTACAATTAAGAAATCTTGTCTTTTTTGATTGATGAGCGCAGAATGAAGCTTTTTCTGTAAAATAAAAAATGTTTAAAATAGTAATAGAATAGACGCGTGTTTGAGCGTGTGTGTGTGTGGTTTTTTAATGTCTGAGAAGAAATAAGATTTTTATATTGTGACAAATTGAAGTGTTATTTATGCGCATAAGAGTATTAATCCGTTCCCAATTGAGTTCAAGTATGTAAATCTTATTAGGAATATTTTTCGATTAGCACAGCGGCTGATCATTCATTCAGAGTTTACCTTTACATTCAAATTGAACGTGACAGCCAAAAAATCAATCACTCTAAGTCAATATCAATAAAATTCTCAATTGAAAATATTTAACGCTGCTTCGCTACAGTTCGCCTCTCTTAACAAAAAAAGAATTTCAAATATTTGCTCATACTTGAATTAGCTCATAAGAATTTCTATACTTCCACCCTCTAGCAAGACCACGCGCTCAACAATGATCATGCGAATGAGAAAAAACTTTCAGACCTTGAACAATCAGCATGAAATATTTTGTCAACAAATTGCTTAAAAGCCAACACAATGTGAGATTAAGAGGATAGAAAACAGCAATTAATTCAAAATGAATTTGAGCTTAATTGAAAACAAGAGAGTGCTTCATGTAGTTGTCCTATGTTTCTTTATTTGAATATATTTTTAGAATTAAGCACACTTAGACCAAGCTACATCAAGGAAAAATTATAATATAGTAGTAGTACAGTCAATAACCGGTTATCCGTAATTTTTTATCCGGAATTTTCGATTATCCGGAATCAATTTTCCGACCAGCACTTTTTGATTTTTTACTCTGAACTTTTTCGCTTCCTACTTTTTAGGCTTTGAGCTAATTAGAACAGCATTGCTTCCGTATTACTTCCTGTTAAACCTTAATATATAAACATAAACGATGTGAGTCATTATGTTATTCTCATAAAAATGACAAGACCTATGTATCAAGTCCCTAAGCCTCGCAAGAACGCTAGTAAAAAAGTTATCGATACTCCGATTGCAAAACGCAAGAAGGTTGTTCTTAGTTTTGTTCAGCGGGAGGAGATTATCACTAAGAAAAAAAATGGGTACTGCCCAAAAAAACTTGCGCTAGATTATATGGTTGGCTTGAGTACGATTTACGACATTATCGCCAAAGGTTCAGCAGAACTTAGCAAATTCAGAACAGATAATCCAGACAGTGCGATCAGATGCACATTTAAGACTTCAAGCTATCCGCTATTAGACGAAGCACTCAACTTATGGTTTTACCAAGTTCGCAGCAGCAAAGTGCCAATCAACTACGAAACAAGCAGGTGACTCTAAATAAACACTCTAAATCAATTATCACTGTGTTTACCCCTCTTTTCGTTAGCAAATCGTGTTATCCGGAAAATTTATTATCCGTACGACTTTGAAAAAAAAAACTCGAATCTCATTCCAGATAACCGGTTATTGACTGTAGTAGTATAAATGCTGTGGGAGACTTGGGTCTTCAAGTAGTGGCGCACGTAGACGCCTCATTATAACAGCCAATTGCCCCTTTTTTAAATAAGCTATTTTTAGATAGCTTATTTTTACAAATTTTATAAATAAATTTTGTTTTTAAATATTTTCTAATATCCTATTTTTTGAACAATTTTTAATCTTGGTGGTAACAAAAAAGAGTTTTATAAAAAATAAAGTAGTTTGTCAATTCTTTTTTTTTCTAAATGTTTGTGTTAGTTTCACACTTAGTCTCCACGTCCAGAGTATTCCGTCCAGGTCCTGTAAATTTTTCATGTGCTTATGGTGTGTGTAAAGTGATTTTGGTGGATGTTGTCTTTTACATTTTACATTTCACTCTTTGTTTAACTTGGACTGTGGGTGGGTTAGAGCAAAAATTGTCGGTGTTAAATTGTCATAACAAATTGTCATAGAAAAAAAAACGAGTCTTGTCACATCTACGGCCAATTGGCCAGGCCAAGTGTGAAATTGTCAATCTATGGCCAATTTCATAAAACTAATTGGCCAGGTATTTTTTTACTTTTTCTTTTTATTATTAGTGTTTTTGTTAACATTATTACAAACAATCATATTTAAATGTTTGAATAAATCAACTATAATTTAGATTTGCATCTTTTTAGTTGATTATATAGCTCTGAAATCAAGTTAGAAAGAAAGTTAGATTAAAAGTTATATTAAAATTTTGATTAAAAGCTAAACATAAAAATAAAAATGGAAATAGAAAAGTCCGATGTTTCTGAAATAGTTGAGATAATGGAATGTACAGATAATTTTAAAATTATATCCTGGCTGCAAAATAAAAATAATAAATTCCATTATCTTTGAATTGTTTTAAATGTGCTATTCTAATGAAAATTCAATCAAGAAATGATGTTGTTGATAAATTTGGTTGGAGATGCACAAACGAGGGAGAAAACCGAAATCTCAAAATAAGGATTCTGTTGATAATAATGATAAAAATTCAGATTCGAATTCAAATCCAAAATATAACTTACGGAAAAGAAACAATTAATTTAAAAATATTTTTACTGACATGACTTAACTTTTTTATTGAATTATTGAATATTCGACTTGTATTATGATTAATAAATATTCTGATTAATAAATAAAATTTAATTAAAAAAATAATTTGGCCAGGTAATTTTCTCTAGTTGGCCAGGTAATTTTGTTCAATTGGCCGCTAATTTTTTTTAATTGGCCATCAATTTATATTTATTTTTATTTATTTAAATTAAGTTTAAGTCCCATGGACAAATTGAAATAAAGATTAATAGAAAATTAAATGAAAATTAAATATCCATTTTACAATTAAGTAAAAAATTAAGTTTGTTATATACAAAAAAATGATTAAGATTATTCATCATACAATATTCTATTAAATAAAAATAGTATTTTATCGAGTCGGTTAGTCCATTGTTGTTACATTCAAGGCACCATTCAATCAAAATAACATTGAATGCTAAATCATATTCAGTGCAATTTATATGAGTCAGATCTTCTACTTTTGATAACTGTTTAATAAAAGACGTATTCTCTCTATCAAATATCTTGTAATCTTTTCTTAAAAACTCAAATACGTTTTTACATAATTTGTTATTTAAAATTTATAAAAATTTCTGTTAAAAAAGAAAAATTGGCCGTAGATGTGACAAGACCCAAAAAAACAAAATAGTAATCGTAAAATTGTCAAACCAATTAACAAATAAATTTTATGTACAATCGAATTGGTGATTAATTTCAAAGAAAATATATTTTTGAATTAAATAATAAGAATATTAAAAGAAGCAATGTCATAACAGATACAACCATGAGTACCAAAAACTTACAGAGAAAAATTCATATAATGAAATAGCCGAATATTGGAAACCATTCACCGAAACGAAACTAAATGGTAAAAAAGGCTGTGGCTTATTTGCCCTTGAACTAGCATTATCTTTAGCTGTGAATCTTGATCCTGGTAAATTAGATCAAAAAAAATCAGAGACGAGTTTAATACTATTATAAAATATACTGATTTGTTTTTTACTCATTCTTTTGTTAGAAATTATACCCCAAAATTTACTAAACCTTGTATTGATTTAGAATAAATTTATTATTTATTTATTAAAAATATAGTTTGGGAGAAACCCAGGCAGTTTGGAACGGAGCTTCTATAAATACCGATCATCCAAATATTTATTCAGCTATAGAGGCAGTTAAAACTGAAGAAAATCAAATAGCCTTTGCTTATCATGGAAAAATTCCTGTACCATATAGACGTAAATTAGTAGTATACACAAAAGAAAAAAATATAAAAAACGAAAAAACTTATTAAACAACCTAATAAAAAGCATAATACAATGTTTTTTTTCTTAGTTCTTTAAATTTAGAATAAATAATTAAATTGTTTTGTACTGGACTTAAATTATTTTAGTAAAAATTTTTTTTCTAAATAAAAAATTCTAAAAATTAACAAATCATTTTTTTTCTTTTTTTTTGTTTATTTTGTCATACATGACTAATTAACACATGAAAATTTTTTTTGTGACAATTTTGACTACCCTTTAGTGCACATGCACGCTTCAGCCAATCAGCGTCTAGAATCAAGTCTGAACATAATATGAGCACAGTTTTACTTACACAAATTTAAAAATTAAATGCTGTATTAAATTAAAAAAGGGAATTTATCACTTTAATAAATAATCATGCAGCGCATGTCTTTATTCATTCAAATTAATCTTAATTATTCTCTTTTACATAAAATTTGCTTTTAGTTTAAAAATTTTTTTTCTTCAATCTGAAGGATAGCTCGGAACAGATATTTAAGTTAATAAAATGAAATAAAAAATCATTTACATCTATTTTTGAATTTCTTCAATTAGTTCAAATTAAGAACAAAATATGAAATATTCACTATTCGTTAATAAACACTATCAAATGCAGACAACAGCTAAAAATACTAAAATTAAACTCTCTAAAATAATTAATTTATTTACTAGTTTCAAAAATTAAATATAAAAATATAATATTAAAAAAAATTAAGACAAAAACATAAAGCTTTACATAATTTCTATTTTTTAAATTAAAGAAAAATTCATTTAAAATTTTCTGTGACTTTAAAATTTAATATGACTTTTACTTTCATTTAAGTTTTAAAATTTTTATTCGTAAAAAAGTAATGTCTCAATTTGAATTATACTATAAAAAAATGTTTAAAATATTTTTCAATTAAAAAAAAATTGTTATATTCTTTTATAATATGAATATGATAAATAAAAATATGTTTTGCTATCTTTGCTGATGATTTACTTATTTTTTCTCTCTCTTAAGAATGCGAAATACAAAGCTAGAAATATGGCTTTGTAAATGAACATATTGACTTCAAGACTTTTAAATTAAAAACAAATATAAGACTTTGTTTTGTAAAATAAAAAAATCCATCTTAAATTTCAATTGAACATTTTATTTTAATAGTTTTAATTTCAAATTAATAAAAATTTTTCTTAACTAGTGATTAATTTTTTTTTAATTAAAAAACTCTTTATTTTATTATTAAAGAAATCAGCTGTAATACATCAGTTATTGTCTGAGAGAGAATAAAAATGAATTGGTTAAACAACATGTTCTTTGCCATCAAACATCTCAATTCAACTATCTGAATAATACAAATATAAAATAATTAGTTTTAATAATAATAATATATATAAGCTACAGCAAGACTAGCTTGCGGAGGTGGCCTACTAGGAGGTCACCTATGGTCATATATTTTAATGGAAAAATATTTTAAATAAATGGCATTACCAGGATGAAAAATTCAAATTCAATATTCAATTAACTTAAATGAAAATTATTAGAATTTTAAGTATCATTCACTAAAAAAACTGCAATTTTTAAAATAATAAAAAAAATTATCATTTTTTTAGACTTAAATAAAAAATAAAATCATAGAAAAATTCCTCTAATTTTTTTTGTATTTTTACTAAAATATAATTTGAAAAATACCCCTGACAGCCTGGTGGTACATGGCTTTTACTTTTAGTCAAAAGTTTATAAAATAAAATAAATAAAATTTTTTAATTTTTCTCCAAAAAAAAAACTTATCTTAAAAAAATTTTTTTTATCCTTTAGTGAAATATTAACATTATTTTTTAATAGATTCAAAACTTATCAAAAAGAAGATCAAAATCAGCAGAAAAAAATCATGTTACGTCAATTTGGAAGCAATAAACAACTTTTCATCAAAAAAAAAAATTTTCTCTTTTGAACACAAATTCCCTTAGAAAATTATTTTCAATAAAAACATCAATCAATAAATCTAATTTAGCAATTTTTCTTAATAGCTAAAAAATAAAAAAATTAACAAGGTTTTATTTTTGAGCCCAGAGAGAGAGAGAGATAGAAAAAGAGAAAGTGAGTCCAATAGAATGTACTTGGTTATAAAATCAACTTTAATAAACAAAACTAGTGTTATTTTTTAGTAAATGATTGATAGAACTAATAAAACTCCAATTTCACTTGAGTTACACAACCTATATCTTGTTTATAAGATCGCATTTTTAATTAACATTTTAACAAATCTATTGGATAAGGTTGCGCAGATATATACCACTAATTAACTTTAAGGGTACGCAAAATATTCAGCTTAGATTCGCATTCTAGATAATCTTTTTTGTTCCTCTCTCTTGCTATGGCATGCTGAGTTTAATTAACAATTAAGGTCCGAACCATGTGTATTGATGCGCTCTACTGGCTGCCGAATTAGATCTAGCATCATTGATAGTGTAAATCGTTGGAACAGCACGGCATTTTCATTCTAACATTAGAAATAAATTAGATTAAGCAAACAGCTTGAAAGCTTTATCCAAATAGGCTAAGCAAAAGTACAATAAATTTTAGATTAAGTTATTAGCTTTATTTGAAAGGTATTAGTTGTATCTCTGGACACTAGGATTTTCAGTATGTTTTATATCAACCGATTAAGTCCTAAGAACAAAAAAAATGTTCTCTTGTTTATCTAGTTTTTTTATTAAACAGATTAACAAAAAATAAAAAATTTGCTAGCATTTAGAAATCAGTATTTTTATTTTTTCACCAGGCCTAAATTGCCATTTCAACATTATTTCTAATTAAAAATTCATCACATTATCAAAATTTAATTAATTAAAATCTAAATAAAAATTATGAAAAAAACTTTTTCTAATTAAACATTTAATTTTTGCTATTTTAAATTAAAAAAAATTTTTTTTTCAACTGATCTTCGATTGATTCGGCATCTTGAAGTTGATGATCAATTCAAAATATCATTTCAATTCAAAAGTTTATCCTTAGATATTAAACGTAATCTTTGATTTAATTTAAATAATTGTAATGTAACATGCTTTACATGCAATGTAGATTTAGAAAATTAAAAAAAAATTGAAAAAACGATTTCTCAGTCCATAAATAATCGATTTTAAATATTTAAATGTATTAACTAATTTTTTGTAAAGTTTGTTTGAGATTTTTTATTACAAAATTATTTGTGTAAGCACTCACGATTAAATTAAAAAAAAAAATTCAATTAAAAAATTCCAAATAAGTAATAAAATAAAAATAAAACTTTACAAAAAATCAATTAACTAAATTGAAAATCGATTTTGACAATGGATTGAGAAAATTTTTTTACAATTTTTTTTATTTTCTAAATCTACATAACATGTTACATTAAAATTATTAAAATTAAATCAAAGATTAAGTTAAATATCTAAGGATAAACTTTTTGAATTGAAGTGATATTTTGAATTGATCATCAACTTCAAGATGCCATTGATTCTTTTATTAGATTTATTAGAAAACTTTAGAGACAAATTTAAAATACAAATTGAGTCAAACAAAACACTTTAAATGGCATTTTTATTTTTAATTCAAATTTTTACGAAACAAATATTGTTTAATTATTAATTTTTACTTTTATATAATTTTTTCTAGTTAAAGATTAAAAAAAAATATGTTTAATAAAATTTAGTTTTTTTTTTTTTTTTATAAATTTGATGAAAAAGACACTTTTTTAAAATCTAAATTTTAAAATTTTGATCTGCTAAATACCAATCTAAAAATTGATCAAGTTCAGAATGAATTTTTTTTATCAATGCTTCAACTTTTTCTTTAGAATCTTTTTATATTTATTTCAAAGATTAAAATGTTGGTCAATGTTAAAACCTTGAATCACGTAACTGTCCAAGAAAGCCACCCACACACATGAGCTCGGGGTTTCCATTTCCTAATTAAATTTCTACTGAATAACGCTGCCTTTCTTTTATTTTAATTTATCTATATAAATTATTTTTTTTTGAATTTTTTTAAACTGAAGGATCTTAAGCTTGTCACAGATAAACAAATAAATAGATAAAATAAAATATAATTGAAATTGTTTATTTTCATGCAAATCTTCCAAAAATTACAAAAATAAAATTAAAATTAAATTAATATTAATGTAACTTGAAAAAATTGAGCTTTTTCAACTTTAATGATGAAAAACATGAAACAAAATATATTTCACTAAATTCAACAAATTAAAATTAATTTTAATAAAATGGAATATTAAAGGTCAGAGAAAATATCAATATTTTGAGATTTCTTTTTTTGTTGTATCTTTGATTTATTCTTATTATAAATGTAAAAATATAAAAAATAATTTAA
This sequence comes from Brachionus asplanchnoidis, assembly GCA_025491095.1. Taxonomy (NCBI): domain Eukaryota; kingdom Metazoa; phylum Rotifera; class Eurotatoria; order Ploima; family Brachionidae; genus Brachionus; species Brachionus asplanchnoidis. Next base: position 721,725 of record JAILYF010000028.1, on the reverse strand, counting down.
ATGTAAAAATCTTCGCTACTTAAATAATTATAAATAAGGTGATTATGATTGTTAAGGTGCTGGGTACATCAGACCTCTCTACTTTTACAATAAAGATGAATAAACAAATTAACACAAAAAATTAAAAATGAAATTTACAATTTAAATATGAATCATGTAAATCTTTTTTTTTCAAAATATGAACTTTTTGAATTCGAGAAAAAATATTTGTCTTAATTATTTTTCTAAAGAATTTCTTTTATAATATTTTTTATTAGTTTTTTTGTTTAATGAAACATTGATTGCTTCACCATTTAATATTTAAAGAAAAAATTTAAAAGTGAAACATATTTTCTCAGAAATTTTAATTGAAATATCTTTTTTGTTGCATTTCAATAAAAATTAAAAAAACTTAAAAATATTATGAAATAAAAAATATCTAATCTTTTTATATTTTTTTAATAAATATATTAAGATTTGATCTTGTCGTACAAAATCGATATTTTTTTTTACAAATTTTGTCCTGAAAATTTTACAATGAAAATTCACAATACCAATTTGGCTGCTTTTCGTTGGAAGGTCAACAAAAATATTACAAAATTATTTTTCTTTATTATAAATTCAAAATTGTTTACATTTTGCCCTTTAAAAGTGTAAACTAACCGGGGTTTAGTGGATTCAGTTAATTTTTTGTCTATTATCTATTTTTCTGTCAATGAGGCTTTAAATTAATAATAAAAGTAATGAACTTAACTATAAAATAAATAATAAAAATCAATTTAAAAAAAATATTATTTACTAATATCTAAAACAGTAAAATTAAAAAAAAAATCCATTTTACATCAGGCTTTTGTGTTAACTAACATTTTCATTTTTTTATTTTTATGCGTTCATTTTTCAAGAAGCAGACCTTAGGGCTCAAATTCATTAATAAAAAATACGCAATATAATAATAAAAGAGTTGTATAACTTAAAGTCATTTAAAAATTATCTAATTGTCAATAAATAATTAAAAGTTTTTTCCACTTATTTTCTTCCATATTTTACACTAGGCCTCAGGGCTTATAGTAAATTAAATTTTTTAATTTATTGACTCACAAACGTTACTTTAAGGCAAACAGTTCATACTGGAACCTCAACATACCGGGTCTGGAAACCTCGATATTTTTTTCTGATCGAAAAAGTATTCCACTTGAAAATTTACAATTAAGAAATCTTCGAGAATCTTCAAAAAAAAAAAAGTTTAATTAAAAATTAATAAAAAAAAAAGTTAAACTAATTGTAAGCCAGCCAAAAAATAAACTTTAAGATTTTAAAATTTTACTTTTTTTTTTAATTTGTATTAAAAGTTGAAAATTTTTATATGGTTTTACATAATTCAAACTTTAGCTTAAAGAATTCCTCTAAAGGGGATTATTCTAATTAATTGAATAAATAAATAATTAAAAAATGATTTAGACTTCATTATTTTTTATATAGATTTTTATTCAAAAATTAATTATTATTCACAATTGACGTAAAATAAAAATTTAGAAATTTATACTATCAGTTAGTCTTTTTTACATTTAATCTTCTTTTCCATAAAATTCTCTAAATAGCCCCGGGAGATATATTAAAATTATTATTATCTTTAAGTTAAAAGCCTCAAAAAGTAAAAGATTTTTTTTGTATTTAATCAAATTAAATAAACAATACCTTAACTGACTTATTTAAATTATTTGCACCTATGAACCTCATTTTTTAATTAATTTTAAATTAATTATTTTAATCAATCACAAGTTCTTTCATTATTTATTTTTTATTTATTTTCGGGTGGTCTCTAAAATGACAAGAGTTGGCTTCCATTAATAAAAATATATTGATTTATTATTTTCCCTTCAGATTTAGAATAAAGACGAAACGAAAATAACAGTAGCTAAAAAAATAACTTCATCTTAGCAAAGCATTAGTTTACAAATTGATAAAACATGGTATTACAAATTTTTAGAAAATTCGCAACTGTTTTAGAGAATTCCCTGAAATATTAAAAAAAATCATGTTATAAAAAATTTTAATAAAACCCTTGTTCTAGCTTTAAAATCTAATTTTGTTAATAAATTTTTTTTAATCAATCATGGTTAATTATGGTTTGACATTTAAACGAAAAATTTCTTACATAGATCGATAGAGAAATAAATTATAAAAATAAATAAGCAAAAAAATCGATCAAGATTTATCAAATTTTAATTGATAGATTTTAGTTTTATTAAAATTTTTTATTCAATTTTTTTGAGTTTTTTGATGACGAAATCTATGTGACACATGATTTTTAAATTAAAAAAAATTTAAAGTTTATTTTATTTATTATTTGTCATTAACATAATACCCCAACAGGTTGTAACAGAGCTAAGTCCTTACTTTCAACTAAATGTTTTTAATTTTTTTTCTAAAAAAATCTAAAGTTTAACTAAATAAGAATTTTTTGATCATATTTTTTTTAAGCTAAAAAATTAATTAAAATCGAGCCTGTGACATAAAACAAGATAAAAAAAGGCACAATTGAGATTCATAAAAATTAAATAAAAAAATATGTGATTTTAATAAAATACCTTTTTTTTCAATTTCGGTGTCATGACCATTAAAAAAAACAAAAGAACTAAAATAGTTATTTTTTCGTCACTCAAAGGTAAAAGTTAATTATTATTCTCATTTAATAATTAAAAAAAAATTAAATAATACAAATAGTCTTAGAATCATTCCGAAAGAGAGCTACATAAAGCTTCCAGAATTAATAACATTAAGCTTGAAACAAAAATATTATTACTAAACAAATATTCTTTTCATGAATGAACTTAAGAAAAAAAAACAAAAATAAAACTATTTTAATTTTATGATTAACTTTTTCTAATCTTAGATATTAAAAGATTATTTCACTTTCAAGTAAGTTTAGGTAACTTCACTTCTTCTTTCATAGCCAATTTATTAAATTAAAAAAAAAAGTTTAATAAAACAAATAAATGCTTCACTATTGACTCTTTAAATAAATTTATGTTTAGAAAAATACAATTAATTTGGCTGTTAAATATTTTTTTTTTAAGAATAAAAATAAATTTTTATCAAAAAAAATTCTAAAATTTTCTTAATAAAAAATTTTTTTTTTGAATAAATTCTACTAAATCCTTAATTTAAATTTTTAATAAAATCTCACAAAAAATCGATAGTATGTCTGAGATCGGCCATGAAACAACTTCTCCGGCCATTCATTTTGTAAACGATACAGGAAACTCAGCTAGGCTAATCTCGCAGCAAAAACACAACTATAATCTCGGATATTTATTTTGGCCATTGTTTGCCGAAAAATAACAAATAGATAAGGAAATGGTTTTTTATAAAAAAAAAACATATTGATGAATAGAGTTTAATTAAAATCAGAAATCGATGCCTAGGGAGATTCAGAAGAAGAAAAAAAAAAAGAAATAAAACATGGAGCTTGTGGCAAGATTGTGTAATGGCACATTTTCTAAACAGTTCCAACCAACTTGTTCCAAAAAAAAATCCAACTGAATCCTGATGATTGATCCTTGGTCTTATCTTGAATACAAATTAAAGATAAACAAGCGCATATTTTAGTTATCTAATCTTGGTTTAATTTTTGTTGATAAAATGGCCCAAGATATACAAATCCCGAACAAACTATCTCTATTTTATTTGAGCTTAAATTTTGCATAATCCACTTTTGGGTTTTGTGTTACAAATTGCATCATAAATAATTTAGCAAAATTTGAATTGTAAATTTTTTATTAAAAAATATACTTTGTTGGCCATTTTTGGACATGATCTCTTTAATTTAGAAAAAAAAACATCGCTGATGACCCACTTGATCAAAGCTTAATTAAATCATTGCCAAGCAATGACAGAATTTAAATTGATGTGTGATTAGAAATGACCTTAAGACAATGTGTGTATTGGAGGCTTTGGGTTTTCATTTTTTAAATTAAACTTGAAAAATTACAACAAATTTTATTAAATAGCCTTTCGGATTGTTCAAAAATAAATGTGGACCTCATTAATGGTCTACCATTAAATATTTTCGGCTTTTTTAATAGACAATGAGAGTTTTTTTTTTCAATTGTAAAGATATCAAATATAAACAACTGTACTTTATCAAATTCATTTGTTGATAATTAACAAAGGATAAAATTTGAATAAAGAGATAAGAAAATGATAATTTAATTTGTGCGCAAAATGGCGTGACTGTTCTTTTGTGAAAGGTTCACTTCTGAGTTTGACATTGAGTTTCATTTTGGTCCAAGGAATCAGATGCCGTGTACAGATATGTCCGAACTTTGATTTTAACAGAATTAATATATTCTATGTTCATAAACAGATGAAAATTCTGATTTTTAAAATTTATCATTCTTTTTTTTTAAATGATTTTTGGAGACTTAAATTTATGATATTTATTTCATTAAAAATTTTTATTTGAAAATAAATGATAGAAAATTTTTTATAGAAATTTTCATTTCAGGATAATACTTTTTCGTAATTATTCTTAAACAATTAATTTTTTAAAACTGTTATGCCAGCAAAACTTAGTTTATTATTGTTTAAATTTTTTCTCTTTAAATACTTGTTAAATTTCAGTTTGATGGATTAGAAATAAACTTATTGTAAAAACATATTTCTCTAAATCTCAAGTTTTTAAACCCGAAGTTTGACATTTTTATAATTATTATTTAGATAACAAGAAACAAAGAATGACAAAGAAACAAGAATTACTTAACAAATGTCATTAAAAATTATTTTTTTTATTTTTTTTTATTTTAATTTTTTAAACATCGCTAAGACAGGCGTAATTTTTATGAAATAAATAATAATAATAATAATTATTTTATCTTGGACAAGCAGCTGCAACACACGCTCTAGCTTCTATTATAAAACACTAACTTTTTGTTATAACTTTGGGTTCCAAGGCAAAATGTAAATAATCAGAGTAAAACTTTAAAAAAAAATTAAATTCAAGACTTTTAAACAACTCTGTAAATAATTTCACATTTTTAAATTTTCTTACTTTTTTTAATTTAAATATTTTTGGTTCAATATTTTAGGAACTTTTCAAAAAAAATTTAATGAGAATCCAAAATGAAAAATTCTGAAATATTGCACAAAAAATATTTAAAAAAAATAAAAATATGAAAATTATAAAAATATGAAGATGTAAAAATGTGAAATCATTTACAGAGTTGTTTGAAAGTTAAAAGAAAAAGTCCAAGTCATGAATTTAAACTTTTTTTAAGTTATAATATTGCAAGGTTTTTAACAAATTTACACAATATTTAAGATAGTACAAAAATCTACAAAAAATTAAATTTGAATGTTACTTTTTTATTCTATTAATTTTATAAGCTATAAATCTTATCTTAACTTCAAATTAAAATAAACAAAAATTCAAAATTCAAAAATAAATATTTAAAATGTAAAAATTGAAGATCATCTATTTTAAATACTGTCGCAAAAAATAATTCCCAAAAAGTTACTTTTCCATGAAATCCGAAAATTTTCAAAATAAAAAGAATCAAAAAAAAAACTATCATCTTGAAAATTAAAAATGGGCTTAGATTCAGATAGAGGTGAAAATTTTGCTGAGGAATCTCATTTAAATTGTAAAGAAAATCTTACAAAATATCCAAGTCTTTTTTACAAAAATTACCATTATAAATGACAAATTGTGTACATTGGAAATGCAAAGTCACTTAAAAAAAAAACTATAATTTTATGTATCATCATTATTTATGAGTGTAATTAAATTAGAATGTTAATAAATGTAATTTAAAAACAGTAATTTTTATGGTGATTTTTATTAATAGTAATTTAAATATACTAAATCAATAAATGGACAACAGATTTCAAGGAAGACTTGTACAAAAGTAAAAAAAAAAATTATTTTTAAGTCCTTTCAAAGTCAATTTTCTTCAAGAAAAAATTTACTTAAACTTAAAGTTTTTGAAACAACTCTCAATTATTAGAGCTAATAACTTAAAATGGTCAATTCACATCAATTCAGCTTTTAACAGGGTTAATCGAGTTTGGGTTAGATTAAAAAAGCTTTTGTAAGCCCAAATCTTGAATATTGTGTTGCTATATGGAGACCACATTTAGAGAAAGATATTAATGAATTGAGACTGTACGAAGAGTGATAGATTTAAATACTAATATGAAAGGGTTGAGTAACAAGAATAGGTTTAAAGAGCTCAACTTAACAACATTGGAAACAAAAAGACTTGAGGTGGTGATTTAATCTAAGTGGTTTATAATTTTAAAAGTCAAAATATAATAATAATAATAATAATAATAATAATAATAATAATAATAATAATAATAATAATAATAATAATAATAATAATAATTAACACAATCTATTAAATAAATTACCTAAAAATTAAAAAATGCACACGAACTAAAAAAAATTCTATTTAAAAAAAAATCAACTTTTTTTATTTTTTGACATTTTTTTTGAGTGAAATGAACATTAATCAATTAGAAGTACTTAATATTCATTCAAAAAAATAACGTCAGATTCGGCAATGTTGAAATAAAAATAAAAGTTTTTTTAAATGTTTTTTCTCTTTTTTAAATTTAATATTGACTTTAAAAGATAAAAAATAAAAAAAATTAATTTAAGTTAGCCAAGTAACAACAATATTTTAAATTGTAAAAATTCTTAATAAAAAAACGATAAATAAAAATAAATAAAAATAAGAATAATTTCATAAATTGTTTATCAATAGAGTGGCACATATTTATAATCGACTGCCATAAGAAGTCAATAATTAAAATGATTTTAAAAGTTAAAGAAAAAAATTTGATATACTCACTCAATAAAGCTTTTTCATGTGCTAAAAACACATTAAAGCTATTAAATAATTTATTTTTTACTTTTATTTTTGTAGAATAAATAAGAACAAACTAAAGAAGATTAAAATGAGTGAATTGAAATAAAAGATTTACATTTTTTGATCAAAAAAAAAACACATTTTCACTTATTTTATAAGCACGAAAGATAAAATTACTTATCAGCTAAAATTGCTAATTAGTTAAAAATTTCTTTAAAGCATCTATTTGGTGCATATAATTTTAATCTAAATTACAGAATAGTTAACACATTTTTACTTTTAGTTTTTTATTAAAATAAAAACTCAATGCGTGATTAAATTTATGGTTTGTTTTTCCAAAAAGTTCACTATGGCCCATAAAAATTTATGTTTTTTTTCCCTAGGTTAAGTTTGAAAAAATTTTGCTTATTCAAGATCAGTTTTTTATTAATAAAAAATTGATTAAAACAATATTATTAAGCATATCTTTTTTTCTAAAATTAAAATTAGTATTTTGATTTTTAATTTTCACCTGATCATGAACTTTTAATTTCTCAAAAACATCCCAAAAATATAAAGTTTATTATTCATCAAATATTTTAATTAATTAAATAATATTAAAGCTATGCAAAATTCTATTCAACCATTCTGTTATTTTCTATATTTTATTTGAAGTTTTTATTTATTTAAAATAAATAAATATATTTATTTAATAAGGCTTTTTATTTAAATAACATGCATTCAAGAAAAGAAAACTCAAATCAAAAAGCCATGCAAAGATATTCGATATTAATATCATAATTTAGTTAAGATGCATTTTTTTCATGACAAATATTAGTAATACAAGGCAGCTGCTTTTTGAATGAAATCTACTGACTTTGTCCATTAGGTAATACGCAATAGCTATTTAGAACGTTTCACACACTTACCCGACATTTAATTTACAATTTCTTAAAAAAAATAAAATTTTTCTTCACTTAATTTATAATTTTTATTTTTTTCATATTATTTTTTTATGGAAAAAAAATTATTTTTATATTTTTACATTATTTTTTATAATTTTACATCACTAGAATTGGCATTGATTTAATATAATAAATAAATAAATTTAATTTAGTCCAGATTGTGAGTTTTTTAGTTAAATAAAAACACTCTTTGATTTTGTTCAACCTATATTAAATATATTTGTTATTATAGTAAAATATTATTCAAAAAAGTTCTCCTATTCTATATCCTATTTTTTATGCGGATATTTTTTATTTTATTGATCCTTTTCTACTAAATTAATTAAAATAAATTTTAATTTTTTTTTATTGTGAACTTTTTTCCGTACAATTTATCATTTTTTAAATAAGGTCAGAAAATTTTAAATTTTGGATTGTTTTAAAAAATACATTTACAACCTTTAAAATAATAAAATAACAACCAAAAATTTAAAACTATCTAAATGCTTAAAAAAAGACTCATTTGGAAATAATAAAAAATTAAAAAGTCATGCCAACTGTTCAAAGATTTTAAATGAGAAAGGGTGAAAAGAGATTTGATAAACTACTTTTATTTTTTACCGAATAAAAAAAATTTTGTTTAAAAAAATAAAAATTTTTGTTTAAAAAAATAAAAATTTTTGTTTAAAAAAATAAAAATTTTTGTTTAAAAAAATAAAAAATTTTGTTTAAAAAAATAAAAATTTTTGTTTAAAAAAATAAAAATTTTTGTTTAAAAAAATAAAAATTTATTTTTTTAAAAATATAATAAATTTTACTCGAAAAACATCTATTAACTACTTTTAACTAACTTTTTTCTAATAAAAAAAAAATTATTTATTTTTATTAAAAGGCAATTAAAAAGAATGGATACGTCATTCTATTCCATTGGTTATCAAGTTGGTTGATGAATATAAAGCCGGTTTGTATCAAGAAATATCGAATGCCCATTTCCATTGTGTAATTGCTATCTTACTATTTCTTCTCTCTTTCCTGAACTGTTCACTACTTAAACATTTTGCACGTGTCACCTCTAACAATTTATCAATTTTAATTGTCTTTTTTATTATATATTAACTTATTTTAAATTTTATCTTATTTTTTCTTTACATTTTTATTTTATTTTATTTTGTCTTGATTTTTTATTTTTTTTTAAATTTTTTTAATCTTAAGGAGCTTTAGCTCGGCAGAGATAAAACAAATAAATAAATAATAATAATGGATTGACGCATAAAATAAGTGATTGTAGGATAGGCAAATCAGTATATTAGTATTGCATCACCTCTACGCCTGATTGTGTACATATATATTAACAGTTTATTAAAAACATTGATCAAAAACATTTTGAGTAAAATGTAAAAATTTGAACAAAAACTAAGTAATTATTACAAAATAAAAAAAAGCAATCACAAATTAATATTTTTGAACACAAAACTATTTCACTTAAAAATAAATTTTAGAGAAAAAAAAAATTTTGTCAGTAAAATAAATTTTAGAGAAAAAAAAAATTTTGTCAGTAAAATAAATTTTAGAGAAAAAAAAAATTTTGTCAGTAAAATAAATTTTAGAGAAAAAAAAAATTTTGTCAGTAAAATAAATTTTTGGAATCACAGGTCACATCTGTTGTCAAAGTGAAAATTCAACTTCATACATTATTTACAACTTTTCCATAATACTTAAATGATTGCTAAATTTTTTTGGAGTAAAAAAAAACTTTTATTTTAAAACAAAGATTTTTCGAGCAAAAAAAAATTATTTTTTAAAGAAAAATTTTTCGTGTTAAAAAAAACACACACAAAATACACAATATTTACATTATTTACAGTATTCTAATTTAGTGACTCACAGGAACGTGGCGCCACTTCTTTCTTCATATATTTAGAATAAAACTATTTGCACAAAACCATATCTTTTATCTACAATTGTCTACAAATCCCCTATAAACGGAAACAACAGTGATGGTAAAAGAAAAGCTTTGATCTGTCTCTGAATTCTTTATTCCTCATGTTTCGGACCAAAGTTGTTTAAAAGTCCCAAATTAAAGTCCAAGTATTTAAAAAAAAGTCAAAATCCGGACTTTTAATTTTATTTTTAAATAATAAAGCCCGGACAACATGAATTTTTTGCCGTTCCAGATATTTAATGTGGCGGCCTAGTTAAAGTCAAAGTCACTAAAATTAACAGTTTATACTAACAGTCTAAATACTTAATTAAAAGTGACTTGAAAATTTTATAAAATTAAATAAATTTTTCTTTTATATTAATGAATATTTTTTTTACTAAATGCCTATGAGGTGTATGTATTTTTTTATGAAAAATAAATTAAATAAAATTGAAGTCCAAGTCCGGAATTTTGAAAAAAAAAAGTCCAGACTCGTGACTTTTAGACAACTCTTTTGCGGACTAATTCCAGAGCTTCTGACATGGATCTTATTTAACTTATTTTAGAAGTAAAAATTTAAGTCTTGGTAGAAAATGTTGCTGTTTATCTAAAATCCATTATCTTTTTGTTAATAAAAAAAAATAAAAAGTTTTTAACTGGAGCAAATATAAAATGTATTTAAATATTTTAAAGCAAAATTTTTCTGCTGAATCAATTTGACTTGAAGATAATCAAATCTTTAATTTAGCTAAAAGTAAAACAAATTTGCTTACATTTTCATAATCTTTGATTAATTATTAAAATTATTTTAATGTATTTTTTTATACCATCTTTTTTTTTTAAATACTCTTTTTAGAAAATTTTTTTACATCTTTTAATTCAGTTGTCTATGTGACTTTAAAATTCTAATAAATATAAAAAAAAAATCTTTGATTAATACAAATGATTACTAAATCAATTCAAGAATCACTACGATGCTTTCGTGACCGGCCACCAAGTTTTCACCACACAGCAATTTTTATTTTACAAACCATTTCTACCCCTCTCAGTTCCTTCTAATTTTGCTTATTTCTTACTGTAAATAATAATGTTGGTGTTAATAAAAAGATTTTTTTTTAAATAATCAATTAAAAATAAATTTTTAAATATAATTCAAAAAACTTGATAATTATTTTTTATTTTAAGTCAAATTTATAATTTAATATTTGCCGTTCCAGGTAGTTATTGTTGCGGCCAAATGATCTTTTTGCCGTTCCATATAGTTATTCTAGCGGCCTATGTAAAGTCAAAGTCACTGGAATTAAGATTTGTTAAATAATATTTAAAATAATGTCAATAACCCTAATTAATACCGTGAATAAATGAATTACTGAATTTAAACATACTAAAGATTTAGTAAAATAATCACCTCATTTTTTCTGCTGTAATTTAGCTCAAACAAATGACTTGGAACTAATTTCAATTATTTAATATCGTGATGTGAAAACAAAAAAACAAATTTATTTTTAATTAAATCTCATTTCTCCCACGGAAATGCAGAGCAAACAAACTGTTGGCAACAAAATCAACCCAAAGCTGTTCTATCTAAAATAGAAATTTAATAATCTATTTTTTCTATTATTAGAAAATTAACCTGTACTAAAAGTTCAAAAATATTTTAAAACAACAAAAAAAAGTGAAATTTGATGGTTTAATGCTAGACTTGAGAAATCATCTCCATTTTGATTTAAATCAATAGTTAAAATTTTATTTTGGCCAAAAAGTCTAAAATAAAATTTCTCTAAAATATCACTTGCAACACGCACTCAATCTTAATTAAAATATCAAAATTCGATAGGGCCCCTTTTTGCAAAATTAATAAAAAAAAAAAGATGAAAATCACAAAGAGTTCAGCTACTTGCAATTCATGCAACATTGCATTTTTCTCTATTCCAGACCCGATAAAATCGTGATATCGATTGATTACAAAACCAAAAGTAAGCAGCTAGCAATTTAATAATTTCAGTTGTTTCGCTTTCTAAAAAGCCATTAAGACAAAAATGAGCCTGAAGATAGAGTTTTGTACAAACTAGTTTGTTTTGGCGCTACAGTTGCTTTTTTCCGCGCATCAAAAATAATACTTTTTCCGTGAATGGAATTTTGAAATTATTATTAAGTGTTGAATGTTTTTCGGGTCTTGCCTGTTATTTGACAAGTGACCAGGTATTTTTTCTGACTGGTCACATTTTCACTGGTCACCTAATATGTGAACAGGCAAAATTATTTATTTGGTAAAAATGTTTATAAATAATTTCAACCTGGTCATCTAAATAAGCATTTGGTCACGACAATTTTGCAATTGGTCACATAAATTTCTTTTAAGTTAAATAAAATTTAATAGTAAATATAGTAAAATAATTGCATCTGCAACTTTACTTGCAAGATTTGATTTTTTTTCATTATTGTTGATGTAATATGAAAATTTTTTAAGCGATGATTTAAAATTGAAGTTATATTAACAATAATCAAAATGTTTTTACTAATATTTAGAAAAAAATGGAAAACGAGAATGATGAAAAAAATTTTTTTAACAAACTTGGGCCCTACCGTGTTATGTGAGCTGAGTTCACGAAAATGTGTGAACTTGACTAATTTTTTTGGTTTCGTGATCTCAGCTCACCTGTAAAAAATTATGTGATCTTCAGATCACGTGTTATGAGCTAACTTTTTGTGATCTTTGTTTTGTGATCTTAAATTTTAATTTAATTATGACTGATGCTGACGATGAGAATGATAGCTTAGATGGTACTTGGACTAGTACTACTAATATACCAATACCAACTAATGTTACAGATGCACCAAAAAGTAGCTATGAAAAGTTGATGGATTCTAAACTCGATGCGTTAGATGATAATCTACAAAGCCTCAATATTGCTTCAAATCCAGTGAAGGCTTTTGCTTTAGTCTTGGAGAAAATGAAATCTTATGAAAGTGTACCAGTTTCGGAAGAGGCAAATGCTAAAGTAAATGAAGTAATTTTAAATACAAGAAATAACTTGCTTTGTGAGATTTGTTTGGGAAAAGGTGTGGAGAAAAAATGTAAAGGTGAATGGGGTCTGCGGCTCCATAAGTCAAAAGCACATAAAAACAAATAAATTATTTTATATTATTGCTTAATTACTATTTTTGATTTTTATTTGCAAGCAAATAATCCGAATCCAACGGCTTTGCTTTTTCAATCTGAAAACTACAGTGGTCCAAAATTATTTTATGAAGATGATCACAGAAAAGATTGGAGACCAATTAGTATTTATGACTGTTATTCTACTGAAACTAAAGCTTCACGTAAACAATTTCCAATAAAATTAGCGTATGCACTGACGTTTCATAAAAGTCAAGGAGCAACACTTAAAATAGCTTTAATTGATTTAGGAAAAAGTGAAAAAATATAAGGATTGATTTTTGTAGCTTTGTCGAGGTTGTGTAGTTATAAAGACTTCCTTATAATTCCATTCACATTTGAAAGACTTTATAATTTTATTACAAAAATATTTATAAAAAAATTATATTAAGGCGAATCGTCTTGTTTAGTCCCTCGAGTAAAAGAAGAAGAAAAAATAAAACAAATGGAACTCAAAACGATTGCCGATTATAACTATTTGTTTTGATTTTTTTAAAGATTAATTATCAAATATGATTGAATTTAATTAATTCTAATTTATAAATTAACGTAAATAAATGACGGCACGTTACTCGCTTATTTAACCCGACGGGTCTGTATCTTAATCAATGAAATAAAGTATGTTAATCAATTATTCAATTATTTTAAGATCACATAAATTTTAATATGTGATCTGAAGATCACATAATTTTTTATATTCTCTCCAGGTGAGCTGAGATCACGAAACCAAAAAAATTAGTCAAGTTCACACATTTTCGTGAACTCAGCTAACATAACACGGTAGGGCCCAAACTTGTACATTTAGGCTTAATATTTGCTGTACAAAAATGTACGAAAGAAAATTATAGAAAAAAAGCCCAAAATACAATCTTAACAACTATTATAGAAAGCGTTCTAAGGTTTCAAAAAAATGCCTCTTGACTTGGCGATGAAACAGTTGTTCAACGTATAAAACAATTGGTCACGTAAATAAAAAACTGGTCATTGAAATTTAATAACTGGTCACTTATATAATAAAATTAAGGAAAAATTCATTATTTTAATAATAATATTGTGACCAGTTGGTCACATATTAGGTGACCAGTGAATATGTGACCCGTCAGAAAAAATACCTGGTCACCAAATCGACATAAAGTCACTGGTAACATAATATGTGACCAACTGATCACATAATAGGCAAGACCCTGTTTTCCTTCTCTTAACACAATATTATACCTATATTGATGATAATGCAAGATTTCTTATAGCTGATTGGAACCTGTTTGGCCATGAAGGCCAAAGAACCAACAATAACATAGAAGACTATCATAATAAATTAAAAACTACTATAAATACCGATCATCCAAATATTTATTCAGCTATAGAGGCAGTTAAAACTGAAGAAAATCAAATAGGCTTTGCTTATCATGGAAAAATTCCTGTACCATATAGACGTAAATTAGTAGTATACACAGATGCGTTTTATACATTTCGTCGTCAAGTGTTAATTTTAGGGAAATAAACGGTCGATGAGTACATTGGTATGATCCTCGCTACTATGTCTGAGGAGGAAAAAAAGACAAAGAAATGTGATGCCTATTCTGGCGTTAAAAGCGACTCTGATTCAGAAGAAGAAGATATTTATGAGGACGCTTCAGATGGGTTATTACTAAAACCCGAACCACCTTTTTTTTCCTAAAAAAAGGACTTAAACTTTAAAGACGAATAAAAAGCCGGACGATAGCCGATTTGCTTTTAACTAGTAGTAAATTTTATAAGCTTTCACGCAAGACCATAAGCTAAGCTCTAGGACTTATCATTCGGCCTGCATCGGCCTTTAAATACAAAAAATCAACAAAAAAAAATTAAATACATTTATTTAAAATTATATTTTAAAATATAATGCTTGTAAATCAGCAATGTTTGAAACAGGAGACTATGAAGTTTCGTGTTTATTTAGAAATTGTTCGGTAAAAACGAATGTTTGGCATCTTTTAGGGACTACTCAAAAAGAAAACAAGTTTAAAAAATTCATGAAAAAATGGCCGCAAAATAAAAAAAACATTAATGAAAAAAATTTTTCAGCAAACTTTAATTTTCAAAAATAATCATTTTCAATAATTAAAAAAAAACTATTTAATCAACAAAAAATTATATTATATTTTAAAATTTAATTTTAAATAAATGTGTTTAATTTATTTTTTTTGATTTTTTGTATATAAAGGCCGATGCAGGCCGAATGATAAGTCCTAGAGCTTAGCTTATGGTCTTGCGTGAAAACTTAAAAATTTACTACTAGTAAAAAGCAAGTCGGTTATCGTCCGGCTTTTTATTCGTCTTTAAAGTATAGGTCCTTTTTTTAGTACAAAATTGGTGGTTGAGGTTTTAGTACAGTCGATCCTGCGTATAACGAACCCCCATATAACGAAATCCTCTATATTACGAATAAGAATCCAGGAACCGATTTTTTATAAAGGAAATAGATTGCTAATTTTCTTTGATACAACGAACCTCTTTATAACTAAATCCCGATATAACGAACTAATAAAAAAAAAACGAGTAATACTTTTCTTATTTTTTTTTATTTTATTTATTTGTTTTCTGTACCGAGCTAGAGCTCCTTCAGAATAAGTTAAAAATTAAAAAAATAAAATAAAATTAAAGTTAATAAAATAAGATAAAAAAAAAAAAAAAGAATTAAAAAGAATTAAAAAAAAGTAAATAAGCTAAATAAATGAAAATTAAGAATATATAAAATTGGAAAAGATTGTTATATATGGCTCATGTTTAAATAGTTCAAGTTTCAGGAAAAAAAGAAGAAATAGTAAGGTAGCAATTACACAATGGAGTTGGGTACTCGATGTATCTTGATTCGAAACCTTCTTTGTATTCCTTCACCAGCTTGATAACCAATGGAATGGAATGACTCAGTCCTGTCCCAACATATCTCTCACTCAATTCAAAAAGCCGATTCGAGACTGTTAGTAATTTTAGTTTATTAAAAGCCTCATGATGCACGATGTTGGAGGAAGTATCATATTTTAACTTAAGAATAGATCTGACTGCTGTATTCTGAATTGCTTGTAGTTTTTTGATATTATTTTCTGAAAATGAATTTAAGCAAGGAAAGGAATAGTCTAAAATTGATCCGACTAAAGATTTATATAGACTATACTACTAAGATTTATATAGAGATTTTCTCAGGAAAAAAACCTATATATAACGAATTTAAAAAAAAATGGCATCCGTTAATTAGCACCTTGATAATAAAAAATAGTAAATAAATACTTGACAATTACTTATTATTTTTTAACTAAAAATTCTAATTGATATAAATGAATGAAAAGCAAGTTTGCCAAAAGAGAAAAAGTATCTCTCTTGAAGTCAAGATAGAAATTATAAAAAATCATACTGAGCAAAAAATAACCACTTCAAAGCTTGCCAAAGAATACAACGTTAATGCTTCTACAATTTCTACTATTTTGTCATCGAAAACAAAAATTAATTTATTATTTAATATTGAAAATTTTATAATTGAAAGTAGCTCTACCAAACAACCATCTATTACCGATTTTTTTCAAAAAAATTAACTTTTTGTTTTTTTTCGTCTTTTTATTTTAGTTTTTTTAATCAATAAAATTTGGTTTAAATTTTTTTTGTCCCTATCATTTAATATGGGAATTTCGATATATCCGAATATTCCGCCCAAGTAGTTTGTTATACCGAGGATTGACTGGAATAACCTTCAGATGAAGATGAATCAGGAAATAATAATAGACCGATAGTGAGTCAAATTACGCAGCAACTCCCTCAAGATTTAACAGATCATAGCTCAAATTCGACTGGAAATAACAGCGATAATATTCCGTCTGCTTCGATCTTTTTTATAAGTTCAGGTGAACATAATAACATAATTATGGAAGAAAATGGAAAATCTTATTTTATGCTATAATTTGTCTTTGTTTTTTATTCGTTATTCTTAATTTTATTTGGACGTAAAAAAATTCTTAAACTGTCTTTTTAAATAAAAAATTGTATAAAACATATTTTAGACTTTTTCCGCGCAACAAAAACACTATTTTTTCTGTACGCGCGGAAAAAGTATATGTAACCTGTTTTGGTAGGGAATAGTTGCCGACAAAAACTAATTGTTCAGTGTGCAGTTTATTTCTAGTGTCATTAACCCACATCGTCCTCCAAAGCTCACATCACGATTTTTTTAATTAATTTAAAAATTTAAATCCTCCAAGCGTGATAAAAACGCTCCTGTGCTAAACAAAAAATTTATTTTGTCCAAAAGTTTAGCGATTTTTATCGCCAACCTTATCCAGATAAGCTTTTAAGTACACATCTTTATCACCAATGTTAAATCGATATTCATGTAAATTTTATCTATGCAATTAGCACATTTTTTTGTTCGAGTGCTCTTTAAAGGTCGTGTTTTTTTTTATTACACTCATTGTGGTTATCTTATCTTTTTTAGAGCAAATATTCAGCACACTGTCCCTATTGAAAATATTATTGCTTCAATTTTATCTAATATTTGATTTTACAATGAATAAATGTCAAAATTTATTGTTTCACTTTTAATTGATCCGCAATTCAAATTGCCTACAGCAACGTTGTAATTTTAAAATAATAAAATTTATTTTTTACAACAAAAATTTTTCGAGTAGAGAAATTTTTTTTATTTTTTAAAACAAAAATTTTTCAAGTAAAAAAAAATTATTTGTTTAAACAAAAAGTTTTGGTGTTAAATTTCAAATACAAATTAAACAAAATAAAATTAAAATTTATCAATGAAATATATAAAAATTTATTAAATTAAATTTTTATCATAAATGAAATTAAAATTTATTAAAAAATAAAAAAAAAATATTGCAACATTGTGCACCATACTTAGTTGCACCATTTTTCCCTAAAATAAAATTTTTTTTCTTTTTATTTAAGTGAATCTAATCAAAAATCTGTTTGAACCTTATTGATCCTTTATTTTTTGTCTTTTTTTACATATGAAAAATTATTTTAGGTAAAAAAAGTGCAACAAAGGATGTTGTACTATGTTGCAGTAATTTTTATGTTATTTATTATCAATGATAATAAATGATAATTTATCATCTTTAATTTTAATTTATGAAAAAATGAAGAATTCTACTTTATTTTACAAATTTTGATTTTAAATCTTAATATGATCATGAACTTCAATTTTCCTCATAATTTCAATATTAACTTTATAATGAATTTAAGTTTAGTTTTTTAGTATAAGAAATTTTTTCAAAATATTATCTGAATTTCGGTTAAAAATAAAAACTGCCGAAATTTCTTGAAAAATTTTAATTTTTTTTTATAAATTAAATCAGAAAAAAATCGAGATTTTTTAGTAAAATATGGTTGAATACTTTTATTTTAAATATTTTTTTTATTTTAAAAATATATTTAAAATATATTTATGATTTTTAAAAATAATAATAATAAAATATTGAATAAAAAATGTGAAATACTTACATGCTAATTGGCAATGTTGGTACAGTTTTAACACTTTTGATTTATTCTTCCTTTGATTTATTATCGAATATATTGAAAAAAAATTTTCTAATAAATATTGTCTAAATATTTCAACAAAAAAAAATTATATAGAAGATGAATTTTTTTTTTAATATTTTAATAATTGTCTTTTTGAAGTTTTTAATTTTTTTGTGTCTAGATTTTTCAAAATAACGGAATAACTTTGCAGTACAACCATGATAATTTTTTTTATTGAGTGTCGCTTAAGTGATAATAAATTTTGTTTTTAATTTAAATGGTTTTTCTCTATTTTCTTCGGCTTCTCTTTGCAAATTTTGATCAAAATAAAATTTTATAGCTAATTGAATGCTTTTGTAATCAATATCCGCTTCAACATTTCCTCCAAGCAAAAAAACAATATTAGAATTTTTTTAAATGAATTCTAGGTAAAAATTAGTAAATTTTTAAAAAATAAAAACCGAGTTTTTTTTCCTTTTAAATGAAATCAATCAATCTGATTATTTTTAGAAGAATCATAGAAAAAAAGTTTCTAATTTTTGAAGCGAACTAAAGGTATGATGAAAATTTTCATAAAAATATCACTCAAAAAAAATAAGTAACAAAAATTTCAGATTTTTCCAATATTTTTATTTGAAATAGTGGGTCAAAACAACTAGAGTAATATTAATATTTTTTTATTTTTTAAAACTTTTTAATTATTTTCTTTCCTTTATCAAAACCAAAAAAAATTTTATTTTTTTTTTGATTTAACTTTAACATCGATCTTCATTCTTTAGTCTAATTTAATTCTTTTTACCAATTTTTTACAAACACTTGCTTTCGAAATAATTGTAAAATCATATTTTTTATTAACGAGAAAAAAATCTAAATTAAAATTTTTTATCTATTATTTTAAACAATTATTTTAAAATGGCTTATGAAAATCACAATCATAATATTGATTTTTTTTAAAAATATTTTTAAACTTTTTCATACTTTGCTTTTCTCTAACAAAAATAAGTTCAGATCTAATTTTCTTAGTTATTAAAACCTTTTCATCCATCTTCATTCTAATAAAATTCTGTTTGCTTTCACATTTGAATTTTTACAAATGTTGACAAAAATTTGCTGATTTTTACTTAAAATTCTTTAAAAAAAAATTCAAAATAATTTTCATTAATAAAGAAAAAAAATCTTTATTTAAATTTTTTATCAATTATTTTTAAGAATTTTTTTGAGATGGTGTTTCAAAATCACCAGGGCAATATTGATTATTTTCTAAATATTTTAAAACTTTTTAATACTTAACAAAATATTTTTTTGTAAAACCTTTTCATCCATCTTCATCTCAATAAAATTCAATTACCTTCACTTTTTACAAATTTTGATAAGAATTTTACGTAAAATTTATGAAAAAAAAACTTTCTTTAAATATTTTTATCAAAGTTCCAATCAACAAAATCAAGACTGCATCTTAAAACAACATTAAGAAAAATATTTCTTTAAAAAGAACATCTTTGCCAAATGATGAATTAGTTAAAGAAGTTTAATTTACTAGCTTGGACAATTCAGCATCAAAACAAAAAAAGAAATCAAAACGCTAAAAGCTAATCTCTGAGGTGGAAGACTGATTTTTCTCGTGGCAAGACCTAAAAACGCATGACTAACACAATCTAAATAATCCGGCGATAATTTAGTTCCGACGCTGGATTAAATTATCCGCAACTGGTTTAGTCTACAGTGGAGTCACAAAGGTACAATAGAAGAAAACTATTTGTGTTGATTCATCAACCTTTCATTCTTCCAGGTTGCCATCTCGACTAAAACAATATCCCTAGCTAGCAGAAAAAAAACACTGCTCTCAGAATCAATCGTCTAAAAAACAAAAAAAAAATTTTTTATTTATTTTGCTCAATTAGATTTAATAATGCTTCTTAATTGCTAATAAATATTACCTAAATTAACTTTGTGGCGCACACACTCACACAACAAAAACTTAAACAAACAAAAATTAGACTTTTATTTTATTCTGCTGCACTTGAACCAATTTTGCTAATAAATTTTTAAACTAGCAACCGGCATAAGATCTTGATAAGAAACTGAAGATAAGCATATGGAATGAACAAGAGCGATAAGAAGACCGGTGGTGATCGGTCATCATTTAAAAAGTGAATTTATTACAAGTGGATTGAGGGGATTAAACAAAATTGACTCTTGTGCAAAATTCATATTAAAAAAAATAAAGAGTTGTTGTATAATGACAAATATTTGCTCTCACTTTAATCCCATTAAATGGCTATTATTAAAATTTTGCAATTAAAATTAAAATTAATCTCCAATTTGACCAGCGTTGAACGCTCATTATTTCAACATCGCTCATTTTTTATTTTGGATTGGTCACGTAAACTGAATGATTTATGGGACCAAAATTGATACTATTTATTTAAATTGTCACCACAGACTTTTTTAACACTTATTTTTGTAAAATTTCGTTTTTATTTTTTCTACATATTCTACCTTAATTTAAATTTATTTATTTTTAAATTTTGAACTTTTTTTCATCTGAATAAACAAAGACTTTAAATTAATTTTAGGCACAAATATTATTATTATCATTGTTATTATTATTATTATTGGCGATGTTATAAAAAAAATTAAAAAAAATATAGAAGAATAAAAATTTTATAATTAAAAATAAATAAGAAAAAATTCAGTCAATAATTTTGCTTTTTTTATCACCAAAATATCTCACTTTAAAAAAAAATACGGTTGTTGTGAATTTCGAATACAAATTGAACGAAAATTCTTGATTTTTTGATAAAATAAATTAAAGTTAATAAAAAATATAAGAAAAAATAGTGAAACATTTTTGATGTTTCTTTTTTATCCCTTTGATTCAAAAATTTACTCAAGCTGCAATTTTAAAGCTAATAATTTATTTATTTTTTTATTAAAATAATAGTTAGGGGAGGATCCCGAGCAGTTTGGGAAAATAATTAACTTTTCTTTCAGCCCCGTGTTAAGTAGCTTTGATAATGAAAAAAAGTGAAAAAAATTTTGAAACTGTTACAAGACAAACAGATGAAAATAATTTTTTTTATCACTTAAGGAATAAAATTTAGAAAAGAGCATAATAAATTTAGAATGAATAAAATATTAGAATAAATATTTTATTTTTTTTAAATGGATGATAACAATGATAATAATTTACTTGAATAGCAAATATTAAATTCTTTCCATTTAAAAAAGTGAATTGATGTTCTTTATAAATCAAAAGTGTAGATAAATTTTAAAAAAACTTTTGTTTTTAAATTTTTGCTAAACTTCTTAAAAATAATTTGAAAAATTAAAAAATATTAAAAAAATTATGATGTAATTAAATATGTTTACATCGATTATATTTATGATAAAAAATTCTAATTTTCATCATTGAAATTAGATGAAATGGTTCCCCACTCATTAATGATTTATCTATCAATTTTCATTTATTAATCATCGTTTTTTTTGTGACTGGATTCTAAAAATTATTGTCTTAGTAAATAACACACATCTTCTATCTATCATACCCCAAGATAAAGCTCATTTAACTCTGGTATAATTACTAATTATTTCAAAAATTACGCCAGATTCGGCGATGACATCAAATTCAAGATGTACATGCTTAAAATATAAGTTTTTACACAATTTATATTTTTACAATTAAAATTAATATCATTTTCAGTTTGTTGAGTTGTTTGTTAATTCTTTCTTTATTTTTTTGAGCCACTATTTAGGACATAACAAAATGCAGACACAGATCACTGCTATACATTTCCAGCACCTATAAAGTGTAATTCTCAATATAATATATCTTGAAAACAAAGTAATTTTATGCTATTTAAAAGATGTATCGTTTTAATTATTTAAAATTAATAAATTAATATTTTATTATTAGTAATAATATAGTCAAATAGTCAAAAAAATTTTCAAGAAAAAAAAAAATAAATGACTTAAACCAAAATTAATTTTTTTTATTCTCTTTAACTATCTTTCTTTGTACCCCATATGCTTTCAACTTATGAACTTATCTGTTATGAAAAACCTCATTGAAAGCTTTTGAAAAATCAGTATACAGGACATCAGTTGAATCTCCCTCCATTAAAATTTTTGTCACTAGATTCTGACATTCCAATTAATTAGTTACACAGTCCTTCTTCCTTACGAACTCATGCTTTTGCTTCGAAATCAAAT
This sequence comes from Brachionus asplanchnoidis, assembly GCA_025491095.1. Taxonomy (NCBI): domain Eukaryota; kingdom Metazoa; phylum Rotifera; class Eurotatoria; order Ploima; family Brachionidae; genus Brachionus; species Brachionus asplanchnoidis. Next base: position 699,156 of record JAILYF010000028.1, on the reverse strand, counting down.
TATTCTCGAAAAAAAATCTCATAATCTCATCTCTAATTATTCCTTTCATTATTTTACAGCACACTAACGTCAAAGACACCTGCCTGTATTTTTTTATTTATTTCCAGTTTTGGCATAATGTTAGCGAAACCCAATTCACTAGGCACCATACTCTCATTATGTGATTTCTTCTAAATAATTTGAAATACCTTTGCCCATTCATCAGAACATTTTTTTAAATTCATCGATGACACCTTGCCCCTTCCCATGGCTTTTGTTCCATCCAATTTCTCTATTCTTTTTTCGATCTCACTTCCATCAAGCATTTTTTGAACATCCCCATTAAATATCATGTTTGTTCTTGTCCTAAACTCCGGCATCTCCTCTCTCTCATCCACTGTAAACACATGTTTGAACCAGGGATGTGCATTAAGTATTAAGTACTTAAGTACTTAAAAAAAATTAAAATTAAGTAAATACTTAAGTATAAATTTTGAAAAATTCGAATTTTTTTAAGTACTTAAGTAAGACCGAATTTACTTAAGTATTTAAAAATACTTAACTTTTTGACTAACATTCATGATTTCAGATTTTTTTTTCATTTGTTTATGATTGCAAATAAAAAAATTTTATTTCACACATCAATTAAACATAATTTTTTTATGCAGCATTACTTATTTGTTAAATAGAGAACAATAAACCTTGAAGAAGACTCTCCTTCGTTTAACTTGTTTAACCGCTATAAAAAAAATTCTCTCGACGCTTTTTTTACAAACAAAAGAAACTTTTATTATTGGTCTCATCCTTTCTTGATTATTGTCTCAATCCAAAAAATCTAATCTTCGATTCAAATTAACTCTCTCTTTGTCTATCTTAGATGATACTCGGTCGAGGTTCAGAAAAAAAAGAACAAAAAAAAATTTTTGCAATAAAATTTTGATAAAAAATAGCTTTTTTTTTTTTGAAAAAAATTTAAGTACTTAAGTATCCTGATAAATACTTAAGTATTTACTTTAAAAAAAATGAAAAATGGGCTTAGATTTAAGTATTTACTTAAAAATATGGTCCATTTACTTAAGTATTGAAAATACGATTTAAGTACTTAATGCACATCCCTGGTTTGAACTGATTGTTCAATATATTAGCTATTTTCCTTCTATTTGGAACATTCTCCCCATCGCCTGCTCTTAACAGCTTGATAGATTCCTTTGCCTGCTGTATATTATTTATATATGAAATAGTAAATTTTGATTAAACGTAAATATCAAAATAAACTGATCCATTAGTAAATCTTGAAAAAAATATTCATTTTTTCTTATTATCAAATTTTACTAAGTTAGTTTTGATATTTACTGATGCAACCGTAAATATCAACAAAAAACAAACTTGCTATAGTTAAAAACTACTGAAGCCCCTAATCTAATTTGTCGAATAATCGACGTTGATTATAAATTCAGTCTTCATGAACTTGCATGTCAAGTTGGCGCATTTTAGGCGTAACGCTTTCAAAATTGTCAAGTTGAACTAGAAATTAGAACCGACAAATCGCTCAAATGTGTTAGACAAGCGGCCAATGAAATGTCAATTGGTGGTGGTCAAGAAATGGTAAGATTGTAAATCTCAATGTATTACAAATCGATGCGGTTGTAGAAAATCGAACCTCTTGTGTAATTCCAGATGTCATGGATCAAATACAATTTGCTCCAATAAATAAGCTTTTTATCAATATTTACGCTTTATTTCATTTATTTCAGATTATTACAAATTTATCTTTTTAATTTAAGTTAATTACGAGAATAATAGAAAAAACAGGAAAATTTGATAATTTTATTTATTTCAAAATTTACGTCTAGTAACGTTAATATCGATATTTACGTATTATCAAAAAAAAAATGATAGCATATACCCGCATAATAATTTCGGATTATCTTTAGTCTTTCTTAAAATCACCATCTCATAGGATTTAATGGCCTCGGGGCGGTCTCTTCTTCCTATTTTCTACTACTGTAATTTAAAAATAAAGTAAAAGAAAAAAAAAAATTTTAAATTAGTTGAAAAAGGCCTAAATTTTACATGCTAAAAAAATAAACTTCTTAAATCTCAGAGCAAGTTTAAAAAAAAAACAAACAATATATATGAGCAATTACTCTCATTAATTTCAAATTCCAGGATGCCTTATTTTATAAAATATATTTTGATAGCAACAAAAAAAATTGATAGCATGAAAAAATACAAGTCTTTAAGAAAATTTTCTCTTTTGATTAATTACAAGCTAAAATCTTACAAATCAATTAATTTTGTCTAGAAAATTTTAATCGAATCTTCAAGACTTTGTCTAAATAAAATTATTCTAATTATAAAGATGTAGGATAGCATCTTTAGATGCAGAAAAGGCCTTTGACAAAATATGGCGTGATGGCTTATTCTATAAACTATTAAAGAGACTGCATACTTCCTACTGGGTATTGCTTAGGCTTTATTATAACTCAGCACTAGCTGTTTTATCTCTTCCAAATAATCTAACAACTAAACCCTTTAAAATTGAAACTGGTGTAAAACAAGGAGCTATTTTATCTTCTTTTCTTTTTTACATATATATTGATGATCTTATAATAGAATGCCTTAACAATGAGCTTGGAGCTCTTTATAAAAATCTTAATGTTTCTATCATTGTCTACGCAGATGATATAATCTTAATAAGCCCAGTTGACTCCCATCTACAAATGCTTTTGGATATTTGTGGATCTTATGGGAATAAATGGAGAATAAAATTTAACCTTAATGAAACAAAAGTTGTTAACTTTGGCATTCAATTATTTAAGTCGGTATTTCACCTTAATGGATCTGAACTTGAAGAAGCAAATCAGTTAGAATACTTAGGATTCATTATAGATTCTAATCTTGACCTTAACACACAGGCAGTTATAAATTTTAAAAAAGTTCAGAGCAGCTTTTTTGGAATTTCATATCTTCTCCCTAAAAATAGTCCTACCTCTTCACCTAAATTCAAATCATTTATATACAAAACATTTTGCTTATCTAAATTCACATATGGTCTTGAGGCTCTTACTCTTAATTCGACCACAAAGGATTCAATAAATAAATTGCAAAACAACTTAATTAGACAAATGTTTGGTTTAAAAGCCTACTGTCACATGTCACGAGTCTTAAAAGTACTAAAATTATTTAACTTTGATGAACTTTATCTATTTTCAAAACTAACTTTTATTGATACAATTAAATATAATTATCTATCATCACAATTTTTAAAATATATGCTAAGTGACCCCCCTCTAATAAATCTTTTTCCTCCGACTTAGTACTTATTTCCAAGTACTTTAAAATTGAAACCTCAAAAATTTCAGAAAATATAAACCAACTTAAAGAAAATCTTAAGATTAATCTGATTTCTAATGATGGTATATCTGATTCAATTTGGTTATGTCTTTGCAATTTAAAATTAAAACATTACAGAACTCTCCTAAATGAGCTAATTCAAAATAAAAGAAATTCATGAATTTTGGTCCAAATTATCTTGCTTTCTAACTTTCATGCCTTTTTCTATTTTCGAACTAATGTTCCTTTTTTATTTTTGTAATTTTATTTTTAGATAATAATTTTTCATTTTTAAAAAAAAACACAAAAACACAAAAAAAAAAAAAATTTATTTTTATTTTATTTTACTTCTCCTTAAAGGAGGTTAATTCAATTCAATAAATAAATAAATAAAGAAGGTAGAAGAATAGTTGCAACCAAAAAGATGACGTAAATAAGAAAAAAAATAGTCAAGTAAATTCTAAATGAGATAAAAATTTTATTTAAAAAAAAAACTAACTAGCTCTGTTTTGTGTCGGTCACGCCACGCTTTATATAATACTCAATTAAAAAAGTCTGTCTTAAAATGAAGAGAAAATGAATAAAAAGTCTGCTGCATTGAAATGTCTTGCGGGCGGACTAATCTCTTGAGATCGAACTATCAGACATTCCTTTGTTATTCTAATCAATCGGAATAAATTTACCTAGATTAAATTGATTGATAAAGCTAGATGGATGGCTATCAATATATTTCAATTTTGGCTAAGCAAACAAAATAGCAAATCAATTAATCTTTTTGACTAACTTCCTTTTGACATTGAAATTTGCAAGAGCCATGCACAAATTTATTTTCAATCAAGCGAAAATAGCTCGCTCTATCTTTAGATGAAATTTTTTTAATTAGACTTTTAATGGCTAAAAGCTTTACAGAGCTAATTGAAATCTCGCGAGAGATGCTCTTCTACAATTTATCTAACTTGTCCTCTTGCACACACAAGACCAGACCGCTCTGTCTAAATTAAATTAAATTAAAAGGAAAATTAAAGACAATTTATTTGTTTAGATACTTTAAAAATGGCTTTGTGATTGGGTCGCCGCCTCCAGTGTGTCCAAATAGATTGATGTGAATTTTGGAGGATTATTGCTACTTATCTCTTTCAATTGTTATCTACAAACTCCTATTTAGCCAGTTATCCTTTTAGCAAAACTATTCATTTAACCTTTTGCTTGAAAAAATAAAATTAAATTTAAATCTTTAAATATTTGTTTATTCATTTTTTGAAAGGAAAAAAATGAAATTTTTATTCATGCTCACGCACACACTTGTTCAAGCTTTTGGAAGCGGTTTTACTTAAAATTACCATTTTATAATAAAAAATTACGTAAAATTACGTAAAAAAACGTTTTTTTTTTTTGTTTTTTTTTTCATAAAATTTATAAAAAAAATCAAAAAATTCAAAAATTCACCAAAAATTGGACTTTTTTTGGCCCTTTTGAAGATTACCAAAATTGACGAAAAATCCGGTAAAATTACGTAAAATCTGGTAAATTTACATTATTTTACTTTAGTATTTTTACGTAATTTCACAGATTTTTTCCGATTTTTACGTAAAATCTAGTAAAAACACGTAATTTTTAGTAAAATCACTATATCGTAGCAGTACTGTAAGTAATTTGAGGAGTATTTTTTTTTAGTTTTTCATTTAAATTTTTTTAAAATATTTTTCCTTAAAATTTTTGTTTCTAGAATTTTTTGGGACTATTTTTTTTTATTTTTTTTCTTTAAAATTTTTTTTCTAATATTTTGCTGAATCATTTTAATATAAATTTATTACTTTTATATATTAGATGCTTTTTGAAATATTCTTTTTTTTTTTTAAATCAATTGATTTTCTACAGTGATTTTATTAAAGGTCCTGAATGAGCTAAATTACGTAATTTTCGGCAAAATGTAATTTATTGTACATTTTTATATTTTGACATTTTCACATTTTTGAGAGAAAAAATAAAAAAACTTAAAAAATTTTCAATAAGAAAAGTAATAATAAATTCGAAATTAATTAAAAAGGGATTTTCAAAAAGTTATCCTTGGTTCTTACATTTAAATTTTTTTAAAACTCCAATTTAAGTAATTGCGAATTTATTATTACTTTTCTTGAATTGAATTTTTTTTTAAATTTTTTTTTAAATTTTTTGATTTTGAGATTTTTATTTTTTTTCTCAAAGATGTAAAAATGTAAAAATATAAAAATGTACAATAATATACATTTTCACATTTTTGAGAGAAAAAATAAAAAAACTTAAAAAATTTTCATTAAGAAAAATAATAATAAATTCGCAATTAATTAAAATGGGTATTCAAAAAATTATCCTTGGTTCTTACATTTTAATTTTTCTAAAACTCCAATTTAAGTAATTGCGAATTTATAATTACTTTTCTTGAATGAAAATTTTTTTAGATTTTTTGATTTTGAGATTTTTTTTTTCTCTCAAAAATGTAAAAATGTAAAAATATAAAAATGTACAATAAATTACATTTGCCACTTTTACATTATTTTTAATAATTTTACGTTAAAAAAATACGTAACTTTTTGTAAAATTTTTCCGAAATGCTTACCGTCAAAAAAAAAGAATGAGGTTTCTGGTAAGAAAATGTAAAATTGGCTTCTTTTCAAAAATATATACAGTAATGCTACGATAAACTGTTTTTACGTAATTTTACGTGAATTTACGTAAATTAGAAAGCCACTATTTTTTACTAATTGACACTACTTGTTAAAAAATAACACTTTTTATTTAAGAATGAACACTAATTTAAAACCAAGTACCTAAATTTTTTATCTTTGACACTTTTAAATTGATGTTAAATTTTAATTGAATACAAAAATTTTTGGAAATATAAATTTTTAAAATTTTCTAAAATTTTTTAAATTTTGCTGACATTTTAAAATTGTTAAAATTTTGAAACTTTAGTGCATGTTTAAAATATTTTTTATTATGACTAAGAAACAAAATCGTATTTTTATTAATTTGGTGTCAATTAAAAAATAAAAGTGTTTTTTTTTATTTTATGAAATTTTTTATTTTTTGTGATGTTTTAATAAAATTGGGGAAAAAACTTAAAAATTTGTGGTATTTTATTGAAAATTTGTGGTATAAGAACTAATTTGCCGCTTCTTATAATTTTCAGCTTCCTAATAAAACAAATGGAAATAAATAGAAAGATTAAATAGATAAAAATTTGTTTAAAAATAGAGAGAAAAAGAATAAACAAACTTTTCCAAAAAAAATCAAAAATTTTCATGCTAACGATAAAAATTTTTATTTTTGCCAAAAATTCTTAATTAGAGTATATATTCTGGGCTATTTAATAGAATTTTTTTTTGCATGCACACGAACAAACTTTCTCCGCTTTTAGAAGAAATTACGTAACCTATTCAGCACTGAATTCAAATTTTGAATTGTTAGTATTAACTCATTGTTTGATCGAAGCGATCTTGATTAATCTCACAAAATTAAATATCACGCTTGTACTAAGCCTATCAACAAAAAATCCGAATGCAACTTTTAAAGCATAACCTTCGGAGAGTAAGAAAAAAAAAGTTAAATAAATCTATAGCTCATTTTTAATCGTATTTTTATTTTATAAATAATTATATCAATAAATAATTTTGAAATAGATTAACAATAAAAAATAATTGAGTGATAAATTAAATAATTAAATATCAGCATCTCATACATAGCACAATACTCTCAACCTTAAACTGGTTCACCTGATAAAGTTTTTTTTTTGACTCTTGGAAATTAAAAGTAAACGTAAATGGTCATATTACGTAAATGTAATTACATACCAAGTAAATGCAGCTGCCAATGGAGCAAATTATAATTTGGGCTCAATAAGAAGAACAATTACAGTAATATGAGATTTTACGTTAATTTACGTAAATTAACGATAATTGACGTATATTTATGTAAAAAAGTAATAATACGCATTTTTACGTAAATTTACGCATTTTACTGTAAATTCTAAAAGAAACAAAAAGCTGCTGTTTTTCTTATTTTTCTTGAAATAAAAAAAAAAAAAAACTTCAAAAATTTTTAGCTTTTTTTATCTAAAAATAAAATAGCATAATTTTACGTAAATTTTTGTAAAACATTGTAAAAAAAAGCAAAAAAACGTAAGAAAATGAAAATTTATGAATTTAGACAAAATCTCGAGAAAATTTTGAAAAATATTTCTGATCAGCTATTTCAACTTAATCAAAAAATAATGCAACCAAATAATCAAAAGAATTTTTCAAATAATACAGAGAATGTTGCAATTGAATCTGCTCAGATTAAAATATTGATTTATCCTCGATTATAACGTAAAGTTGATAGAATTCATGAAATTCTTTCAATAATATGAGAAAATTTGAAAATATCTACTGTACTGCTATGATAAACTGTTTTCTCGAAACTTTACGTGATATTACGTAAATTTATGTAAAATTAATGAAGTAAAAAAAAGTAGATTTTAGTAAATATAAAAAGGGACAAAAAAAACTGAAAAAATGGCGATTTTTAGGAGTTTTTCTCATTTCTTTAGAAAATTAAAATGAAAATTGAAAAAAAAAAAACCGAAATTTTACGTAAATTTTTATTATAAAAACCAGGAAAATGTTAAATTTTAGTATAAAAATCATTTAAATGTAAAAGATATATCACTTAAAAAAGGTATCATTTAATAAAAAAGATATTCATTTTATATTCCTTTAAAAGTTATTAATTCTTAGGTAATTAAAATAGTCATTGAGAAAAACGGTGAATGGTCGGATCATAAATAATTGCATTGTAGTTGTAGTTTTTTTGAAGTTTTTTTTTCTCGTATTTTTACTAAAATTTACCATTTTCCCGGTTTTTATAATAAAAATTTACGTAAAATTTCGTATTTTTTTTCAATTTTCATTTTAATTTTCTAAATTAAAGAGAAAAATTCTTAAAAATTGCCATTTTTTAAGTTTTTTTTGGCCCTATTTATATTTACTAAAATTTACTAAAATTTTCGTAAAATTTCGTAATTTTTCGGAAATTTACTTTTTTTTACTTTAGTAATTTTACGTAAATTTACGTAAAATCACGGAAAATTTCGAAGAATTTCGTAAAAAAAGTTTATCATAGCAGTATTGTAAAATTAAAAAAAATTTTTTTACAGATTCTCAGAAGGATTTCACAAATGAGTTACGAAAGATGAGCTAAATGAACCTTTTGGAAATTATCAAAAAAAAAAAGCAAATAAAAGAAATCAAAGGTTCGGAAATATATTTAAACTTTACCAATAATTTAAAATTTATAAATTTTATTAAGTTTTTTTGAAAAAATTTGTGCCATATAAAAGCGACTTTAACACAGCCTAGTTTAATGCAACCAATAGCATCAAAAAGATAGATCAAGCTTGAAAAATAAAAAATAAATATTTTTATGGAATCAAAACTAAATAAAATTAATAAATTTACATTTTTTACGTTTTTTTTTACTTTTTCAATATTTTACGAAAATTTGCCCATTTGAATTTTATGTTTTACATAAATTTACGTAAAATTACGAAAATTATCGTATATAAAAAATCCATAATTAAAAAAATTTAATTACAATGACAGGTTGGCTGCACTGAACTTGACTACTTTAGAAACAAGAAGAATAAGAGGAGATTTGATTGAAATGTTCAAAATTGTTAAAGGACTAGAAAAAATTGTCGGGCATTATCCCTTAATCTTCAAGAATAACCAAGAAAGTGTTTATCGTCCAGCTTCTAGGCAGCATGAATTTATATTGGAAAAACAAATAATAAAAATTGTGAACAAAGATATAATTTTTTTAGTAATAGAGATGTAAATGCTTGGAATCAAGTAGATGAAGATATTATCAACTCGAATACTGTCAATGAATTTAAAAAACAAAATTGATAAAATGAATTTCAATAAGATATTTTGATGAGGCTAATCACTCATTTAATGTGCCTAGCACATCGTTGATTTTATTTTATTACTAGTAGATACCCGTTGCTTCGCTGCCGGGGGAATTTAAATAAAATTAAGAACACACTAAAAACACACTAAAAAGTTTATTGAAAAACCTCAGTATAAACTATGTTTTTTGTTAAGTTATTTGGATGATTCATGCAAATCTTGAGATTTTTTTTATTTGTCACTCTTGAAAAGGCTACATATAATTGCCCATGAGTAAAAACAGGTTCGTTTAAGTAAACCCCTACGTGTTCTAAAGTTTGTCCTTGAGATTTATTTATACTCATTGCAAACGCTGGTCGTATAGGAAATTGAAGCCTTTTTAATTCGAAAGGTAAACTTGCATCAGTTGGAATCAATGGCATTCTCGGTATGTAAACTATTTTTTTAGCATTAGATCCAACAGCTATTTGACATTCAATTATTTTACTGTAAAAATTTCTACAAATAAGCCTGGTACCGTTACACAATCCATCCGAAGCTGAGACATTTCTAAGTAAAATAATAGGTTGGCCTTTTTTAAGAACTAATTTATGAGGTGGCATTCCTGATAAATTTAAGCTATTTAAAAATTCTGTCGGGTATAAAGCTGTATGTGCGTCATTCAAAACAGCATCAGCTGATAAATATTTGTTCTCTTCACCTTTAATTCAATTAAAAGGTAATTTATATATAGAATTTTTTTTTAATATATATTAATACTTAATTGATAATTGGTAATCAATCAGTTATCTATTCTCTCTCACTATTCAACCTTGACATGGATAACTTTCGACCTTGACATGGATAACTTGCTAACTCGCTAACTTCGTGAAATTTTAAATAATTAGATTATTATCATATTAGTGAGGAATTTAAAAGCTTAGTTATTAAGGTACATTATTATTCAGTATATTTATTAACGATATCCCTAAAATAAAAAAATACTTTAAATTAATAATATCATTTCGGGAAAAGAAAGGATAAAGAAAATAATTGAGGCACCATATTTTTAATTTTCTTTTACATTTTTAATTTAAGTTTTTTTTTTAAATCTCAACGAGCTACAGTCTGACACAAATAAATAAAAAAATAAAAAGTTAAAATTTTTGCTTTTATTTTGCTAAAAAATTTATAAGCCTTTCACAAAAAAACCTGCCATATTAACTGAAAGTTTTTTCATAAAAAAATTTTTATATAAACGTAAAATTATTTCACCTTAGACCTTAAAAGTTCAATTAGATCAGAAAAATTAATAAAAAAGAATATTATGAAAAACATTAATAAAATAGAGAAAAAAAATGAACTTTGATTGAAGAAAAATTAAATCTCCTAAAAAATTTAATCATAGAAATAATAATAGATTTTTTTTGACATTGCCATCATTTGTTTTAATTTTGTAACCAAAAAATAATCTTTTACAGTGGGGCCCACTGTAAACGATTATACGGTATACTTTTCTATTTTTATTTAAAAGAAACAAGGTAATTTAGAAAATAAGATCAATAAATACCTTGAGGAATTAGAACACTGGCTTTGTAAGTGGAAAACAAATATATCAGATGGACAGTCTTGTTCTATGGTCCAAAAAGAAAAAGGTTGATCTATACTTAAGAATTTATGGAAATAAAATTGCAAGACAAAAAGAAACCAAATTTCTTGTTATAAACTTTCATTCTAAATTAAATTTTAATACAATTACAGATGAATTATAGAGCGTTGTAATTCAAGAAAAATTTTGCCAGACAAAAAATGTGGTCTCAATATCTTAAAGCTGATGATCAATTCAAAATATCATTTAATTTCAAAGGGTTTATCTGAAGATATTAAAATAAATAGTTGAATTAGTGAAAATAAATAAATTTAATGTAACATGCTTTACATGTAATGCAGATTTAAAAATTGAAAAAATCAAACAAAAACATTTTCTCAATCCATTTTTAGATTAAATTTTATTTATTTTATTATTTTATTTATTAATTGATTCAATTAACTCCAATGCTTTTTCTTTCTTTCCTGAACATTTCTTAAACATGTAGCACCTGACATTGCTCATTTCTTATATTTATCCCTTTTTTTTTAAACTAATTTTATTTTAGCTATATTTTATTTGAACATTTTTTTAATTTTATTATTTATTCTATTTATTTAATCTAAAAGTGCTTAAGTACAAGACTGGAATTCAAGGAAAAAATTGGATGTGAATGCATCAGAGAAAGTAGAGGAACGCACTACAAAAAACCCATTGACTTTGAGAGATACAGCTTATGAGGTGGAATTTGTAAATTGAGATTGATATTTATGAGTGAAAGAATTTCTGATTAAAATGTTTAAATTAGTGAACGAACTGGAGACATTTTGCATTCAAAGGCCGGATAATTTTTTTCGACCCTTTTTGTTACTTTGTTTTTTTTTCATTAAATTTAAAATCATTTTATTTTAATTCAAAATTATTTTAAAATAATTAACTTACTGTACTGCTATGATAAACTGTTTTTACCAAATTTTACGTAATTTTACGAAAATTTTAGTAAATTTTAGTAAATGTAAAAAGGGCCGAAAAAAACTGAAAAAATGGCAATTTTTAGGATTTTTTCTCTTTTTTTTAGAAAATTAAAATTAAAATTGAAAAAGTAAATTACGAAATTTTACGTAATTTTTTATTATAAAAACCGGGAAAATGGTAAATTTTAGTACATTTAAAAATTACCATTTTTCCTGGTTTTTATAATAAAAAATTAGGTAAAATTTGGTAAAAACAGTTTATCACAGCAGTACAGTAATTACATAATATTTATATTTCCTTGAAAAAAGCAGCTAAGCAGAGATCAGATATCTAAATCAGTATAAAAAAGTCCTACTGTGACATTAAGAGGTAATTTTAAAATATAAAATTATAAAAAATTTTAAAGGGAAAATTTTCCTGCCATGCTAATGAATGATTTAGCAGCTGATGTGACCATTTCAGTCGCTAAAATTAAAATCAAGGTCTGGACACAAAAATAAAAATCTTGTTAAAAAAATGTTAAATTTTATAATCTCTTTTTTTTGTATTCTTTTAATTTTTAAATCACCAGAATTGGCCTTAATTGAACCAAATAAATATATAAATAGTTTTTCTAATAAATATTTTATTAATTTTTCCATTCTTACTTATTTTCTTTAATTTTTTTTTGCTGAATCACGATAGTGTAGTAAATTACTTAATAAATAAATAAAAATTAAAAAATACAATCGAAAATGAGGCTTAATGTTATTTATTAAATCTAGTAGCTTTGTCTCAACAATTCAATTTTTACTTATTTTATTTTTAAAATAGTTAAATTTAAATTTCTTTTATTTTTTTACTATTAATCTGAAATAGCTTTTGTTTACTACAAATAAACCAAAAAAAATAAGGAAATTTTTTGACCAAAATGCCATATCTAAAAAAACAGGAGGAAAAAGGAATCAATTTTAATTATTTGTTTTTATTTAAATTATTTTATTAATTTGTGAATAACGAACGAAACAAAGTACCTGAATTTTTCGCTACATACTTTTTGTATCTAATTTACTAATTATTAAAAAAAAAATTTTCTTCGTCTTAAAATGAAATAAAAATTAAGAAAAAAATTAAATAAATTTAATTTTTTTAAATAAAAGAAATTGAATTGAATGACAAATAAATGACCAGGAAAGAAAAACTTTAAGAAAAAAAAATTTTCGTTTATACTTTAATATTTTTGAAAGTTTTTGTTATCAAACAAAAAAAACTTCTATTGTTTATTTTGTCTAAAGTATTTTTTCTTATCTTTAATTGATTTTTTCATGTTTTAATTAATGTTTCGTCTTTATATCTAAAAGAACAATCATAAAAGAGATTTGGAAATTTGGTGGAAAAAGTAAGTGAAAAGACTGTGCACTTCTAAAATAAATCTAAACGCTGCTGTAAGAAAAACTATAAAAATAATAAATAATATACCAAACAAATTAGATGTACTTAAGTTTTTAGAGCGTGACTATAAAATTTGACTTTTTTTGATTACAATCTTTGATAATTTTGTGCGTTTGCTTTTTAATTATTAATTTTAAAAAATTTTAACTTTAAAAAATTATTTTTTTATTATTTATTTGTTCATTTACAAACTTGAGGAGAATAAATTAAAAAAGAAACATAATTAAAGATTTTCGTTTTTAGATTTTCAGATCTAATTTAGATACTAAACTTAGTCCCAAAATTAACAAAAATTTTTTTTAATTAAATTCTTGTTTAAACTTAATATTCGAAATTTTTTTTTATTTTTTTGAATTGCTTAAAACAATATTTTAGTCGTATTTGGATCTTGAAGAAGACCATTTAGGTCGAAGCGCGTCGAACTTTTTATACTTAATAAATTGTTTTTTATTTCTAAATTTGTTGAATAAAAAAGAAAAACAATCAAAAGGCTTCATTGTTTTTGTTTAAAATTGTAAATGGTCATTTGGAAATAAATTTTAAAAGAAAAATACATTTCTCCACATCTTAAACATAATTAAAAGGTAATACAAAGAATTGCAGACAGAGATTTTGCAGACATCTTTTCTGAGAATGTGATGCTAAAAAGCAGTTTATTGTATTATTTTTCATGGCTCACTTATCTAAACTATTAAATAAAAAATTTTCAAGAAAAAAGAAATTTCAATTTGTGAAGCAAAAAAATTCTTTTTTAATTTTAAAAAAAATAATTATTTTTATTAATAAAAAATTAATACAACTTCGATTCTTTTAATAATTAAAGTTTTTTTTAAAATAAATCTTTTATTTATAAAGATTTAATTATGTACTATGTAATTTTAAGTTAAGTATTTGACAAATCTAAATTCCGCTTTTGCAAAAAACTCAAAAAGTATAAAAATAAACTAATTTATTTTAAAAAAATGTATCATCATGATAATTTTAGAATATATTGAAAAAGTTAATTTTTTTTTAATAAAGTTAAAAATGTTTTTTTGTAAAAAAATTTAATTTTTTTAAGAATACATAAATTTGAAATTTTTACCATAATTAGTTTAATTTTTTTCTGTTTAAAATTAATAATTTTTTTTAATGAGTCTCTTTATTAAACAAATTAAAAAAAAATAAAATAAAATAAAATAGAGATATGATTTTCTTAAAACTAAATTTCTAAATTTACACCAGTCTTTAAAATGTCAACTAGAATTAAATTTTTTGCAATTTTTACATTTATTTATTTGTTTTTCTGTATCGAGCTTGAGCTCCCTCAGAATTAAAAATAAAAAAATAAAAAAATAAAGTTAAATAAAATAAAAAAGAAATAGCCGCATATTTTAATTTATTTCTAACTTCTAGACCTAAATTTTAGATCATAACCGAAAAGAGTGATCAACTTATTAAAGAAAGCAATTAATTTTCTTTCTCCGTAATTTAATATTGTAAAAATTAATAGCCTAAACTAAACAAAATTTAAGAAAAAAATAGACCAATGCGGGTCTTTCATGAAATAAATAAAATTAATTATTCAAACTGAAATTGTTTGTTTACTCTTGATCATTTTCTTAATCACACAATTTAAAAAATTTTTTAGATTGAAAATTCCAAAAAATCTAATCTTTTGTTGCACATAAATAAAAACCCCTTCAAAAATCGGTCTTCATTTATTTAACCAGCAAGCTTCATTAATCAAAAGTTAATTAAACTTTTTGGATTCTAAGCTGATCTTCCGAGTGCTATTAGTTAAAAAAATAGAATTAATTTACCTGAAAAGTCTTTTTGTTTGAAAAAAATCAGCCAAAAAAAGCACTCAGACCCGATCGGAAAGCCAACTCAATGGTTCTTTTAAAAATCTATTTTGGCACAGTGAAGAAAGAGCTGGCGTAGGGAAAAATTGCGGCTTCACAATTAATCTTAATCTAAAACATTTAGCTTGTATCAGAAATCGACTAAATGCAAATAAGTGCTTCAATTAAAAAATAATTTCAAAGCCCTAGAAATTAAATTTTTCCTAAATAACAAAAGAAATTGTTTGTTATTGTCCGAAAAATTAATTAAAACTGATAAAATATTACAGAAAATAAAAAATAATGAGGATATTAAATTTGAAGTTTTTATTAGATTAAGGTGGCTGACTTAGAAGCAATAAATCATTGCTGCTTCCATTTAAACTAGATAAAAAATTGGGTTACCGTAAAATTAATGTCTGACGTTTTTTTGTTGCTGGCCAAATGTGTTATTGACAAAAATTTAGCACTTTTGAACAATTCATTTGAATATTTGGTCTTTTTTCTTGTCATAAAAAGCGCGCTCTAGACCCATAAATGTCAAGCTTATCTTAGAAATTTCTTGATATTTTGGTATTAAATTATTTCGATTTGAAATTCGATCTTTTGTCTACTAGGACAAGTCGAATCCATTTGTTTGACTTTAATCGAATCCAAATAAGCCTTAATTTAAATAATCACTGATTCAGAAACCATTTGAGCTAATTGTTCCATGAGAATCAGGTCGGTTTTACACTTGAAAATTGATACATATCATTTCAATCGATGAATGGTGTTTTTTTCTAAACAAAATATTTATTTTTGAATAAAAATATATGAAATATTTTTTATTAAAAAATTGGAATGATATTATACATATCTGTTAAGATGGTGATTCCATTTTGATTCAAAAGGAAATTAATAAGAAAAAATTCAATTTTTTAAAAGAAATTAATATTGAATTTTTTTAAAATTTTTTGATTTAAAAATACTTTATTTGTTAAATATAGAAAATCTTAGAGAAAAAATAATTCCTTTATTTTTTTTGATTTTTGTTTTATTGATTGTATCTTATTTACCATTTTTTACTCAAATTTACGAAATGAGCAAATATTAAATATAAATTTTTAAAATTAAAAAATGATTTGTTCAATTTTTTACTTTAAAAATTGAACAAATTTTCTTCTAAAATGTAAAAAACAAAAAATCCAATTGGGTTTTCAAAAAATTCAATTGTTTAAACGAAATTAATATTGAATTTTTTTGATTTAAAAAAATTTTATTTTTTAAATATAGAAAATCATA
Organism: Brachionus asplanchnoidis; assembly: GCA_025491095.1. Taxonomy (NCBI): domain Eukaryota; kingdom Metazoa; phylum Rotifera; class Eurotatoria; order Ploima; family Brachionidae; genus Brachionus; species Brachionus asplanchnoidis. The sequence continues at coordinate 682,834 of JAILYF010000028.1, read as the reverse complement.
GAGAAAAAAAATCTTTATTTTTTCATATAAAATGAAATCTCGGATGAGTAGTTTTATTGATTGTATTTTATTTACCATTTTTTACTCAAATTTACGAAGTGATCAAATATTAAATAAATATTTATTTAATTAAAAAAATGATTTTACAATTTTTAGCTTACAAAAATTGAGCAAATTTTTTTCTAAAATGTAAAAAAAATAAAAAATCCAGTCAGATTTTCATAAACTTCAAATTCTATAATTTTTGGAGCGAACTAAAGGAACTTTTGACCAAAAAAAAACATAAAAACTGATTTAGAAGCAAAACAAGCTGTTTCAGAAATTATCACACTGATTAAAAATACAAAACATCAAAATGTATGGCAACTTGAAGTTAATGATCATGATCAAATTATCAAACTTAAATGAATATAATCTTTATTATCAAATTAGATTTTTTTTAATCAAAAATAAGTTGTTTTAACAAAACTTTTTTAATTAAACGAAACAAAATTTTTTTTAAAAATTAATCTTTAATTGATTATTCTAAAATCTTTTTATGAAAACTTTAAAGACAAATTTAAAATCCATATTTAGGTATCCAAATTATGGCTTTAAATGATATTTTAATACTAATTACAATATATTACGGACAAACAAATTTAAATTTTGTATTGCAAAATTTCACAATATTGATTGGGATTTTATTTTTACTTCAGATTAAAAATTCATTTAATTTTTTATCTAATTAAAGATTTAACAAATCAAGTTTACTAAAGTTTAGCCATTTTTTATTAAAAAATGAATAAAAATTTACATTTGATCATGAACTTCAATTTGTCAAATTTTTGGGTCACGTGTATTATTTTTTTAAATTTTTTTATTTTTTTTATTTATGTTGCTTAAAAAAATTTATTTTTTTTTATCTTTATATCTATCTCTATCAAAATAAAATTCTATTTATTTTTCAATTTTTAGTTTTAAACTTTTCAATGATTTTTTTAAAATAAAAAACAAATGGAACAATAATATTATTTTCAATGTATAAATTCCCTTAAATAAATTAAATGAATTAGTTTATAAAAAATTGTATAAATTCTATTGAATAAATTTTAAAAAAACGCATATTTTATTTATTTGTGAATCTTTATCAAACTGTCAGTGGTGATTTGTAACGAGAATTTCACCAAATTTTTCGTTAATTTACTTAAAATAACGTAAAATCCTAAAATTCGAAAAAATCTGAATAAAATAAAAATCAAGAAACTTTTTTTAAAAATTTGAAAAAAAATAGGTTATGGATTTTGGGAATTTAAATTAATAAATCTTTACCAAAAATAATTTCGTTCAATGAAATATTACCAAATTATACACATATTATTAATATTAATAAAAGTATTCACACATTTGACAAATAATGTCACAATGGTAAATTTTTTAAATTATTTTAAATGAGAGAATTGCAGAAATATTTTTAGATTTTTAATAGATTATTTTTTTGGTTTTATTTTATTTATCATAAATAAATAACAAAAAATAATTAGTCTATGTCCAAATAAATAAAAAATTGTTTAAGCATTTTATTGTTTAACCAAACATTTTTTTGCATTAGCTTTAACTTGCATCCTTAACTTATATTTTACTCAGTACCTGATTAAATTTTATCATGTACCAAATGTAATCTTTTAGACTGTTTAATTAGAAAAAAAAATGTAATGAATATTAATCATTAATCAGATTATTACAAAGTCGATTATTTTCTTAAACAATCTTTTTTTCTTAAACAAATTTAATTTTTTTTGCCAATCGAGGTGATCTTTTAACAATAACATCTTTATTTTTACCTTTTTTGTCCTTTGTTTTTGGTTGTGATACTTCTTTAGATGGTGGAGATTAGTTGATAGTTGATTATCAATTAAATTTTTGTTGATGATTTTTTGTTTTTGAATAATTAAAAAATCTAATTCAATATTTGGATTTTATCAATCGATTGGAGTTAATTACCAACACTAAGAGAAGACCTAATAGAATTTTTTAAATGTAATTAAAAGCTTAAATGTAACTCCCTTACAATGAACGGTCCTACAAGCAGTTTCCAAAGACACAAACAAAGGTTTAGCTAGCAATTTAGCAAGATAGAGTTGCCAAGAAATGGAATGAGTTGTATAATACTACTAACAATAACTAAATCATTTTTTTTTTAATCATTTTAAATTTTTTTAATTGAATCGTTCTTTCAAATTTACAATTAAAATGCTAACATTTTTCTCGTAGCATGAGGATTTAAACGAAGGCTAATGCCATTCGGACAAACTCTGGGGAAACCCAAATTTATTTATTGAAGGGTCTCCCTTCTAAGCACAAACAAAAATCTTTTTAGCGCAAAAAAAATCTGATCAGCACAAAAAATTTAAATCATCTAAAAATGCTTTTTAGCACAAAAATTTTGTGTTTAAACAATAATTTTATTTTGCGTGAATTTTTTGTATTTGAAATTAAAAAAGAAAAATTTCAAAATTTGCTTTATCAACAAATGAGTTAACAAAAAATACATTCTAAAAAATCGCATTTTATTTGTTCTTAATTGCAACTTTAACATATAAATGATTTTAAGAAATCTAAAGAAAACATCAGATTACTTTGGCAAAAATTATAAAGAAAATTCATGTAGCTGCAAATACTTTGTGAAATATGCCTATTGTTCTCATTTAATGGCATTAAAAGAATTGCTTGATAAGAATGAGTTTGCTAACAAGCTGAAAAGAGGAAGGAACAAATTGGCTAAAAGATGGCATTCCAGGCATTAAATTTGACTTCATTTAAAAAAATAAATATTTTACATTTTTTTTTATTTAAATAAGATTATGGTCTAAACACAAAATTTTTGTGCTAAAAAGCTTTTTTAGACTTATTAGATTTTTTGTGCTGAAAAGATTTTTTTTGTGATGAAAAGATTTTTCTTTGTGTGGAAACAATATTCTCTTTATTAAATAAAAAAAGAAAATAGAGTGAAACAGAAATAATTAAAAAATCACTAGAAAAAATTTAATTACCTTTGAATCCTCATTTGATCTTGATCTGTATTGACATTACCTCGAATTTGACTAAATTTCGTTCGGCGGGTTTTTTCTTTTTTTAAATAGCTGCCATAGTCAGATTAAATCTAGTCTGGCTACGCAGGCATCCTAATGTAGCTAGACGTAATTATTCTGATTTAATTATTTTTATTTTTAAAGGTATAAATTATCTATTAATTTATTTATAAATTTTAAGAAAATTTTTAATAAAAATTTTCAGATAAATTGTTGAAACAAGCTTTTATTGCAGAGTATAAAAATTATAAAATCGAAGAATGAATTTAAGGATATAGAAAATAAAACATTGGAACTGACCGAATAAAGAATGTTTTTTTCGCTTAAAGTAAGAAATTAAATTAATTATTCAATAGAAAAAAATTTAAAAAAGAGAATTTTATGATTAACTGGCCTCATTTTATTAGAGATACCTTTTTTTTTTAATTTTATTTTTTTACAAGGCATCATTGGCTTTGATTTTAAAATAAAAATAAATGAAAACTAAATAAGTAAAAAGGTAAAAAAGTAATTAATTTTACTAAGTATAAAAGTGAATTTTCAAAAAAAAAAAGTATAATAAGCATTTTTTTTAAATAAACTATTCATTAAAATTTTTTTGTTGATGAAAATTTATTCATAAAACTCGTAAATGTATATTCCATTTCAATAAGCAATTTCTGTGTTTCTTTTTGTTCTATTTCCGAATTTATTTTTCCATTTTTTAATTCTATACTTCAGCACAGGCTCAAATATTAATTTCTATTTTTTAAAAAAAACATAATTTTTTAGTTATATTAAATAACCGTTCTCATCTTATAAACTCAATTAAATGTTTAAAATGATACTTGAAGCCATTCACTCATAAATACTTGACTACCAACTGGCGAATCCTTAGGAATTATGGCAAAAAATATAACAAGCTTTTTTTTTTTTTTTCAAAAATTTAATATACATAGAGAATTTAAACGAAAAAAAATATAAGAATAAGTTTTACATAAATAATGAAAAACATTTATTAACGAACCATTTAAAAAAGCATCATAAATTGAACATAGCTTAAATATATATAGTTTTTTAATATCAAGGATCCAGAGCCTAGAACAATTTTTAGAAAACAAAGCCACAAAATTAAGTATTTATACGCTTTTTTTTCTTAAATTACGAAACAAAGTAAAATCAGCTTGTTATTTTTTGAATTCTTATTTTAGAAGAGAAACAGTTGTAAATACAAAAAGCAGCACTTAATTGTATTCTTAAAGTTGTTTAGTTGTTTAAAGTCATCAATTACTAATTTATTTTTCATTGGCAAGTTTTTGAAATTAGAATTTAAAATTTTGAAATTTTTATTCTATTTTATCTGACAAAAATTTTAGGTTTTTCATTGATACCTTAGATGGTTTGAATCCTTACATTATCTGTGGATACTTAATTTTAGTTTCAAAAATTTTTAAAATGTAATCTTGGGCAAAAACTCTTGAAATTCTAGTTGAAAAAAAATAAACTTATTTTAAAAAGATGTTTATTTTCTGCATATGGCTTTTTGCTTATTATCAAAAACGTAATATTTTAAAGCTTGGGAAAAAACCCTTTATGAATTATCATTTAATAAAATAGTTTATTTTTTAGAAACTTAAAATAAAATGTTTCAACATAAGTCAAGTTTATTCAGAATTTTTAATTTATTTTAGTTGCAAATGGGGAAATTTAAATTTTTTTAAAAGAACATTTTATTTGGATAATTGAATTAACATTTTTTGAAAAGAACTTTCAAATAAATTTTTTAAAATTTTTAGCATTAAAGACAGTGCCGTTTAAAAGTAAAAAAAAAAATTTTTTCAATTAGAAAAAATTTTGACGCTTTCTTTAAAAAGTAAAAAAATGAAAATAAAACAATTTTGCACTTGTTCCGTATTAAAATCTCATTCTCAAAATATCAGCTCATTAATTAAACATGATAATTTTAACTGATATGATGAGCAAACAGTTGCACAAAGTTTAGATATCTTTATCTTCAAAAAGCTTGAGAACTTTAACATTGATGAATTATTTTTTTCAATTAAAATAGATAAATTAAAGCGTTTATTCAATATTTATCCAAAAATCACATAGGTATCTTTCAGACTAGCTTTGTCTTAGAGCTTTATTCATTTTAAAAGTCTTGATTTAGCTTTGGAGTCATAAAGACATAATTACGCAAAAATTCAATTTCTAAAAATATGAATTTTATTTTATTTTATTTTAAAACAAAAATTTGTTTCTTAATTAAGGAATTAAATCTATCACAAGTTTATTATGCTCTCGAGCAGTATGATTTTCTAGGCTTTGTGCAAATAATTACACAATCATTAGCATAGCATTATTTTAAATTATTTTTGAGCAAAACCAAAATTTAACTATTTCATTTGAAAAGCATTTTTAATTAAAAAAAAAAGCTGCTTTATTTTCATGAGAAAAGTATATGTGATTTAAAGGTTTAAAGCTCTTTATTTAGCCAAGTAAAAATAATTTTTTATTAATGAATGAAAAATAGGGACTAACAATTATAAATTAAAAAAATGTAATTATTTTTAAAATGTTAAATTTTTCTTAATTTTACTCCATTAAGTGCAGGTTATGTAGGTATTGATTGTTCAGACTTGGCTTTTGGGATAAGTGTGACAATATTTTAAGTAATTTATGCTGAGACACGAGTATATAATGAGAATTGTCTTTAACCTAATAATTTTTTTTATTTAATAAATTGTAAGAGAATTGATAAATTTTGAATGATTAAATATTTTTGACCGGTTTAAGTTTTTAGCGGAACTTATTTGCGCAGTCTAATTTTTCAAAAAAAATTTCAAAAATAATTTAACATAATATATTTTTTAAAAGAATTAAAAAAAATTTTTTTCGTTTTGTCATTGAGAAATTTTTTTTTTGATAACTTCTATTTAAAAAAGTGTTTTAGCCTAATTTAAGCAGTGAATTAGAATGATACTCAATCTGTTTTGGTTGTAATAGATCTTTTTTATTAGGCACATTTTAATCTTTTTTTTTAAATAAAAAAAAGTTCACAAATAATTTAATTTCGGTCAATAAAAATTTAAGTATAAACTATTTTAAATTAAAAGAGTTTGAGAGTTTTTTTTCGAGATTTTGCATTTTTTTAATTTAAGATTGTCTATCAAAAGCTTACGATTGTTCTTAAGATTCACTAAAAATTTAAAACATAATTTATTTAACAATTATTTTCTATTAAAAAGAAATATTTTATGTTTTTAGTAAATTCCTGTGATCAATTCTTGATTTAATGCATCTTTTAGCACGTTTCATCTTAAATATTTGCCAATGCTTCTGTGGATTATCATGTCATATTTACTAAATAAAAACAGAAAGTAAAATTGCTTGAATGTCTTAAAAAAATTAGGGTGAAAATTTATTTTATATTTTTAGACCTTTGTCTTTAATTTGTGATGATGTGACAAATATTCATAAATATTTATAATTTTATCAAGAGGGTTTTAAATATTTTATTTTTTTACGCTATAAAAATTAGTATTTTTTTTTATTTAAATTTTAAATTTTTGCTTTAAGCAATTATTTTTTATTTTTATTATCATTTTTAAATATTATTATCATTAATTATTCATTTGTAAAACTGTTCAAACAAAGACATTTTCATTTAAAATAAAATTTATTTAAAGAATTTAAAGGAAAAAAGTAGTTTTTGTTAATTAAAATTAATCAAAAAGTTAGAGATCAATCCGAGTAAAGCTATTTAAATATTTTTTTTTGTTTAAATATTGAATAAGTATTAAATAAAAATATAAAATTACACAACGGAATTTACATCATTTAGTAAATTAGCATCTCATAAAATAAATCACTGCCACTTAACGAGCGTAGATTTTTTTTTCTTCTTTTTTTATTTAGAAACCCTGATAAAAGGAAAGCTATCCAAATTAGAATAATTTTTTTTTTCAAATAAATAAATGAAAATTAAAGCAAATAAAAGTGTTTTAAGTAAATTTTAAGGAAGCTACTTAAAGAGTTGCAGTCCTAATTGTCGTCATCTTCCACATATTTCTTATATGTTCCTTCTTATATATTTATTTAGAAACTATCTAATTTTTTGTCCTATTTTTTTTCTTTTTGATTAGTTATTTTTGTTTAAACCTAACTCATATCAAAATTTATCAACTTAAATTTATTAATTTGATTTTATTTTTGCTTCTAAAATGCTGTCTATAAAGAAGTACATTTACTTCAATAAAGACTTGGATGAAATAAGCCAAACCCAATAAATAAAAAAAAAATAAGTAAATTTTACATTATTTACCATTTTTATTTTAAATAAAATAAATTTTAAATTTATAATTTTTATATTGTCATTTGTAATAAATGGAACCATTAAGTCAACAAAATAAAAATTTAAGACAAAAAGGAATTTTAAAGAAAGTTTTTTTTTGGTACTAAAATTACAGAAAAATAGTTAGTTTTTTTTTTTAGAAAAAAATGTAAACAGGCAAATGTCTCTGTCCTTAAAAGACCGATTTACGCTTTATTAATTCAAATTAAAATTTAATTTACTTAAATAAAAATTAAACAAGTATTTAGTTGAAAAAAATTAACGTTATAATGCTTAATTTTAAAAACGTTTGTTTGTTTTTTTATTTATTTATTAGAAAAGTGTAATATCGAAAATTCCATTTGATCTTTTTATTTTAATTCTCTATAATTTTTTTTGAAAATTTATGAAATTTTCCGTGTATTGCATAAAATTACGAATTATTTATTTTAATCGATTAAAGAATAAAATTTTTTTTAATTTGGTATTTTTTGCAAATCAGTTTTTCTAGCTCTATTAGCCGGTGTGTTAAATAGATTTTAGATCCAATATCATGGTTATTATTATTTATTTAATTTATTTATCTCTACAAAGCTTATGTTCATTCAAAGAAAAAAAAAGAAAAATATATTAGAATAAAAAAAAGAAGTAGACTAAAACTGAAATAAGAAGAAAATTAGAAAAGATAAGAATCAAATTAACAAATGTAAGTTAAAGAATGCATTAATTCAATACAAACCAAAAGATTTTTTTATTTTTAAATATTTAATTTTTTGATATTTATTTATCTTGATTCAGTATCTTTAAAATGGGTAATAGGATATTACAATTAGTAAAAGAGGTTATTTGTTTTATGGTAAATGGATCGAGATGTAGATTCTTCGGATTAAAATTAAAATAGCAAAAACAGTTATAATTATGTTCAAATAAAATAAAATAGAACACTAAGGAAAAAATTGGCAAATTTAAAATATTTTTTTCTAAATATTTTCTTTATTTTTCTCTTTAAGAGAGACCTACTCTTGCCAACAGAAAGAATTTTCTCACTAGCAAAATGCTTATCCAATTTTTTTCCAAAAATTTTTATCGAGCGATAGCTCCTTCGAAAACGAAAAAAAATATTATAAATAATTATAAATGATTATATGATCGAAAAATTAAATAAACAATTTTGCAAGTAATAAACCTATTTGAATAAGTTTGAAATTTTTGATATTAAAGGAAATAAAATTAAAAATATAAAATTAGTTTGGATATTTTTGTGTTGGAAATTAATCCAAAATTATTTTTAAATAACAATTTCATATGGATTTTATTTACAAACCGAATTTATTCACGAAAATTTTTTTTATTTTTTTTCAGACTAATTTTCAAATTTGTATCGAGCAATAGCTCTTTCAAAAATTCAACCAATTTATGATATTGCTCTGTAAATTCTTGGAACTAGTGATCTCCTTTTTTTAATTTTTTTTAAAGGTGGCTTTCAAAATTTTTGTTGATGTTTTACGTATTAATGATCAAAATTTTTACATAGCTAAACAAATAATTGTTTGATCAAGGCAAAATGGGATATAACTTATATAATTGATTGTAATGACATCTCAAGGTTATTTTACTTACTTCACATTTTTAATTAGAATTTTAATAAAAAAAATAGTGAGATATTATAATTAAAAACAAATTTTTAACTAAGTTTTAAAGAAATTTATCAGCTTTAATTTGAAACAAAAATAATGAAAATTAATGGAATCTGACAGAGGTTATCAGACTCGGTATTCTATGATTTGAAAGGCTATAATAATAGAAAAAATTAATGTTACACATTTTTTGTCTTTTAGGAGACATAACTAATTTTTTTTTTTAAATTCTAAATATTTTCTTTTTAAAAAATGAGTATTTTTTCCTTTTATTGTATTGAAGTAGGAGTTATCTAAATTTTGCCTTAGTAAAAAAAAGAATATTATTTATTATTTATTTAATTACATAATATTAGGTAAGCATTGTAAAGTCACTATATTTTAACTTTAAAATAAATTTAAAAAAATTCAATCGTGAAATAATTTTGTCTTTTATGTGACATTTATTCAATTATTTTTATAACTGCATCGAGCTATAGCTATAGATCCTTCATATACAAAAAATAAAATGGAAAAAAATATTATTTATTTGTAAAAATTTTGGTTGAGCGAAAATTCCTTCGGAAATAACAAAAAAGAAAAAAAAGCTGAATAGTAAGATCTAAAAGAAAAATACATTGATAAATTTGCAAGTAAAATAAAAGGAATTAACATATTAGGATTATATTTATAAAAAAAATCAGCTTTTATAATTAAATAAGGTTTTTTACGTATAATAGGAAAATTAATTTAATAAAAATTTAATTAAGAATTTAGATTTATTGTTTTGGAAAATAATCCAAAATAGCTAAATAATAATTACACAGAGAAGTCGGAAATTTAATGTATCGGGTGTCAAAAAAAATTTTGATTTACTAGTAGCACTATTATCTGAACACTTTTGTCCAACCCATTCCTGTCAATTCCATATATCTGTCAATAAGTTTTTGAAGCCTGTTATCAGTGTTTGGCAACATGTAAATAATTTTATATTTTTACATTTTCACATTTATTTGTTTTTTGTGTAATTTTTGGAATTGTGAATTTCGAGTACAAATTGTACAAAAATTCTTTATTTTTTGATAAATTAAAATTAAAGTTAATAAAAAATTATTAGAAAAAATACTGCAACAAAGTGCAACATACTTTGTTGAACCTTTTTTACCTTAAAATAATTTTTCTAATTTAAACAAAGATAACAGATAAAGCATCAATAAGATTTAAATAGATCATTGATTTGATTTACTAACAAAAAGGAAAATAAAAATTTTATTTAGGAAAAAAAGGTGCAACAGAGTATATTGTATTAGTATTTTTTTAATATTTTTAATTACTTTTAATTTTAATTTATCAAAAAATGAAGATTTTTCGTTCAATTTTTACTCGAAATTCACCCAATATTTTGAATAATTAATTTGAGAAAATTAAAAATAATTAATCAAATTGTTTGGTTATAAATATTACAAATTAAAAACTGTCTTAAAGGAAAAAATATAAGCCCTATCTTTATTAATATCTTTATTAAAATCAGACTTGTATAATAGGCAGGAAAAAAGTCTTAACAAGTCAGCAACAAGTCAAAGTATGACTTGGACTTGAAAACATATTTTTAAAAATAAAACAAGTCTTGACTTCTTTCAAAAATTAAAAAAAAAACAAATCAAGATTTTAACTTTTGTTAAGAATAGAATTAAAATATATAAAAAAATTTAAATCTTGAATTTTTTAATTCAGGAAAAAATAAAATTATTTGTTTAAATTTCTTTTTCAATGTAAATATTGAAACATGATTTTTTAAACAATTCAGAAAATTGTCATATTCTTTTTAAGTGAATTTATTAATAAAAAATAATTAATTTGTGCTTAAAAAAATTTTAGAATTAAATTAAACAGGATAAAAAGAATTAAAAAATATATAAAAAATCAAGATATAAAAAAATTTATGATTTGTTTTTTTTAATTTTTGAAACAAGTCAAAGTCCTGACTTGCACTTGACTTGTGACTTTTATACAACTCTGATTAAAAGCATGTTTTGCTGTCCAGATCTTCTCCATGTTTTTTTAATCTCCATGTACTAGAGCTTTGCGTCTCTTAAAGTAACTACCTGTTGATTGTATCATAGAGCCCAGATCTTGTATTTTTTTCAGACTATGTTTGCCAAGCTCAATATCACCTTTTTTTTCATTTATGTTGTACGCCATGAATTCGGTCTTCTCAACGGGTGAAGACAAAGTTTCCGGAATTCTTTCCAAAAAGTCATAAATCTTTCATTTTTAAAGAATGAAGACTAGTATCAAGTGATTTTGAAGGAGAATTTAAAGATACACATATTTTATTTATAAACTTTTTTCTATTATATCATTTCTTTGAATTTTGACTTTTGTTCTTTTGACACCTTCCATATGTCCTGACTTTTTTTTTAATTTTCGAGTCTGGACTTGGACTTTAAAATTATATAAAAAAATTAAAATCTTTGAATTTGGCTTTTGAAGAAAAAAAAGTCCGGACTTGGACTTGTGACTTTTAAGCAACTCTGATATTTTTGAAGATGCTTTCTCAAAAAGAACTTAAAAAAGAAAAAAAAATTCTATAATTGATCCTATTAAGTATTTGTAAAGTTTTCATAGTGGTTGTAGGTTTTAAAACACTTTTTATTTATAAAAAATATAATTTCTAATTTCTACATTTGAAAAAATTTAAAATTAAAAAAAAATACGATGTGAAGTAGACGACATAATTGCTAGAAAAAGGACCAAACGCCGACATTTTTTCAAATTAAATCGATTTTTCTATTGAAATAAATTTTGTGATCTATTATTAAAGATTTTGATCTTTATTGTGTTGAGGCAATTGTAAAAATTTATATAAAATTATATCAAAATAAACATTTTAAAAAAATATATTACAATTTTAAATTAAAAGTGTTTGTATATTTTTCCGTTCAATAATTAAAAATCAAAATTCTATTTTTTATGTAAATTTTTTAAGCATTTAATTGTGCATTAAAGTAGATCAATGCATCAATTAAAAAAATATCAAATTTATTACAATTTCCTATTTTCTTTTTTCATTAAAGGAAATATTTAAAAATGTAAATTTTTTAATTAAAAAAAAAATTTAAATCAAGACGCAAATTTAGGACATTTAAGTTTATTTCATAGTTTCTGTAGATTCTGAATTAAAACTTCTACAAAACTTCAAGTGTCAAGTGGAGTAACAATATTTATTATTTGATTGAATGGTAGAAATTCCATGTAGACATAAAGTGGTTATTGGCAATTTTTTTATCCTGGATGTTATACATGTATAGCTAATAATTAAAATAAAACTAAATCAATAATTAGTCAGTAATTTTTTAGTTTAGAAAAATGTAGGCTGACTAAATTGTCTGTTTTATTTTGTACTAAAGATAAACTGAATTGTGTCTTACTATTAAATAAAAATGTGACATATTCTTTAATTCAGTCAACTTTTTGATAGATAGAGGAACAATTTTTGTAAAGAAACAATAAAAAAGTAAATTTGTAAATTTTATTAAATGTAAATTAAAAAAAAAGAAATATCAATACACAAATTTAGAAAATTTAACTTTTTTTCTTAGTTCTAGTATAAAGTTCTGTACCCCAGCTTTTACATCGTAGTTACCAAATTTATCATTTGATTGAGTGATAAAAATTTTATGGCAACACATTTTTTTGTCTCTATTGTGATATAACTAATAAACATTCAACCAAATAAAAATATCTTTAAAAATATTTTAGTTTAAAAAAAAATATGTAATGTCAATTAATTAAATTTTTATTTTGTGTAAATGGTGTAAAAAGGAGAATAATTACAAAGGAGATTATTTAAATCTTAAAAAAAATGTTTGTTTTACGGGGTAAAACTTAATTAAAATTTCGTCAAAAATATTTTGGTTTAAAAGAAAATGTAAGCTGACTTTGTCTTTGGTTTGAAGGAAAGAAAGAAAAAATAATAGTTGATTGATTGAAGATTAATATTACTCCATGCAATAATCTTAAAAAAGTCCTCTACTATTGCAGAGGAGCTGGTAAATTGATACAGCGGGATTGAAATCCTGAATTAAACTCTTTTACCAATTGTACTACCATATCAACACTTTATTCAAAACTGTTCATCATATAACGCTTGGCGAGTTCATCTAATCTGTGGTCAATTTTTTGGAGGGAAAGTTGTGAAATCAACTTTGTATAGTCACCATATTATTTAAATATGTGATAAAATTTCAATGGCGACACATTTTTTGTCTTAATGTGACATAACTTTTAAGTTATAGTGACATAAATATAAGTATAATAGATGAAAATTTTGAGACTAGCGTTAAGCATAAAAATTTCAAAAATAGCTTAAACAATAAGGAAAGCATGATTAAAATTTCGTTAAAAATATAGTTTAATATAAACAAGAATATGAAAGGTGACTTTATTAAATTTTTTTCTGTACCGATGGTAATTTGAATTTTGGTCTTATTTAAAAAAATAATTGTGACATAATCAAAAGTCAAATTTACATGGTCACCATTCTTATCATTTGAATAGGTGATACAACTGTAATGGCGACACATTTTTTGTCCTAAACGTGACATAACTTTTAAGTTATAGTGACATAAATAAAAGTATAATAAATGTAAGTTTTGAGTCTAACGTGATACCTAAAAATTTCAATAGTTAAAAAATTGTCAAGAGAGATTATTCAAAATCTAAAAGGTAAATCCGTTTTTGTTGCGTTTTTCAGACTTTTTTTTGACAGGATAAAGCTAAATTAAAATTTAAAATTTAGTTTTAATAAATAAATTTTTAAGCAATGTAAGGTAATTTAAATTTTTTTTCCACAATTTGAATTTTGTTTTTTTTTTAATAATTGTGACATATTTTTTATTTTATTTGTTTATATGTACCGAGCTAATGCTCCTCCTTATCTAAAGTCGAATTTACATAGTCACCAAAGTTAACGTATTTGGTCGAATTTAACGACATGTCGTTAAATAATCTTTTTTATGCTATAATTATTATTTATTTTTTTGTTTTCTATACTGAGCTAGAGCTCCTTCAGAATAAATAAAAAAAAATTAAAATCAAAGTAAAGTTAATAAGTTAAATAAATGAAAGTTAGGAAGAGCTTAGAATTATAAAACCCTGTCGTTAATTCTGAATACCCAGATATAACGACATGTCGTTAAAATCGAGCAATTACGTTATCACTCGAATAAGTGATACAACTTCAATGGCGACACATTTTTTGCCTTAGTATGATATAACTTTAAAGTTATAGTGACATAAATAAAATTATAATGAATTTAAGTTTTGAGTCTAACATGATACCTAAAAATTTCAATGATTGAAATTTTTGGGTATTACTCTCTCTTGTAAAAATTAATAGTATTAATTTTTACAAGAGAGAGTATTTAAATCTAAAAGGTAGACCCGTTTTTGTTACGTTTTTCAACCGTTTTTTTTTTAAACGGTATGCAGCTGTATTAAAATATAAAATTTAATTTAAAAAGAAATATATTTAAGCAATGTAAAGTAATTTAAATTTTTTATTACACCATTTGAATTTTGTTTTTTTTTTAAATAATTATGACATATATTTTATTTTATTTGTTTATCTGTACCCAGCTAATGCTCCTCCACGTCTAAAGTCAAATTTACATGATCACCATAGTTATCATTTGAAAAAGTGATAATATGTGTCAACTTCATTGGCGACACTCTTTTTGTCTTAATGTGACATAACTTTTAAGTTATAGTGACATAAATAAAAGTAAAATGAATTTAAGCTTTGAGTCTAACGTAATACCTAAAAATTTCAATAGTAAAAATAGTTAAAAGGGATATTTTTTAAATTTGAAAAGTACATGCCTTTGTGGAATTTTTCAGACGTTTTTTATTACGGGATACAGTTAATTAAAATTTTGTCAAAAATATTTTATTTAAAAAAAAAAAAGTGAAACGTGACTTTATTAATTTTTTTTTTCCGCTGGTGACTTAAATAAGTGATACAACTTCAATGGCGACACTCTTTTTGTCTTAATGTGACATAACTTTTAAGTTATAGTGACATAAATAAAAGTAAAATGAATTTAAGCTTTGAGTCTAACGTAATACCTAAAAATTTCAATAGTAAAAATAGTTAAAAGGGATATTTTTTAAATTTGAAAAGTACATGCCTTTGTGGAATTTTTCAGGCGTTTTTTATTACGGGATACAGTTAATTAAAATTTTGTCAAAAATATTTTATTTAAAAAAAAAAAAGTGAAACGTGACTTTATTAATTTTTTTTTTCCGCTGGTGACTTAAATAAGTGATACAACTTCAATGGCGACACTCTTTTTGTCTTAATGTGACATAACTTTTAAGTTATAGTGACATAAATAAAAGTAAAATGAATTTAAGCTTTGAGTCTAACGTAATACCTAAAAATTTCAATAGTAAAAATAGTTAAAAGGGATATTTTTTAAATTTGAAAAGTACATGCCTTTGTGGAATTTTTCAGACGTTTTTTATTACGGGATACAGTTAATTAAAATTTTGTCAAAAATATTTTATTTAAAAAAAAAAAAGTGAAACGTGACTTTATTAATTTTTTTTTTCCGCTGGTGACTTAAATAAGTGATACAACTTCAATGGCGACACTCTTTTTGTCTTAATGTGACATAACTTTTAAGTTATAGTGACATAAATAAAAGTAAAATGAATTTAAGCTTTGAGTCTAACGTAATACCTAAAAATTTCAATAGTAAAAATAGTTAAAAGGGATATTTTTTAAATTTGAAAAGTACATGCCTTTGTGGAATTTTTCAGGCGTTTTTTATTACGGGATACAGTTAATTAAAATTTTGTCAAAAATATTTTATTTAAAAAAAAAAAAGTGAAACGTGACTTTATTAATTTTTTTTTTCCGCTGGTGACTTAAATAAGTGATACAACTTCAATGGCGACACTCTTTTTGTCTTAATGTGACATAACTTTTAAGTTATAGTGACATAAATAAAAGTAAAATGAATTTAAGCTTTGAGTCTAACGTAATACCTAAAAATTTCAATAGTAAAAATAGTTAAAAGGGATATTTTTTAAATTTGAAAAGTACATGCCTTTGTGGAATTTTTCAGACGTTTTTTATTACGGGATACAGTTAATTAAAATTTTGTCAAAAATATTTTATTTAAAAAAAAAAAAGTGAAACGTGACTTTATTAATTTTTTTTTTCCGCTGGTGACTTAAATAAGTGATACAACTTCAATGGCGACACTCTTTTTGTCTTAATGTGACATAACTTTTAAGTTATAGTGACATAAATAAAAGTAAAATGAATTTAAGCTTTGAGTCTAACGTAATACCTAAAAATTTCAATAGTAAAAATAGTTAAAAGGGATATTTTTTAAATTTGAAAAGTACATGCCTTTGTGGAATTTTTCAGGCGTTTTTTATTACGGGATACAGTTAATTAAAATTTTGTCAAAAATATTTTATTTAAAAAAAAAAAAGTGAAACGTGACTTTATTAATTTTTTTTTTTCCGCTGGTGACTTAAATAAGTGATACAACTTCAATGGCGACACTCTTTTTGTCTTAATGTGACATAACTTTTAAGTTATAGTGACATAAATAAAAGTAAAATGAATTTAAGCTTTGAGTCTAACGTAATACCTAAAAATTTCAATAGTAAAAATAGTTAAAAGGGATATTTTTTAAATTTGAAAAGTACATGCCTTTGTGGAATTTTTCAGGCGTTTTTTATTACGGGATACAGTTAATTAAAATTTTGTCAAAAATATTTTATTTAAAAAAAAAAAGTGAAACGTGACTTTATTAATTTTTTTTTTCCGCTGGTGACTTAAATAAGTGATACAACTTCAATGGCGACACATTTTTTGTCTTGATGTGACATAACTTTAAAGTTTCAGTGACATAAAATCTAATATCAATATAAAACGTCACTCAAACTTACAAATGGTGACCAAAAAATGGTCTCAACATTTCTTTAAAAAATCAAACCGTGTGACATAACTAACAATCCATCTTAACATATCTAAACAACGAAAAAAAAGGTTAAAAACAAACCGACAGATAGTGACCCAATTTAAACGCTCCAAAATCAAAATTATGCACATCTAATCAAACTTGAACGCCATTTTCTCTCTCTCTCTCTCTCTCTCTCTCGCTCATTTTCTCAATTATCTCAAAAATAAATTATTAAAAAATAACAACTCGAATTTATTCCTAATTCAAACGCCATGTTTGATAGCTAGTAACAAAAAAAAATTATAATTCAAACCTTCTCTCTCTCTCTTTCCAATTAGAACATAACGAAACAACAAAAAGAAAAAAAAATTGATTTTCTCCAAACTCTTACTAAACTAAATAAATTATTATAATCACCCATTGGCTTCTTTTTTTCTCCTCGAACAAAATCCTGCATTACTTATTAAACAATTTAGATATTCTCTCTCTATTTTTACTTCTCCAATAAACAACAACGTGACCACACTTGACCAGCGCACAACACTCATCAGCAATACAGCTAAATGCCCGATCACCACCATTAACTTGCAACCAATGTCTCAAGCCAAGACTCAGATGGTAAAGAGCTCGTTCGGCGGCCACCTGTCGCCAATGGTGCACGCGGCCGCCTCCTCCTCATCGTCGTCGTCCACGCCGTCTCACGTCGACGACGACTCGCTCGCCAACCTCAACTTCAACCACTTCAACCTGCCCCAGAGCCTGCACCTCTACCAGAGCCCAAGCTGGCACAAGGGCCACGAGCACGAGCCGAGCATGATGCTCGACGAGCTGCTCAAAAACTCGGCCAGCTCGTCCGCCGCCCACTCTAGTCTGCACGAACAGCGCGGCCACGACCTCACCGACTCCAACTGGACGCCCTTCAACTCCATACAGCAGACGGGCGAGCCGTCCGCCGGCGCTCAGTGGTCGGCCGGCTGGCACGGCGACACCGACTTTGACTGGTCGGCGAAAAAGGCGCAGCAAGTGGCGCCGCAGGCCGCGGCCGCCTCCAAGTCATGGGCCAAAATTGTGTCTCAGCAATCGTCGCCGAGCACCAACGCAACGAATCAAAAAAATGAGCTCAGCCACGAATGGGACATCAAGGTGAATCAGACGGTGCCGTGGAACCTGGAGGCGAACAATCAAAGTCAAGGTCAAACAGTGGTGCCGTCGTCGTCGTCCGTGTCGTCGTCGTCGTCGTCCTCGACCTCGTCGATTGCGTCAAACGACAAATTGATGATGAATAATTTGATGCAGATGAAGCAGGAGACGGGCGCCGAAATTTGGCTTCAACAACAATCCAACAACAAGACTTTGTGGGAGCAGAAAGAGACGGCCGAGCCGGCCAACTGGTCGCCTAATCAGCAGGCGCCCCAGTGGACCTCGGCCTGGAACGAGTCGTGGCCCCAGGACCAGTCGGTTGTGCAGCAGCAGCAGCAGCAGCAGCAGCAAGCGATGGCTAAGATAGAGCCGAGTGGATGGGAGGACCCGGACTTTAAGCAGGGCAAGAAGAGCGATGACGGCACGGCCATTTGGGGCGACCCGGAACACGCCAAGATGGCCAAGATTCAGAAGTGGTCGTACAGTACCAAGCATGTGCCCAATCCGGCCACGATTAAGCCCGAGGGCGATTTCGCTGCTCAGTGGAAGGGTCAGCAGGCGATGTCGTCGTGGAATAACACGCCGGCGGCCCCTGCGGACATCGCTGCTGATTTAAAAACGGGCACGGAGTGGAACTCGGATCTGGTAGATACCAAATCGTGGCTCAAAGAGACTAAGAATGAACACGAATGGGACCAGGGACGTGTTGATACAAGCAGCTGGGGAATCAATCTGCCGTCGGTAAGTGAAAAAATTTTTTTTTTTTTTTGGTTGTGTGATGTTGCTTTGATGTTTTTTTATGTCAGCGGATACGAGTTTTTAAGATCAATTGGTTAGTGGTAAATATAAGACAAAATATTGGTCACGGTGTTTTTTGGTACTGAGGTGGATTTATTTTTTTTTTCAATTAGGCTCAAATTTTGTATTTTTATTCAATCTGGTTTGATTAAGACAAAATGGGTGTCAGTGTGTTTTAATTGTTTGCTGTAAGGAAGTATTTTTGAACAAAGATTAAAATGTTAAAAATTAGAGATTTTTAAGTTTTTTTTTAAATTTAAAATTTTCATATCTAAAAGTTTAAATTACTTTGTAAAGATTTATATTTTTTTATTTTTTGTATACGTTTTTTAAAGGCAAATAAAGAGCTGAGGTAAATGGAAGTTTCAGGTCAAATTGTAGGATCAGAAAGATCTTTTGTATTTTTGAAACCTAATTGATCTAATGATTTTAAAAATTTTTAAGGAATAAATACTAAACATTACATGACATGTTATGTCTAGTTATGTTTTATTATCAAATTTACATTCAACTGATTGATATCTAATTTATTTAACAAAAATAATCAATAATTTAAATAATTCAGGTTAAATTAATTCACAAATTCAAATTCATAAATTTTTGTCCATTCATTCTAACAAAAATAAATTTTATTACATTTAATTTTTGGCAAAGAAGAACATTTTAAAATTTTTAATTTGAAAATAAACTTAACATGACATGTTAAGTAATTGCTTTGGAAAAAATTTATTTTTTCTCTATTATTAAAAACAATATTGAAATTTATATTTTGATCATTTGATCTTGATCTCAAACTTCAATTTTCCGGAGTTGGGCGCATTTTTTGTCTGGCGAAATAATTTTAAAAAAAAGTGTTACTTTTAAAAATTAAAAGAAAAATAAATGTTTTTATTAAATTTTATTAATGCTCTTAATTATTAGATATTAGATAAAGGTGTGATATAGCGACATCTTTGTCGATATCACTGGAGTTAATTAACTATGAGCGTTTAAGTTTAGATGGAGCATAAATACATGTTCCAATACGTCTAACGAAGGAGATCGGATAGACGGGCCCAAGTAAATACTAATGTAAACATTACAAAAGATTCATATTTAATTTTTTTTTGTATAAATTTTTTAAAACAAAAAGGGAGTAAGCGCATTTAAATTTAATTGTCTGGCACTATTATTTTCAAAAGAACTGTATTATTGAAAGCTAAGATGAAATAAAATTTTTTATTTGTTAGAATGTTAATTTAAAAAATTTTTAGATAATTTACATTAAATTTTTTTTTATTTTTTCTTCTTATTCACTTCTTGTGAAGTATAAGGTCATAGTTAGTTAAAATTACTCGTTTAAAATTCATATATATCTATTTTTTATAATTTTTTCAAAAAGCGTTATTATTATAAAATAAAAGAAATAATAAATTTTTTATTTTTTAAATTCTCACATTACTTAGTTAAAATTACTCAATTAAGATTTTATAAAAGAGTAAAGCCTCAATTTATAGTAGTAGTAGTAGTTTTGACTGTAGCTGGCTAGCCAGCGAGTGTGCTGATAAGGCACACTAAGACAGCTAATGTGATTGATTGCTGCTCATCCAGCAATCAATGCCTGCTTTAAAGCTGTTATCATTGGGGCCTTCAACTAATTCATTTGGCAGCGAGTTCCATATGTTAGCGGTTCTGTTGAAAAAAAAGTTATCTCTATGTTGGAGCCTCGACATTTCTTTGTGATATTTGAGGCAGTGACCTCTTCCTTGTTTTTTTGTGACATTAAAATTTTTGCTTTTTTCAACCGATTCTATTCCATGCATGAACTTGTATAATTGAATTAGATCACCTCTTTTTCTTCTTTCCACCAGATTTGGAATGTTCAAAGCCTTCAATCTGCTTTCATACGGTTTGTTTCTAATTGACGAAACAAATTTCGTAGCTCTGCGTTGAATCCTTTCAACATTCTCACAGTCAGACTTAAGAATTGGAGACCATACAGGCACCGCGAATTCCAAAAGAGGACGAACAAAAGTTAAATACAAAGATCTTAATAACTTACAATTAAAACGAGCGAATGACTTCCTGATGCGACCTAACATTTGATTTGCTTTGTTTGTAGCCTCTATCACTTGATTTTTCCATTTAAGATTTGTATTGAAAATAACTCCAAGATCTCTTTCGGTTTCTGACGTTGCTAATAGCTTACCATTAATAAAATAAGGAAATTTTTTGTTTTTATGACCATAATGCATAACCACACATTTTGATGTGTTGAAGAGAAGTAGCCAATCTTGAGTCCACTTGAGAATTAAATCTAAATCTGATTGTAGTTTCGCGGCGCTTATTTCTAATACCGCGAAACTACAATCTAATATTTCTAATAATTTTTAGATGTTAAAACAAAAAATAGATTTAAAATAGCTAAAAATTAAAGGATGCATATTAAACCGTCAAATTAATAATTAAATTGTCTTATGAAAATAAATACAATTAGATTAAAGTTTTGTATTAAATAATAATTTATTTATTAATTTTAATTAAAACTAATAGTTATGGCATAGCCGAACCCTTAAACCAGGGTTCCGCTTTGCCTTACGTTTAATTTTAAAGTAACAATTATTTTTTTATTTGACGGCATTATACTTTACCTTCTGAAAATTTTTAAATCATTTTAATTTAATTCTTTAAATTATTGATCACGGTGATTTTTTACTGCATTTCATCTAGAGAAACTTAATACAAAGTCAAATTTTATTTAAAAAAATATTAGTTTTCGACTTTAGTGAGAAAAATAAACAAACAATAAACTATAGAGAAAAAGAATATTATTGTGTAAAAACCTTTAGGTTTTAATAAAGTAAATAAATCTACATTTTAAAAAAAAATAATTGACAAAAATTTAAATTCAACAAACGCCTATTTGGTTTTAAATGTTTTCTTTATTTTTTCCAAACTAGCAAATTTAATTTAATTTATTAATGAATTTGTTTTTTTTTAATAAGCTTATTTTCTACGACTGTATAGAAGCTAAAAAAGTAAAATTTTTTTGAAAAATCTTGATATCTGAAATAGAAACAAGGAAAAAATAATTATTTTTGGATTTTTAATCGAATTTATTTACAGATCAAATTCTATTATTTAATTTCATCTAATAATCTCATTTGTGTTTCTCAGTTTTACTTTCAAAGAAGAAAATTAGATAAAATTAAAAAAAAAATTATTTGAATTAATCAGTTTATTTCCAGTGACTGTACACATTCAATATAAAATTTAGTAATTAATAAATTTAGATATTCAAAAGACAAAAAATAATTTTTTTCGGTATCAGTCTTAAATATTTGAATTAAATTTTTATTTTTTATTTTCAAATTTTTGATCCCGATGATTCGAAATAATACATTTTTATTAAAAAATAAATATTTTCTTAGCATATTTATTAATAAATTTATATCAAAAAAAGTATTTATTAGTTAAGTAAAAAAAATTTAAATTCTTTGTTTTAATTTTATCTAATGATCTCAATTATATTCTTCAGTTTATTTCGAGTGGCTGTTATCATCAAAATCAAATACATTAAATTTTTTATCCCGATTATTTTACTTTTTGATGATAATTAATAAATATATATTTTTAGGGAATTATTTAATAAATGTTTTTAAAAAACGTATTCATTAGTTAAGAAAAAAAAATTAAAATTCTTTTATTTAATTTTATCTAATGACTTCAATTATGTTCTTCAGTTTTATTTTCAAAAAAGAAAATTATTTTTTTTAATTAAAAGGTTGACCCCAGGGCACGTCCGAATGGTTCAAGACCTTCGTTTGAGCCCGCATTAAAAAGAAAAATTGATAAAAAAAATAATTTTCTATTTTGAAAATAAAACTGAGAAACATAATTGAAGTCATTAGATAAAGTTAAATAAAAGAATTTATTTTTTTTTTCAAAATAGAAAATTAAATAGTATTTAAAAATTTTTATTTAATTAAAACAATTTTTAAATTTAAAACAAATTTGAGTATTAACTTATAAATTTTTTTTCCAAAAGAGAAAATTATTTTTTTTTTAATTAAGGGGGTGACCCCAGGGCACGTCCGAATGGTTCAAGACCTTCGTTTGAGCCCGCATTAAAAAGAAAAATTGATAAAAAAAATAATTTTCTATTTTGAAAATAAAACTGAGAAACATAATTGAAGTCATTAGATAAAGTTAAATAAAAGAATTTATTTTTTTTTTCAAAATAGAAAATTAAATAGTATTTAAAAAATTTTTTTAATTTAAACAATTTTTAAATTTAAAACAAATTTGAGTATTAACTTATAAATTTTTTTTCCAAAAGAGAAAATTATTTTTTTTTTAATTAAGGGGGTGACCCCAGGGCACGTCCGAATGGTTCAAGACCTTCGTTTGAGCCCGCATTAAAAAGAAAAATTGATAAAAAAAATAATTTTCTATTTTGAAAATAAAACTGAGAAACATAATTGAAGTCATTAGATAAAGCTAAATAAAAGAATTTATTTTTTTTCAAAATAGAAAATTAAATAGTATTTTAAAATTTTTATTTAATTAAAACAATTTTTAAATTTAAAACAAATTTGAGTATTAACTTATAAATTTTTTTTCCAAAAGAGAAAATTATTATTTTTTTAATTAAGGGGGTGACCCCAGGGCACGTCCGAATGGTTCAAGACCTTCGTTTGAGCCCGCATTAAAAAGAAAAATTGATAAAAAAAATAATTTTCTATTTTGAAAATAAAACTGAGAAACATAATTGAAGTCATTAGATAAAGCTAAATAAAAGAATTTATTTTTTTTCAAAATAGAAAATTAAATAGTATTTTAAAATTTTTATTTAATTAAAACAATTTTTAAATTTAAAACAAATTTGAGTATTAACTTATAAATTTTTTTTCCAAAAGAGAAAATTATTATTTTTTTAATTAAGGGGGTGACCCCAGGGCACGTGCGAATGGTTCAAGACCTTCGTTTGAGCCCGCATTAAAAAGAAAAATTGATAAAAAAAAATAATTTTCTATTTTGAAAATAAAACTGAGAAACATAATTGAAGTCATTAGATAAAGTTAAATAAAAGAATTTATTTTTTTTTCAAAATAGAAAATTAAATAGTATTTAAAAATTTTTTTTAATTAAAACAATTTTTAAATCTAAAACAGATTTTAGAATATTAATCAATAAATTTTTTCAAAAAAAATTTTATTAATTAAAAAAAAAATCAATTAAATAAGTAGCAGGTAAAAATTAGTAGAAAAAAAATTTCCAAAAAACGACCAAAAAAAAATGTTACTTTATAAAAAAACCATAGGCCAAGATCTTGACAACCTATCCGAATGTAATGTGTATTCACGATGTTGTAACTTTGTTGTTGTTAGACAAAAAATAACTTTGACCCGTCAATCGGCGTGGTGGACACAAGTAAATGGTCGAACGGAGGTCCACCGGGCAGCAACCCGGCCGGCCAAGTGGCGTCAGCGGCCAAGGCCATCTCCCAGACGAACACACCAGGCCTGCTCAGCATGCCCAGTGCGGGCCCGAGCTCCCAGGACTGGAACGCGTCCATGTTCAGGGTATATTGTGCACTCTATTTTTTGTTGTTGACTTAAATGTCATTTTAGCCGTGTCGCGCTAAAGACAAATACTAACCATTTTCTCTTTTTTAACCAGGACGAGGACCCGCGCAAGCTCAACCGGCTCAACAGCCACCCGTCCGCCACCAACCTGCAGAACGCACCGGCCGTCCGGCCCACCAAAATGCCGCTCAACTTCGCCAACACTGGCGCCCCACCAGCACCCCCCAACTCAACTCTGCTCGGCAACAACCTCTCTCAAAGCCAACTGCTCGAGTCCTATCAGCTGGCCGTGCAGACCAACTTGATCAGTGGCGATCTTCTCAACAACAAACTTCCGTCTGACGTGCTCGCTCTTCTCAACCAACTATTCCAAACGCTCAACTTGTACACAAACAGCATCAACCGCACAAACAACTTGAACAAGCGACGGGCTCACATGCCGCCCCACCAGTACAAAAGCGAACTCGACCTCATCCAACAAGAGAGTCAAACTCACAAAGAAAATTTGCTTGTCTACCAGAAAAAAATCAATGCCGCCCACATGATCCTCAAACAGCAGCAGCAGCAGCAGCAGCAGTTCACAGGACCCAGCTTGATCAGTGATAACATGGGCTTGGACCTGTCCATGCTCAAGGAGAACCAGCCGAGCCAGTCCAAGCTGATGCAGTTGATCCAGGAGCAGAAGATGGCGCAGCAGATGGTGTCGCAGAAGACGGCCCGAGGGCAGAGCAACAGGGGCCCCGTGTTCGGCAATCAGTGGTCCGGGGGCTTCAACGGCTTCATGGCCGAGCCGCAGATAGACGACCGGATTACACCGTTTGTGCCGGGCAAGCCGTGGGCCGGCCAGGGCCAGCCGTGCATAGAAGACGACCCGAACTGCACGCCCGGCTCTTTCAGCAAGCCCCTGCTCACCGAGACCATCGACCCCGAGACCATTCTGTCCAATTTGACCCGGGGCAACACTTGGTCCAACCCGGCCGATTTTATGAGTCTAGGCGGCCTCAACAACAGCAATAATGCGCAGCGATTCGCCCAGCGAAACACTTGGAACACTCAGCCGAACACGTTCAGCAACAGTGGCGGCACCATTGGCGAGCAGTTGTGGGGAGTGCGCAATAATGGCCGCAATGGCATCAATTCACCGTCGGGCATCAACCGCAACGGGCCCTTCAACCCCATGATCAGTCAGCAGCAGCAGCAGCAGTTTTACAGAAGTAATTCGTGGAATATTGGCTTCGGAAATGGTGGTGCGCCCTCCCAGCTCAACATCAACAGCGGACACTATTTGCTGATTCGGAACGTCACGCCTCAGATCGATCAGTCGACTCTGAAGGCGCTGTGTGCCCAGCACGCCATCGGTCAGCTCACTTACTTCAAGTATATACCGAACAAGTCGTGTGTTATTGTTAGATACAACACCAAGGAGGAGACCAGCATTGCTCATGCCAAATTGAATGCCATATCGCTCGGCAACACCACAATCAATACTCAATTGTTGTCCGAGAACGACCTCAAGTACGAGTTGTTGTAGAGTTTATCTTGCTGATCTAACTCGCCACACTCTTTCTTTCTTTCTCTTCATGAATGATCATCGACTGCCAAAAAATTTTCTAGTCATCCTAGCTCATACACGCTTAGAACATTATATATAATATTATATATAATATAATATAATATAATATTATATTATATTATATTATATTATATTATATTATATTATATTATATTATATTATATTATATTATATTATATTATATTATATTATATTATATTATATTATATTATATTATATTATATTATATTATATTATATTATATTATATTATATTATATTATATTATATTATATTATATTATATTATATTATATTATATTATATTATATTATATTATATTATATTATATTATATTATATTATATTATATTATATTATATTAATTATATAAGATGGTTACTTCCGGGTCTGTTAGAATCTGGTGGTTGGCGGTTATAACACAAATATAATAAAAAAGAAATAACTAAGAATAATAGTAACTTTATTAATAAAAGGCCACTTCGAGCCTGAACAAATAATAACAAAATAAAAGCGAAAACAGAATTAATAAATTTCAAAGTTTTTCTTCTAATCGCTCATGTCTAATATTTTACACAGTGTTAAATACTATCAACTTGCTAAGCGCATAGGATCGTAATATTGCGCTGTAAAAAAATAGACATTTAAGACATGCCCATTTGCACACATGTTACACCAAAACCGTTGACTATACATTACATTCCTTGTTTGATCCAAGTTTGCTAAACAATGCGCCTTATCATGTGCTTTAATCAATTATGCATTTAAGCTGAGTGCAATGGTGTTTGAGCTGTGGCTGGATTAGTTTTTGCAGTCGACCTGGTGCTCTCCTAAGATCTCTACTAAACCAATTTAAACAACAAATCACACGCATACAAGGTGTGCTGAGCAACAATAAATACGATAAGACAATTTTTGTGTCGCCACAACTGAATAAATCAGTATTTCCATGGGACCCTCTCCCGGCGAGTTTTAGCTTCTTTTTTTCTAGCTTCTCCTCCAGCTCTCACTCCCTCTTTCTCTCTCTATTTTAATCAATTCAGTGAAACAATTTTATAAACATATTTGTTCTTCTCTTTGTTCATTCTTTTTAGAGCTAAAGTGTTTTTTATTTGTGAAATTATTGATGATTTTTTAATTTGTTCGGGATTTAGTAGAAAGCGCAATTTTTTTTTTTCATTTTCTCTACTCTATTTTAAAATACTTCTTCTTTTTTTTTCTTTTGTTTTTTATGCTATAGTGATTATGATTATAATGATGATGATGATTATGCATCTTTTTTTTAATGTCGATTGAGACAAAGCTAAAAACCACTCCCGATGTAACATTGTTTTTTAAATTGTTTAATGATGATTGATTGACTTTGCTTGTTTGAGCGACAAGTGACCAAAAATGAAAACAAAAAAAAGAGAAAAATTTTCAAAAATTATTGAGTACCAATTTTACTATTCGGATTTTATTGTTTTAGAATTTTTTTTCTACAAAATTAATAATCAGTCTAATTTTTGATTTTATTTTTATTTGATGATTTTCTTTTATTTTTTGAATTGAATTGAAATTTAAACATAATGATATTTTTTTTTATTAATATTAAATTTTTTGTTTTATTGGAAGTTTTACTTATATTTAAACTAAATTTTTTTTCATTTTGTTTTTTAATTAATTTTAATCTAATTTTTTTATATGTAAATTGGTTAATAATAACTGGCTTTATTATTAGTAAATAAAATGAATCCTCAATTTTAAACTTTATTTTGTCTGATGCTGCGGTGTTCTGAAGCCATTTTTTAACTTTTTATTAAGACAATTTTTGTGTCGCTGCGACGAAAAAATCCACTTCCTTCACTGTAAGCGATTAGGTGCAGAACAATGTAAAAAAGCTATGAAAAAAAAACTTAAATGAACTAAATATGTATTCTTATTAATTTTATTTTTTATTTAGCTTGAAATTTATAAACATTTTTATTGATTTTTAGAAATTTCCTTTTTATAAAAAAAAAAAATATATATGAAATTGTAAAAAATTTGATACTTTTTTGACTGAAAACATTGTGCTACTTTAATGTACAATTTAATGCTATAATTTCAAAAAAATAGATTTTTATTCTATCGCAAAATGAATTTCAATCGAAAATAAATCATCTCAAAAGTTTTAAAATACTTAATAATAAATTAAAAAAATTCTTTTAACAAAATAATCAATTAAATTTGAGAAAATGTCGGCGTTTGGCCTCTTTTTTTTAACATTTATGTGATCTACTTAATATCGTACTTTTTTAGTTAATTTAAATTTTTTTCAAATTTAGAAATTAGATTCAAATTATTCTCATTTTTATTTTGATTGAATTTATTTTTTATTTTAAAAAATTATGAACAAAAAAGAGTGTAATTGAAAATTCTAAGTTTTTTTTTGCTCTTTTAAATTAATGTTCATTTAGGTCTATGAAAATAAATACATTTTTATTACAAAAAAATTGAAAAATAAATTTTTTTCTATCTTTTATGTATTTAATCTATAATTATACATTTATGTGCGTTACACTCTTTTTTAAGATAACGAACTGAAAATTGTGCCTCAATCACTTAAAGTGTATTTAGATAAACTATTATTAATTTTTTTTAATTTACAATTTAAAAAATTAAAAATTTATTAATTCATTTCATTGAACTTTACTTCATGTAATATTAATTTGCCTTGATAACTACTAAAAATATATAAACAAAGGACGTTATTTCTTCTGCTAGTAAATTTTTTTTTTCAGCTAGCAAATTTTTTTCACCTGCTAGTAAAATTATTTTTATGATAGCAAAAATAAAAGTATAAAAAAATAACCAAAAGTATTTTGATAAAAGGACGGTGCAGGATCTTTAAGGTTTTTCGCCTAATACCGATAACATAAATGTTAGGTTTAGAAAATTTGTATTTCTTCTTATTAAGTATGGAGAATTAACTGATTTAAATATCTAAACCTAACATTTATGTTATCGTATGTTTCTTAGAGATCAAAGTGATGATGAATGGTAAAATAAAATTAAAAACATTAAATTTCAAATTATAAAACTTTATTTAAAAAAATTATTAAATTATGTAAAACTAGATAAACAGATATTATTTTTTAGAAGCTGTTGGATTATTTTCAATTTCCAAATTTATTGATAAAGACCTTTTGATCATATCATTCGACGACGTTTCGATACCCAAAATATCTTCATTTTCATCCGGGTCATAGGCAATAGGTATAATTACTCCTTTTAATCTCAACCCTGGTTTTGGTATATTTGTGATATTAAATCTACCAACAGCCATAAAATAAATCAGTGCTGCTACATGACTACAACATCCCAGTGTTCTTTTTCCTGTTTTACAACTACAGACCCATGTTTTTTAAATGTATTCTGACTACTCGTTAACCTTAAATCCAAATATTTTTCTGATTTATTTTTTAATTTAAACTTTATTTTCATCGCCTCTGCAATATCTTTTACGTCTTCTTTATCAGATAATCTTTCAGCAAAGAAAACGCTAATTAATGATGCTGCTATCCGATAGTCTTCGATAATGTGATCAAGCATTGAGTTTTGTGTTTGTTTCAAAGCCTTAAACTGTTGTTTGAATATCCCATTTATCACCTCTATTACGTAAGGACATTTTGTAATCAAACGAGTCTCATTAGCCTCACTCCAGCTCAGTTGTTTCTGATCATTTATCATGCTTAAAATTGAATTCATTAAATTAAAATAAAATAAAACGATATAAAATAAATTATTAGTAATTAAAAAATTACATGTTGGTATTTTGCAATTTAATCCATAAGATAATCTTAGTATTCTTAAGCAATCTTTAAATCCACTGTCAAAAATAGCTAAGTCACCCCTTTTTATAAGTTCTCTTAGATCAGTGTCTTTTTTTATAAAGTGTTCCATGATCCTTGCATCATTATCGGTTGCCGCATAACTTCCATAAACATCGATTATTTTCCCATTCGAAGCTGTAATAACAAATGGCTTCACAAGAGGTCGATTTTTGTATCCACTATGTAATTTCCTCTGAATCATATTATTTGAACTTTTTTGGCAATAGCAGTCAGTTCCGTCGGCAATAAAAGCAAATTGATTATTATTCATATCGAAAAGTCCTCTAACCATTTCCGTATTATTTTCAATCCATTGTTCTCTCGATAAACGTTTGGCCTCTAGATAATACGGTACAAAGTCTTTAATCATTGCATTTCGCACTTGTGAACAAATATTACTAACACTTTGACGATATTCCAAGTCAAAAATATTAGCTATCATGTTCTTATCAAGACCTGTTTTAATCCAAAATGAGTAGATGGCAATCACTTGCAACTTGGAACGATTTTCCGATAAAAGTAATGGTTTTAATTCGTTTGAGATAAAAAACAGTTCGTCTTTTTTAAATCCTTTTGTTTTAAAGCAAAGCTCATCAGTAAAAATCTCACTTTTTTTTGATCACGTTTTTTGAATCCTTCGAGAATTTCTTTGATCTTTTCGTTAGCAAGTTCAATATCAGAACTAACTATCGTTATTTTTTCAATATCTTTCTGTTTAATATATTATTATTTTCAGTCAAATGTCCACTACAAGTTCTTTCTCCTCTCGGTATCAAAATATTGCTTCTTATAAATATCAATTGTTGCTTCTATTAATAAAACTGACATGGGTTTTGAGCCAGTTTTTCTCCGGCATATAAAATAAAAGCTGTGTGAAGCATATCCATGTTGAATTTCTAACAACGTTTTTTCTTTGGATTGTAAAAATTTTTCTGATATTCTATTTTCATCAATCGTTTCGTCACCAATACTTTGACTATCAACTTGCTGAATATTGATTGTATCCTCGTTGTTCGATTCATTTGAGATAAAACTTAAATATAAATCATTTTCTTGATCGTTGTTAAATGATGTAGTAGGCTGAACTTGTAAATTATTCAATTCAAGATAATTTTCTTCTTCATATTGACTTAGGTTTAGATCAGTTGTCGTATTGAATGAGCTCTTATTGTTATAATATTTCATATAGTGCTTCAAACAAATTATATCTCCAACTTCAACTTTTTGCTTGAAAAAGCAAGTCAATTCTTTTGCTAATTCAATGGTTTTAATTTCTTTTAATTTTTTTTCCTAATTAAATCTCCCCTTCTTTTACAGCCTGTGAGTATAGGGCAAAATCGTTTAGAAAGTTGATCAAGAGGCATTTTTTGTAATAATAATGTTTAAAAATAAATTTAATATTCAAATATAAATTTTTTTTTCAAAATTTTTTAGATTTTTTTTTGTTAAAAAAACCATTTATTTGCATAACTCTTGGACATTATGAGATGGATATTTAAAAAAAAAAATGCAAAAATAAATATACTTGGAAAAAGGCGAAAAAAAAAGCTTCAAAATGAGCTATAATTTATTATTTTAAGATTTTTTCTCAATATCGTAAATCGTAGGCCAACTTTCAATGGAGATCCGGCACCCTCCTTTTTTCATATTAAGTTTGAAAAGAATAATAAAGAAATTAAGCTTTAGTACCGACAAAAAATATAAAAATTTCTTATGGAAATATCAATTTTAGCTTTTTCGCTCTCTTTTTGATTTTCTGTCAGAACTATTTTCTGTATTTCTTTTTTTAGTTCTACAACCACGATGTCTGCCCCGACGTTTTGGACCATTTGAAAATTTTTGTGCATCAGCTTGATAATTTTGATCAAAATTTTAATCATTCGGTTCATCTAATTGTAAAGGATTTGATAAGTTTTCACTATTTATAACATTTAATAAATCAATCAATTGTTAATATATCATTTTTCAAGTTAATAAATTAAGTAATTCAATTAATTAAATGAAATAAATGAAAAAAATTTACTAGCAGAAAGAGATAGATCTCTAAAATAAAATGCTAGTATTTAATTGGGTATTTAGCAAAAAAACAATTTGGATATTAGATAAATAATTTTAGTGCTTAAAATATTAAATGAGTGCTAATTAAAATAATCAAGTATTTAAATGTTTATTTGAGGTCTAAAATAATCAAATGAGAGTTTAAAAATTTATTTTAGAGTATTAAATTATCTTAGTGATTACATATTTAAATAAAAACAATACAAATATTCTTATTAATGATTAGAAATTTAAAAGTATTGCAAAACAAGTAAATTAATAATTTTTATTAGGTTGTTTAATAAGTTTTTTCGTCGATTTTTAAATGAAAAAATCTCATCAAAGATTAAACTTTTTTATGCAATGTTGTACATCATTTGAAAGAGCAACTCTTGTTCTTTCAAATGATATAGAAGATTATATGATTGCTTTTTAAATTTCTAAATAATTAACTAAATAAAAATGTATGACAAAAAAATGCATATCCGCCATTGCATTTTATTCAAGTTTAACGAAGGAAAAAATGCGACAGAGGCTACCAAATCGATTTGTTTGGTATGTGGCGACGACGCTCTGACTGTTCATCTGAAAATCTGAAAATCATCTTTTGGCAAAAAAAAAATTACTTTACTAATATTTACATAAATTTAGAAAATATGACAAAAAATTACATATTATTACATCAAATTGTGTAATTTTATTTAAAATGATGTAAAAAAAAGTAATAAAGTGTAATATTTTTTTTTCAAAAATTTTTTTACAAAATTCAAATATTTTTATTTATTTTCCTTTTTTTCATCTAAAATCCAATTTTTTTTGGCCGGAAGCGTTTCCGGCCAAACTTACTTAAACTGGTGTAATATTACGTAAGCTTACATTTTCTTACGTAAAATTACGTAAAATAACGTAATCTTACCCATTATACAGTTTAACTTTAAACACTGTATATTTAATTAAAGAAAATGTAAACAAACTTCCTTTTCTAATATGATGCTTTTAATAAAAAAAAATATTTTCGACATTTAAAAGTTATTTGATTAAAAGCAATTTATTTAAGTTGATCAAATGATGAATACTTAAACGAATTCTAATAAAGCTATCTTGTTTTTACATTCCTTTTAAAGTATTTAATTTAATATTCTTTACCAAAATTAATTTTGGTAAATTTACGTAAATTGTAAAAGAACCAATAAAAAAAGTGGAATTTTGGTCAATTTTTTTATAAATTTCAATAAGATAAGTTTTTAATCAACATAGGCTTACATATTTACATAAATAAATAATTCTTATTTTTCTTTAATTTAAAAAAAAATATATAAATTAATTCTAATAAATTTTTTAAAAAATAGCATTTAAAAAAGAAGGTTAATTATTTATTAGTTTGAAGTTTTAGTTTAAAAAAAATTGAATCATTTGAATTTTGGCTTCACATTCGTGAAACGAAGAGCATTTATTTTTTTTTAATATTAATAAAATTTAATCAATCTATTTTTTTTTTAAATAAAATTTTGATTCCTAAAAATTTTATCAAAGTTCTAAAAATGTTTCTATGAAAAAATCTAATTGAACCAGTCGAATTTGAGAGTTCCACCATTAAGCACTCCATTAGCAGAAACTAAAAAATACAAAATAAAAAATAAATTCAGGATTTTATTTGTCCAATTTTACATGTCCAAGAGCCTTCACTGATTAAACTAGAGGATACCAAGCTTAATCTTTGGTAAAATTTGGACTGATACATTATATTACCATTGGCATTATTTTTCATCTATTTTTATGAGAAAAAATTAGTAAAAATAATTTTCTTTCTTAAACAAACTTCATTAAACTCTCTTGGTGACACTATCTTCCACACTATTCCGCCATCATCACTTCTCACAAAACCTGTTTTATCCTTGGAAATTCCATACAAAAACTCTCGACCAGAACTCAATTCTTTAATGTAAAAGACCACAGTTGACACAATCTTGGACATAACCATCCAATTTGTCGGAGCACTATTCGAACTCGAGTAGCATTCACTGCTGGATCTAAATGAAATTAAAAATGATTTTTTTTTTTTCATTTTTTTTAATTAATTATTGGATACAAATTATTTTCGTAGCTAAAAAAATAAAAAAAATAGATAATAAAAATAGAAAAAAGTGACAAATTAATTATTTCGTAGCCAAAAAAATAAAAAAAAAATAAAAAATTTGTAATAGAAAGTAAGTTAGTTGTTTGTATTTTTATTGATTTTTGGTGGACGGCCTTTTTGGTCTCTTAACCATCGCATTATTTCTTTTGGCTTGATCGATTGTTCAAAATATTTTTTGATAATAATTTCTTTTGTTTTTTCAGGAATTCTTCTTGACTTTTCCTGATGGACATGTGCAGCATCTTCTACAAAAATTGATGCTCCAGAGTGAGTTAAAGGTTTGAATATGTAAAGTCTTTTATCACAACAAGAACATTTGTAAAAGTGCTTTTCGCCTTGTTGTGTTTTCTTTTTTCTGAGAGGATTCTGTATCACTCATTTTAATAATTTACTTATCAGAATTCAATACTCATCAGTAGACACTAAATATTCAACATTTATATAGAAAAAATAACTTAAATTAGAATAAAACTCATCAATTTTCTCTAATTTACATCTGCTACAAAATTATTTTTTTAGCTACTAAATAATTAAATTTATCTTTTTTATTTAGCTACTTGAACTTTTTTTTTAACATGTGCCACATGTAACAATCTATTCCAATATATATCTTCTTAACTTTCATTTATTTAGCTTATTTACTCTATTTTGATTCTTTTTTTTTTATCTCTTTTTATTAACTTTAATTTTTTTATTTTATTTTATTTTTATTTTTATTTTTTTTTATTTTTTAACTTATTCTGAAGGAGCTCTAGCTCGGTACAGAAAACAAATAAATAAATTCAAAGATACAAGAGCCGCAATGGTTTTAAATTAGTTTTTAAAATTCAAAAATTCAAAAATTTAAAATTCAAAAAATAAAAAATTTAAAATTCAAAAAATAAAAAATTTAAAATTCAAAAAATAAAAAATTTAAAATTCAAAAAATAAAAATTTGAAAAATTCAAAAATTTTAAATTTGAAAATTTTGAAAAATTTGAAAATTTTGAAAAATTTGAAAAATTTAAAAAATTTAAAAAAATGAAATCTAAAAAAAAAAATATTTTTCCTGACCCAAATTTTATGAGGATTCCAAAAATTGAGTCAAATATATTAAAATTTGCTTAATTTAAATGATTTAATATATATTTAAAAAAACTTAAAATAACTTCAAAATAAAATTTAGTTTTAATTTTTGAATTATTGTATAGGATATAAGTGTGTAATAGGGCCTATTAAAATTAAAACTAATAATAAAAAATTATGCGTTAATGGCGGAGAGGATTTTAGAAGGGGACACAATTTGCTTAAATATTAATAAATATAAATAAATATTAAAATAAAAATAGTTATCGTTTAAGAAATTTCGTAACTCTTATTTAGTAATTTTAGAGGCCAAAAATAATTAAAAAATGAGTCCAAAGTAGTAATTATATATCCAATAATTAATTAACTATTGAGTCCAAAATAATTATGAGCCCGTTTCAGTAATAGAATGAGCCCATTTAAATTATTTCCAATAATATTTAGCTACTTTTTTATTTTTAAATTGGCTATCAATATAATTAAATTAGCTACGATGTTAAATATAAGCCATTAATTATTTGACATTAAACAAATAAAAAAAAAAATTAATAAAAAAATTAAATATTTTTAATTCACCTGTCACTAGTTTCATCACAAACATAAATTTTTTGGGTCCCATCGACATATAAAAAACTTCGAGGGGCATAATCAATGGAAAATTTTGAAGCAGGACAACTAACTGAAATTTCCAATCATAATACAATTTTTACAAAAAAAATATAAAAATACCTGTGGTAGTTGGAGTGAAATCACCATAAATTTCATTGATAACAAAGCCTGTTTTTTTGGTCTCTAAGTCAGCCCGATTAGCCACATCTGTAATGTAAATTCTCAGGTATCGGCACTGAACAAACTTGTTGGGTATTTCATAGCTAAAATTTTGTCCAAGCTGAGTGCTGGTCTTGATTGATGGTAAATGAGCAAAAGTGGAATTGTCATCACTGTAAGCAATTCTAAACTCGTTAAAAGCAGTCACTGTTCCATCATCATTAAATTGACTTAAATCTATTCTTGATACTTTAGCCTGATCGACAAAAGAAATTGTCACATAGCTTCCCAGTGATTTCAACCAGTGATGAGATCTGTAGCCGAATTTCCAGCCAGAGTTGTACACATTCACCGCTTCTGGTACCGAGCTGGTCATTCTGCACGCGACATCACTCAAAGTACTCTTTAATTTGTTCATTGGAACAGAAGTAATGCTGATACTGGGTGGCTTAAATTGAATATAACTAAAGTTAGTGCTGAATTTTGTCTCTTGATCCCCGGATCTTTATAAGATGATTTATTTAAGAAATTATAAATTTTTTTTCAAGAAATTAGTAGAATACCTAGCATATTTTTCGTAAAGTACCACATATGGTATTTTTAAAGTTGAAGGTGATTTTCCATACTGGTCCATGAGAGAACTGTATTGATTTGACTGGTCGAATGTTATACTAAATTGGCATGATGCTTTTTGACCAAAGTGAAGTCGGTCAAGCTTTAGATTGAATGTTAAATTTAATTATAATCATTAGACACATTTAATTAATTGATGATAAATTTGTCAATTTTAAAATGTTTAAATTTAATAAATTTAATTATTTTTTATATTTTAAAAAATATTTAACGTTATTAATAAAAAGTAAATTCAAAAATTTTGTTTGGTCAATTTTTTTGAAAATTAGAAATTTAACTTTTATTAATACCAATAAAACATAATTGTAATAATAGTTACTTAATAAGCTCCAAATTCATATCAGTGTTTATAAAATTAGCTATTTAAAAAACGCGTATGATGTATCAAAAAAACAAAAATAATATTTTCTGGAACAAAAATACTGATATTAGTGTCAATTATTTTTTGTAAGTACAATTAAATTAAATAATTTCAAATATGATTGAGCATCTATTTTATTTCATTAATAGCTAATTTGATTTAATTGAAAAAAAATATATATCTAAAAAAACTTTTTATTTCACTAATTAATTTAAGACATTCTAAAGCTAATTCCGAAAAAATGAGTTGGGCTTAAGAATTAAAAATGTGATCGTTTGATTGCAGTCTGCTCTCGGCTAAGTAAGTTTTTATTCACCAAACAATTCTCTAAAAATTTCACTAAATTTTTTTAGAACTTTGTCTTATCAATTAATTATCAATGAAGATTCCACTTGAAAGAACACGTAGTTCAGGTCGCCCTAAAGCAATATAAATTAATTCTAAAGTTGTAAATATTAATTTCCCAGAAATATATTTCATTTAATTTTTTATTATTTTTAATAGAGAGATCTGAATTCGACATAACCTAGCTTTCAAATCTAAAGATTAAATTTTTTTATTTTTTTTCTTTCGAAATTCAAAATTCAAATAGAAAGAGAAGATATAAAGAATACATTTTTAGGATTTTTTTTGGAAATTTAACAGAAAGTTCATTTAAATTTTTATCTTTTTTTTCCCAAGATTATATAAAAATTTAAATTATTATTTGATAAATAATTAAAGTATTTAAGAATGAACGAATTACGGCATCCAAAAAGAGGAAAGAAACTAGAAAAAAATACAAAGTGAAAACTCTTTCTATACATTCCAAATCGGAGTGCAAAGTGAACTTTTATTTAATTACTAAGTCATAAATTATTTAAATTCATAGATTTGCTTATTATTTATTTTTTTCCAATGAATAAAATTTAGCTAAATGTCAACCTATCTCGCTCCTGGAAAAATTTTTATTTTCTAAAATTTCTCTTTAATGTCTTTATGTTATTTTCAAATTAATTGTAAAATTTGTAAAACTTGTTACAGGTCTCGTTCTGCTGCGCACTCAGATGGGACTTATAACAACGTATTAGATAATAAAATAAATATATTAATTGATTTAATTGTTTATTAAAATAATAAAATATAAATTGTGTTAGTTGAAGTGAAAACCCCTCTCTTTACTAAGAATTCGATTCCCTATTTATATAGATAGAATTCTACAGTATTTGATGGCACACCTAATACGTGTCCATAATTTAAATAATGTTATTTTATTAAAACCATATCATCTAGAAGATTCCAAACTATCACCAGCATCTTTTATAAAATAATAACAAATGGAATTTTAATTAGAAACAAAACAACAAAATAATAATTCTAGAAGAATCTAAGAAATATAAATTCGTCATTCTAAGTTTTAGATAAAAATATTGTCTTCCAAAATATTGTATTTCATAAATGTAACAAACTTCAAAAATTAATTTTTAAGAAAGCTTTTTGAAACAAAAAAAAATATTTTTTTTGTAAAAATTTTAGAAATCCAGCCATTATTTTGACATCTTTGAAAAATTTTAAATTATGATAATTAGCGTAAAATAGCGTAAAATCAAAGTAATGAATCAATATCAGCACTGTTTAAAAAAAAAAAACACAAAAATACGAACCAGGACAAAAATTTATCATATGAATTTTTGTCCTTTTTTTTAAGAAAAAAAATTTTATGTGTCAAATGATAAAAAAAATTACTGCAAAAGTTATCAATGATTCATTCAAGCTTGGATTAAATGAACAGTTATTTTCTCCCGAATAGCTTATATATGTCGGTAGGTAAAACCTTAATCTAACATTATAAGCCTCAGCATTTGAGTTAATTTCATGCTCAATTTCAAATTTTACACTCAATTTTGAGCTTAAAAAAAATTACTAAATATTTTTTTGAAAAAAAACGTTAATAAAATACTTTGAGTTAATTGTAACACTAGTGTCATTCAAAAAGTTGACATTTAATACCACATCAGGTCTTTCAGTTTGAGTTCTTTGAATGGTAAAAGTTTGGTGCGAGTCGAAGCTTTGCTGAGCCGAGTTCAGATCCAGCTTGGTTGTAAAATTAAACTGTGAGCTATGCTCAGCGATTTGATCATCTGTGACCAATATGTCAGCTTCAAAGTGTAAAAAGTCGTCATCAGCTTCATAACTATTTATTTTTTGACTGTAATCTTTATTAAATTTTCAAAAAAAAAAATTTTTTTTAATTATTTTAATTTACGAGTGTTGGTCACTATTCCAAGGTCTAAAATAGCCATGTCATTATAAAAAGTCATGGCACTTCTATTAAACTCAGTCAAAATCAAATTATTTAGATACTCATTTTTCAAGCCATCTACATTTTTGCCAAATGATACAATTCTGGTTGAATTTATTTGGCAAAATTGTCTTCCACTTGTTTTGTCTACACATGAAAAAATTATCTTTGTTCGACAGTTGGAATAAGGCGGAATTTTAAGGCTAATATTTAATTTTAATGATTGTCTAATGGAAACTTGCTGTCCTGGTTGTTCTGTGAATGAGAATAGCTCGGATACATTCGAGACTAAGTCAGTAGGATCTTTGATTGTTACAGTTAATGTTTGAGTCAATGATGGATACTCAATGTTGTTCAATAATGGCTTTAGGACAAAATTTGTGGTGGCCTCTGGAGAGATTGGTGATGATATTGGAATTCGGACCTGAGCTTCCAGATATATCTACAATAATTTAATAATTATTTTTTATTTTTTAAAAAAAATTAATAATTTGTTTTAAAAAAATAATATTTATTTACAGTGCTTGAAGTGATGTTATTGGGATCAGCTTCAAAAAATGACAGATCACCAACATTTATTTTTATTTCATAGGGATATTTTGATCTAAAATTAATTATTTTAATTTTTTTTTTTGAAACTTAAAATTAGATGAACCCGTTGAAGTAAGTGGCTTCACTAAGCACTGAGCTACATGGAAAGTTTTCTCCGATGTAAAGAGTAAAAAATCGTATAATTTCCAATTCATCTGTTTGAGTGTTGCTTATAGAAAATGTTGTCTCAAAGCTTTTCGGCTCATCTATGGTCAAATTAAAACGTATGATTGAAGTTTGTCCTTTATAGAAATTCAAATAATCCGAATTGACGAATACATAGGTAGAATCGGTCGGATCAGCGCCGAATATTGACGAGTTGATCCATTGAAGCTTGAAAAAAATAAGATTATTCAAAATGATTTTTTTTTTTTAATTTTTATTTAAATTTTCGAGTATTATAATGTATTTCTTTACTAAATAGATAAAGGCTACTATTTAATCCAGTAGCAAAAATAATTAAACTAGTAGCAAATTTAATAAAATATCGTAGCAAATATTACACGTAGTAAATTAAATAAAAAAGTAGTAAAAAAAAGGTTTTTAATAGTAAAATAAATTAATTAGTAGCAAAAGTAATTTTTCAATAGTAAATATAAATTAATTTAATTTTTGATTGATAACTTCTCAATTATCGCTTATTAATGTATATAATGTACAAAAATTTTGACTAAAATGAGCGATACCGAATCTCCATCTACATCAATTCTCGTGGCACAAAGAAATGAAGAGGACACCGAAAATGATACCGAAGTAGATGAAATTTACGTTAAAAAAGCAAGAAAAGCAAGCAGAGTTTATAATCATCATGCTGACTCTGAAACTTACAAACAAGTCCTTGATATGATTAAAAATAAATTCGAAGGTTATTCTTGGTCAGCAAAAGAAAAACAAAAATCGACAATAGGAGATAAAGAATTTTTCAAATATTCAAGTTGTGATAAGGCTTTATATATTCAAACCGAATACTAATTCAAGTGCATTTATTTTTGTTGAAGAAGAAGCTCAACACGCTCACATACCAAAAACAAGAGCAAAAAAAAAAATTCATTTCGATTTGTGAGATTCAATGAAAAAGAATGGAATCAAGCGTCTGCTCATGTCCATACTGGGATAAAAACTTGATTTTTAAGCATGTAATTGGTGTTGCATAAAGTTAAATAAAAAGCGAGGAAGACGAAAACAAGCTACACCTGCTTTACGTATTTCGGCTGGTCCAATTAATCCAGCTCTACAAAGTTTTAATTACGAATTTCCAATTTCAATGGCTCAATCAATCAACCAAGATCCGCTTTCAAATGAAAATGATAATGATCAAGATCAAGCCGAAAGCATTAATAATGACATTCAAACTATTGAACAACCAACAACGTCTTCAAATTTAGCTCCGAGAAAAAGAGGCCGTCCTAAAAATAATCCATAAAATAACACTAAACAACATTTCTAAGTAATGTGTGAATTTTTTTATTAATAAATATTTGATATAATAATTTACTATTTTTTTAATTTTTTTTACTACTGATAAATATATTTTGCTACTTTAACTAATAAATTTTTGCTTTTATTTTTATTATTTTTACTACGAAAATAATTTGTAGTCAATAGATAAATTTGTCTTTAGCTGTTTAAAACAGTAGAATTAAAAAAAGCAAAATGTGTTAGATCAAAAAAATTTACGAAGTCTGCTTACAAAAAAAATAATTTTTTGTTTATTTCCTAAAGGTGAAAAATTTGAGTTTTATTTTTATTCTTTTTTGAGGAATCAAAATTTTTATTTTTTATTTATTTAAAAAATAATTTAGGCAAAGCCTTGGCCGGTTGGAATGGAGACTTAGTCCTTCCTTTCAGCCACTTGATAGTATTTTTGAAAAAATAAAGTGAATACAAAATTTTGATGAAATGTTAACAAAATTGAATTTTTTATAGATTTGAAAGAACTTGTGGATGATTGTACTAAGAAAATATTTAAATAATTAGCATTTTATCTAAATAAAAATGAATTATGAAAGTTTCAATAAACAAAATTTTATAACTTGAATAGATTAGATTCTTTCTCAAAAAAAATAAAAATTAACTTTTTAGTTAGTTTTCTGAAGGGGGTACAAATTTAAGGAAATGATCAAGAGGTGACTCGAATTTTTTTTGGTTATATAATTTGAAATGTCTTCTTGAATTTGTGGGTGGGTAAGTCGACTCAAAACAAAGTTTTTTAATAATCTTTTAAATCTGTTTTCTAAAATTTCAATTCCCAGGGATTCGTGAATATTTGTCACTCTAGTTTTAATCGGGAAGAATTTGATTGTTCGAAGGATGCGGTTCTGGAGTTTTTGGCAGTCTGAATGAGGAATCAAAATTGACAGTAAAACTTAGACTACTTTTTTCGATACAATTATGTGACCCAAAATCAAAAATTAAGTTTTTAAATTTTTTTCTTTTAATTGTTCCTCTTAAATTATTTTTTTCGGTATGCATAAAAAAAGTATTCTTTTAGTTTATTCTATGTTTTCCTAGAGAATTCTTTGTGTTTTCTGGGATGCATAAAAGTAATTTTTTTTTATTTTTAATTTTTAATTTATTCTTGGTAAAAATTTTCAAAAAATTTTAAATTAACCAAGATAGTTTTACAATTAATTTTGTGTTATAAGTCCTGACAAAATTGTAACAAAATGTAACATTTTAAATTACTTTTATCCATTTTCGCTAAAAAGAACGATTAATGAGTGAATTGATTTGAACTTATCAAAGCCTTCAGGTTACCCATTTATTACCTTTTACAATTTTTTAATGTGCCAAAAAGATTAAAAATTAAACATCGAAAATATTGGATTTGATTTATATTAAAATAAAAAATAAAAACTATTTTTTGTAGGATTTTTGATTGTGGCGGTGAGGTTTGGAGCAAAAAAATTAAATCAAAGATAATATTTATTTACAATTAGATAAATTGATATTCTTGAAAATCAAACGAAAGTTTTTAAAAGCCGGAAAAAAGTCAAAACTTAAAATTTAGTTCTTTTACTATAAATATTCGATCTTTCCTTCTAAGTATAAAATTTTATTTTTTGTTTTGCATTTTTTATACGTATAACAAAATATATTAAAAAAGGTTAAGAATTTATTTTTAAAATGATTGCTAATAATTGAAAAAAAATGAAACAGTTAGAACGAAAAAAAAATAAAGAAAATAAAAAATATTTTAAATAAAGAAAATAAAACATATAGAAAAATATTGATTTAATTAATGAGAAAAAAAACATACAACCAATTTTATGAAAAAAAAACATAAATTAATAATTTAATTTTTTTTAAAAATCATTTTTTTTAATAAAATAGTCACATTTTAAAAAAAAACACATAATCAATTTAAAATAAAAGATAAAAAGCAAAAATTCAAATTCTTTTCGCAAATAGAAGAATTAATTTTTCACGTAAATTTACAGATTAATTAAATCATTTTTTATCATTATTAGTTGAAAAATTTAGATTAATTTTTCTCAAAAACTTATAAATTTTTCAT
This sequence comes from Brachionus asplanchnoidis, assembly GCA_025491095.1. Lineage (NCBI taxonomy): Eukaryota > Metazoa > Rotifera > Eurotatoria > Ploima > Brachionidae > Brachionus > Brachionus asplanchnoidis. The sequence goes on along the minus strand of JAILYF010000028.1, from coordinate 639,531 downwards.
CCTGGAGGGTTTAACTCTATTTTAAACCATTCTTGAATTAGATTCAGTCTAAATTTTGTCTCATTTTATTTTAGTAATTTTATATGAAACTTATGTTTTATCTCTTTTTGATTTTTTATAGTTTATGTTTTTTTTTTTCGCTCATTATATAAGCTAAAATTAGTAAAATTGATTATATGTTTTTTCTCTCTTTTTATGTTTTTTTATTTTAATAAAATACATTGTCAAAATTTTTTTCTCAAAACCTCACCGACGGTTTTTTTTTACCTTAAATTTTAATTAACTTTTTCAAAAAATAATGCTAAACTTTATGTTTCTTTTCGCTGCTCTAATATGTTCAACTTTCATTTTTATTTATGTGGTGTTTTTTTATTTTCACTTTTTTATGTGAGTTTAATAGCTTTTACTAAAAATCTTGTAAAAAATAAAAATTAAAAAAATAATAATAATTTAATTTTAATTTTTAGATGAGGTTTAAATCCTTTAAAAAATAATAAAAATAATTACATCAGGTATATCTAGAACTACTGTTGAAGGATTCAATGTAAATGTAAAATCTTCAGTTTTGAGGCTTGAGTTTGAAAATTGGTCCTTTAAAATCAAGTTTACGCTGTATGAACCAGCGGCATCATGAGATGCTCTTGTTAAAATTTGAAAATTGACCGAATCTTCATCCCAAACATCAACATTATTAACACTGCTTGAAATGTTATCTTTAAAAAAATAAAAAAAAAATTAAGAAAATAAATAAAAAGCTAAATTTAAAATTACTTATGCTACAAATAGGACCAGCAATGGCAAAATCATAATTTTTAATAAGTTGTTCTGAATACTGAAACGAATGTTTCAATTGATTTGTACAAGGAACATTGTTTCCTTGTTCCAAAATTCTAATTGTACACAAAGTCGCTTTTCCTTCTGTCAGCAAATTTGTTATTAAGCCTAAATAAAATTAAATTTTTGTTATTTTATTTAATTATTTTAATTTTATTACTAGCTTCTAGGTTGTAGCCAAATAAACTGCTCGGAGGAATTTTAACAATTAAATTGGCTGGAGAAAATGTGGAACCAGTTGCAGTGATGGATGTCAAGTTAGAAAAAGAATGTACTCCTGTAGCTGCTGCCACTGGCAAAATGTCAGATTTAGTAAATTTTATTGAACCTATGTAGATTTGATCTGTAGTAAATCTTGTGCCTACTGATATATAATTTTCAGATGGCACTTCCGGATGATCATCCAACTGAAAATAAATCACTATTTAAAAATAAAAATTGTTTATTTTTTTTTACTATTTTTTATATTTAATTACAAAATCTGACAAGTCCATCAATAGGATCCATGTTAAATCCGCTCTCAGCCGAGTTGCATAATGCTGGCAAGTTTACAATAGCTTTGTCATTTTTGAACTTAAGCATTTTCTGTAAATAGCTTATGTGATTATTGGCAGGCTCATTGATGTACAACTGTTGGGCACATGTGGAGTACATACCGACATAGTGAAGTTTGACTGTACATACTGTTGCCGCTGGTGTATTACTTCCTAACAGGGTTTCTGGCATTAAAATTTCAATATCCATCTGCTGGTACACTGAGCCTGGTTTTGTGTACATGTCAAAATAAATGGCTCTAGGTTCCTTAATTTTAGCTGTGTATGTCTCAGTATCCGCGGTAGATATCGAAAATGTTGGCAAAGATTCATTCTTATTTAAAAAAAATAAAATAAATAAAAAAAAATTTTTAATTTTTTTTTATTTACTGTTAATGAATAATTTGGACTATTGTTTATTATTATTGTATTGTCACTAACCCAAATAGTCTGATTGCCGAATGTGATACCAATAGGTATTGATATATTTGCACCTTGGACATTACTTGGATGATCGAGTATTTGTCCAACGACTGAAATACTTTAAAAAAAAAATTAGGAAACATTTAAAATTTATTCTTTAAATTGTTTAATACAGTCAACCCTCGTTAATCCGGCCAAATTTGGCAAATATTTTTTTGCCGGATTGTCGAAACTGCCGAACTCTCAATAGTCCGGCATAAGGAAAAAATCTAAATTTTGTCGGATTAAATTAAAAAATTATTTTACAAAACAGTTTACATATACAGTGGTGATTTGACACGTGGGTTTTTACGTAAATTTTCGTAAAATTACGTAAAATTACGTAATTTTACGTAATTTTACGATATTTTACGTAAAATTACAATCGGTATCACCTTATATTAAATTTATGTATTTAAACTCGAATTTAAAAATTTTTGTACTCTAAATAATACCTTGTTAATATGATTTATATAAGGGATACACTTCTCTGCTGTTAATTTGTTTTGAAACTTAAAAATACTACTCTAATACCTGACTAAAATAATATTTAGGAAAATTAGGGGGACTAAGCCTTCTTTTTCCTTAAAATTGGAAGACTTAAGCACGATCAAGCCTCAATTAATAATAATTTTTTAAACCTTTTTTAAGACGTCCAAAAAGATTTCACTGAGCAATTTAGGATTAAAATCAGGGAAAATTTCCCTCAAAACCCAAATGAAACGATAAGTTTCTATAGATCAGCAGATAATAGAAAATTTCTTGAGATAAAAGGTATTTATTCTTATTCAATTTACTAATTTAAATAGTATTCTAACTTTTTGTATTAAAGAACACTTGGCACGATATGTACCTAATGACAGAACATTTGAAAAAGCCTTTGAAAAAGCAAGCAATTCATTAAAGACGTCCCGCTCAGTTGTTAAGACTTCAGCTAAAAACAACCAGAAAATTAAACAAAATTTCGAATTAAAATTTATTAACTAATAAAATTTTTAACATGTTTCTAATAATTTTTTTTAATTTTAACTTTTTTACGATTTTTACAATTTTTTACGAAATTTTACCACTTTTTAACTCAAATTTTACGAAATTTATCGTAAATTTTTTTCTCGAGTTTGAAACTTTGATTTTGTTGAATTTGAGCAAAATTATTAAAAAAAGTACTAAAAAACGGCGAATTTTTTTTACCCTTTTTAACGTAAAATTTCGTAAAATTACGTAAAATTACAATTGTAAAATTACGTAATTTTACGTAAAATTACGTAAAAAAGTAAAAATAAACGTAAGATTTAGATTTAATTCTCAAGTGGACTCAAGATTGGCTACTTCTCTTAAACACATCAAAATGTGTGGTTATGCATTATGGTCATAAAAACAAAAAATTTCCTTATTTTATTAATGGTAAGCTATTAGCAACGTCAGAAACCGAAAGAGATCTTGGAGTTATTTTCAATACAAATCTTAAATGGAAAAATCAAGTGATAGAGGCTACAAACAAAGCAAATCAAATGTTAAGTCGCATCAGGAAGTCATTCGCTCGTTTTAATTGTAAGTTATTAAGATCTTTGTATTTAACTTTTGTTCGTCCTCTTTTGGAATTTGCGGTGCCTGTATGGTCTCCAATTCTTAAGTCTGACTGTGAGAATGTTGAAAGGATTCAACGCAGAGCTACGAAATTTGTTTCGTCAATTAGAAACAAACCGTATGAAAGCAGATTGAAGGCTTTGAACATTCCAAATCTGGTGGAAAGAAGAAAAAGAGGTGATCTAATTCAATTATACAAGTTCATGCATGGAATAGAATCGGTTGAAAAAAGCAACAATTTTAATGTCACAAAAAACCAAGGAAGAGGTCACTGCCTCAAATATCACAAAGAAATTTCGAGGCTCCAACATAGAGATAACTTTTTTTTCAACAGAACCGCTAACATATGGAACTCGCTGCCAAATGAATTAGTTGAAGGCCCCAATGATAACAGCTTTAAAGCAGGCATTGATTGCTGGATGAGCAGCAATCAATCACATCAGCTGTCTTAGTGTGCCTTATCAGCACACTCGCTGGCTACCCAGCTACAGTCAAAACTACTACTACTACTAAAACCCACGTGTCAAATCACTACTGTATTTATTATAAATTTAACAGAAACAAAATTTAGTTAACGGATAAAAAAATATTTTAAACATTTAATTCATTTTAAAATAGTCAAAAATGTTCGATTGTTTTTTATTTTTATCAATGAAAAAATCTATCCTATATGCTATGTTATTTAAACATTCTAAATCCTTATCTTCAGTCAAACATGAATCGTCAAAAAAAATTTTAAGATTTTTAAAACTGATTAAAATTTCTTCTTTAGTTACTTTAACTGGTTATTTGTCGTTTACATCTAATTCAACAAAGACTGGCTTTTTATCAGAGACAGACACTTTTGGTTTCACTAATGCTACTTCAGCATCCGCTTCAGCTTCAGCATCTTTTAGCATCAATTTTTATAATTTATAACTACATTCAATTTTTATAATTGCCGGATTAAATATTTAATTTTCTTAACTTTTGGATTTAATTGTAAAACAAAATCTTACCGAATAGAAGAAATAATGCAGCCAGATTATCGAAATATTTAAAATGAAAAAGGATTACGAAAGGAATGGGGATTAAAAAAAACGTTCGGCATTCGAGTTTGCCAAATTATCGAGGTCCGGACTAACGAGGGTTGACTGTAATATCAAAAATAATAAATTAAAAATTTTAATTATTTATTCTGGTATTGTTTTAATTATTTATTCTGTAAATCTCTTAAAAAATTAAACATATATTGAATTATTTTTTTTAGAATTTTTTTTTTAATTTATTTTTGGATACTTAATTTGTTTTAGTAACAATATGAAAAAATGAATAAAAAAAAGTATATATGACCTTTTTTGAGAAAATTTATGAAAAGATTGATCGAAATAAAAATTTCAAGCCATTAGTAAAAAAAATTTAAAGATCAAAGAATTTAATTTATTAATCATTACACATCACAAATTTCTTCTTTATTGGTTGTCAAACTGGTAGAAGAATTTAAAACTTTTTAATTTTTTCCGTAAAAAAAAAAAAAAAGTATTAAATTTCGAAAATTAATAAAAAGGCTTTCTATTAATTTATTTTATTCTAAATCTATTAAGATTTTTTTTATAAAAATTTTCCAAGTCCAGACTTTTATTTTTTTTCAAAGTTCGAGCCAAAGACTTTTATTTTTTTTTCTTTTATTTTTTTTTTATAAAGTCCGGACTTGGACATTAATTTATATGACTTATTTAGAGAAAAAAGTCAATCATAAATATTTTCCACTTATTTTCCATTTAGAAGCAAAAATTTTAGTAAAAAAATATTTCAAGATGATATTAGCCCATACTTTTAAATATTTGAGAAAAATTTTAATATGAAAGGCTTAAAGAGCTTTTACACCTTTTTGACATTTTATCAAAAGACACTTCAGATAACCTTACGGGATAAAAACTAATTTATTTTCTTTTTATTAAAATTAAATTAATAAATTTTTTTTTCGTAAAATTTTTTGCTAATTATATTTGACTTTTTTTGTTTTTTTTTTAACTGGTATCAATTTTTTTGTTACTTTTTGATACCAGAAAAACTAAAAGTTTTAACAAGAAAATTTTTTCGAAATAAATTATATAAGTTGCCGAAAAATTTCAATAATTTTTTTACAAGATTTTGATCTTAACTAATCAGAATTAATCGATTTTAGAAAAAATACAATTTCATAATATTTACTAAACAATTTTAATCAATTATAAAATATATTCCCTTTCTCTAAGCAACATGAATTCAACCCAGAGTAAAGCTTTTCCTTATCAATTTTTAACTATTTAAAAGCTAAATTTTTTCTTTTATTTAGTGGCATAAATATTATCAAATAATATGGTAATTAATCTTCATAAATTAAATATTTGTAATTAATTTCTAGTTTTAACCAAAAAAAAAACATTTTAATTTTTTATTTTCTTACGTTATCTTGTTCACTTCAGAGTTGTCATTTGTGGTCCTCAAATTGAAGTTTAAGACAGATCCAAGGGACCAAGTCATTCCATCATGGGTTGAATACAGCGAAGAATTGAGAGAAAATGGATTTAATTTTGCTTTGTTCATACACTTTGGACACGGCATATTCTCGCCACTTGAAGTCACTACAGCTGAGCAAACTTTAGCCCTAGGTAACCCATCAACAGTGTCGTGAACTGGAACAGACTCTACTTCCATGAAATTGTTGTAATCATGTGGAAAATCTATTATCATCGTAATATTAAATGCTTGAAAAATAGACACTGGATTGTTGATGCCTAAAGTTGTCACAGTTGGTACTGGTGCCTTAAATTGGTTTAATAGCTTAAGCTTTAATTAATTTTTTTTCATTAATTTACTATTATTTGGCTTTCAGCAGCTGAAACAGTCACAGTATAAACGAATGATGTGTCAGCACCATTAATGCTTGCTGTCAGTGTAATTTCCGATGTATCCGACTCCTTTGCCAAATGTGAGACTCTGTAAGCTACAAATATGTCAATGTCACTATTTCCAGTTTGATTTAGAGTATTAATTCCAATATTGACTATTTTTCCCAAAGATAAAGTAGCAACATTTCTTTCTTTGGAGTACACAGAACTGATATAAGCTTTTGTGCTATCCAAACATCCATAACACCATCCAGCACTCTTGAAAAGCAAAAAAATATTTATTCTTTTTTTTTAAAAATGAAAATTGTAAAATCAATTTATTTTTAGATAAAAATTTCGGAAGTTTCCACAGAATTATAATTTTTTTTCATACTTCTTTTAATATTTATGAATAAGTTAATAATTTAGAATTTCCAAATATATTTAAAAAAAAGTTATTTCTAAAGGCTGACAATGTCACTTTGCTACAAAAATTAATTTTTTTAAGATTTCAAATTTAAAAAAAAAAAGCTCAATCTTAGAGGTATTGTGAATTTCAAATACAAATTGAACAGAAATTCTTAATTTTTTAAAAAATTGAAATAAAATTAAATAAAAAATATTAGAAAAAATACTGCAACATACTTTGTTGCACCTTTTTTGCTTAAAATAATTATTCTCATGTAAAAAATGACAAAAAATAAAGAATCAATAAGATTTAAATAGATTATTGATTTGATTTACATAAAAAAAAAAGGTTAAAAAGGTGCAACAAAGTATGTTGCAGTATTTTTTCTAGTATTTTTTAATAAATTTAATTTTAATGAATCAAAAAATTAAGAATTTTTGTTCAATTTGTATTTTAAATTCACAAAACCAATTTTGGAATCAATCAAAAAAAAATTTGACACTAAAACGAAACTTTCAATATTAAAATAATATTAAAAAAAAAAGAAAATCCCAATTTTTGTCCTGATAATCCAAAACCAGCGACGTAGCCAGAGAGGAGCTGAGGTGTGCTAAAAACCAAAAAATTAAAATGAACTAAGTCCCCTTAAAAAATTCTATTTATTAAAAACAGTCATAATTATTCAGTTAAATTTTGAATTTTCAAAAAAAAAATAGAAAATTAAGATTTTTAAATTTTTTTGCATCTATATTTTATAACTTTAATTATATTATTTGTAAATTCTATCAAATAAAATGTGATTTTTTGAAAAAAATTTTTTTCCACTTCCAGTCTACCCATTCGAAAATGTCTGGTCACGTTACTTTCTAAAATATAAAAAAAAAATCTGCAATTTAATTTAGTATTTAATTTGAAATCTTAAGAATAAAAATTTTACACAAATGAGACATTGTGAGCAAGTGAAACAAAACTTGTAGCACTTTGTTTCACTTACGGAATAATTTTTAAAACCATTTGAACAAGAGCTATTTCAATTTTTATTTTTCAACTTAGAATTTTGTTAAAATTTAAATTTCTATTCAAATCAAAAAATATAAAAAATATTTTCTGTTTTTCAAAATTTTAATAATTCATTTTGAATTTTACATTAAATTTTATATTTTTAAATGAAGTAAAAAAAAAATGAGAAATTTCGAAATAATATAAAAAAAAAATCAATACATTCTCCTTAAAAAATACTTAATCCAACTAAATTCTTAAAAAAGACTGGTTCAATAGCTAAAACCAATTTAAAAATTTTTTCTTCCTTTTCAATTAACCTGCTGATTTAACTCTTACCTTAATATGTATTGAACACACAGTCACAGCATTGTTAATTAAATCATTTGACACTGCACTCAAAGACAAATTCACAATTCTGTGACCCTCAATTTTCAATTTGCTTTCAAAAGTTCCAAATTTTCCAATTTCAGTATTAGCCGAGGAAGAAGCAGCCTCAAAGCTGGGACTTGGAGAACCATTAGTATTCTTTGAAAAAAAAAATTAAATAAATAAAAAAATAATTATTATAGACTACATCAGTGTCTGTTATATAAGTATAACTAGTTTGACCGATCCAAATCTCATTTCCTTCATAATACTCAGCACCAGCAGTTATCCATAATTGACTACCATCTGGTTGTGTGTTCTCAATTACCACCACATTAAAAGTTATCTTAATTGAATTGGCTTCATCAGTCCCTGAATCTCCTGAATTTGTTATTGTACCAAAATCAATAACTGCTTGGTCAAACTAAATTAAAAAAAAATTAAATATTTTCAAAAATTTATTTTAAAAAAAAACTTGAAAATTTTCCAAACTGGATGAAAGGACAGGAATGGGCGCTTTATCAATGTTGTAGTTGGTGCCGATGGTGATTGTGGGCTTACACAATTGTGCAATAATTATGCTGCTATTGTCCGAAGTAAATAGTTCAACATGCATCATGGTCGTATTGGACGATGGCACACGAATTACCATTTCAAAAACACAAAAATCTCCTACTTTTAAATCAGTGGCAGTGGCACAGCTATTCAATGGAGACAAGGTGATGTTCATTGTTGAATCAGCCAGCACATGTCCCAATAAAGCAGGAACAATCCATAAACCGAACAGAAATTTACGCATCTAATATTTTTATTAGAAAAATAATGAAATTTTTTTTGGTAATTTTAAACTTGGCTCTGAACAATTTTTAAATCCCAAGATTTTTAATAAAAAAAAATTTGTTGTTTGACAGAGAGTTAATTTTTAATGTTGTTTTTTCTAATATTGATTTGCCTTGTTTTTATTAATTTAAGTCTTAAGGAATTTTTATTAATGAGCTTGAGCAATATTTTTTAAAGACTTTGGCAAAAAAAATACATATCGATTTTTTTTTGGTATCCATTATTAAAATACTTGACAAACAAATTCATTTAAACAAGGTAAGAAAAAAAATTAAAAATCTTTGCTTACGCAAGTGGTAAAAAAATGGGACAATTTTTTCAAAATTTTCATGTTAAATAGTCAAAATTTAAATCAAAAACTATTTCCACAGAAGAAGATTATATTTTTTGCATTTGTTTTTCTTTAAAAATCTCCAATTTTTTAATTTTGAAAATAATAATTTAAAGGATCAAATTGAAATATTATTTTCAGAAATCAAAAAATAAAATATTTTAAACTATTTTATTTTATTAAATAAAATTTCAATGTTTTTACAAAATATTTTAAATAAAGCTATTAAAAAAGCTTTCGGACCTAGGAAAAAAAAAAAAATTTTTCTTACTTAACTTGAGCATTTTTTTGATGAATAATTCAAAAGTCATAAATTCTTTAAAAATCATCATAAACTCAATAGTCAAACATTTCGTTCATTTAAAAATAATAATCGCATTTAAAATTCAATCATTTTCACTATAATTTAAGTTTAATAATCAATGGCATTATTAATAAAACCCTTGGCATAATTAATTTGTTTTGATTGTTTTTTTTAAATCGAAAAAATGTACCGTATTACCTTGTTTAAGAATGCCCTCCTTAATACACGAAATTACATGTGTGGTGCATACATCTACTTAGACTTCACAATGTTTAAAAAAAAAGTTTATAAGTGCGACGAACTTAATTTGTAATTTTGAGTAATAGACGGCGTTTAAAATAAGAAATTCATTTAATAACGCTTAGTTTATTTATTTTATTTATTTATTCAATGAACGCCTTGTAGGCAATGTAAAAAAAATAAAATAAAGTAAGACAAAAAAGAGTACTTTTCCATAGCGAATTTTAAATGTTCATAAATTTTTTTTTTCTTTAATTTTCTAAATTATTATATATTCAAAAAATTTAGTTAGGAGCAACACATTTATTTGGACAACAAAAAAATTATAAAATTTAATTTGTTTTATTTTGGTTATAAATGCTTCACTAAAAATTTAAGAAATAAAAATGTTTTTAATACAGTCGACTCTCTTTAATCCGTAACAGATGGGACCGAAAATAACCATTACGGATTAAGTTTTACGGATTATCTTTAATCCGTAAACGAACAAAAATCTTAAAATTTTCGGATTAACGAATGTAAATTCTGATACAAAATTTTATTGATAACAATTTATAGAAATATAGTTTAATAAACATTTAATTTTAAAGTAAACGGAATAATTTTTAAATTAATTTTTTTTTAAAAAAGAAGAAATAAATGTCTGGTTAGGATTGGATACATGAAAATCACATATTTTTTTCTTTTGCTCTTTTTTAAGTTCATGTTTAATTCGTTTTGGCTTAAGATCCATTTTTTTTTAATTTTGAAACTAGTGTTTTTAACCCTTATCCGTCGAAAACTGGGTCAAAAATGACCCAGCACTACGTTGAAGACGAAAATGGGTAATTTTTGACCCAAGCAAATTTTTTTTTATTTTTATCGTTTTTTTAATTGACAAATCTTATTTGAACTAAATATACAATAATTTTTGCTTTTAAAAATCAAACAATTTGTTTTCATTTAATAAATTGCTTATCCCTTCTTTAGAATCTTAAAAAAACGCTTTACTATTAGTCCTTAATAAATTTTTCATAATTGAAGGACTGTTTTCAAATCAACGAATTTCTCAAAATAAAAAATTTGCTATATTAATCAATTAAAAATTATTGATTCAATCAATTTTAAAAAATAATTACAAAATTACATGTGTGGTGCATGCATCTTCTTAGACTTCACAATCTTTAAAAAAAAAGTTTATAAGTGCGACGAACTTAATTTGTAATTTTGAGTAATAGACGGCGTTTAAAATAAGAAATTCATTTAAAAACGCTTAGTTTGTATTCAAAAAATTTTGTTAGGAGCAACACATTCAAAAAAAATATTAAAATTTAATTTTTTTTATTTTGGTTATAAGGGCAGTGTAAATAAAAAAATTCTAAATGTTAAAAAATATTAAAAAAAATTATATTTCGGATATAAAAGCGGCATTTAAATTTGAAAATTCAATAAAGATATTTAAGTTTTAATGTTTTTTGGCTTATTTTTTGACCCTGGTTTCCAACATAATGGTTTTCGAATACTCCCATCTTTATTTAAAACTGCCACCGGTGTTTTTGGTTTATTTGTATTTAAAGAAAGAGTTCGAAGTGGTAAACGTTCATGTATTTCATTTGCTGAGAGGACAAGCGTTGAATTTCAACTGGTTCATCAACTTCCATTACATAAATCGAAACAAATAATGATTTAAATGAAAATTTTTCTTCAATTTATAGTGAAATTTTTTACAAAGCTAAAAATTTTTATAAAACTCTCTCTGCTCTTCAACTGAAAATAAAAACAAGAAAAAAATGAATCGTACGATTTTTTTTCAAAACTTGAAAAAAATGCAGCATCTACAGTTAGACAGTGAATAAAAGAAAAAAATTTTAAATACAGTCGACTCGCTTTAATCCGAAACTCCTTTATTCGTAAAATTCGGCATTCGGACGTTTTTCTCCGGTCCCTACCTCCTTCTCTTTATAGACAATGCAACATCACACTCAGAACTTGCACTATCGAATGTTAAAATAATTTTTTTGCCACCAAATACAACTTCAAAGCTTCAGCCTTTAGACCAGGGGATAATCCAAAATTTCAAAGTTTTTGGTAAAAAAAATTTTGCAAATTATTGAAAATGAAACAACAGGGTCAGCCTTCCAGTTGTGTTCCCAATTCACTATATTAGATGCTATCAATTGGACAAATCAAGCTTGGGAAAAAGTAACTACTGAAACCATTTCAAATTGCTTTAGATCATGCGGTTTTTTAAATGAGTTACAACGTGAAATAGCAAATTATAATATTGAACCTGATAATGAACTTGGTGTATTAGTCGAGGACTTAAATAGAACAAATAATATAGTATTGGATGCTGAAAATGTGGTCAATTTTGATAAGGATTTGGCTGCTGAGGCTAATTTTGATGAAGAGGACTGGCGAGAAAGTATCTTAAATAGTGTTATGGACGATACAATTAGCGATGATGACCACGATGATGATGACCAATTTAACGATGTCGTTATTGATTCTACTGAAAATAAAAAAGAAGCAAAATTAAGTGAAATTCATCGAATGATTGGAGACATAAGGCTTTATTTAGTTAACAATAACCCTAGTTTATGTAAAGAATTTATGACATTCGAAAATAATTTCTTAGATTCAACAAATATTAAGCAATCTAAAATTGTAGATTTTTTTAAAAATTAATTTTATATGTATTTTGTATACTTTTATGTAAATATTATTAAAAAAATTATTGAAAATGACAGTAAATAAATTTTGGTTTTCATTTTTTTTGTTCACTTTTTCCCATTTTTTAGTGTTCACATTTGAGGATGTTCACATTAGAGGGATTTTGGCCTATGTTAAAAGGTTCATTTTGGTCGGTCGCAAAGAATTTGCGTTCACTTACGGGGGTGTTCACATTTGAGGATGTTCATTTTGAGGAATTTTACTGTACTTTCAATACAAATTTAATCACTTTTATTCGTAATTTTAGTTCGGTTTATTTTGCCATTCGTAACAAAAAAAAATTAAAATTCTAAATCTACATGTTATAATTATCAATCTTTTAATCGTAATTTTTTTTTAAAGCCATGTTTAACCCTTATCCGTCGGAAATAGAAAAAATAGCGTTGAAGACGAAAATGGGTCAATTTTGACCCAGAGAAAATAAATTTATTTTTTAAAATTGATTGAATCAATAATTTTTAATTGATTAATATAGCAAATTTTTTATTTTGAGAAATTCGTTGATTTGAAAACAGTCCTTCAATTATGAAAAATTTATTAAGGACTAATAGTAAAGCGTTTTTTTAAGATTCTAAAGAAGGGATAAGCAATTTATTAAATGAAAACAAATTGTTTGATTTTTAAAAGCAAAAATTATTGTATATTTAGTTCAAATAAGATTTGTCAATTAAAAAAACGATAAAAATAAAAAAAAATTTGCTTGGGTCAAAAATTACCCATTTTCGTCTTCAACGTAGTGCTGGGTCATTTTTGACCCAGTTTTCGACGGATAAGGGTTAAAAACACTAGTTTCAAAATTAAAAAAAAATGGATCTTAAGCCAAAACGAATTAAACATGAACTTAAAAAAGAGCAAAAGAAAAAAATATGTGATTTTCATGTATCCAATCCTAACCAGACATTTATTTCTTCTTTTTTAAAAAAAAATTAATTTAAAAATTATTCCGTTTACTTTAAAATTAAATGTTTATTAAACTATATTTCTATAAATTGTTATCAATAAAATTTTGTATCAGAATTTACATTCGTTAATCCGAAAATTTTAAGATTTTTGTTCGTTTACGGATTAAAGATAATCCGTAAAACTTAATCCGTAATGGTTATTTTCGGTCCCATCTGTTACGGATTAAAGAGAGTCGACTGTATTAAAAACATTTTTATTTCTTAAATTTTTAGTGAAGCATTTATAACCAAAATAAAACAAATTAAATTTTATAATTTTTTTGTTGTCCAAATAAATGTGTTGCTCCTAACTAAATTTTTTGAATATATAATAATTTAGAAAATTAAAGAAAAAAAAAATTTATGAACATTTAAAATTCGCTATGGAAAAGTACTCTTTTTTGTCTTACTTTATTTTATTTTTTTTACATTGCCTACAAGGCGTTCATTGAATAAATAAATAAAATAAATAAACTAAGCGTTATTAAATGAATTTCTTATTTTAAACGCCGTCTATTACTCAAAATTACAAATTAAGTTCGTCGCACTTATAAACTTTTTTTTTAAACATTGTGAAGTCTAAGTAGATGTATGCACCACACATGTAATTTCGTGTATTAAGGAGGGCATTCTTAAACAAGGTAATACGGTACATTTTTTCGATTTAAAAAAAACAACTTTCATTTTGCCAAAAGATTTTGAAAATGAATGAAAAATGAATTTTTGACTTTTTCCGATTTTTTTCCAAATTAAAAAACATACATTTTGATCAAATGGGTGAAATTCTAAAAAATCGTCAATTTTTTGCCAATACCTATTTTTCTTAAAAATATTTAAATAAAATTTTATCTTTTTTTTTAACAAAATATTATTAGCAAATCATTAAAATTAAAATACAAAGACTAGTTTGGGTGATACCAAGCTTGTTTTAGCTGACAAAATCAGATTAAAATTTAAAATTTTATTTTTACTTTTTCTTAAAAATTTCAAAACCCCAACAATTATTGAAGTTTTTTAGTTAAAAAAAAATTTTTTCAATTAGTTTTTAAGATCAGGAATAAATTTAAAAAACATTAATATTTTTATTTATTTTAATCAGATAGATTAATTAATTAAGACTAAGAAGATTAATTAATTTCAAAGAGAACAGAAATCGTTTCGAAACAACTTGAATTGTTAAACAGAAATTCGGAAACGCATTAATATACAAGTCCAATTATTAAACGAAGGTATTTGGCTTGAAAAAAAAATCTATAAAAAATTATTTTTTGAAGTAAATTTAAAAAAAAATTTTTGAAATGAAAAAAAAATGCTTTTTTTTAAATAAATTTTTGATATTGCAGCAAAAAATTCTATTGAAAATGAATGGTTTTTTAGAAGTCAAGTAGTTACAACAGAAAAATTTTAAAAATTTATTTTAATTTTTTAGATTCAACTCGATGCTTTCAACAAGTTTGATCATTCATGAATTCTCTATATGTTGTTAGATGCGATTTAGCTAGTCTGAAAAAATGAGGGCTTAATCGTTTGAAAATTAAGAACTCAATAAAATTAAAACGTTTTAAAAGATCTAATTGAAAGCTTCGAATCAACAACAACTTTAAGCCAGATCATCGCTAATTTGATTTATTTAAAGATTTTAAAACAAAATAAAAATTAAAATGACTAAATATAAATTGATTAGAGCATATGCAACGTTTAAATAATATTTGGTTTGATTTGCCGATAAAAACTCAAAAATAAAAATAAGATTGCTTGATTAACTAAAATTGATTTTTGATTTTGATTTTCACAATCATAAATAAATACTTTGGATTTTATGTTTTAAGAAGTTTTTAATTTCACAGAATTGCAAAAATTTAATTTAAACCTATTTAACATGGTTTTATGCCTTGAATTTTTTAATTTTTTTCTAATTTGATTTTTTTTAATTTTAATCATAATTTTTTTTTCAAATTTTTATTTTGTTAAAATTTCATTTATAAATAATTAAAGAGCAAATTTTTTTTGCATCATTGTTTAAGCCTTAATAATTAATTTTAAAATATAATTTTGATTCATTTTTGAACACAAATGGTCCAGTTCTTAATTTTGATCTTTTAAATAACTCTCATATTAATGGAAAATCACCAAAATCCATTCCTTTAACGAAAGAATTTTTTTTATGAAATAACTTTTATTTAAAATTAAATTAAGAAAAAAATATTTTATTCATTTTTGGAGAATTTACTTGGTGTTAGTTTTATTGAAGAAAATTTATTACAGAAAGTTAATAATAGGTTAAATTTAAAAAAGTTTAAGAAAAATTTAAGTACAGAAAAAGAGGATTTATCTTGTTAAATTTTATTTTGATATTTACAATCTTTTTTCCTACTTCCTTTAAAATAATTCTACGTACCCGTTAAATTATCCAATAGCCCAATTTAGAAAAGTTAAAAAAAATTAATTTTTTTTGATTTAACGAAAGACTGTAATCAAAGATTGATGAAAATATTTTGTCATAATTTTTCAAATGTTCGATTGATTGCTTTATATAAAATGCTAAATTCCAAAGAGAAAAGTCTGAGAAATTATAATGGAAGATTTTGTGGCGATTTTAACCATCAAAAATATTAGATTAGCTTGTTTTGAACAACGATCGGAAAATTATCTTTTTAATAATAGATATTTAAATAAAATTATACTTTTTAAAATATATTTTTTATTTTAATTTTTTTTAATACACATTAGTCATAATAAATTCTAGTTAATAAATTTATTTTAGATCAAAACAGGCGTAATTTTGATAAAAAAAATAATATCAAAATTTTTTAGCATAAAAAATTTTTTTTTTCTAAAGAATAATTCTATAAGTAAAGAATGAAAATTATTTTTCTTTAAAAGTAAAAATTTTAAATTTTAAAGTAACCGATCAATCTATATTTATCATTGATATATCATACATGTTGCAATTGAGTTAGTACGCAGAGAATTGATTCCTATAACTCAGAACTTAAGCCAGAGTTTTAATTGATCTGAATTCCAAAACCAAAGGCTATAAAAATATGCTGAAGTTGATGCTCCTGAAGCTTCAGTTGTTCATGCTCCATTTAGTCAGCAGGTCAATCAGTTAATAATGAAATTACTGATAAAAGAAGCCGAATGTGTGCTGAGGAAGCTAAAGATAGTGAGTTGAGTTTTTTATACTATAGTAAGACGTGTTTTATTCCCAGTATTTATTTTTTACTAGAATGACTTAATTTCATTAGATGTTTTTTTTATTACATAAGAATATTTTTTTATCATAATAAAATTTATATTGTAAAAAAATTCTTTTATTATACATTATTTTTTTTTATTTGTAAAAAAAATTTTCCATTAATAATTGTATAAAATTTAATAATCTATTTATCTAAATTTTTTTTTTAAATTTAATTTAATTTATAAATTTTGCTTGTGTTTTTTTTTTATAAATCTGGTATTAAAACATCATTTTAAGTCCAAAAAAAATATTTAATAACAATTTTTTTCAATGCAAGATTTTTAAAAATTTTGACAAGTTTTTTAAAAACGTTTGGATCCATGTTTATTTGTTATATTTTGTTTATTTTTTATAATTATTTGACGATAATTTGTAAATCTTACATTAAAATTCCGTAAAAATCATTATTTAATTTAATAAAAAAAATAATGGAAAAATTTTCTTAAAAAATATTGAATAAAATTGATCTTTTTTGGATTTTTAAAAAATGGTTAATCAAAATGACCAAATCAACACAGTACGCTTAAATCTCAAAATAGTTTAGTTCCTTCGATTGTTTTAATCCAAAAATTTTTCTTTTAAAAAATAACCCAAGAATTATAAAATGAAGCATTAATTGGCAAGATTTTTATTTCATTAATACATTTTTTACCTTAGATTAAAGAAAATTTTATATATTTTTTTTGACATATCAATAATACTTTTAATATTTTAATTCACTTAATTTTTTTTTCAATTTTTTAATCATTATCCATTTATTAAAAATCTTTTAATAATCAAAATACAAAGTTTGGATATATTTTTAAATATTTAGATTTATTTTTTCAATGAAAAATTAATAATGAAAATAATTTTTAGTAAAAAAAAAATTAAGTGAATGAAAATTTTAAAAGTATTAATGATATGTAAAAAAAATATACAATTTTTACTTTAAAAAATACTATATAAATCTAAGGTAAAAAGTGTATTCATGAAACGAAAATCTTGCCAATTATTTATTGTTTATCTTTAAAAAGAATTTCTTTCTAAGAGTTTTATACGGTTAAATTTGATTTAATTTTAAAATTTAACTTTATTTTCTTTTTTTAAGTAATCCAGGTAAATATTTGTCTCAGCTAGAAAATACTGCTAAAATTGTAACTGATTAAAGTTCTTTGTAGAGTTGGTCAAAAGTTCAATATTAACTTAAAAATCTGAAAATATATATTTTTTTCACAAAGTCACGTTTTATTATTTTAGAGAAATTTTTTTATTAGAAATTTTAAATGTTTTGACATTTATTCAAATTTTTTTTTAAAATTAACCGGAACGAGTGAGCCAAGCAACCTCAATGACTTGTGAAAAAAACGAGTCTTGATACAGTTAAATTCTGCTCCATGTTAATTACTCAATTCCTTTCTTAAATGAGTCTGGTGACAAAAATCTCAAATAATTTTAAGTCATGCCAAACTTTACTCAATAATTATAATATGTTTTTTGCTATTTCTTCTCTTATATTTTCACATTTAAATTTTGAATAATCAGATAAAAAAAAATCTAGCTTTTTAGTTAATTTAAAAGCTGCCTCTTTTTAAAAAAAAAAAATTTCAAAGCTTTGAATTAAAACTTCAAATTTGATTTAATTAATGAGGTTATTTCAGTTATTTTTAATTTTTATCATCTTCACAGCTTGTTGGTTCAATTTTACTTAAATTTTTTAATTTTTTTATCACTAATATTTGTTCAAGTTTACTCAAATGAATGTAATTTTTTTTTAATTTTTGAAATAAAATGTGTTTAAAAATTATTTATTTATTTCATTTAGCGCCAATTCTGGCGATTAGGTAAAATTATAGAATGTAAAAGAAAAAGAAAAATTATAATACAAATTATAAATTGTTTTTCAATAAATTATTTTGTTAATTTAAATTGGAATAAAGGAATTATTTAGAAATTGTACATTACAGAGATTTAATTTTTGCACAATATATAATTTAAAAGATTTTAATCTATTAATTATTCATTTAAACTTACAAAAACTTTTTAGCTGTTTTTTTTCCTGTGATTTTTAGAATGCCTTTAAAGGGAGTTTGAGAAGTGTTTTTCCATGCTGATCATTGATATTTATCATTGCAAAACATGTTTTGATTGACTCACTTTTACCAATCTTTGCCATTATTTTTTTTCATCATCTATTTCTTTAATTAAAAAATTATATAAAAGATTTTTTATGCAAACAAAGTTCAATTTAATAAAAAAAGATTTCTAAATTATATTTATTATAAAATTTTTTAAGCTTAATTATTTTTTTTAAATTTTGAAAAATTGTCATTCTCCATGTTAAATGATGCATAAAAATATTTTCTTAGGATACACTTGCTATGAACTTGGAAGTGCGGGTTTTTTTTGCAGATTTTTCGCATAGATTCGGCATTGGGTGTTAAACTGCATAATATTTTTTAGTAATTTAGAATTTTATTTACAAGAAAAAAATGATGAAAATCTGTATATTTTATTTGGAATAAAATTTTTGTAAAAAAAATATTTTTGTTCAGAATTAATTAAAAGAATGAAAAAAGGCTTTGTTGAAACCCTGTTGCTAAATGCTGTTTACCAAGCTCGCTAAAACAATCAGGCCGAAAATCTTATTTTAAGGATTATTAGACTATAATTAAAGACTAATGGAATGCTATATTGAATATTTGTTTAATACCAAAGTTGTTTATTTGCAATAAGAACCTGAAAACAATTAAAATTACAAGTAAGATCTTTCAAGTCAAGCCTATCCAATTATTCTGGCAAACAACATGAACTCAAAAATGCTTTTCCACTATTATTCTAACCATATTGATGATCGTAATTACCGATCGTATTTTGGTTAGTCAATTGCAACAATAACATAAACATATGTGCTAAAATCGTACTCGTTTACTGCGAGTTAATTAATTTCAAATAGTTTAATTATAACCATTTTATTTTGCTAAATTACAAATTCCAACCATTTGAATCGGTCCGATTGGGGCTTTGTTTGGCAATGTAGGCCTTTTGTTCTGGTATAAAAACCAGTCTTTTTTCACTCTTAAAAATCCACTTTTCTAAGTCTGATTAAAAAATTTTCTTTTTTTTTTATCATTTCTTGAAAAAATACAACACTTAGAATTAAATTTAAAAAAAATATTTTATTTTTATCTAAATGGCACATTTGGTTTCCTTCTTTTCATATTTTTTCAATTAAAATTTTACTAAAAAAATTTGTTTGAGTATTTTTCATAAATCAAATAAAAAATTAGTTGGTCTTTTGTTCTGGAATGAAAAAAAAATTTTCCATCATTTTAAAATTTATTTAATCAATTTTTGAAAATTTTAAAAGATAATTTAATTTAAAAAAAAAAAGAATATTTTATTTTTATCTAAATGGCACATTTGGTTTCCTTTCTTCATTTTTTTTAAAAAACAAATAAAATTGGTTTGAGTTTTTTTTTAAATCAATAAGAAATTAGTAGGCTTTTAATTTTAGTATAAATAAATATTAAAAGTCTGATTAAATAATTTCTATCATTTTAATATTTATTTAATTATGCTTTGAAAAAATACAACATTTAGAATTAAATTAAAAAAATATATATTGTATTTTTATCTAAATGGCACATTTGGTTTCATTTTTTTCATTTGTATTTTTGAATTAAATTTATCTAATAAAATTTTTCGAGTTTTTTTTTATAAATTAAATAAAAAATCATTAGATTTTTATTCTGGAATAAAAAATAATTTCCATCAATTTAAAATTTATTTAATCACTTTTTGAAAATAGTCAAAATGTAGAATTTAAATTAAAAAAGAAAAAAATTCAAATTACAAAGAGGATTATTTTTATCCAAATGACACATTTAGTTTATTTTTTCTACTAATTTAATTTTAATTTTAAAATTTAGTTGATGTTTTCTCATAAGTTATATAAGAAATCACAAGGTCTTTTGTAATGGAATAAAAAAATTTTATAAGTCTGATAAAATAATTTCTATCATTTAATATTTATTTATATTTTTTATTAAATAATCAAGAATTAGAATTTAATTTAAAGGAAAAAAATATTTTTTTATCCAAATGGTACATTTTAATTTTTTTATTAAAATACAATTATCTAAAAAAATTTGGTTTGTGTTTTTTATAAACTAAATTATAAATCAATTTTTAATTTAGCTATTTAGATATTTGAATTATTGGTCTAAAGAAAAAAATATTCAACTAACATCACACAAAAAAGTAGATAAAAAGCGTTGATAATACCAAGCTCGATAACTCATAGCTTTAACATCATGATAAATAATATACTTATCATTATTTGTTTGTTTTGCTCCTGCTTTAGCTCCTTCAGCCACCGCTACTCTTGCTCTCTGCTCAAAATTACTCCTGTTCATGATAAGTTAACTAAATAAACGATTCGATTTCAATTGCTGAAAGAGAACAGATTTTGTGAAAAGTTTTTTTTAATCATCAATATAAAATATTTTATTTTGATTTTTCAAGCTAAATTTGTTAGTTATTAATTATTGTTTTTAAAAATGAGATGATTTTAGAGCTCAAGGTATAAATTGAAGCTCGTTTTAGAAATTGGATGAATCAGTTTTATGAGAAAAGAAAATTTCGAATAGTAGTTCGTGGCTCCTGGCAAGAAAAGGTAGTCTTAATTTCCTATCTGACAGGTAGCCATGTTTTACTGTTGATAACTTGCAGCATTTATCGCTTGGACAGCCAACATTCATCAGTGGTACCAGACAAATTGGTTTATTAATTAAAATTTTTATTTTCTTTTAATAAAATAAAATTAAAAAATTTAATTATTCTTTTATTAAAGTTAAAACATAAAAAATTGATACACTCAATTTTTACAATACTGGCCTCTTAACAAAAATTGAAGATAAAAATTTTGTCATTAAACTTTAGATTTAATTGTATTAATGTTATTCTAAAAAAATATTTACGTAAAAAAATAATATTTCATATATGTTAATATATTTTTCACTTATTGACCAAGAATTATACAAATAGTGTCCAGTCAAACTGTTGGTCATGAAATTTTTTCCCTTTTTAAGATCTCTTCAAGTTTTCATCATATTTTGAAGAAAGTTTGAAAAAGGTTAAAATTATGAAATAAAAAAGATTAACAAAAAGATATAGATATTTTAAATTTTTAATTAACAAGATTGGTCTTAGTCATCAAAAAATACTAGTTAGCTTTTATTTTTTTTTATTTGTCAAAGTTTACTTCTACAAAATTTACTTATTATCCATCGTTAAGATAGTATTGACTAAAATTGAATGCAAGCCCAAAAATTATCTCTATTAACTTTCAAAAATTTAAGATTATAATCAAAAATATTTATTTAAAAGGGTTAAAAGTATTTTTGTTTAATATTTAAAATGTGGCAAGCTATTCTGAACTATAACAAAAGATTATGCCACAAAATTAACAGAATGAACATTAAATTTTTTTTTAATTACATTTTGTAATTATAAAAGTAATTTAAAAATTTTATAGCTCATGATCATTATATAGATCTAAAATTAAGATTTTAAAGCTTTGTGAAAATGCACCAAAATTTATAAATTAGTTTTTAAACAAATAAGTAAAAAAATAAATATTTATTTTTTATTATTAATTTTAAATAAAAGTCTAGTAAAATTTAAAAAAATCTTAGATTGTTTCACTGCATTCAATGAATGGGTCCAAAAAACACATTTAATTTTTTGGTCTTTGAATTTTCAAAATTATTTTTCAATTTTAAATTGAATACTAATGTTTGTTGATATTTGAACTAAATTTTATTTAATCAATTGTATAGAATAGATTTGTTATTAGTCAATTATTATGTATTTAAAAAAATTATTTTTATCCAAAGAACTGTTCAATTTCAAATGCACGAGACTGGAAACTTTAGAAATGGTGGAAAAATTTAAGCATTTTTGTACCCAGAAATGTGGTAAAAAATCTGAGGAAATGCTCGATTTATTAAATAAATTTGAAGATAAAATTTTTGAAATTCCGTTTGACCATAAACACGCTATTTTATATTTTTTTTCAATTATTTGTTAAGAATTTGAAAAAAGAAATTTTTAAATAAATTTTTTAATTTTGCCAACAGAGACTGACAAATTTAAATTTCTGATTCTGTCAATATTTTTTTTGCCAACAATTTTCATTTTACGATGAGCGCTGACAAAATCGAGGCTAGACTGTAGAAGATAATATCAAAGAGATTGAAAATTAAAAATAAAAGCATTAAATTAGAGTGACAATTTAAATAACATTAAATTTGATGAATTAGAGCTAACACGATGATGGATTAAATTAAAAAAATAAATATTAATTTTTACTTTTTTTATTAAAATAAAATTTTATAATTATGGAATTAAAGAAAAAAATTTTCACTTATATTCTACTTGATAAGAAAGAAAATAATTTTTTCGACGTTAACTGCTTTTGATTTTATTATTTATTAATTTTGGCTAAAAACTGCTCATTTTTTTTTCTCAATTTGAAAATTTGGTAAAAACGCCCAACAAAAAATAACATCATATGATAACAAATGCATTGAATTAATTATAAATATAATTGTTGCCAAACGAGATTGTAGATCTCGGTTAACTAATTGGAAAAATAATTACACAAGAGTTAAACATAAATTTCTCAATCAAAAATATTTCAATTTATTTACTCAAAGTTATAAGAATCAGTTGTATAAATTACAATTGAATTCCGATCAAATTATCTTGGAAATCAATCAAATTAGATAAAGCTTTGGCAAAATTTTGATTATTTTTTATTTTGCCTAGAAAATGATAAAAAAATGATAAAAAAAATTTGAAAATTTATCAATAAAAAATTTTTCAATTAATAATGCTTTTGATGATAATGATCAGAGACGACACAATTTTACAAGGCATTTTTTTTTTAGTTTTTTAAAGATATATTGGTCAAAATTTTAAGTGGTATGTTCGAAAATCTTGACCAATTTAATTTGGATGTTAATTACCAGTACTTTGAAAATAATTAATTTTTGTTGAAAAAATAAATAAGCTATTTTCGACAAAAGTTTTGCAGCTTACATGTTAAAAATAATTAGTTTATGGTTATTTTCATTAGTTTAATTTCAAAATAATATGCTGATACTTTTATTTTATTAGATAAATCTCAATCTTCTTTCATAAATTTAGACAAATTCAAGATTTAAAAAGTTAGAATTGAATAGAGATTTAAGTTTTGATAAGTTAGTTTCTTTACAAAGAGGCTTAAGCAAAGTAAATTTGGATAGATTAAACTGGCCAAAAAGTAGATGTAGTTTTTAAAAGTTATTATTATTTCCATATTATAGATTTGGCGGTCAATCAAAAATTAACTTTTGTGCCAGTGAAGTATAATGATATTCCAATCGCTACGAAACCTAAAGCTGACAGACCGACCAAGGCAAAAAATGCTTAGTTCATCAATAATATGTTTTTCTTAGTTTTTTTTTTATAAATTGCACATTTGTTAATTATTTTATACAAAAATAAATAAAATTAAACAAAATATAATTATTTTCGGCTATTTAATATGAGGTAATTATTATCAACAAAAAAATTATTTTCGTAGTACAAGAAATATTTTCTCATTTAATTTTTCTGATGGTATAAAATCAAAATTAAGGAATGAGTGCAAGATTTATTTGGAAATTTGCTCCGAATTGGTAAAACAACAAAAGCCGAATAATTTTGATTTAAAATTGTGGTGGAAAGGTATTAAATCGAGACTCCCTAATTTGTATGACGAAGTTAAGTGGCATTTGATTGTCCCTTCAAATTCCTGTGACTCAGAGAGAGTCTTATCTAAATATAAAATATTTAGACGAAAAACGTCTGAATATGAATGAGAATACACTATGAGAATAAATAATTTTTTCTTTTATAATTTTCCAGACCATCAGATAGAGGATGAAGAGCAAGAAAATGATAATGATATTAATTAAACCTATGGCAGTAGACTGTAACAGTGATTATTTTATTTTAAAACAATTTTTATATTAAATTAAATGATGTTAATTAGATAATTGTTAATTTTAAAAATTCTAATTACAACTAATAAAATTTAATTCCGCTTTTTTTTGCCGCATTTTACGACTCTAAAAAACGCATTTTTGTGTCGTCTCTGATAATGATTAGCAATTCTTATCTTAGTAGTAGTAGTAGTAGTTTTGACTGTAGCTGGCTAGCCAGCGAGTGTGCTGATAAGGCACACTAAGACAGCTGATGTGATTGATTGCTGCTCATCCAGCAATCAATGCCTGCTTTAAAGCTGTTAACATTGGGGGCTTCAACTAATTCATTTGGTAGCGAGTTCCATAAGTTAGCGGTTCTGTTGAAAAAAAAGTTATCTCTATGTTGAAGCCTCGATATTTCTTTGTGATATTTGAGGCAGTGACCTCTTCCATGGTTTTTTGTGACATTAAAATTGTTGCTTTTTTCAACCGATTCTATTCCATGCATGATCTTGTATAATTGAATTAGATCACCTCTTTTTCTTCTTTCCACCAGATTTGGAATGTTCAAAGCCTTCAATCTGCTTTCATACGGTTTGTTTCTAATTGACGAAACAAATTTCGTAGCTCTGCGTTGAATCCTTTCAACATTCTCACAGTCAGACTTAAGAATTGGAGACCATACAGGCACCGCGAATTCCAAAAGAGGACGAACAAAAGTTAAATACAAAGATCTTAATAACTTACAATCAAAACGAGCGAATGACTTCCTGATGCGACCTAACATTTGATTTGCTTTGTTTGTAGCCTCTATCACTTGATTTTTCCATTTAAGATTTGTATTGAAAATAACTCCAAGATCTCTTTCGGTTTCTGACGTTGCTAATAGCTTACCATTAATAAAATAAGGAAATTTTTTGTTTTTATGACCATAATGCATAACCACACATTTTGATGTGTTGAAGAGAAGTAGCCAATCTTGAGTCCACTTGAGAATTAAATCTAAATCTGATTGTAGTTTCGCGGCGCTTATTTCTAATACCGTTTGCGAGAAAATTTTAGTATCATCTGCATACAACTTCACAACATTCTCTATTCCTTTAGGTAGATCATTGATATACAAAACGAACAATAGTGGACCAATCACTGACCCTTGTGGTACACCGCTAAAAATCTCAACCCAATCTGACAAAATTTCACCTTGAATAACTCGTTGTCTTCTATTTTTCAAGAAAGCTTCAATCCATTTTAGTGTCAGACCATCAAAGCCATACGCTTTCAATTTAGCTATTAGTCGTCTGTGCGGAACAGTATCAAATGCTTTCGCAAAATCTAGCAGAATCACATCAACAGGAATACTTTTGTCTAGGCTCATTGAGATGAAATCTAGCGTTTCCAGAAGATTAGATGTACATGACTTTTTCTTAACAAATCCATGCTGTTCTTTAGATATAATATTATTCTTATAAAGATAGTCTTCCATTTTGGTTCTTATTATGCTTTCCATAATTTTGCAAGGAATTGAAGTTAAAGACACAGGACGATAATTGCTTGCCGTTGATTTATCACCTTTTTTATACAATGGAGTAATATTTGCTGATCTGAATTGAATTGGAAGCTAACTATTCGATAATGATTCTCTGAAAATCAAAGTTAAAGGAACAGTAAAGGCTTCTGCACAGTTTTTTAGCAATAACGGATGAAGCTTGTCTACACCACATGATTTATTTTGATTCAGGTCTTGTAATTTTTTGAAAACCATTTCATAACAAATGTCATTTGGCTCTATGTCAATATATTCTGACCAGTTTTCATTAAATTCAACTTCAAAAGAAGGAAGCTCACCATCTTGTTCAATAACAAAAACATCTTGAAAACATTTATTAAGAAGATTTGATATCTCTTTCGGTTCTTGCGTTAATTCATTGTTTGACTTTTTTAATGCTTTGATAGATTCTTTGATTACTTGTTGATCATTTAGGTATTTGTACAATATTTTTGGATTCTTCTTAGCTTTTTCAACTAAATTCTGTTCATAAGTTAGTCTGGCTCTTTTTATTTCTGATGAGACTAATTTACAGATACGCTTGTAATCAGTATATAGATTCATATCCTTCCATTTAGATGCACAGTTCCTATATCTAAGATTCTTTTTATCTCTAATTAAGACCTTGAGTTCATTTTTTATCCAAGGTCTTGAGATACTTTTCTTTTTAGAGCCATCCGTCACTGGAATGAATCGATTACTAGCTTCGCTGACATAGAAAAATTAACTCATTGTACATTTCCTGAATATTTAAATTCTCAAATAGGTGCACCCAATCAATATTTGATAGAAAATGAGAAATTTTTCCAAAGTCAGATTTATTATAAATAAATTTTTACAGGTATATGATTCCTTACTTACCTTGTTTTTGAGAACAAAATTGAAAAAGATAACCAGATGTCCTTTATTAATGTTGCCAAGAACAAATTTTGTATCGATTGCATACACACTGCCAGGCTGAGTCGTAAAAATCAAATCCAAAGTGTTGACAGCTTTTTCGTTTGACATTTGAAAAGTTGGGATATTTACATGCTGATATAGAAAAGTATCGCTTAGTGTCTCTCTGAATTTATGTTCGAGTCCATTTTCGTTTAAGATTTCTGACACATAGCCATTTGACCAGATGATTGATGGAAAGTTAAAGTCACCCATTATTAGAAGATCCTTATAACCTCTCTCGTCCACATAGTCTTTAGCCTGTTTGAAGACTAAATCGAAATCGTTCATATCAACAAAATCGTTTGGCCTATAAAGACAGCCAACTAAATATTTTTCACAGTTTAAATTAACTACTACCCAAATTTGTTCTATTTTACTTAAATTAAAACCTGCATCATTTAATTCAAATGAGTCGATTTTTTCATCAATGTAGAGACATACACCACCGCCTCTGCGTCCATCACTTCTGTCCTTTCTGTACAAATTGTATCCTTTAACGTTCGTAATTGAGATGCTCTTGAACCAAGTCTCACTAACTGCTACAATTTGTGGGCTATATGTTTCTATAACAACACTGAATTCATCTAGTTTATTGTCCAAAGAAGTAGCATTTAAATACATACATTTTAAAGATTCGAGACTATCTACACGTGATGGCGCTTCTGATGAACGATTATTGCTTCTTGAATTTGACGATCTGATTTCCACGGATGCCATATCGAAAGGGCGAGTCTTTTGAAAGACCATTATTTGCTTCATTTCTTTGTTTTCTCAATTCATAGTCTAAAGCTCTTTCGGTTTCAGTCAAATCTGGACTAAGATAAACAGATTTGAAAATATTTGAATCTCTCAACTTTTTCGCTGCTAGTAGTAGTGGATTTCTGTTTGCTTCTTCTTTGAGTTCAACTAGAATTGGTTGAATTTACTTTGGTCTTTAGATCTCAAACGTCTCGAATACGCTGGCTTGATATCACTTTTTCCAATAGTGGATAGAATTTCATTGATTTTTGCTTCATCTTCTGCTTTCTTGTCTGCTAAAATCTCTTTCTTTGATTCTGGCACACCATAAATAATCACATTTTTTTTCTTCTATTTCTTTCATTCATTTCGCTGATGGTTGCATTTTCTACAGCTATCTGATCCGCTGGTTTTTTAGCATTTTTTGTTCCTTGTTTTACCTTTTGAATCCACTTGCTACTGTTGTTGGATGAGTTTGCTGTTTTATTTGCTGCTGACAATTCAGATTTCAGTTTATTTATTCCTTCTTTTTATTTTGAACTTCTGTTCTTATCTATATAATTTTATGTATTTATCTATTTTTGACTCGAAAAACTGCAGATAATTGTATATAAAAAAAAAAAAAAAAAAAAAATTACTAATATTATCAATTCTTCAATTTTGCGAGGCTGAGAAGAAGGACTAAGATCCATTCTGAGTAGCCTTGGGAAGGAAAACTTCCTTAAATTATACTATAAATAAATAAATAAATAGGCAATACATATAAAAAGTTGTTCACTACAACAATATAAAATTAATATTTCGTTTTCCTATTAACTTGAATTGAAAATTTTTTTGGCAATGTTAAAAGATGGGTATACGAGAAGTTTAGATTTCATTTACATTTTTTTTTATCTTTGTTCTTTTTTTTTAAAAATGCGCTCAATTTAAAAAAACGTTTCTACTTTCTAATAAATTTGATCATTTGCGCACCATTTTTTTTATTTGATTGTTTTTATTTAAATAAATGGCTTCATCTGAAAAAACAAATAATAATTTCGGAAAATTTACTAAAAATGCCCCAAACAGGTTATACACTCATTAACAATAATGAACTTCATGAATTTATGATGCGTACTAAAAGCTTTTTCGAAACCGAAGAAAAAATTTTAAAAAACCTCTCAGAGGAGCGATCTAGAATTAACGAAATGAGGGTCAAGTTAGCTGATTATGCCTTTGAAAATTTTCAAAACAGAAGGGTATTCACTTTTACATGTTTTTTTTATTATTAAACTCTATTTTCATTTACAGTTGGATGAGCTTATTAGTTTGGACACTCGAAAATTCAGAAACTATCTAAATTTTCTGAGTCATTACAATGAGTTGCTGAAAAGGGTAGATCCGCTGCGTGTTGAAAGAATGCATAAGGCAAATGAAAAAAAGACTAAATATTTGAAAGATTATGTTTTCAATAAATATAAAATTCCATTTACAGAGTTTTATCAATTTGTACAAGATTATGAGGATGACATGATTTTAAGCCAAATGGATTTAAATTCAGTTCCGAAACTAAATGAAGCTTCAACAATTAAGGATTGTTGAAGCTATTTTATTACCCTAACTTTTCATAAGAACTTTTCTTAACTTAACTTTACTTTTCATGAAGCTTTTCCTAAAGTCCTAAATCATTGAAAATGTAATAAAAAGTTTGCGAAGCACTTTAAAAAAGCAAAATTTTACAAATCGTTTTGATATTGATAATGAAGTTAAATCAAAGTTAAATCGAATATTTCTTCAAGAATTTACACCAATAAAAATCCCAGGAGATGGGAATTGTCTTTTTCATATGATTTCACTTTGTTTCTTCGGTGATAAGATGTATTCGAATCTTTTACGTTTAATTACGGTTTTCTACATTGTAAAAAAAAAGATTATTACAAAAACGTTATCAGATCAATAGTGACCCAAGGACGATCTAATGGCTTCAACTTAGATATAATTTCTCATGTCGAATATAATTAAAGAAAATTGTTGCATGATGCATGGAAGAATGGTGTATGGTGTAATGATTATCGTTTATCTGTTTTATTTGAGTTCTGTGTTAAACTTTAAAATTTATATTTATTATCAAATGAATGATATAAATGACTTGACATCTGTTGAACAACTTTTTTCAAAATTTAATGATAACCCTTTAAATTTATGTTCCTGTTTAAAATATATACCAATAAATGAAGAGTTAACCGATAATTTTATTTGTGGTTTCTATAATAATCAAATTGGAAAATTCCATTACACAGCCATTGTCCCAAATTCTACTAAAAGCTAAGAGTTTGTCCCTAAAAATAATTTTTTTACTTAATTTTTTTTATCATTAAATTCTTATCATTAAATTTTATCTTTTTTTTATTTTTGTATTATATGTATTTTTCTATTTTTTTTAATAAAAGTATTTAAAAATTGAAACCTAATTTTAATAATTATTGATTAGTCTGAAAAACAAAACTAAATATATCTATGTTGTGAGGGGAGGTAAGAAGGGGGGCGAAGCCCCCCCTCATTGTTTGTGTAAAAATTAAATTCATATAAAAAAATCCTTCATTAAATGGTCATTTCAAACATTTTAATAAAATATTAAAGCCATTATACAAATTAAAATAGTCTAGATTACTTTGCATTCCTAAATCTATTAGCTTAAAATAGTACTTCACGGAATCAACAAGTCCCCCTTTTTTACAGTCAAAAATGACATTCTATCAAGAGGATGGAAAATTTTACACCATATTCGGCTGTCCCTAAAATGCGTAAACGGAAATGCGGAAAACGGAATTCCGCAACCCGATTTCCGCAGAAAAAATCCAACCAGATTCCGCAAAATCATATACTACAATGCGGAAATTCCGCAATTTAGTATAGGGTATTTATTTTGCGGAAATTACTCTGCGGAATGTGCGGAAACATAAAATAGAGAATAAATAAATTTTTGTTTAAAAAATCAAGCAATTTAATAAAAAACAACTATAAACTGAAAAAAAAATTTAAATAAAATAAAAGCGCTAAGAGAATAAGAACTGAGACCAAAAAAAAATAATACTTAAAAAAGCTAAAAAAACTAAATTTGAAAAATTTTAAATTTGAATTATAAAATGAATGTCTTTTCAATTGACTTTCAAAGACTGGTCACTGAGACAGTCGTTGAAATTTTTGAGCAATTTAAAGTAGAGGATATGTTCCGTGTAGACAAAATTGAAGGTCCTTAATCAGGTAAAACAAATTTTATTTGAGGATTAACCCTCATACAGCTTTGATCGGGAATAGAAAAAATAATTGTATTTCATTTTTAGGTCGTCAGATGAATTTAAGAGTTGTGATTGGTCGGTTTATGGATTAACTTGGAGAAATCAGGGTGGTCGAAAACCTTCTCCACCAGCACCTAATCCTCCGAAGCTATTCAAATCCTATTACCATCTTTTTTTTTTTTTTAATTAAATAATTTGAGGGAGACCCTCGGGCTGTGTAGAATGGATCTAGTCCTTCTTTTCAGCCTAACGATAAAATTTTAAATGAGAAAATTATAAATTTAGGTTTTCTAAGTAAAATTGAATAAAATAAAAAAAAAAATTTTCACAAAAAAAAAATTGAAATAAGCTAGTTACTGGGTAAAATTAATACAAAATCTGCAAAAGTATTACCATCTGATTGACCAAGATAAAGAAAAATGTTATCAAAGATGTGTATTTTATACTCTATTGATATTCAAAGTACTAGCTCATCAGTTAATTCAAAAGAAGATTCAGCATGTTATTTAAAAGAAATTTTAAATTCAGATAGTCATCATTTGTTAAATGAAATAACTAATCGGAACATCTTGTATTGATATTAAGTTGCTTAACAATAAAATAACAGTGTTTTTTGCAGACCTCACTTCTTTTAGAAATTATTTATTTTTTTTGTTGAAGGTCTTTAACAAAAACAACTTGTCATAAACTTTTGGGACTGACTGTATATTAAGGTTTAACAGGAAGTATTACGGAAGTAATGCTGTTCTAATTAGCTCAAAGCCTAAAAAGAAGGAAGCGAAAAAGCTCAAAGTAAAAAACCAAAAAGTGCTGGTCCGAAAATTGATTTCGGATAACCGGGCATTCCGGATAAAAAATTCCGGATAATCGGTTATTGACTGTACCTGGGAAAAAGTAAAAAACTGATTGAAACAAAAGTTGTTCACTGTACATGTCCAGTTTGCTCTGATTTATGTTTAGAAAAATCAATAGAGTGTGATAAATGTTTATATCGGTATCATTTTGACTGTGGCAAATGTAGTCCTTATTATCGTTCTGTCAAAGCCAGGTCTTGGTCTTGTAGTAAATATGGTTTTGAATGTGCTGTCATGAAATAAATAAAATTTGATTTACTTATAATTTATTTATTATTTAGTTATAATTATATAATTTATTGACTAAAAAAAAATTGTGACCGATTATATTCGTCTCTTATTTTAATAAACTTATATTTATTCTCTATTTCATGTTTCCTCACATTCCGCAGAGTAATTTCCGCAAAATAAAGACCCTATCCTAAATTGCGGAATTTCCGCATTATAGTATATGATTTTGCGGAATCTGGTCGGATTTTTTCTGCGGAAATCGGGTTGCGGAATTCCGTTTTGCGCATTTCCGTTTCCGCATTTTAGAGACAGCCATCATATTCTACACAGTTTTTGTGTACCAAGTTTTCAACGGTTGAGAGTTGCTTTATAAACTTAAAAATATAAATTGTGCCCATAATTGTCTATATTAATATTTTTTAGAAGAAAAAAATACAAAAAAAAATCAAACAAAATTCTCGCAGAATTCTGCTCTTTAAAAAAAATCCATTATGTTCATATCCTTAAAATCTGACCTGGTGAAAAAAAAAGTAGATCTGGCTAGACTAGAGTAATTTATTCAAAAAGTTAACCGTATAAAAAGATCTACCACATTGAGAATTTATCTATCAGAGATTAAAAATGTCTATGAAAAAAAAAAACTTAATGAAAAAGAGGGCCCACCGAGCCACATCAAATGTGTTTTCCATGTTCGATATGAGCCAAATCCAGGAGTTTAAAGAGGCATTTTCTATGATTGACCAAGACCGAGACGGCTTTATTACCAAAGAGGACTTGCAGGATATTTTTGCCTCTCTGGGAAAGCCCGAGTGCGATCAAATGATCGAGTCGATGCTTGGCGAAGCCTCGGGACCCATCAATTTCACCATGTTTCTCACCTTGTTCGGGATGAAAATGAATGTGACTGATTCTGAAGAAGTCATCAAAAATGCTCTTTCTTGCTTTGATGAAAAGGGCAATGGCTTAATACCAGAGGAGAACTTTCGTCAAGCTATCACAACAATGGCAGATCGATTTTCACCAGAAGAAGTAATTTAAAAAAAGGATTATTATTAAATGGGTATTTATATTAATTATTTGGGTGTAAAAATAAATATTTTTTGGGTATTTATTTTTGTCAAAATTATTGCAAAAGAACATAAAAATTATTGTTGAGTAGAGTCGACCCTCGATAATTCGGAATGATTTGGACCGAAAAAAAACATTCCGGATTAGATTTAATCGGAATTTAATTTTTTTTCTAAAATATCCGGATCAGTTAAATATTGTTTTATGAATTTATTTATTTGTATATCTGTACCGAGCTAAAGCTCCTTTAGATTAAAAAAAAATAAAATAAAATAAAGTTAAAAAAAATAAAAATAAAAAATAAGAAAAAAATAAAGTAAAAATAAGAAAAGTTAAAAAGTAGATAAATATTAAAATTAAAATTAGATAAATTTTGATAGAGAGTAGCAGAATACATATTTTTTAAATATTTGATGATTCAGGAAAAAAAGAAGAAATTGTAAGGTAGCAATTATACAATGGAGTTGGGTACTCAATATATCTTGATTCGAAACCTTTGTTATATTCTTTGTTATAGTGAAGCACATATTTACAGTTTTATTTAAAATTTTAACAAAAAAATTTTTGGAGCAAAAATAAATTTTTAACGATATTAGAAGAGATTAACGATTGATTTAAATTAGAAAATTTTTGAGGTGCTAAGCTTTGTATACTTAGCATCTCTATGTCTATAATCATTTTTATTTTCTAAATTAATGTAACGATCATTATTTGTTAAAATTCTCTTATTGTAGAGGTCGGAATTCTAATTTTATGTTTTTCTGAAAACTTAATAATTAATTGTTTTTGTGTTAAACTCGGATTTGCTTCTTTATACAAACATATCTCACAATTTGTTCAACCTTAAGTTCATTTTTAATTTATTTCGGCTTAGTGTTCATTTTTCAAATTAAAAAAAAAAAAATTAAAACACTATAAAAGTCACGCTTAATAAGAAACTACTTTTAAATAGATTAAAAAAAATCCACCTCATTACTTGACTAACTGGATTAGATCCTTTTTAGACTCTAGGACATTTAAGGTAAATGTGAATGACCACCTGAGCGAAGAATATCAAATAACTGCAGGTGTTCCTCAAGGCTCAGTAATTAGTCCTCTTTTATTTAGTATATACATTAATGACATCCCCAAAAGAAACATTTCTTCAGACAATTCTCTCTGCTTTTCGCAGATGATCTAGTTACATTCTTCATTTATAACAAAAAGGAGAACCTAGAAAATAAGATTAACAAATACACCAACTAACTAGAACAATGGCTTATTAAATGGAAAATGAAGATATCAGTTGAAAAGTCGTGTTCAGTAGTTTTTTCTAGGTACAAAAAAGAGAGTGATAATCTAAACTTAAAAATTTATGGAAACAGAATAGTGAGCCAAAAAGAAATCAAGTTTCTTGGTATTAACCCAAATTTAATAAAATATTAAATTTGAATTATAAACAGTTATAATTTCTATTTTCAACAGTTACAATAGTTATTATTTTCTAGTCATAATTTTTCATATATAAATGCTTGTTTTTCATTTAGTAGTTTCAGATTCCAATTTATTTCAAATAAAGATTTATCCTTAAAAGCTTGGTTTCTCGACCACATCATAGCGGTAGTTATTAAAATTAATACTCGTCTATGCACAAAAAGATAATAAACAAAAACCACGTTTATTACATTATGTAATAATTTTAAAAAATTTCTAATCATTATAATATGAATATTTATATTGTTTTTATTTTAATAAGTAACCACTAAAATAAATTAATACTCTAAATGAATTTTTATACACTCATTTGATTTTTTAGACTTCGAATAAACATTTAAATACTTGATTATTTTAATTAACACTCATTCGATATTTTAAGCACTCAAATTATTTATCTAATATCCAAATTGATTTTTTATTAAATGCCCAATTATATTAATAAATACCCATTTAAAAACTAGCTATAAGAAAATAAATTTGTGACAAAAATATTATATCTTTCAATTCAAGATTGATGAGCTAATGCATTGTATTCCAGTTCAGGCTGGCATGATTGACTACATGGCATTGAGTCGTATGATTAAACAAGGAAAAAAAGAAAGCTAAATTTAAAAAAAAAATTTTTTTTTAATTTTTTTTATTTAAGAATAAAAATTTACAAATTTAAAAATTAATTAATATTTTTCAAAAAAGTATCAATAGCCTTGCGAATTTGCTGAATATCTTTGATGGACACACTTTTTCTATTTTTGTATAGCCATTCTTTGGTATCGAACACTTTGTCCAATATTGTAGACTTGGCCTTGTGCTTTCTAAATTTGAGACTTATTGACTCCAAATACTCGTCAAGGGTCTCTAGTTGATAGACAAAATCGTAGTCGGGCTTTTTATAGCGCTCGGCTTCGATCGGATCCAACTCGGTGTTGTTGTTAACATCGTCAGGATCGAAATTTTCCGGATTGGCATTTATAGCTGTTTCCAAAGACTTTCCACTCGCCAACTCTTTAGCATTCACTTCCAATATTCCTTCGTTGTTCATTTTGAGATACACTTCACATTTTATCTTTCCTGACTCTCCTTTTGGCAAATTGTAAATGGTCACTTCGCCCAAATAGCGACAAAATTTGACATGAGGTCGCTCTCCTTCATACACATCCAATACCATTGTTTCCTGGTCATCAACAAGAGTGCTGTACACACAGCCACCCACACATGGCAATGAACTATTTCTGAACAACAAATAAGTAATAACTCCCGTGTAGAGCCCAATACCAATCGATCTACATAACACTTCTGTTACTTTAATTTGTTGATATTTTAATTTTTTACCCTAAATAAAATAAAATTGAATAAATCTGCAAAAAATATTTGACCTTTTAAGGTAAAATTGTTGAAAATAGAGGAAAATTTTTTATCTTGATTCTTGGACCCATTCACATATCATTGTTTTCAAAAGAAGATACCCTCGACTAATATCACATGAGATTTAAGTCATGTATAGACTTAATATGTTTTTTTAAATGTATATTTTTTACCATGTGAATGGAAATGATTTTATGTGTTCGTGGTGTATTTTAAATAATCTTTTAGAAAAAAAATATAATTTTTTTTTAATTTTTTTAACAATTTCATGAAATACTTATTAATATTTTAAAATTTTTGGGAACTTGGTAAGAATTACTTAAAAATAAACCCGAAATAGTAAGGAAGAAAATTATTATCATGATTTATTTTAAATTAAAGTTAATTAAATTCATTTTTTTGTTGATAAAATCGAGCCCTTCACTTTAGACATACAGCCCATTTTTATAC
The DNA here is from genome assembly GCA_025491095.1 of Brachionus asplanchnoidis. Classification (NCBI taxonomy): domain Eukaryota; kingdom Metazoa; phylum Rotifera; class Eurotatoria; order Ploima; family Brachionidae; genus Brachionus; species Brachionus asplanchnoidis. The sequence continues at coordinate 602,941 of JAILYF010000028.1, read as the reverse complement.
TTGGTATTTTTAAACTTTAAAATAATCAAAAAAACTTAAATAAATTAAACTTAAATTAATTTTAAACAAAAATTAAATTAGTGACATGTCACTAATTTCGATAATAAGAATTTAAGAATTTCAATAATTTGATTTTTTAATTATTATTTTGAAAAAAATAATATCAAATGATCAATTTATATGGTTTTAAAAAGAGCAATGTTCAATTTATATAACATGTCTAAAAAAAGGAATAAGTTAACTTTTTTAAAAAAAAACACACCAGAAATTGACCAAATTTTTACCACGATCTAAAATGCGATGTAATAAATAAAAAACCAGAACAAACAATTGAAATAACGATATTTTTTGAATAAATAATTTAAGTTTTGAAAAAATTCTGTATATTTTGTAAAAAACAAATTTTATTTTAAAAATTTATTTTATAACTACTTTGAACATATATTTTTCATCTTCTTTGTAACTTGAAAAAAATATTAGTTAACAAATGTCATTTAAACTTTTTATTATAATTTTTTTTAAACATAGCCAAGACAGGCGTAATTTTATGAAATAAATAATAATAATAATTAAAAAACATACATCCGGTTTTAATGACTTTGACTTGACTTAAAATTTAAGTCAGGTCTTTGACTTATTTCAAGACTTTTCAAGTCAAAAATTTTTTTATACCTTGATTTTTTATATTTTTTAAATATTTTTCTAGTCTTTTCACCTTATTTAATTTATTTAAATTTTTTTAAGCACAAATTAATTGTTTTTTATAAATAAATTCGCTTAAAAAAATATGACAATTATGTGAATTGTTTAAAAAATCATGTTTCAATATTTACATTGAAAAAGAAATTTAAACAAATAATTTTATTTTTCGTGAATAATAAAAATTCAAGATTTATAATTTTTTTATATATTTTAATTCTATTCTTAAAATGAGTATAAATCTTGACTTGTATTTTTTTGAATTTTTGAAACAAGTCAAGACTTGTTATTTTTAAAAAATATATTTTCAAGTCCAAGTCATACTTTGACTTGTTGTTGACTTGTTAAGACTTTTTTTTTCCGACTTTTATGCAAGTCTTTTAATATTTTGGTATATAATGATTTTATACCAAAATTAACTCACATTTATTTTTTTAAAAAATAAATTTTGAGGGTCTTGTCGCCTATGTTATCGGTAGATAACCAAAATATCGAAGTGGTCACTGCTGGATAGGTTATCTACTAGATAACCTATTGGTTATCGGTCAGATATGTTATCTGAAACGATAACATAAATGCTTTACCGATAACCAAAAACAAATTAAATTTTTTCAACACAACTTTCAAAAAAATTTGTCTTCATTGTATATTACTTAATAAATAAATAATTTGAAAAATATTTGACTCATTAAATTTGAAAAAAAGTAAAAGTAAAAAGTTTTTTTGAAATTTAAAAAAAAAAATTTGAATTTAATTAAAAATGAAAAACAATGTTTTTGAATCTGAAGAGTATAAGCTCTTTTTATTTCTTTCCGATTCCGGTTTAGTTCCTAAAGAACGAAAATGTGCTGATCCAAATTGTAAAGAATAGGATCAAACTATGGCTCCATATTTGCAAAAACGTTCAAAATGAAAAAGTTGTTGATGAATCCGATGCAGTAATCGTTGATAAAATCGAAGCAAGTGATGAAGAAGAAGAGTTTACTGTGGCTGGAAAATCGATAAGTGGATCTTGTACTTTGAATCAAAACGTGGGACTCTCCGATAGTGTTTGTGATGCTGAAGATATTTCTACAGATGATAAAGATAAGGAAATTGTGTCAAATCTTCCTAATAATCAGCTAAAGATTTTAAGCATAACAAAAAAAATAGATGAATTATCTTCTGATTTGAAAAAAAAGGCTGGTTTGTGTGAGATTCGAGCATTGGAATTACCTAAAAATTCAAGTGAAACTACTGAGTTACTAAAAAAAACTTTGAGCAAAAAAAAAATCCGATGCCATGTCCTGTTTGTGGTGCTTACATGGAAGGTGAGCGTGGAGTAAATATGCATTTAGCTCGAAGTCATAGAGACAAAAAATAAAGGGTCGTATTTATTCGGGCTCATCAAGTTACTGAAATGGGCTCATTACACATTAACAATAATTACTAAGTTGGTCTCAAAATTTAATTAAAATGAATAACTATTTACTAATTCTATAATAATGATTACTATTCATGTCCTCAACTCATTTTCGGTCTCAATTATTACTAGTGTTGGGCGGCGTCCAAGCCTGGCCGGTCCAAACGCGGCCAAAATAAGGCAGCCAAAAATTTGGACCGCGTAGTTGGCCGGCCAAATCTTAGACAGACGGCCAAATGTACGGCCAAACTCTTAATGGTATTCAATGATTACAATAGCTGCCACAATGGTTTAAATTGGTTTTAAAATTTCAAAAAATTTAAAAATTTAAAAATTTAAAAATTTAAAATTAAAAAATTTAAAATGATTTAATATATATTTTAAAAAACTTAAAATAACTTCAAAATAAAATTTAGTTTTAATTTTTGAATTATTGTATAGGATATAAGGGTGTGATAGGGCCTATTAAAATCAAAACTAATAATAAAAAATTATGCGTTAATGGCGGAGAGGATTTTAGAAGGGGACACAATTTGCTTAAATATTAATAAATATAAATAAATATTAAAATAAAAATTGTTATCGTTTAAGAAATTTCGTTACTCTTATTTAGTAATTTTAGAGGCCAAAAATAATTAAAAAATGAGTCCAAAGTAGTAATTATATATCCCATAATTAATTAACTATTGAGTCCAAAATAATTATGAGCCCATTTAAATTATTTCCAAAAATAAATATGTTTTTTTAACATTTTTTAATAAGAATTTAAATCCTGATTAAGTTTACTATTATTTTAAAATAATTGACAATAGACTCGAAATAAAATTATATAATAATTTTTTTAATCAAAATTTTATTAAAATTAATTTTATTTAAATTTTTTTATTAAAATATTATTAAATGTTGATAACGTATTTTAAGTTTAGATAACCTAAATTAAAAGAAAAAAATTTTTTTAATTTCAGATAACATATCTGACCGATAACAAATAGGTTATCTAGTAGATAACCTATCCAGCAGTGACCACTTCGATAACCTATTTGGTTATCTGCCGATAACATAGGCGACAAGACCCAATTTTTAAACATCGCACTTTTTTCATGCTTTTTCAAAATTGTATGTAAATTTTCATTAAAAGACGAAAAATTACACTAAATAAAAGATCATATTATATTTGGAAAAAAATTGCTAAATTTAACACTCACGGAATTTACCAAGAAATTCACTAAAATTTCCCTAAAAAGCCAAAAAAGTGGAATTTTCTAGAAAAAATTTATCAACTTACCACAATAGCAGCACCAATAGCCAAATCCGATTCGGAAACAAAGGTGATTTTTTTTTTCGGATAAGTCTCTTTTAGCAATTCTTTAAAGCCCGGAAATTTAGCCTCAGAGCCGATTAAAATTATTTCATCAATGTGTTTGTAATCAATATCAGCTTGGTTGATGGCCTTTTCTATGTGCACTAGAGACCAGTCATAAATGTCCTTGCATAGCTTTTTGCCAATTAGCTTTTTTGTAATTGTTACTTCGTTGCTAGATTTTGGATTATCAACTGTTTTGTCTGCCAAAGTGGCCAAGTCGACAGACACAGCATCGCTTTCGACCACAGATTCCTTGATGCTTTTGATCAGATGGTTGTACGCGTTGACAGTCTCAACACTGGTGGCGTTCAGGTCCTCTTTGCCAATGCTGAGATGATGAGCTGTTCGTTCTTTGACTATGTATTCGACTATGCGTTGGTCTATGTCATGAACACCAAAGCTGGTGTCGCCCACATTCGACACCACCTGAAAATCCTTACCTTCGTGTATTTTTATGACGGATGCATCCATTGAATTGTCGGTCATGTCAAATACAAGCTTGAAATTGTCAGTGCCAGTTTGTGCTGCATTTTGATTGTTTTGGATTACTGTTGCTGCTACGGGCCTTGTTAAAATTTTCACATCATCTCTATCCGATGCATCGTTTAAGCTTGTTTTAATTGATTCTCGCTGATGAGCTCCATATGCCGCTGAATAAATAATTAAGTAGTTTTTTTATTTTTAAATTTAATTATTGTATTATTTAATTTGAAAAAAAAATTTAATAAATTTTAATTTTTATAAACAAAATTTTTTCGATATTTATTTCTGTTAACAGGGTAAATTTAAATAGTGATGTTATTTGAACAATTTTTATTCGGATAAATCAGATTCGAAGAATTATTTTACTTAAACCAAAAATTCGAATTTTTAAATATCTTAATTAGAAACTAAATTTTTTTTTTAAATTAAGTTAATTATTCAAATAAAATATGATCCAAATTTAAAAGACAAATTATTTTTTGATTTGAAAACAAAAATCAGTTAAAAAAGAAATCAAATGTACAATTTGGCTAAAAATTTGACAAAATGCACAAAAAAAATTTTTGTAATTTAAAAAAGTGATTTATTATTTGTTTAAATTCGCAAAAGTACAAAATTTATGAGAATAAGTTTTATATAACTTCTACATTTTTAGATATTCGAACCAAAAATTTTACTCGTTTTAGTGCTGAAAATAGGAAAAAATTTATGATCATTGCTAAAAAAACAACAATAGATATTTATTCCAATTTTTCTAATGAATTAAAATCAAATTTAGTACCAGTTCCGTCACAAAATGCACCAGTCACAAGTGAAAAAAAAAAGCTCAGGACTACTTTACAGTTATTTGATAGTAATATTGATAAAAGTTTCAAGTAAAGATTTAAAAAAAATGGACCAAAGAGATTTAGAAACTGTACGGTATAATTCTGAGCCTTCAAAGAATGTTCAGGCACTCGAGTATTGGCAACAGAACCATAAGTCTTATCCTATTCTTTATCATGTTGTGCAACATCTTTTTTGTATTCCAGCTACATCAGTTCCGGCCGAACAGCTTTTTTCACATACAGGTAACTCTTTAGGAGAGACGCAACAGATTGTCGCCTGACAAATTAGACAAAATTATGGTAATTCAAGAGAGTTAATAGTGTATTGTATTCAAATTTTTAAAAAATATTTATTAGACAATTTTTTATTCGATTCGTTTTTTTCTTTTTAAATTAATTCGATTTTAAAATTCAAATATATAATTAATTTGTTTCCTTATTTAAATTTTTTTTATTCGGTTTTAGTTATTGAATCTTTCATTTATTCAAACTTTGGAATCAAATAAAAATTTATTTGTTATTCCAAGTTAAATTTATTTCTGTTTGAATTCAATATTTAAATAGAATTGTCTAAAATTTGGATGAAAGAACCCTACCGGTTTTCCATTGAAATTGTGCCCCCTTTTTTAAAGTACAAAAACAATAAAAAATGTGACAAAAATGGTATCATTTAAGAGCTTTTTTTATTCATTTTTGTTTTCTAAATTTTTTTTAGCAAAAAGTTACTTCCATTTTGACCAAATTAAAAAATCAAAAAATTTAAAAATCTTTTCAAATCTAACATAACTTTATAAAATCTTAAAACCTTTTTAGGTGATATTTACTTTTTATCTTTGATTATTTCGTTATTTTCGAATTCAGTTATTTATAAATGAACCAAAAATTTTGGTTTCTTAAAAACATCTCAAAAAATGAAAAAATTAGTAAAATTCTTATTTTTTAAGATTTTAGAAGAAAGAAAGTACTGTCACTTAGCATTGCATTAAGATATTATTTATTTATTTAATATTATGGCTGGTAGACCGATTCCATTCTTAAAGCCGATTTTGAAACCAGTTTCCAAATAAAACTGGTTTTAAGAACCGGTCTACCAGCCCTATTTAATATTGATTAAAAAAAACATCAGATTGAGTAGTCTAAAATAATAGATGTGAAAAATACTATTTTGGAGTCATTTTTAATTTAGTAGGAGTAAAATAATCATAGTTAGGAGCTATTTCAAACGAGAACGGTTTAAAAAAAATAAAAGAGGAGTAAAAATTGCATTATTTTTACTATTTGTGTGTAAAAATATGCTGAATAATTTGTATTTATTTTACTCCAAAATAAACTATTAACTCGGAAAAATTGAAAAAGAATATCATTTTAACTCTTTCTTCTCCGTTATTTCGTATTTAAAGTCCATTTTTTAAAACTGTATAAAAGCTAATATTATCTAATATATCTATTGGAATTTTTTTAAGCAGCTACATTTATATTTGGTGGATATGAATTATATTGATCATTAAAATTTTTTAAAAAAAACATTTTAAAGGCTAAATTAAAATATTTTTGAATATCTCTAATGAATTAGTGTCGTTTCCTTATATTCAAATCCTATAAAAAAAGTAAAACTTTAGCTTAATGCGTTGATGTGCATTGGAAAGCCAATTCCCTTAAAATCTTAAAGCCATAAAATAATAAAAGCTAATTAAACTATATTTAAAAGAGACACAAATAGCTTATGGGAAATATTTTTTATTCAAAGTAGTGTAAGAGAATAAAATGAAAAGTAAAATTTTTCTTAGAAAAATATATTCAAGAAAAAAAGTTATGTTAGATTTGAAAAGATTTTTAAATTTTTTGATTTTTTAATTTGGTCAAAATGGAAGTAACTTTTTGCTAAAAAAAATTTAGAAAACAAAAATGAATAAAAAAAGCTCTTAAATGATACCATTTTTGTCACATTTTTTATTGTTTTTGTACTTTAAAAAAGGGGGCACAATTTCAATGGAAAACCGGTAGGGTTCTTTAAACAAATTTTGAAAAACGTCAATCCAAATAACATCACTAAATTAAAAATTTTTAAAAAATAATCTCCTAATCTCTGCTTTTAACTTAAAAAATGTCTCAAATCAGAATTTGTCAGAACTTGACTTGAGTTAAAATGGTCAGAATGGGTCTGAAAATGAATACAGTGGTTCTACAAAAAGTCCAGAATTGGTAAAATTACGTTATTTTACGCTATCTTACGTAAATATTAGTCGGTAAGGATGTGTAATTTCACATAAAATTACGTAAATTTTAGTAAAATGTTTACGGAAAAAAAATGAGAATTTTTGTACAGTACATCTTAAAACTAACTTCATCGATTTCTTTCCTCTCCTCTTCCTTTCCTCTTCCTCACTTCTTCCTTTCCTCTTCCTCACTTCTTCCTCACTTCTTCCTTTCCTCTTCCTCTTCCTCTTCCTTTTCCTCTTCCTCTTCCTTTCCTCTTCCTCTCTTGAAAAAAAGAAAAATAAAGAATATAATAAATTATGCTAATTAATAATCTCCAATATTTAAATGAAACTATTCAACACGGCAAGCAACTTACAATTGAATCGTTAATTTGATCAATTTATTTTACTTAATTTTATTTGCCTGTTGTAGCCAATAGTATCATCTAAATATATGAATTAGCATAATTTATTATTTTCTTCAATTTCTCTTCATCCTAGTGAGGATGAGGAAAGGAAGAGGAAAGGAAGAGGAAAGGAAGAGGAAAGGAAGAGGAAAGGAAGAGGAAAGGAAGAGGAAAGGAAGAGGAAGAGGAAGAGGAAAGGAAGAGGTGAGGAAGAGGAAAGGTAGAGGAAAGGAAGAAGTGAGGAAGAAGAGAGGAAGAGGAAAGGAAGAAGTGAGGAAAAGAAAGCGATGAAGTTAGTTTTAAGATGTACTGTAGGAAAAATTTTAAATTGGTTTCTTTTCCAAAATATTAAATACATTATATTATGAAAAATTAAAAAACAATTATCGTTTCTTGCCTAATTTTACGTAAAATTACACAATTTTTGGTAAAATTTGCTAAATTAATTTTTTTCTTAAAAAAAAGCCCTGTTAAACTTTTAAAAGAGAAAATTAATAAAGCATAAATATAATTAATATAGCATTCTGCAGATTTATTTATTATTTAAACAAAAATAGATATCAAAAATGTAAAAAAAATTTTAGACAAGAATTTAATGTTTCTCCTCAATTAAATGGAAATACACAATGAATTAATTTTTGTAAAAATATTTTCAAAAGCCTTTGTTTTTTTAAACATTGTAAGGGTTTTTTAAATAAAATTTTTCTGATTTCACTTAATTTACCTTAATCGTATTAAGCAAGTGCTACTTGTCAATTTTTATTTTGTTAGAAGGTAGAGCTATTTTTGAAAATTTTCGTATCAAAAACAAAAGTTGAAACACTTGTCTTTTTATGGGTTAAAAAAATTCCCTTTGGAATTTATCTGATAAAATTAAACTTAAGTCGGTTGCCATGGCAACCAAAAAAATCAAATAAAATCACTCACCTGGAATTGTGACTGTAATATTATCAAACTAGAAGACAAAAAAAATAAATAATTTAATTAAGATACTAGAAGTTAAATTTAAATTACATCAAGACCAGTGCTTTCATGGGCATGATCGATAATTTTATTTGAATAAATTTTCAAAATATCGGCCGGATCGATCAAAAATTTGTCATTTAGATCTATTTTAGCCAGTGTGTCATGTTGAACAATTTTAAAAGGAAGTCTATTTTTGAGTTTGCCATTTTCGTCCAGCTCTTCTAGTGGCTGCTCTTCGCCAGGCATCGCATAAGTGGTATGAAATCGATTTGCATGCATTTCCAAAGCGTTTCTCTCATCATTGCTTATGTCTTTATACTTTCGGCCGACCATTTTCATGGCCAATTCAATGAGAACTTTGAGCCGATACAACTTGGCCAATTTTAAGTAATTTTCGTCGGAGCCCTTTTGCATCAGACCACTTATTAACTCTTCCAAATTTTGGTATTTTTTGCTCAGCAATATTTGATCACCGCTGTCCAGTTTTGTCGACTGATCCGAGACCTTATTATTTCCTTTTATAATCGCCATGTTAACTCCGTTGTTTCCCTCCATACTCAAACCCAAGCTATTCGCGCCTTTCTCTTTGCTATACCTGCCTGGCTCCACATCGTCTTTATTCTCCTCTTGATTTATAATTTCTACATCATCGACCAATTTTTTAACATAAACACTTCCGTTCTCCGAAAATCTCAAGTGATCATTTTTCAATTGGTCATATATCTGTTAATTTAAAATTTTTAAAAAAAAGATAAATAATTTTTATGAAAAGATAAATTATTTAAAAAAAAAAAAAAAATTTCAATGAAATGATAAATAATTCTTATGAATAGATAGATAATTTTTATCAATATATAAATTATTTTTTTTTAAATAAATTATTTTTAAGAAATGATAAATAATTTTTATCAATATATAAATTATTTTTTTTTAAATAAATTATTTTTAAGAAATGATAAATAATTTTTATCAATATATAAATTATTTTTTTAAAATAAATTATTTTTATGAAATGATAAATAATTTTTATGAAAAGATAAATTTTTAAAAAAAAAAAAAAATTTCAATGAAAAAATAAATAATTCTTATGAATAGATAAATAATTTTTATGAAAAGATAAATTATTTAAAAAAAAAAAAATTTAAATGAAATGATAAATAATTCTTATGAATAGATAGATAATTTTTATCAATATATAAATTATTTTTTTTTAAATAAATTATTTTTAAGAAATGATAAATAATTTTTATCAATATATAAATTATTTTTTTAAAATAAATTATTTTTATGAAATGATAAATAATTTTTATGAAAAGATAAATTATTTAAAAAAAAAAAAAAATTTCAATGAAATGATAAATAATTCTTATGAATAGATAAATAATTTTTATGAAAAGATAAATTATTTAAAAAAAAAAAAATTTAAATGAAATGATAAATAATTCTTATGAATAGATAGATAATTTTTATCAATATATAAATTATTTTTTTTTAAATAAATATTTTAAATGAAATGATAAATTATTTTTATGAATAGATAAGCAATTTCATTTATTGACAATCAAAGAACTAAAATAATTTTTTGAAACCTCTTTGCTTTATTTCAATTTTTTAAAGTCCTCCTAAAAATTTAAGATTGAAAAATTTGCAGAATAAAGAACCTTTTTTTTACTTTATTTGTTTTAAGTCCATATCAATTTTTGAACTAGATCACTTGACTTTTTTACTTCGTCGTTTTTTTTTAAGTTTAAAGTAATAAGCAGAAGAATAACTAGGTCGAAAAATTAAGTTAATTTAAAGATAAGAGAAGACAAAGAAAATTTCTAGCTAATGATTTTAAACTAATTAAAAAAAAGATCAGGAAAGTAAAAAAAAGAAAAAAAAAGTATAAAAGTAAAAAACCAAAAATTAAAATCCTATCTAAACAGCTAATTATTTTCTAATTTTAAATAATGTAATTTAAAAAGTTCTTTATAGTAATAGATCAAAATTTTTATGGAAAAATAAAATAATATCTGGTAATTTTTTTTTATAACCTTTTTATTTTAAATCAAGAAAAAATTTTTTCTAATTTCCTAATTTAATATGCTAAATTTTTAAATATATTTTTACACAAATCTGATTTTTTTATTTCATTAATTAAAAAAAGATATTTAAACATAACTTAATTTAATTTATAAATTTTAATCAAATCTAAATATTTCTTTCTTAGAATTATTTGTTATTTCAAGAAAGAAATTATCTAATATGATATATCATTGGTTTACCATATATCAAGTAGAACTGGTGAAAAAAGAGAAGAAAACCGGCTAAAAGCAAAAAAAAAAATAATAAATTGAATATTTAATAAAATTCTTGAATACTTTATTAATTTACTGATGACTAATTATTTGATTAAGTTCTTATTTTTTCTCTAATAAAAAGTTTGAAATTTTTTTAATATTTTTACCTAGTAAGTTAACTAAAATCAGGTAAATATATTTATCACCAATTAAATTTTTAAAAGGTAATGAAGGCTTGAGAGCACTAGTCTCATTCTTAACAAGACCCAATGTATTTATAATTTTTTTCTTAATAATCATATCTTAGGGAAAAGAAATTATTTTATGAAAGGATAAATAATTTTATGTACAGATAAAATAACTTTATGAAAAGATGAAATATTTTTATGGTAAAATATTTTATGAATAGATTAAACATTTTTTATGAATAGATAGAAAATTTTATAAATAAATAATATATTTTTTATAAAAAAATAAGATTTTTTTATGAATAAATAAAATATTTTTGAAAAGATAAAACATTTTTTATGAATAGATAGAAAATTTTTAAATAGATAAAATATTTTTTTTTGAAAAGATAAAATATTTTTTATGAATAAATAGAATGATTTTATGAATAGATAGAAAATTTTATAAATAGATAAAATATTTTTTTTTGAAAAGATAAAATATTTTTTATGAATAAATAGAATGATTTTATGAATAGATAGAAAATTTTATAAATAAATAATATATTTTTTATAAAAAAATAAGATTTTTTATGAATAAATAAAATATTTTTGAATAGATAAAACATTTTTTATGAATAGATAGAAAATTTTATAAATAGATAAAACATTTTTTATGAATAGATAGAAAATTTTATGAATAAATAAAATATTTTTTATGAAAAGATAAAACATTTTTTATGAATAGATAGAAAATTTTATGAATAGATAGAAAATTTTATAAATAGATAAAATATTTTTAATGAATAAATAGAATAATTTTATGAAGATAGAAAATTTTATAAATAGATAAAATATTTTTTTTTGAAAAGATAAAATATTTTTTATGAATAAATAGAATAATTTATGAATAAATGAATTATTTTATGAAAAGATAGTTTAAAAAAGATATACATCTCTGGGCGTCTGGGTGCTGATGGTCTGCAAATTTTTCTTCGAGTCGATATCAGTTGTCTTTTTCTTTTTAGGCTTTTTGGCAATTTTGTCCACATCGTCCGTATCCTTAGTACTCAAATTGACTTGAATATTTTTCTCACGCAGATACGCTTGTTTGTCCTCTTCATCCAATTCCGACTCTTTTTCTTGACTTCTTCTCGACTTTCCTTCTACCTTTTCCGGCTCAACCACCTTTTCGTGACTTTTCCTCGGTTTCTTTTCCTCTTTCAGCAAGTCCTCGATCATCTTGACAGTCTGCCCAACTTTTTGCTCATCAATTTTCCTCTCATCCTGCTCCTCATGTTTAACACGTCGCCTCGTTCTCTTCTTCTTTTCCTTGTTGGCCTCGGCATCGTCCTCTTCAATGTCGAACACATATCTCTTTGCCTCGTATTCTTCATCGCCCGAGTCATCATACCGGTTGAGTTGGGGATTTTTGAACCGGTTGGTTTTGGCGCGCACCGGACTCGATCGAGGCGAGACGGTGCGCGACGCGTTCTGTGAAAAAACAGGCTGATTTATTTTCATGTATCTATTTTTTCCATTCAAATGAAAATCAATTAGAGAAGACAAGCGACCATGGGTCCTCAAATCCTTATACTCGCGTCTAAGCTCCAACGAAATTGGTTGCCTGCGTGGAGGCATTTTAATAAGTTTGGTAAAAAAAAATTTTTTTTTTTTAGTTTAAAAGTAAAGAAACATTAAATGTTTACGAATTAAGACGTAATTCCTTAGCTACTAAGAAATTATCTGGCTTTTTAGTTGGCAAGAAGTGAGTAGAGAAACTGTAATTAGCATCCATTGTGAAACATCAAGAAGACTTTCAAGTGCCATTAGAGCTGCCTGTTTAAAAAGCTCTTACTTTTTGTTTTTCAAAATTTATTTGCCACTAGGTGTTGGACAAATGAAAAATTTAATTTGCAAAAAAATTTAATTTTTATAATGGCTTAATTTTGTACGTCAACAACAACAACAACAAAAATAAGAAATTATTTGATCTTGGATACCGAGTAGGACTCGAGCTAATATTTAATTTGTTTATTAGTTTAAATTGGTCTATTCCTTTATTTGACTAAATGCAGTCTTGTTTCTAGAGCCATTTTAAAGGCCTATGGTTCTTTTTTTTTTCAAAAATTGTTTATTTGTTTAATTATACAATTGATTTAGCGGAAGAATTTCAAGTCTTTAAAATCAAAAGTTAAGAAATTTCTATGACTGGAATAGCAATTGTTTTGTGAGAGTTTAAAAGCGATTTTATTTAGAAGCCAAAATAGTTGCTAGGCTGGTTCAGACCAGCAGGTCAATTACGTCACCAATTTATGAGCTAAAATGAAGCATGTTCACTAAACTTAACTTCAATTTATAATTCATCTTTAAAAACCTTTTCGGTTCAGTCCAGCTTACTTTATTATGTGATCCTTTGTTATCAAATTGGGGACAATCAAAATCGATACCCAAAATTTTTTTTTCCCAATTATTTAATAAAGTTCCCCAAATTTTTTCGTTTTTCCCCCTAAATTTTTAAGATTATTCTCTAAATTCTTTATCATATATAAATCCAGCATTTTTTGGATAGTTTACTTGTTTTTAAAAAAGGAAACTTTTTTTTGAAATGAAAATCAATTTAATAATAATTTTATTTATTTTATTTATTTATTCCAGAGTTGGTTAAAAGTCCCAAAAAAAAGTCCAAGTCATTAAAAAAAATGCCCAATTCCGGACTTGAACTTGACTTGAAACTTGTGACTTTTAAACAACTCTGATTTATTCATAAAATTACACCAGATTTGGCGATGTTAAAAATAAAATAGAATGCAAAAGAAGGAAGTTTTATGCTGTTTGTTTTCTCTTTTTTTTAAATTACAATTATGCTTAAAAAATTTAAATATAAAAATAAACTTTCTTTTTTTACACAATTATCACAAAAGTTTTAATTTTAGATTAAATATTAACGAAAATGAAAGAGATTAACAAAAAAAAATAAAAAGATAAAAGAAAAAAAAAAAAAAATCTTTTTTTAAAAGTTTTAGGCAAGTTTTTTTTTTATTTATAACATTATATAAATATAATATAAATAAAACAAAGTACGCAAAATTTATACCTTTGACACTTTTTAATTATTATTATTTAATCAGCAACGAGCTTTACAATTGATGTTAAAATTTAAAAATGAAATAATGTTAATAATAAGATTATTTTTTCTAACCTATCAATACTTGAACATGTGCCACCTATAACCATCTCTTATTTCAGTTTTTCTTTTTTAGTTTTAAAATTAAATTAATTTTATTTTTTTTAAAATCTGAATAAGAATTTTTTTAAAAATGTCAATAAGTTTTAAAAGAATGAATTTCTATTTATTTAAAGAAAATTTTAAGTTTGCATCTATTTTTTTATGTTAATCTAAAAATTGTGGAATTATATTTAATATTTGGGGGGGGGGCAAAATAAATAATTTGGGACTAGGATACTCGAATAAATTTCTCTAATTTTTTTTATCTCTTAATAAAAATATTTAAAATTTTTTGTGCAATTTAACTTAGTTGGAAACTTAAGCGCTTTTTTCTAAATATTAAATGTTTACTATTTTAAATTAAGTAAAAAAAAATTTTCTAATTGATCTTTTTTCAATTTTTATTTGAAAACTTTAAAATACAATTTAAAGTTTCGATTTATATAAAAAAAATCATAGAGAGTTAAACTATTAAATCAAAAAAAAAGCTGAAAAATTTTTAGACCTAGTCAAATATATTTTTAAGAATTCTTTAAAAGATTTCGACTAAAAAAAATCTTAATTATTAATAATAAATTATTATTTATGTAAATCTGGTCGATTTCTTACTGGCCATCACCAAAAATATTAATCAATTAAATGAAATCTGTTAAAATTTAATAATTCATATTTTTACGATTTACGTTTGTTTTTTATAAATCAATATGCTTAAAAATAAAAATGGAAAATTTTGTTGAAATTAATTTTTTGGAAAAAAACCTAATGATGCAAGCCTAAAAAAAAGTAAAGCTTTTAATAACTATTAGGTTGTTTAATTAGTTTTTTCGTTTTTTTCTAGACTTTATTTATTTATAAAAACTAAAATAAAATGTAATTAGTCACTAAAATAATTTCCTTCGCTAGAAATACACATCTCCCATCTTTCTGGCACTTTTTGATCCCTCGCTCGTACAAGCTGGCTGGTTTTGAGGTGCAATATTGACTGATGTCTTTTTTGATTTCCTCCAAGTCTGAGTAACTTTTTTCACTGAGGAAGTGCTGCATGGAACAAATGGTAATCTGAAGGAGCTAAGTCTGGTGAATAAGCTGGGTGAGATAAGACTTCCCAGCCTAGATTCTCTATCGTGTTCCGAGTCGTTTTTGCAACATGTGGCCTAGCGTTGTCATGTAAAAGAATCCCTTTTCGCTATCCTTTAGCTCTGTGTGGCCGTTTTGTTTCCAAAGCGTGACTGAAACGTATCAATTGTTGTGAATAAAGGTCTGCGGTTATCGTTTGCTTGGGATGCAGTCGCTCATAATAGATTATACCCTTCTGATCACACCAAACACCAAGCATGACCTTTTTTCCATGAATTTCGCGTTTTAGTAGGTAATGGCTCTTGATCAGGGTCATCCCATTGTTTTTTGTTGACCTGGTTATCGAAGTAGATCCACTTTTCATCTCCAGTTACGATTTTCCACAAAAAACTCTTTTTTTTCTGCCTAGACAAGAGAGAAACGCAAATGCTAAAACGTTGCGCAATATTGATTTCTGAGAGTTTTAGCGGGACCCATTTACCGGCCTTTTGGATATTTCCTAATGCTTCTAATCTATTCCATACGGTGCCATTTGTTACAGATATCTCTTTAGCGAGCTGTCTAGTCGACCACCTCGGGTCTTCCTCAAGCAGCTCTTGCAAATACGCGTCATCAGCTTCGACGGTTCTCCCAACGCGTACTTTGTCATTGAGGTCGAAATCTCCAGGCTTTGAATCGAGCAAACCAATTTTGACAAGTGCGAACAGTCAGAGCATCGTCGCCATATACCAAACAAATCGATTTGGTAGCCTCTGTCGCATTTTTTCCTTCGTTAAACTTGAATAACATGCAATGGCGGATATGCATTTTTTTGTCATACATTTTTATTTAGTTAATTATTTAGAAATTTAAAAAGCAAACATATAATCTTATATATCATTTGAAAGAACAAGAGTTGCTCTTTCAAATGATGTACAACATTGCATAAAAAAGTTTAATCTTTGATGAGATTTTTTCATTTAAAAATCGACGAAAAAACTTATTAAACAACCTAATACATTAAATTAGTATCTGAAAACTATGGTGACATAAAACAGCGATTTAAACTAATTCAATTAGCCGTATTAATGGAATTTAAAAAATAACAATAGAAATGAAAAAATAATGGCAATTTTAAGTTTAAGATCAATTTTTGATGCTCAAAAAGATCTAATGAAGCTTAAAATATTAAATAAATTGTAATTATTTAATATAATTAGTGCAGTGGTACATTTTTGGATTTAACATACTTTGTTAAATAAAAAGATAAACTCTGCAATATCAAAATGCACATTGCAGAGTATACACCATTTAATTGATACTATTTTAAGTAGATAATATTTTGCAGACTTTTACAGGTTTTACCTTTAGATTTGACAAAGTATGCTAAAACCTAAAATGTACCACTATTAATTTAATATTTTAAGTTTGATTTGATCATTTTGAGCATCAAAATTTGATCATAAACTTCAACTTGCCAAAATAATTAATGTTTTTTTCAAATATCGGAGATAAAAAAACAAGAACAGCGCCTTTGTCATAGAAGGCCTATAACCACTTGATTTTTTTAAATATAAAATTACAAATTAATATTCTTTTTTGTCTTTATTTGAATTTAATTTTCTATTTTAAAGTTAAATTAAAAATTTAAATATATCAAACTTATTACTTAATATGGACACAGAGGAAAATTTTCCGAATCGGAAACTTAGCCTTATTAATGGCGTAATTTTATGAATAAATAATAATAATAATTAATAATTATAATAAAAATTTAAATATTAAAAAGGCTTTTAGGCTTTGTAGACTTTTAACAAAGAAAAATTGTTTTTAATTTTCTTTGATTAAACTAAACTCAATAAAAACAAGCAATTTTTTCCGTCAGAACGAATGAAATGAAAATCAATATAGAAAACTATATAACTTTTTATCTTTGTAATTTTTATTTTTTTTATACTACTTCTCCTTCAAAGGAGGTTAATTTTATCAAATAAATAAATAAATAACTTTTTATTTTAATTTTTACTTAAAATATTTTATGTACAGTACAAAGCTGAAAAAAGTTATCAACTATTTCAGAACAAATTTTAATTTTTTTTTAATTTTTTTTTAGAAAATTTCAGAAAAAAATTTAACCAAAACTTAATTTTGTTCTGAACAAGTTCAAAAAAAAAATTGAAACTGATTTGTTTTTTTTGAAACTGAACAAAAACTGAAAAACATAAATTGTAAACTTGACCTTTGATTAAATTTAATGATAAACCTTATTGGATAAATTACTAGTCTATTGTTGTTTCAATTTTACCAATCATAATATTACTGCAAGCTATTAATACTAAAATAATAAGATCAAACTCATGCCGACTTATTTTTCAATTTCTTTTAATCTTTAACATTCAATATTTTAAAAAAGAATTCTTTTTTTTTAAGCCGCTCTTTTAATATTAGTTAAAATTTTACACTAAAATTGTTTGCTTTAGAATTTATTTTTTTTTTAATAAAAACAATGTATAAAATAGCCGATAAGGTTCAAGTTCTTGATAGGACATGTTTTGTTTGGCGAAACACAACAATAAAAGATATCAAAAACAATGATTATGTGATCCACTTTGATAACTATCTTAATAAATATGACAGCGAATATACAATAGGTACTGTTTTAAAAAATAAATATTATCAACTTATATTTTAATTTCTTTTAACGCTTTTTTGACAGAGCTGATTCTAGAGCCTGTGGCAGAACGCGAAATAGCTCGGAATAGCTTGATCGTAAAGTCGATCGATTTAGCTAATTTAATAAACAACGATAAAATAATGTTTAAAATAAACCAGGAAACATTTCAAGGTATTAGATGTTTTTTTTTTTAATTAATTATGGAATTAAATTTTATCTTTAATTTTTTAAAGGGACTGTTATTCAAAATGACCCTTATTTATGTTGATTAAAAATACTTGAACAAAATTGTTGTGACGTTATGTACGAACAAGTGCTTAGTACTAGTAAAGAAGTTGCATTTAGTAGCAGAAGAAAATCGCTTAGTTCAAATGCATTAAATAAGGTTTTATTTAGATTTGTTAATTTAGCTTTTTTCAATTAGATTAGAAAATTTATTTTTAAGTTGTTGGATTCTGTTATGGCTACCTCAGTTGATTCTATTCCAAAAGTTAATTTTATTCTATGTATCTTATTTATTATTATTAAATTTTAATCTACTAAACGTTAAAGAAATTAACAAAAAATCTTTCTCAATTATCTTCAACTTCTGAGAAACAAGTAATATTTAAATTGAAGTGTTTTTTATCTATTCGATTTAATAAAAAAATTACAATTTAAGATTCAAGTTCATGCTGAGTTCTTGGCAAAAACAGATAAAGTTAAAACAAAAAATGCACCAAAAAGTTCAAAAAACAAGTGCGATTTGACACAATTTGAACAAGTTGAATTTGAAAAATTGCAAAGTCAATTTAAGGATAAACTTACATCAACTGAGTCATATAAAAATGAACTCAACGATATTAACCAAACCTTAAAAGAGGGATTGGAACTTGTAATTGTTATAAATTTAAGTTTAATTTAATAATTTTCAACAACATTATTTTTTGTAATTATTAGATCTCAAATAGCATCAACGTGTGCAACAGCTATTTATCCGAGTTGGTAAAACAACAAAGCAGATGTATTGAACAAAAAAATGAAGTTATGATGAATCATAGAGTCTTAACAGATCAAAACAAACATAAAGAGACTGACCAAAGAATAATACAAAATACATCGGTCTTAGATAAATCTTCTCATTATCAACCAATGCTTAATCAATCTGTATTATTTGACGATTTTATTTCAGCAGACGAAGAATATTCAGGGCCAATAGATAGAGACGTTATTTCTTCATTCGATGCTAATATTAATAGATCTTATGCTACTCCAATTCACCGTAGAGAGAATTAAAGCAATATTGACTATTGCTCGAGATCAGATTTAGAAGAGTTAATTAGAGAATCAAAAACTGGCCCTCTTTTTGCAGCCAATGTACTTGAAAAGATATTTTGCCGTGAAGAGTTGGTTGGTTGTAATGTTTATGGAAAGGATAATAAGCTTGCTAATAAAAAACCATTGGATCTGAATAAGATAAACGTTATAAAAAAATTGTGTAACAATCATTACAATAATAATGTAAACAATAAAATTGTCAAATTTTGGGAACAATGTGTTATTTATATGAATCGGCGAATTAGGGACATTTTAACAAATTAGAGTTTTATAATTAGTTATCAATAACAAGATTGTTTTTTTAAATCCATTGATTTTCTTTTCTTAATGTTAAAACAATCTTAATTTTTTCTAAAATTAAAAAAAAAACAATTATCATAATTCCTCTTTTTTTTGTATAATTTGGAATTTTTTAAAGACTTATTTTACTTAATAGCCATTAAAATTGATTTAATTAAATTTAATTAATAAATATTTTTTTAAAAAAAACAAAGCTAACTATTTATCTCTTTATTATTGAATGCAGAGTTGGTCCTTGAAAAACATCACAAGTCAAAGTCAGACTTTGAATTTTCATTGAATGTATCAGTTCGAACCAGTTGGGTAGCTACATCATGGCAACGAAAGTCGGTCGACCCCTAAAAAGACAATTCTTTTTTGTAATTATTAATTCAACACGCTAAGGCCAGATAATAGGTCCAGGAGCAACTTTCTAAGTTTTTAATCGAACCTAGTTGTGAAAGAATATTAAACTATTTTTGCTCTTTTTGAATTTAAATATAGTCTAAGAATTTTGTTTTAATAAAAAGAAGCTGTTTATTTACACAAATATAACCAAAGCATAATAAAATATAAAAGCAAAATCCTAAATAAAATAAACACAAAAGTTTTGGTGAATATAAAACTAAATACAAAATAAAAAGGAGCTTCAGCTCGACCAGATAAAACTTAATAAAAAAAAAAGCAACGAATCGAACATTTCATTCATAGTCTTAGTAACCAGTAGCTCTACCATTATTTAAGATAACATGTGGAAGGACCCTTTTAACATGTGAGATGTATCTTTGACACTTTTCGACTGTTAATTCTTTTTGCCAGAATTGGCCTATTTGCTTAATAAAATGAGTCTTTGAGGTCGGTTTTTGATGTCTAATATATGTCTTAAGCTCATGCCATACGAGTTCGATTGGATTCAAATCCTTTAAACAAAAACTCAAAAGCTATGAAAAAAAAAATATATATATATATTTATTACTGGACTTTGAGCTGGAGTGGGCCAATGGTTTATTTTATTTTCTTTAAGCCAATCTTGAGTAAAGAACGATGTATGTTTGCGATCGTTGTCCATTATTAAACGGTGACTATCCGGAAAACAATCGCTATAAAAAAAAACAATATATAAATAAATAGTTTAATTAATCTAAATCTATTGTCTGTTTAATGTATTTTACCTAATAAAAGGTAGTAAGTTTCGTTTAAGAATATTTGTAAAATCGTTGCTATACATCGTCCCATTAAAAATGCAAATTGGTGTTGCACCTCTATTGCTTATTCCTCCCCATAGAAGAAGCTTTAATATAATACAATTGGCTAAATTTTTTTTAATATTTTAATACATCGAGAAAAATACCTTTAATGGGTGCTTTGCGACTGGAGCTTTATAATACCGACATCCTTTTTTTACCCAACTACAATCACACATTAAAACAAAATAATCAATATAAATAAAAATGGTAATAAAACTAACTTTTTTAAAGTATGAAGCTCGAGTTCGATCATACATTCATCAATAAAAATACAATTATTAAACTCATCTCTAGTTGATAAACAAAAATTTGCATACAAGGCTCTCTTAATTACATTTTTTTCTGAAACAATCTGACAATACCTTTTTCAAATAAAAATAAATAAATTTCTGAAAAAGTTGATACATTAAAAATATAGATTAGTAACCTGGTTGTTTTCCTAGTCCAATCGAGTTTTTTAGCAGCCCTACTAATCGTGTCTCTGCTTACTTTTAAGCTAAATTCAGAATAAATTTTAGCACCTAAATGAGCAGAAGTAATTTGTCTGTTGGATTTTATTTGTTCATCAATATATTGGTAATGTTTTTCGCTAAATAATGTCTTTTTTCCTCTTCCAGGTAAGTCTTGTAAACTGTGCGTACGTTGATATTTTCTGCAAATTTTTCCAACTGACACACGACTAATTAGACTGTCTTCTGTTTTTAAAATCTGAGAAATTTTTGTATGAGATAAACCTTTTGATCTTAATAATATTATTCTATGGCGAATATTAATTGTTGCTCTCATATTGATTATAAACTTTTATTGATTAAATGATAATATTCAAATTGGCTTAATAAACATAATTCTTGGCTTATTTATAAATGAAATTAGATTCAATTAAATAATTAACATTAAATAAAACTGAAACTTTAAAAGGTCAAGCTTAATTTATTAAATTTTCAATTTTGTTCAGTTTTTGAAAAACAAAACAGTTTTTAGTTTATGTTTAAAAAAACTTTTAATTTTAGTTTAGACTTTGTTTAATCTTTAGTTTAACTTTTTCTTAGAAAAAAATTTGAAAATGTTCTGAAAAGTTGATAACTTTTTTCAGCTTTGTACTGTACTAAGATATTTTAAAACAAAAATTAAATTTCAAAAATCAATTACTTAAAAAAAAATTCCTTAAGTATTAAAAGTTACAAAAATTTTTTGATATACATACAATTAATTAATTATCACCTTTTTTTTTGTTTATTATGGCACTTTTTTTAATTTTTTGATGAAAAAATTTAAATGAATTTTTTTAAATTACCATTGATCAATTATCATTAAATGTCTTACTTTGATTTATTAATCCATGAAGAAGTTTAATAAAACCTTGATTCACGTATAATTAATTTCAACTTGTCAACTCTTTGCAAATAACTCTACTTCCTTAAATTTAGTTCATTTTATTTTATCATTTTATGTTTCGCCTTAGGAAAGAAATTTGGAAAAAAGTTAAATATTTTTTTTTAAACAAAAAATATATACTAAAATTAGGATTTTTCAAAAAAATAAAAAAAAATACAAGTCTTGAAATTTATTGAAATAAATTGGTACTTCATTAGTAATCTAGATAAAAAAACGCTGTCATATGTCATATGCCAGTCCAAGTTAACTCTAGATAGGCTAAGACGCTGATATAGAGAGACCGAATGCCGCATGCCAGTCTAAAGCCCGGATGAAAAAATCAATTTATTAAATATATATTTATTTTTAAAAAAAATTTACATTTTTAATTTTATCAAAAAAAAAACAATCTAAAAATTAAAATGGATGCGGTTAAATTTTCTCATAACTAAAACACTCGCCTGATATTTCCAGTTATTTAGACTAATAAAAAAAAATCCATTTCGCCATTCAACAAATATTATATGCCAGAAGTTGCTCCCGGATAAGCCGGTGGTGGCGATCCACTTCGTCTACTACTAAATAAAACAGCTAGAAAAAAAAAAAAACTCGGCAAAAAAATTTATTCAAATACCTAGAAACATTATTTTCCATATTTACTGCATTTCGGTCATCCTCTTTGTCCAGCTCGGTCTTAGATGTGTTCTCTACAACAGTGGAATATGATGGAGGTGGTGGCGGAAAAATCGGTGCTGAAAATGGCTGATCCGTTCCATCTAAAATTATTTGAGCATAAGTTTCATGGAAATTTCTTCTTATGGCAGCTTGTCTATTCTTGATGCACGACTTATAAATAGTCAACACCACTATCATCATAATCATCAATGTGAGAAAATTACTAATCTTGCTTGTCTCGTACATATCCTTGTTACTTTATAAATAAAATTATTTTAAAAAATTTTTTAAAATTTTTTATTTATTTACTAATATTCATACATGTCGTCAAAGTTGTCTATTTCCAAATAGTACTCTAGCTAAAAGTGGGGTTATGATTATGCTTGCAGAAAAATGGTGAAAATTACCGAGCATGAATTTGCCAGAATGAACTCATCGTCGGGTTTATCATACCCTTCGCATTTAACCCTGTGGCTACCAAATTTGACGCGCTTGCCAAAGTCAGCCTTGCATTCCCATTTAACACTTGCCTCTGGGTATCCCTTATTTATGCACTTGACAAAGTTGGGCGAGTAAGAATGGCACATCAGCGAATGACTTAGGCATTTTAGCTGTTGGAAATTTTAGAAAAAAAGTGGTTCGATTTCAAAATTTTGAAATTACCTGCAAACTTGGACTGTTCCGCTTTGAATTGGTCAAATTTCCTTTGTATAAGTTGATTGATTTTATTTGACTTAACTTTATTCTGTCACCAGGTCCATGGTTGGCTAGAGCTGTGAAGAAAATTGGTCAAAACTGGCTTAATTTTTACCAAGAAATTTACCTAAAAGAATGTATTCGTGAAAAAATATGATAGATAGGTAATTTATTGTGACTATGTGTGACCAGTTGATCATGACGCTTGGTTGTACCATCAAATTCTTGATTAACAATTCTAAGGGGCTATTTTATTATATTTTTTTGTTGATGAAATTTAACAAAATACTTATGAATAAAATTAAATTATAATATTTGAGAATTTCTATTAAATACTGTGAATTATGCCTTAAATGAACAAATGCAAAATAATCATATTTTTTTAGCAAATTTTTAATTTTGCGTCATTTTAAAAAATAAATTAATGGCTAGATTAAAATAGATATTTAAATTATAATTAAACTAAAAATTAGTCTCATTTTGAGACTTGTTTGATATGGATTCTCAATTTTCTAGATCATTGATTGCCAAAATAGAAATAAAATACCATCTTCTGATTTTAAGCTTGGTATAAATAATTTGGATAGTCTTTACTTTTAATTAAATGATGAAAATAATCAAAGTATACTAGTTTTTTTATTTAAGAATTAAAATAAGAAAAAAATATACATCCTCATTTAGCTTTATTTTAAATATTCAGGTAATTTCTTTGTTTTAGTGACAATTCTTTTTTAAATTATAAAAATTAATTAAGCTTTTTGTTAGTTTAAACCTCACTTATTACTCCAGGGAGGTACAAAATCTTTAAAGAATAAGAGTTCATATTGGCACTGTTCAATACTGGTTATAAATTTGGCAATCATTAAGAGTTTATTAATGCTTATTAAAACTTTATAAGAATTTGATTTTCAAAAATTCTCAAAATCTAAAACTTTGAATATTTTAAGATTTTTTTCATAATTTTTCAACCCTGAACCAAATTAAAAATCGAAATTTTTAAAGAGAAATAATAATTTCAATTATTTATTTAATTTCTTTTAAGTCAAAGATAATGTTGGAATGAATCAGCGAAAAAAAAAAAACCATTTTGAATTTAAATTTTAAAACTTTGCAGTTTATTTAATTATTTAATAGATTTTTTATATTACACAATTTTTTGGTAAAATTTTGTAATAAAAATATAACTCATCAAAGTAAAATTCAAGGTAAAGTATTTTTATTATATCTTTATAGAACTATTATTAAGTCTCTAACATTTTTTTTACTGGGAATTTTTTAATGAAAATATAACTCATCAGATTAAAAAGACTTAAAATCGAAACATTTCTAAGATACAAATTATAATTATTAATTGATTTTTATGATTAATAAATATTTATTAATAATTAGACCTTTTATTGTAAAAAAAGTCTCTCAAAATTTTTTTGTTTTTAAGTCTTTTTAAACTGATGAGTTATATTTTCATTAAAATATTCCCAGTCAAAAAAATGTTAAAGGCTTAATAATGGTTCTATAAAAAAATAAAAATTCTTTACTGAAGAATTTTTAAAGAATTTTTTTTAATAAAGGATTTTTAAAAGCCTTTAAAAAATTCTTTATTTAAATCATATAAACAAAATTAGAATATAAAAAGTCTTCAATTTTCAAAACAATTTTTCTCTGGTTATTTTTACAAAGATTCTGTAAGAGTAAATACTGTTAAGTTCATGTCAATGTATACTTCAATTACAAGTCATTTTATCTTCAAATCTGACTAAATTTCATTTAATTATTATCTAATTTCTGATGATGTTACAATCCAAAAAAAATTTTTTTAAATTAATTAATATTAATATTAATAGTTAACTAAAATAAAAAAATAAAGACTTTAAATATAAATTATGGTTTTTCAAATAATTATATTAAAAGAATAAATGCTTAAATTTAAAAAGACCATTCTTTAAAGAATTTTTAAAAAAATCTTTGAAGAACCGTAAAAAAATATTTAAAATTTTTGTTGAATGGGTTATAAGAAATTTTACCAAAAATTGTGCAATTTATCATGAAATTAATTTAGGAAAGGTAAGGAATTTTGAAATTTTTTTTTTGTTTCATAATAAAATTAATTTAAAATTTTGGAAAATAAGTCAATTTTTTGATTGTTTTTATAAAAACCTATTTGTTTTTGTCCGTAAGCAATTTGGAAAGTTTTTACTGAAAGTAAAATAATGTAAAATCGTGTTAAATTATGGAATTTAGTCAATTCTGGACCTTTTATAAAAGCACTGCAAGTATTTTATCAAAATCTTTAAATAAGTTTAAATAAGAAACGAAAAAAAAGTTATAAAACTAAAAAAATTGTTAAAAATCAAGTTTATGTCCGTAAAATTAGACTGTTTTGGTCGTCAGTATTTCTTTTAAGTTTGACTTGTAATAATGTTATTTTACGTAATTATTCATCATTTTACTTAGGCTATCATTTTATAAAATTCATTACATTTGATGTAATTTTATGAAAGCTTACATTTTTTGATGTATTTATTTGCAAACACTGTAGCAATTTTGATTGATAAATTTTTGATGGTTTAAGGATTTTGTTTTTTTTTTTTTTATAGTCGGGCCTTGATTTTTTCAGTTCCTTCATTTATTATAATAAATAAATAATGCTTAAATAAAAATAATTCCCCAGGGACTTTAACCCGGTTTATAATAATACAATCTACTCTAGCAGATAATTGGGGAGGCGCTGATTACCTTGTTCACTACCATTTTGAGCAACTGCCCCGATCTAACATAGAATTTGGAAAAAAATGCCGCTAAAAATTGATTTAATTAGACCCAATCACTTTAATAGATTAAGAAATTTAATAGTAATAAATTTCTTAATCAGTTATACAAACAAGATCAATTTATGATTCAATAAGCTGCTTAAATCCCAAGTGTAAGTCCTATCACTGTCGCAAAATAATTCACGACAGTCTTTAGACTTACACTGTGAAAATTATATTTAATTAGTGTTATTATATAAAAATTTAAATAATTTTTTAAATTAAAATACTTTAAAAAAATACTTAAAATCAGCAGATAGAAGTCGATTTGATAAAGTGACAAATGAGGTATTATGAATTTCAAATACAATTTGAACAAAAATTCTTCATTTCTTAATATATTAAAACTAAAGTTAATAAAAAATATTTAAAAAAATAATGCAACATAGAGCAACATACTCTATTTCACCTTTTTTAACTAAAATAATTTTTCTAATGTAAAAATTGACAAAAAATAAAGAATCAATAGAATTTAAAAAGATGATTGATTCGATTTACAAAAAAAAAGAAAATTAAAATTTTATTTTAAATGGCTTACTATTTAAACTAAAACATTTCTTATTTAAAGTAAAAAATTACGAAATTAAATAGTTTATTTTTTAAATAAAGACAAATATAATTAAGTTAAAGTAAAATTAATCTTAAATAAAGGAAACTGTTTTTCATTAAAGTAAATTATTCTTTTCTAAAGTAAAATAAATCCTATCTAAAGTAAAATTTATCTAATTTAAATAGTCAATAAATTATTTTTTTGATAATGCTCCATTGTTGGATTTCGGTGGTCTTCCACGCTTTCGTACACATACAAATTCTCTAACATCATCTTCCAATGGAGTATAATTCAGTCGACTTAAAGCAACAAAATGCTTACAAATCCCATGCTCAAGTTAATAAACACAACTGCAATACTTTGGCCTTAATGAAATAAAATACTTGTTTGTGTTATCATATACACGATAAGCCGAATTCTTGTCTATTATATGGATTCTTGTCTATTATAGTCGACTGACTTATACTCCATTGGAAGATGATGTTAGAGAATTTGTATGTGTACGAAAGCGTGGAAGACCACCGAAATTCAACAATGGAGCATTATCAAAAAAATTATTTATTGACTATTTAAATTAGATAAATTTTACTTTAGATAGGATTTATTTTACTTTAGAAAAGAATAATTTACTTTAATGAAAAACAGTTTCCTTTATTTTAGATTAATTTTACTTTAACTTAATTATATTTGTCTTTATTTAAAAAATAAACTATTTAATTTCGTAATTTTTTACTTTAAATAAGAAATGTTTTTCTTTAGTTTAAATATTATCTCATTTTAAATGGAAAAGGTGCAACAAAGTATGTTGTACTATTATAATAATTATAATAAAGCTACAGACTTACTGCGGAGCAATGCTTTATCTAGCCTTACTATGGTAGCTGTCTGATTTTAAAATATGTCTTTAAAAGATTATGTTAATAGGAAAAAATAAATTATTTTGGTTTCAAAAAGTTATCTAATTTGCTATCTAATTCATTTTTAGATTTTGCATTTATAACCTCAATTGGTAATTTGTTCCACACATTCACCAATCGATTTGTTAAAAAGTTCTCTCTCATCTTGGTCCTTGTCAGTTGCTTGGTCAATCTTTTATGGTGTCCTCGGATCATAGCTTGTTAGTTCATGGCTTTTAATGTACGGATTCTGCCATTCAACTGCGCTGAAAAATATCATTATTTTGAAGGTTTCAATTGTGTCTCCTTGATCTCGTCTTGTCTTTAGTGTCCTCAACGCTAACATAGTAAGTCTCTTATCATGATCCAGATTTTGTAATGTTTACATTAGTACCCTTGGGCCCGTCTATCCGATCTCCCTCGTTAGACGTATTGGAACATGTATTTATGCTCCATCTTAACTTTAACGCTCATGGTTAAGTTAATTAACTCCAGTGATATCGACAAAGATGCCGCTATATCACAGATTTCTTAAACTAAATACTAATTTCGGAGCTCGTCTTTGCATTTGTTCCAAAATGTTCGAGTCCTTTTTAAAACATGGACTCCAAGCTGCTGCAGCATATTCCAAATGTGATCTAACAAATGAGACATACAGCTGCTTGAAAGTATTTATGGACCAGTACATGAGGCTTGTTTGAGAAAACCCGAAACTGCATTTTCTTTATTTGCTGCCTGTGTGGTTGTTTTTTTTTCAATATCCTTTATTTAATTTATAATAAATCAAAAAATGAAGAATTTTTGTTCAGTTTGTATTTGAAATTCACAAAAACCACAAAGGATACAAAAAAAATTTTAAAAAGTTAAGCAAAAAATTTAATTTTTCTTTAATTTAATAAAATATTGGGAAAACTAGCATCAGACTTGATTTTTAAAATAAATTCACATTTTTAAATTAACTAAGTAATTTCATGAAAATAAACTCATTTTTATATTCATCTAGTAAAATTGGTGAAAAATTAGTAATTTTAGTTAATGAATTAATACACGCTATTAAAAATTAATGTCGTAATTAACAGCCCAGGTTTATTTTAAAAAAAAAAAAATTCATCGCTCAATTTTTAATCAATAGAAGACTATACTCGATTAATCAACTATTTTACCTAAACCGCAAAGTCAAGTTACAATTTTACAAATCCCTCATCCTCCCTCACTTTGATTATTGCTCATCACTTTCGATCTATTTCCCTAAACGATCTATTCAAAAGCTTGCAAATACTTATAATTATTGTTTATTTAAACTATTTAATTTTCGATATTCAATTGAAGATAATTTTGAGTATAATGAGTTACATAACGAGTTATACAATCACGGTATAGACTGCTTTCAACACAGAATAATAAAGAGACTTAGTCGCTTTATTTATAAAGTCTTAAATTTTTCAAACTCGCCATACGGTTTGAAATCGGTATTACAGAGAAATTGTTTGTCTAAAACAAGATATGATCTGAGGGATGAAAATCAATTTCTGGTTCCTGCCAAAGGAAAATTCAATGATTATGTGGCTAAAACATTTTACTACTTTTATTCTAAACTTATCAACAACATTTTACTTTGCGATCTTAAGTGTGAGTTCAATCATTGCAGTCGAAGAGTTGATAACAACATAAATCTACTTTTTTTGAGATATAACCAATTTTTTTTATTAGCAAATTTTTTTTATTTTGTCTTATTGTCAAATTATTTAAATTAAAATTTAAACTTAAAGTTTTCTTAATTGCAAAAATTTTATTTTTTCCTTTTTGTATTCATTTACTGTCCTGCTATGATAAACTGTTCTTACGAAATTTTACGTAAATTCACGTAATTTTTCGAAATTTTACGTGATTTTACGTAAAATTACTAAAGTAAAAAAAGAGTAAATTTCCGAAAAATTACGAAATTTTACGTAATTTTACGTAAATTTTTTTTTTAAAAAACGGAAAAATGGTAAATTTTAGTAAGAAAGCGAGAAAAAAAATCGGGAAAAATAGTAAATTTTAATTAGTTTAATTTTTTATGAAAAAATATTTACTAAAGTTAACGGTTAATTTCGATTTTTTATTTTTATCTGTTTTGAGACTATCTATAGACTTTCCATAACTCTTTTAAATTTGAGTTTTTCGGAACATACTTCAGCAAACTTTCTAATAAAATGCAACCTTAGTATTTCTCACAATTTATAATGCATTCAAATATTAATTTCAATCTCAACAATATCATCCGGATATTTTTTTCATAAAAAAAAAATGTATGACCAAGATTGTCTTTAAATTTCCTTTTGATATCGTTTCTTATATTATTTATAAATGGATTGTTGATACCTTAAATATTGTTAAAGTTAATCACAAATTACCTAGTAAATTAAATAAAAAAATTTATTCTTTCATTCCAAGAGACATTCAATAAATTAAACGATTTTTTTTTCTCGTTTTTTTACTAAAATTTACCATTTTTCCGTTCTTTAAATTAAAAATTTACATAAAATTTAGAAATTTTTTTTATCAATTTTCATTTAAATTTTCTAAAAAAAATAGAAAAATTCCTAAAATCCCCATTTTTTCAATTTTTTTTTGGCCCTTTTTATATTCACTAAAATTTACTAAAATTTTCGTAAAATTACGTAAATTTTTTTTCAAAACTCTGAAGGAGCATCAGCTCGGTACAGATAAAATAAATAAAAAAAAAAACCAATTTAAAGGGATAATTTTATTCACATTTTAGCCAACAATCACGTTTGTTTCTTATATGATTTGTAAATGGCTTGTTGTTAACTTAAATATTTCTAAAGTTAATCACAAATTATCTAATAAATTAAATAAAAAAATTTATTCTTTCATTCCAAGAGACATTCAATAAATTAAACGATTTTTTTTTCTCGTTTTTTTACTAAAATTTACCATTTTTCCGTTTTTTAAAATAAAAATTTTCGTAAAATTTAGAAATTTTTTTTATCAATTTTCATTTAAATTTTCTAAAAAATTAGAAAAATTCCTAAAAATCGCCATTTTTTCAGTTTTTTTTGGCCCTTTTTATATCTGCTAAAATTTACTAAAATTTACCATTTTTCCGTTTTTTAAAATAAAAATCTACGTAAAATTTAGTAATTTTTTTTATCAATTTTCATTTAAATTTTCTAAAAAAAATAGAAAAATTCCTAAAATCCCCATTTTTTCAATTTTTTTTTGGCCCTTTTTATATTCACTAAAATCTACTAAAATTTTCGTAAAATTACGTAAATTTTTGTTTCAAAACTCTGTAGGAGCATCACCTCGGTACAGATTAAAAAAAAAAAAAAAATTTAAGAGAATGATTTTATTCATATTTTAGCAAACAATTACGTTTGTTTCTTATATGATTTGTAAATGGCTTGTTATTAACTTAAATATTTCTAAAGTTAATCACAAATTATCTAATAAATTAAATAAAAAAATTTATTCTTTCATTCCAAGAGACATTCAATAAATTAAACGATTTTTTTTTCTCGTTTTTTTACTAAAATTTACCATTTTTCCGTTTTTTAAAATAAAAATTTTCGTAAAATTTAGAAATTTTTTTTATCAATTTTCATTTAAATTTTCTAAAAAATTAGAAAAATTCCTAAAAATCGCCATTTTTTCAGTTTTTTTTGGCCCTTTTTATATCTACTAAAATTTACTAAAATTTACCATTTTTCCGTTTTTTAAAATAAAAATTTACGTAAAATTTAGAAATTTTTTTTATCAATTTTCATTTAAATTTTCTAAAAAAAATAGAAAAATTCCTAAAATCGCCATTTTTTCAGTTTTTTTTTGGCCCTTTTTATATCTACTAAAATTTACTAAAATTTACCATTTTTCCGTTTTTTAAAATAAAAATTTACGTAAAATTTAGAAATTTTTTTTATCAATTTTCATTTAAATTTTCTAAAAAAAATAGAAAAATTCCTAAAATCCCCATTTTTTCAATTTTTTTTTGGCCCTTTTTATATCTACTAAAATTTACTAAAATTTACCATTTTTCCGTTTTTAAAAATAAAAATTTACGTAAAATTTAGAAATTTTTTTTATCAATTTTCATTTAAATTTTCTAAAAAAAATAGAAAAATTCCTAAAATCCCCATTTTTTCAATTTTTTTTTGGCCCTTTTTATATTCACTAAAATCTACTAAAATTTTCGTAAAATTACGTAAATTTTTGTTTCAAAACTCTGAAGGAGCATCAGCTCGGTACAGATAAAACAAACAAAAAAAAAAAACAATTTAAAGGGATAATTTTATTCACATTTTAGCAAACAATCACGTTTGTTAAAACATCAATTTAATCGCAATCAATTTAATACTCAAAATAAATAAAATATGTATATATATATATTTAAAAGTCCTTTTTGTGTCTCCTCTCCTTCCTGTCCTCAATCAAACAGACCATAAAAATCATTGGCAAATTCTAAAAAGTCCGAGTCGTCCATATCAGACAGCACATTGTCTCTGACCATCATCCACAAGAACAGATCGTCCCGGTCATAGCTATTGTCCGAGTCACTGTTGGTCTCATCATCATCATAGTCAAAATCAATGTTGACCAAGCTGGAGTAGAGCTCTGAGTCGCCGAAGCGGTTGAACCTTTGGCGCCGGGTCGGATCGGCCAGCTGAGCTATGCTGCCGTCCTTGTTCCGATGCAGGTAAAAACACTTGCTGCCAAACGGACACGTTCCCTCGCCCCTCTTGTAATACTTGCACTCTGTCTTTCCCAAATTGATCTTGTAGTCGCTGATGATCTTCTTTTTCTCCTCTTCATTGTCGAACCAGTATTTGCTGGGCGTCACATAGTCCGACTTTACGCGGCACTCCGGACAGGCCTTCACTATCTTGTTCTCGTAGGACTTGGACGCTCGCCACTGCCGAATACACTGCAGACAAAAACAGTGGTTGCAGTTCTCTAGTATGCCGAAGCGTCTGTCGTTCACCTTCTCCTTGTCCCACACAGTCTCCATGCAAATGCCGCACTGCTTTTCATTGCTTCGCTGCACAGCGAACGCTTCCTCCATCTCCTTTTCCACTTGATTCACACACTCCCTGCGATGCTGGTCGCGCTGTCCACTGTCAAACGGATGCAGACATGCCATGTTGCACACATCGCACACCTCTCCATGCGTGTACTGGCATGTCGAGCCGAACGGACACTCGACACCGTTCTCAAAGTAGGGACAGAGCGACGAGCCGGCGCCGCTCGTTTCCTCCCGCTTCACACAATCAGCGTGCGCCCGGTCGAACACAGAGAGGTCAAGGTCGTTTAAATTGTGCGCCAGAGCCAGCTGCTTGCCAGTCAGCGCCTCGTAGTAGCTGCTCGGCGTTTGAGCTGCTTTGTGTTGGTCGCTGAGCGTTTGTTCCGCTAGTTTGGCGCTTCTGGGCCGGCGCGCTGGGGCCGGCTCCGGGTTCGGGTGAGTGTAGAAGCAGTCGTCGCCGAACAGGCATTTTCCCTGCAGATAGTATTTACATATGGAGGTGTTTTTGGGATTGGCGCTGGTGGTCGGAGCGACTGTGTGCGAATAGAAGCAGTTGGAGCCGTAGCGGCAGGAGCCACGGGCAAAAAATCTTGACAAAGGAGTTTAGAGAGCGGCTAGCGGCTCGTTAGGCTAAGTTTACTTGCACAGCTGCTGCTGCTGCTGTTCAGGAGGGTGATGCGGGTTTAAATTGGATGGCTCATAGTTGGATTCACTCGGACCATTATTAGACATTATTCTAAACAAAATGGGATTTTTTCTTATTTTTTTTTTTTTTGGGCTAAATAAGAAAAAATAAAATAAATTGTAATATTTTATTAAAAATTAAATTGTTTTTTTTTTTTTTTTTGTTTCTTATATTGAATGCCAGAGCAATATAATGTAAACTTTTGGATAGAGCCGATTTTTAGGCTTTTCAAGTCGATTTGACTTGATCTGTTCTGTCTAGATTTGTTGGTTTTTTTTTTGTTGATAATTAAAATTTGAATTAAATTTTTAAAATTAGTTTATATATGCTCCCAGTCAATCTTTCTATTTTATTATACTATTATTTCTATTTTTTTTTTTTTTTTTTTTTTTGGGCTAAATAAGAAAAAATAAAATAAATTGAAATATTTTATTAAAAATTAAATTGTTTTTTTTTTTTTTTTTTTTTTCTTATATTGAATGCCAGAGCAATATAATGTAAACTTTTGGATAGAGCCGATTTTTAGGCTTTTCAAGTCGATTTGACTTGATCTGTTCTGTCTAGATTTGTTGGTTTTTTTTTGTTGATAATTAAAATTTGAATTAAATTTTGAAAATTAGTTTATATATGCTCCCAGTCAATCTTTCTTTTGTATTATACTATTATTTCTTTTTTATTTTTTTTTTTTATTTAAATAGTCCTATAATTATTCAAACGTTTCAAAACATGCATAACATTAAATCTTTTTTTTTATCTTAATTATTTACTCTTCTTCAAATTATATCTTTGAATCAGAGTTGTTATTAAGTCACAAGTCTTAAGTCAAGTCAAGTCAATGACTTGACTTAAATTTTTTTTTTTTTTAGTCATAGTCATGACTTAAAATTTTTTGTTTACTTTTTTTAAGTCGAGTCAATGACTTAAAAAATTTTTTTTTTATTTTTAATTCAAGTCAATGACTTAAATTTTTTTTTTTTTAAGTCAAGTCAATGACTTAAAATTTTTTTTTTAGAAAAAGGCTTAGTAAAGCCGGTCAGCTTGACGGTCAAAATTTTGGACCGTTTAAAAAATCGGTAAAAAAAAAGCGGGCAGTCAAAGATACGGTCAACATTGTGGCGGGTGGTCATTTAGCAGTTCAGCTCGGCAGCCAGAATTTTGGACTGCCAAGCTGAAATAAAAGAGGTTAAAGAAGAGGTAGTCATGACTTTGACTTAAAAATGAAAAAAAATTTAAGTCAAGTCGTAACTTTGACTTAAATTTTTGTGACTTAGACTTAAAACTGTGACTTAAAAACAAGTCTGCTTTGAATATTATTTACTTATTTTATATTGTCGTATTTTGATCCTTAGGCTGAAAGGAAGGACTAAGTTCTAAACCAACCTGCCTGGGTATTTTCCTAACTATATTTTTAATATATATAAATTTAGATTAATAAAGAAATATTTGTCAATTAATAATTCGTCAGTTATACAAGAGTCAATTTGAAAAAATAAACGTCATTTAAATAAAAGTTTTGTCAATTATTTCTTATTTTTGCCAATAAAATTTTTGTCAATTTAAAAAATATTTGTCAAGTAAATTTAAATTTTTTTTTCGCACATTGTCACAGCAATTCTAGCAGAACTTTTTTCCTCTATTGCATGAGCCAACTAGAAGAACCTTATAACCATTCTAAAAAAATTTGTAAATAGAATTGGTTGCTAACATTTCAACTTAAATTTGAAATTAAATTCCATATAAGAGAAATTTAAAATAAATTTTAAAACTTACCATCTTTTGGATTTCGGGTATGAGCTGAACTAGATAATTGTGTTTGATCCAATTCAAGATTTGTTAATTTTCCTTAAATCCAAGTTAAAAAAAAAGCACTTCAATCGAGCATTACATTATATTGCATACTTTTTATTTAAAAAAAATTTACAATTACTAAATGTAATAATTACATAAGTCCTGCTAGTTTATTAGGAAAAATAAAAATTTCTTAATTTTTTTTTCAAAAGTTACTTTTTTTACCATATTTTACCTTTTTTTACCTAAATTTACGTAAAAATTTGTAATAATAAAAAAAAGTAATTTTTGGTAAAAATATAAGCAAATAAATAGAAAATACTTTTTAAATTTTTTAGAAAAATCAAAATTTTTAAAAATTTAGTTTTTTTTTGCCTTTTCATTTTTAATCACTTTTTGTTAAAAAGTAATTTTACGTAAATTTGCCAGAAATCCACTTGTCAAATCGGCACTGTATGTCTATAAAAAATAAATTTTAGCGTTTTTATTAAGATAAAATTACTCTTTCTAAATACATTTTTGAAAACTACGCTAAAAATTGGTTTAAACCAATATTAAACTAAACATTAAACAAATTCCTTATAACTCGTTTCGACATTTTTTTTTACCTAAAAGGAAAAATTTTTTTATTTTGGCATTTTTTAAAGTACTTTCAAATAAAACCTAACTTAATAAAACATAAAGCCTTATAAGTTATAAGAAGTAAATGTAATAAAGAGTAAAATCATACGTAGATTTCAAATTTATGGTTAGTTTTATCATATCTTCCCAAATTATTAGGGACTTAAAGTTATTTTTGGGTCAAGATCGTTTTCAAAAGCTTGTAACTCGCAAACGCTTTTACATCCGTGGTTTTTGACCAAAAAAATTGTTAGACATAAATAAAATAAAATTTAATAGTATTAGAATTTCAAAATTAAAATTTTGATAAAAATTGAAATATTGTAAAATTGTGAAATTAAATATTTTTTTCCATTGAACATATAGCAACATATCAAGATTTTTGACGTAAACCCTTATCTTTTTTTAAATTTATTTGCGAAAGATAATTAATTTATTAAACAAGATTTATGGTATTATTTCAAACAAAAAAGTAAATTTTAATTATAAAAGTATTAGAGATTGTCAAGTTTAAAAAGTATAATGATTTTTATATGATTTCAAGTTGATTAAATCTTTTTTTTTTCATTTGGTCATGGTTAAGCAAATCATGTGTAACCATATCCACATTTGCATTTTGGAAAACTAAATTTATCAAATTTTCTTTTTTCTATCATGAACTTTTTTTTAAATATATTAATTCAAGCAAGGGGTTGAAAGGGAGGACTAAGTTCCATTTCAAACTATAGTTTAAATAATATTTTTTGTTGTAAATTTTTCAATTAAAAATAATTAAAATTTTTTTCATTGATTTTGGCAGTCATATTTTTTTTATAAAATTTTGTTATGTGCTGTAATCTAGCCAATCAATTCAAATTTTAAATCTATTTTTTTAAACAAAATTATTTAATAAGAAGTCATTCGGAAAAATTCTGAAGATACTCAAATTTATTTATTCAAAAAAAAAAAGAATTGTAGACAAATATTCACTTTGATTAATAAATCATGGAAAAGCAAAATTTTTGATCAAGTTTCATTTTGCGTAACAAAAATCCCATCACAGATTTTTGTTTTTATAACATTTCTAATCTTTATTTTTAAATTTTTTCAAAAAAGTATTGTAATTTGTAAAAAATGCATTATAATTTAAGTGCGCATTTAAAATTTTTTGATGAAATTTAATCAAAGCATTTATTTTGCTCTTGATCATCCCATTAAATTTACTTTCACATTTTCCAAATAAATTATCTGAAAAATATTAATTTTTGTCTGAAATTTTACAAGTTTTTTTATTAAGCGAATTTTTAATTTATTAAGAAAAAGTTTCATCATTTGAAATTTTAATTTATTTTTAAATATCCCAGACAGTATTTTTAAAATTCGAGCATTTTTTTAAAATGCTGATTGCTAATGCGTTATTAAATACTTAAAAAAATCCAAATTAATTCCTTTAATCTCAAATTACATAATTAAGCTTATTCTCATAGTTTTTTCAACGCTTAAGCACGTTCCAGCTCGAGCTTCATCTGGAATTAATCATACCCGAAAAATAAAGAAAAAAAATATGATCCAAGCAAAATTATAGAAAGCATTTTTTATATCTAATTTTATCTGTATAAAAAAATAAACTCTTATAAACAATTGCTTAGAAAGCCAATATTGAGATATTAGCAAAAGCCTGAGTATCTAAAAGGTATTCGTGCGATTAAGAAAGCTTTTTAGACTCACGATAAAATAGCAGCAGAGAAATTCAATTTGTTTAGTTTTATAGTTAATAAAATTAAAATAGTTTTTTTTATCTTTTTTTATTGCGTAAATTAATTTGATTAAATGCTTTCCTATACTAAATTTTAAAATTTAATTGCGTAATTTATTTACAAAATTCAAAGGAGAAAAAAAATCTTGAAATATTTTTTACTTTTTGTTTATAATTTTTCAACTCATAAATTAAACTAGAATAAAAAGATATAAATAAACAAAAAAAATGTCCAGATCTGCCCAAAATTCTGACTGACCATTTCTATTTAAATAATTATTTTAATGTTACTTTTAAACGCTGAATCATGTATTTTTCATCATTATAAACACTCTCTATACCTTTCATGTATGTGAAAAAATTCAAAGCATAACTTATTTGATTTAAAGGTAAAAAAATTATTTTTCTTGGTGGTTCAATCTTTAAGGACTGTCAATTCTTTAATTCTTTAAAAAATTTTAATTAAAAAAAAAGAATGTTTTGTTTTCGAATTTTATTTTAAAAGAAAATAAAAATCCAAATAAGGGATTACAAAAAAATTAATATCAAGAAAGAATTTTTTTTGAAAAATTTATTTGACTTGACAAAGGTTGTCCCTAAAAGGTGGAATGCGGAAAACGGAATTCCGCAAGCCAAATCCCGCTAAAATTTTTTTAAAAAATTCCACAAAAATACCTACTAAAAAGCGGAATTTTCGCCTTTTAGTAATTTTTTGTATTCCAGCGGAATTTGTCATGCGGAATCAAAAAAATTTAATTTAGTAGATAAATATTTTATTAATATCAATATGGCAAGTTTTTTTTTCGATTCAATAGAAAAAAAAAACTTGCACATTTTTAGAAATAATTTCGTAATTTAATTTCAAATTTTAACATGCTTAATTATTGAGTTTAAATTAAACAACGTAATTTCAAAATTTCAAAAAAGTTAAATAGAAAAAAAAACTTGCCATATTGATATTAATAAAATATTTATCTACTAAATTAAATTTTTTTGATTCCGCATGACAAATTCCGCTGGAATACAAAAAATTACTAAAAGGCGAAAATTCCGCTTTATCTTAATTAATATAATGATAATAATAAAAGTCAAACATGATTAATTAATTAAATAATAATAAATAATTTAATAAAGCTTAATTATTAACACATTTAAAGCCATATTTCTCAAAATCCAATACTTGCTTTTGCCAGATCTATGGTATCTACTTATTTTACCACGATCAAATTGATACCAAAAGTTACAATGTTCACACTTGATGGAATTTTCGTAGAACTTGAAAAAAGATATGTGGTTGAACAAAAAACTTCAGTTTTAGCTTTAGTCACGAAACTGTAAAGTCACATAATCTATAAGACACTAAAATCAATAATCAGAAAAATTTAAGTCAAGTCTGATTTGTATTATCATTTCAATTTTTAATACTTAGTTCTCTTTTAAATAATGGCATTTAATTTTCATTTATTCTTTTTAATGATGAATATAATTGTGTAGCAGTTTGTAAAGAAAAAAATTCTTATAATTAGTCTTGTACTTTATTCCATAATAAAAGCAATTCTATTTTATTATAACAATTTTTAATTGTCTCAAAAAAGCTTTTGAGAAAATTTTCTGATTTCAAGTAAAATCATTTCCCGTCTATTTTTTATCCCATAATTGAAATTAATCACTTTAAAGCGGTTTTTTTTTGAAAAAAAGTAAAAAATTTAATAAGAATATAAATTTCTTTTAAATGTATATGAATTATATAATATGTGATTATTATTTGAAATTATTTTTTTTGTTCTTTTAATTTTTACTTCTCCTTAAAGGAGGTTAATTTAAACAAATAAATAAATAAAAAAAAAACAAATTATTAATATTTTGGCTCCACAAAAATTCCGATTCTTTTTTTGATTTTCTTCAATCCAAATTTCACTGATTAATCTTGTTCTTGCTGACTCTCAAATCTCAAATCAATTTAAAAAAATTAGATTTTAAATTTTTTTTTGAGAAGGTGAACTGCTTTTATAATGCGGAAAACTAAGTTCCAATTTCGAAAAAAAGTATGAGATGTTTCAAGATAATAAAATTCTTTATCTTAAAATTTAAAAGGACCTGGCAATATTTAAACAAACCGTTATCTACTGGAAAAGGTATCTTTTAGAAACTAATCCATCAAAAGAGCGAAAAAAAAACACTTGGTTTTAAAGTAAGGATTTTAATAAAAATCGAATGGCATAAAGTGAATGTATCGAAAAAAAATTTTGTCTTTTATAATAAATTTAGCATTCCAAACCAAGTTTTGTTTTTAAAACTCGTTTAGTAAGTGATTTTTTCAAAGGATACCATTTGTAATACTAAACAAAATGAAATTATATAGAACATTAATTTAAGCAAAAAAAAACAAAATTAATCTATTTAATTTGAATGTAATAAAATTGCAAAGTTAACTCTCTAGGTACCGAGCTAGAGCTCCTTCAGAATAAATTTAAAAAAAAATAAAATAAAAATAAAAAATAAAAAATCAAATTAAAGTTAATAAAATGAGATAAAAAAAAAGAATCAAAATAAAGTAAATAAGCTAAATAAATGAAAGTTAAGAAGACATAAATTGGAATAGATTGTTGCATGTGGCACATGTTAAAAAAAGTTCAAGTTTCAGGAAAAAAAGAAGAAATAGTAAGGTAGCAATTACACAATGTGAAGTTGGGTATTCAATATATCTTGATTCGAAACCTTCTTTGTATTCCTTTACCAGTCTTACAACCAATGGAATGGAATGACTCAGTCCTGTTCCAACATATCTCTCACTCAATTCAAAAAG
This sequence comes from Brachionus asplanchnoidis, assembly GCA_025491095.1. Lineage (NCBI taxonomy): Eukaryota > Metazoa > Rotifera > Eurotatoria > Ploima > Brachionidae > Brachionus > Brachionus asplanchnoidis. The sequence goes on along the minus strand of JAILYF010000028.1, from coordinate 562,689 downwards.
CCGATTCGAGACTGTTAGTAATTTTAGTTTATTAAAAGCCTCATGATGCACGATGTTGGAGGGAGTATCATATTTTAACTTAAGAATAGATCTGACTGTTGTATTCTGAATTGCTTGTAGTTTTTTGATATAATTTTCTGACAATGATTTTAAGCAAGGAAAAGAATAGTCTAAAATTGATCCGACTAAAGATTTATAAAAATTTCCTAGTGTGTTTTGATTAAGACCCCATTTTTTGCTTGACAATATCTTAATAATATTTAGCCTTTTATTGCAGCGTTCTTTAATTTCGTCTAACAGTATATTAAAATTTAACATAGAATCAAATTTAATATCAAGAAATTTGATTTCTTTTTGGCTCACTATTCTGTTTCCATAAATATTTAAGTTTAGATTATCACTCTCTTTTTTGTACCTAGAAAAGACTACTGAACACGACTTTTCAACTGATATCTTCATTTTCCATTTAATAAGCCATTGTACTAGTTCGTTGAGGTATTTATTTATCTTATTTTCTAGAATTCCCCTTTTTGTTATTAATGAAGAATGTAACTAGATCATCTGCGAAAAGCAGAGATTATTCATTATTTGTTTTGTTTCTTTTAGGGATTTCATTAATGTATATACTAAATAAAAGAGTCATGTTATAAACTATTTTATTAAAAAAAAACTATTCAATTAAAAAAATAAAGAAACACTCTCAACTAATTTACTATGTCCATATGTATCTACTTTCTTTTGAGAACAATCTCCTTCAATTTCTTTGCATCCTTGTTTTCTTTGTCTAGCTCAAGAGCTTTGTCGGCACACTTACCCGCTTCTTGAACTCTGTCCAAGCTGAGCAAAAAAGATCCCTTGTTGATGTAGTGTCCGATCTCGTTTGACTTAAGCCCAATAGCTTGATCAATCTTTGTGATGGCATCCTCAAACCTCCGATTGTCCGCATCCTCTAAAGCCAATTGATTTAGAATCACAGACTTAATTGTTCGCGCATTCGAGCTCGATTGATCTATGGCCAGTGCCTTATCGGCCCACTCCAACGCTTCTTGCTGTCTGTTCAGCTTGTTCAAAATAGAGGCTTTGTTGCAATGAAAAATAATCTCGCCAGGTCTAAGCTCAATGGCTCGAGAGATTTTCTCGAGGGCCTCGTTGTTCAAGCCTTTTTGAACATCAACTGTGAATTGATTGTTCAAATTAACCGAGAGTATTTCAAGCGAGGTCTTGTTCTCGGGCTCGAGCTGCAGCGCTTTGTTCACAGACTCAATTGCCTCGTTGTACTTGTTCATTTTGGACAAAAAAATAGCCTGGTTGTTGAACAAGCCTGGATTGGATTGGTCGAGCTCAATCGACTGTTTGATCAGCTTCAAAGCTTCATCATGCTTAGCCTCTTTGCTCAAAGTCAACGCTTTGTTGTTCAACAAAACTGCTTTGGCCTGTTTCGCTTGAACATTGGCCGGGTTTTTCTGCAGCTCTTGACTCAAATTTGCTAACTCCTGATCGATGTTCATCTTTTTTTGTTCTTGAGAATAAATTTCTAATCTAAGAAATAAAATTAGATTTTATAGATTAGCTTGGTGTGAGCCAATTCAAGCATAATAGGCAGGTGGGTGTCGATGATAAGCCAATTGCATAACTGTTTCTTAAAACGATAATAAACACATTGAACTATCTGTTATTGGTGATTAATGCGTTTCTAGAAGAAAATTTAGATCCATCGAGAAAGATTAAGAAAGATAGAAGAGCTTGGCTTACACTAATTTCAACCATTTCTTTGTTGTTGTAAATAAATCGAGCTCTTCTTCTTCAAGGAATTTTTATTAATATTGTTCTCTCACCAAAGTTAATCAGCTATTTATGTAAAATTTATGGTACTTTGATCGATGCTTGTGCCAATGGCATGCCAAGTGGAATAATTTGAATTTTTGACCAATTTTAAATTTGATATGGAGCAAAAAAAATGTTTACCCTCTCTCTCTCTCTTTGTCTAGGGTACTGATAAATTGCTGTTGTTGAGTTTAAAATAAATTTTTTGTAATTGATTAAAAAGCTTTTGTTCAAGTTGATGCATAACCGCTGTGAATGATTGAAACAACTTTTTTCATCTATCTATAAAATTCAATTATGATTTATATACTTGAAATGTTTGCTTAAATAATAAAATATTTATTGGTTTTATCTCCCAGCGTGCAATTTGTACATTTAGAAATGGCACAACTCTTAAAATACTGGAAATTCAAAAATGGTTAACAACGTTTCATCATCAAGGAATAAAAACCAAAAAAGTACTAAAAAAAAGTACCCAAGGATTTTAAACCAGAAATTACTTTCAAGAAAAATTTAATCCAGAGCATTAGATTTGTTTATTATTGTTTACAATTGATCAAGAACCAATGGCAAAATCGAATAAGTGGAGAAAAAAAGTTCAAAATTTTTTATTTAAGATTAAAAAATTATTTTGTGATTAAAAGATCACCAATGTTGAAGCTTTTGACATGGACAAGATGTTTTACATTTTTTAATAAAGCAAAAAAATCCCAAAAAAAAATTTGTTTTATTATAGTCAAACGGGGTAAAACCGTGAATTCTTTTATTTGATCGCTAATTAGTTGTGAGATTTATTTTTTTTTTCGAAAAAAATATAAAATAATAAAAGAGAATATTGTCTTTAATTTTAAAAAAACTTTATTTAAAATAAATGAACGGTTCAAAAGTTATAGTTAAAATAAAATAATATCTTTCATTAACGTTTCAACGCTTACATTGGGGTATATCCGTGAATTACATAAATTCAAGCAATTTAAAAAATACAAAAAAAAGTATAAGAAAATATATGTATCCTATTTTAAAACAAAATTTATCTATTTAGAACACTTTTTTGAACAAAAAAATTCCATAGTTAAATCAAAGCTTCTTGGAAGGCATTTCCCACAAGACCATTTGTTACATTTCTCACAAGAAATCCATTTGTTTTGATTTGTTTTGACTTTTCCAAATACTGTTTTACATTTGAAACAACTTTTTTGGTCGTTCAGTGGAGATATTTCAATTTCAGACTCTTCTTCATCTCCTTCATCACTGATTATTGTCACTTTTTTCCTCTTTTTGTTCAACTTTTTTGCCTCTTCATCTTCTAATTGTTTCAAAACTTGATTCTCAGTCAAAACTTCACCGTACTTTCTTTTAATCCTCGTTTTTTTTGTTGACGTTTTCTCTTTATTTGCTGATTGTAGATGTTGAAGAACAGATTGAACCAAGTAACTTCTCGGCATTTTTAAAAAGTTTTTTTTTAAATATCAATCAAATAGAAAATTCACACTATTTATTGCAATAAATGAAATTAACGGTTTAACCCCAATCCCATTTTTTTCTTAAACTTATTTTATTTTGAAATAACAGAAAATCGGTTAAGTTATTGAATTTTTCAATAAGAAATTCGTAATCAGCATCAAAAAATACCTATAATAGTGTTCTTTGTTTACTCTAACCAAAAAATTTTAGAGTTAATTTTGAAATAGAAAATAACTCAAATTTTTACTTATTTTTATTCTTTAACCTAACTCTAAGAGCCTTATTTTTCTCTCGGGTATTTGCTTGAATATTTCCAACATCTTGAAGTCAATTTGAGCATTATCATACTCAATTGCAGTTTGTTATAACTTTTAAATCGTGTGAGAACTCAATTGACTCAAACTTTAAATCTTTAATAAAATTAAGCCGATATGTTTTAAGAGATAAAGATCTTTTTATTATTAGTTATTTCTAATTATTTTTTAACAATTAAGAAAATTAACTAATCAAATAACTTTAAAGTTAACTTAATGAAATTAAACATAAAAATTTTTCTAATGACCTCAATGCAAATATTCACTCAATAAAAAAATGTTTTAATAAAACTCAAATTTCAAAAAATGTAATCAAGATAAAAATGGCATTATGAAATTTAGTACTAACAAAAAAATCAAAATATTGTAAGTGCCTTGAGTACTGAAGGACCAAAAAATGTTCTGTAAATTGTAGCATCTGATTCATCTTTTCTACTACCAATATCTTGATTCTGCAGAGTGGCATTTAATCTACAAAATTCAGATTATAGTGAATTATAGATATTATATTATATTAAAAGTTCATCTATTAGTTTAATTCATCTTATCATTTAGTTATCAATTAAAACATTTTATCAATTAAGTAAAAATTAAAAAGCTTTTTGATTTAATTTTGGAATAAATTTATTTATTTTAATTTCTGAACCTCATAGACTCATAGACTTCTTAACTTTCATTTATTTAGCTTATTTTACTTTATTTTTATTTTTATTTTTTTTTATCTCATTTTATTAACTTTAATTTTATTTTTATTTTATTTTTTTTTTAATTTATTCTGAAGGAGCTCTAGCTCGGTACAGAAAACAAATAAATAAAAATAAAAAGACTAATGCACAATAAAAAGATTTAAATTTGACAAATTGTAATAAAAAAAAAAAGCAAAAAAAAAAACGATTCAATCAGGAATGGTTCTTGAAAAAAATCTTAAAATCACATGTTTTTTGATACACCATTAAAAGTTTTATCTTTCCGACCTTTTCAAAATTTTATTTCGAATTTTATTCTTCGTTTATAGACTTTTTCTCATGGCTCTATTCTCATGCTTGATTGATGAGACTTTGTAGTTAAGTCTAATGCTGGAATCTTAAAGTCTCACAATAATTAAGAAAAATTGAATTAGTGTTTTTTTATATTTTATTTCTTAAAATAGGATATATATTAAGTATTGTCATTTTTCGGCACATATAAAACAAACAAATAGAATAATAAAAAATAAATAAAAGTAATATTAATTCAAAAAAAAAACTAAGAGGATATTTTGATAAAAAAATAAACTTAAATCAAATCCAAAAATATAAAATACGACATTTTCAATAATATCTCTTCTCCAAAATATCGCAACATTTTCTTTAATAATTTTTTCAGTAAAGGTTTTTAAAGAATCTTTAAAGAAACTAAAAAAAATCTCTAAATACGTTTTGACTGGTAGAACAGATTAAACATTTTAAAGAAAATTTAAAGATTTTTTTATTCACATTATCGGATTTTTTTTAAATCTATTTTTTCTTCAAAATAGCTCAATATATTATGATTTTTTAAAGAATCTTTAAAGAAACTACAAAAAATCTCTATAAAATGTTTGACTTGGCAACTTTAAGTTAATGTACAGAGGATAAATCTGTAGCTACAATTTATAAAACATGTTTTAGTCCTTCAGAACTCAAGATTTTAAAGAAGAATATATATATTTTAAAGAAATTTTTTTTGTAAGCGTAAGATAAAAATTTGGGCTTTTATTTTGTAAAATATTCTAAATTCAGAGTTTTTTCTAGCTAATTCAAGTTTTTTTTCTTAAATTTTTGTTTAATTCTAATTTTTATTTTTATCCTTTTTTTTAAATCGCTTAAAGAAGCATATTTATATTGTAAAAACGGTTAAATTTTAACCATCGTCTTTGCAATACTTTTCAAGGGTTTTAAAAAAAAATAAAAAAATAATTAGAAAATTTTTCATAAATTTGTAATTTAAATATTTGAACAACCAGGGAAAGTTATCCTAAATTAAGGATGAGGTATAATTAAACATAAAAAAGGGTAAATAAAACATAAAAAAAGAATTCACAACATAAAAACAATTTTTATTTATTAAACTGAGAAAAAAACATTAGTCAATTGTAATTAAACTGAGAATAAAACATAAACTATTTTTGATTTAATTAATAAAAAAACTTCAAATAGAGAATGAATTATAAAATTACAAAAAGTCAAATTAAATTTTTAAACAGAGAAAAAACCTTTAATTTGAAGTCAGAGTATAAAAATCATACCGGTAATTAGTCTTTTTCATGCCATGATCCTACTTTTATTTTTTGGGAACTATTTTATTTTTGATTTTTTTTTAAATAATACCAGAAAAACCAATTGAGTCTAAATACTTTGACTTGCAAATTTATGTTTTATTCTCTATATGAATATCCAAAAACACAGCCTTATGTTTTTTATTTTCTAAAATTAAAAAAACAAAAATTATGTTGTATTTCTCTCTTATTCACATGATAAAAAAAAATTTTGACTTATGTTTTATTTTTTTTTCATTCTCTTTTTTTATGTTTTATTATACCTCATCCCTAAATTAAATCCTGCTCAAATGTAAAACACTTGAATCTGCAATGAGGTAATGACAATGTGAATAATGAATTGTAAAAATCGTTTCTATAATTTTTGTACTTTGTGGTAAATTTAATTTTTTGACACTGTTCCTTTATAAACTTTCTTAACATTTTTACTTTTTTAATAAATAGTTTTAAAATTTAATTTGCATTCTAAATAATATTTCTTTAACTTACAACAAGCCTGAAACTCTGTGCAAGTTTTCCGCCGAGACCCCGTTTAATTTTTAATATTATGAATTTTAATCGGATTAAAATAAATTAAAATTCGGACAAGGTTGAAAAATTCAAATAAACATTGAACAAATCTAACATTAATCATTTAAACATTAACATTTCTTTCTAAAAAAAAATAAAATAAAGAAAAAAAAGGAAATATTTAATTTAAAAATAAAACGCAAAAATCGTTTATTTTCATCTTGGAATTTTAGAGTAAATGGACTTGCTTCTCGATTTCTTATTTAAAGTAATTTCCATCATACTGTATAAATGAACTAAAAAAGCCGGTATTTTCTTAAAAATTTTTAAAGGTAAATGAATTTCATATCCACTAATTTCATTTTTAAATTTTTCATTATTTTCAAAAAATTGGCTAAAAAATGTTTTTGTATTAAAGTTTTCTTAATCAAATTAATAATTTTGAAATATTATCTTTCAATCTTACACATCAAATGAAATAAATTTTTAAAAGAAAAAAAAGTTTACCATTAAGGGGGTTATCTAGTTTAATAGAAAAATTTATTTTCAAAGAAAAGTTATAGTCATTCAAAGAAGAATTCACGGTTTTACCCCATTAACGGTTCAACCCTGAATTACTATATTAAAAAATCAAACAGGAAAATATACAAAATATTTCTTTTAATTTTTATTCACTTGCTAATTTTTTCGGCTAACTTTTTAAAAATTTAAATATATTTTAGTGCATTTTTTTATTTTGTTCGATTTGATTTTAAATTTTTAAAAATGAAATGAAATATAAATTAATACAAATAATATAGACAAATAATATAAGTAAAAAGGTAGCATAACATTATATCATTCTGCTTCGAATTATTTAGTTAAATACAATAGCGAAAAATAATATCTTTTATAACTTATGTTAGAAATTTACCATTAATTTCACCTGACTGAAGTTATTTCAGAATTTCTGAATTTCTGAGATTTCTGAAAAAAAACTCTGAAGAACTCTGAAAATATCTTCAGACACTATTTTGAAAGGAAAAATTCAGAAATTTTTTTTTCCTAAAACTTTTATTAGTGAAAATTTCGTACAATAAAATTCGAAAAAAAAGTAAACCAAAAAAAGCATTGTTCTAATTTATTAAGACTAAGTACGACAAAATAAAAAAGAAAAAAACTAAACAGAAACAAATTGATTATGATTTATTTTTTATTTATTTGTTTTCTGTACCGAGCTAGAGCTCCTTCAGAATAAGTTAAAAATTTAAAAAATAAAATAAAAATGAAATAAAATAAAATAAAAATAAAGGTTTTTGATATTATTTTCTGAAAATGAATTTAAGCAAGGAAAAGAATAGTCTAAAATTGATCCGACTAAAGATTTATATAAATTTCCTAGTGTGTTTTGATTAAGACCCCATTTTTTGTTTGACAATATCTTAATAATATTTAGCCTTTTGTTGCAGCGCTCTTTAATTTCATCTACCAGTATATTAAAGTTTAATTTAGAATCAAATTTAATACCAAGAAACTTGATTTCTTTTTGTCTCTCTATTCTGTTTCCATAAATTTTTAAGTTAAGATTGTCACTCTCTTTTTTGTACCTAGAAAAGACTACTGAACACGACTTTTCACCTGATATCTTCATTTTCCACTTAATAAGCCATTGTTCTAGTTCGTTGAGGTATTTATTGATCTTATTTTCTAGGTTCCCCTTTTTGTTATAAATGAAGAATGTAACTAGATCATCTGCGAAAAGCAGAGAGTATTCATTATTTGTTTTGTTTCTTTTAGGGATTTCATTAATGTATATACTAAATAAAAGAGGACTAATTACTGAACCTTGAGGAACACCTGCAGTTATTTGATATTCTTCGCTCAAATGGTCATTCATATTTACCTTAAATGTCCTAGAGTCTAAAAAGGATTTTATCCAGTTAGTCAAGTAATGAGGTGGATTTATTTTAATCAATTTAAAAAGTAAACCTTCATGCCAAACCCTATCAAAGGCTTTAGAAATATCAAAAAAAGGCCGCAAACTCTTTTTTTTCTATTAAATGATTCCACAATTTTTTGAATTAAGAAGAAAAGATTATCTGCTGTTCGCCGGTGTTTCCTAAATCCAGATTGCTCCTGTATAAGGAGTGAATTTTGCTCTAAAAAATTGTATAATCTTGAATATACTATGCGTTCCAGTAGCTTTCCTAAACAACTCGTTATACTAATTGGTCTATAATTTAAAGGATCTTGTAAAGTAGAGGCCTTTTTTTGAATCATAGTAATGTAAGATGTTTTCCACGCTTTCGGGACTCTACCTTCTCGAAGAGATAAATTAAAAAGTTCTATGATCTCTATTAATGAATTTCTAGGTAAGTTTTTTAACATTAAATTATGAATTTGGTCAGGTCCTGATGCCGCTTCATTTTTTAATCTCTTTAAAGCCATAATTAATTCATTTAAGCAAATTGGATCATTAAAATTAGACTGGTTATAATTCCTAAAGAAAACAGAGTTAGAATTTAGTATTTCGATATCTTTCTCAGTATCAATTAAATCAGAACTAGGACTAAATATTGAAGATAAGAGTTCTCCAAAGCATTTTCCCTTTTCTTCATTAGTTTTGAATTCCCTTTCATTTAAAATCAATTTAGGAATTAAATTTGATCCTTTTTTTGTTCTAAATTTATTTATTTTTTTCCAAAAAGGTCTACTTGTCAGTGGGTTTTTTCCCATCTTCTCAATAAAATCAAACCAATTTTGATTCCAGAATTTTTTTAAAGAGGCCTTTAACTCAGATGTAAGTTGATTAAATTTTTGCTTTAGCTTTTGACAGCGAGTTTTCTGGTAATTTCTTCTTACTTTCCTACGTTCTTTTATCAAATTAACAATGTTTGGCGGAAGACTCGTTTTGTAGATTTTCTGAGAAAGTAATGGAATGCTTTTATGTGAAGCAGAAATAATTTTTTCTGTTATTTTATCATTTAGTTGATCTATTGTGAGGAAACTTTCAGTGACATTCACTATTTGAGAATTTAAAATCTCGCTGAATAATTGCCAGTTTGCTTTCTTATAGTTAAACTTCTTAGCTGCAGATTTATTTTCTAATTGATAGCCAATAGAAATAGATGCTTCGATTGGGAAATTGTCACTAGTCATGTCTTGACTATTTAAGACACTGAAGTCGGTAATTTTGTCAATTAATGAAGATGAAACTAAAAAAAGGTCAAGAATTTCAAAGTAATTCTTATTAAAAATATTGAAAGTAGGATGCTTATCATTGATTACTGAAAAGTCTAACTCGTTGATTATTCTTTCTAATATTATCCCGTTTTCATTTTCCCCTACGCAGCCTATTTGCTTTGTTCTAGCGTTTAGATCACCACCTAAAATGAAGTTTCTACATGTTTTATTAACTGTTTTAAAAAACTCAAAGTTCAGAAGCACATTGGGTGGATTATAAAGACTAAATACAAACAATTCATTATTCTTTCCTAAGTTCATTTTTATACAAAGGAGTTCGGAATTGAATTCCTCGTAAGAAAAATCTTGTATAAATTCGATTCCTTCTTTAATTAAAATAGCTACTCCTCCTCCGTACTTGTTGCGTGTTTTTGTTAAGAACTGATAATTTTGAAAATCAAGATAAATATTTGCCTCACTCAAATCTATCTTTAATTCATTGAGCAAAACAATGTCGGGACATTTTTGAGCTAAAAAATTGTCTAAGAGGTGAACTTTACTAGGTAAATGAAGACAATTCCAGTGTGTAATTACTAACCTTGTTTTAATTAGAGGTTTTGTTCTTAAAATTGATTTATTTGTCTTCTTGTTCATTCTAAATCTTCTTCAAAGCTGTTTTGACTGGAAGTTTGCTGAACAACTTCACTGGATGATTGATCTACTTGACTTGTACATTCAGTTGTTGAACTGTTTGAATCAGACTCGAAGGTGTTGTCATTTTCATTTTCTAAGACAACTAATGGCTTCTTTGATTCGTTTTCGGTGAATTCTTTTTCATTTGGATCAGATTCGGAAAATCTCTTGATTTGATTTTTTGTTTGGAAAAAAGCTTCAGTCTCATTCTGATCATTTGAGAGGACATTGACAGGTCTCTGACTTATTGGTAGAAGATCGTTTAAACGGCTTACCAAACTGTCTTCTAACACTGAAGTTTTGAGGTCTTGAGGACTAATTTGTGACATTACGTCATTGAGATTTGATGGCTGATATCCAGGCGTTTTTGGCATCATATTTTCATCATTGTCTTTTTGGTCAGCTTCAATTATTGATTGGGTTTCTTCTTGGTCAATGTAAAGATCATTGTAGTCAATCTTTTTCCTCTCAAGCGACTTTAGCTTTTCAGCAATGGAGCATTTTTGTGTTAAGTGTCCTTTCTGATGACACTTTTCGCATAGTTTTTCTTTGACAGGGCATTTCGCTATGTTGTGCCCTTCTTCATCACAAAAATAGCATTTCTGCTTTTGTCCAACAATTGACACAAGACACTTTAAACCATACATTATTGTAGGGCCTGACAAGCTTCCAATAATGTTCTCAACTTCTTTTGGAAATGATATTCTTACTCTTCTGACACCATTTTTCCTCTCGGGTCTATCTTTATATTTTTCTTCAGTGATGCTTTCAATCTTAAGACCATCAATCCGAACAGCGTTAAAAAAAGTTTCAAGTCTATGATTCTCGAAATCAGAGGGCAAAAAGTGAAATCGAAAAGTACAATACCTTCTGAGATCCGGGACTTTATTTGCATCTTCAAGCCTGAAATTGGTTCCATTAATATTGATTTCAAGATCGAAGATTTGGGTAACATTAAAAGCAGCATTAAACTCGATTATCCATACTTTGTTTGAAGAAAAATTGTAGACAGATGTGATCGCATCATTTTCCACCTGGTTTAGTACGATATCCAGTGCACCAAATAAGACCTTATGGCTAATCGGTTTGTCTAACCTCTTCAGATTTAGCTTGACCGAATTTTTAAATATCCACCGTCGGTTTTGGTTTGTTTTGTTGAGCGACATTGCCAACACACAACTTTCAACGTTTTTTTAACACGTGATGACGCTATTTATTAAATTTGATTTTTTAAACTTGCTAAGCTAAACGACAATTTAGGAACAAGTCAAATCTCTTTATTAAATTTGATTATGAGTTTCAATTGTTTCTTTTATTTCAGATCTAATTTCTGTTAACAAACTTGTGTCAAACAATAAATCTGAACTTCCGTCCAAAATAATTTGTAAAAATTTACAAACAAAAACACCGCAGTTGATTGAATCTCTTTGAACCGAATGAGGATGTTAAAAAAAAAATTTATGTAAAGAGTGTGGCATTTAATTTTTGGAAAACTTCCTGAAGATTTTTCAGAATTTTTTTCTTTTATTTTCCGAATAAAAAAATTTTGCATGTTTTTTTTTTCAGTTTTTTTTCAGAAATCTCAGAATTTCAGAAATTCTGAAATAACTTCAGCTAGGTATTAATTTCCAAGAATATTTAGAAACGTTTTTGCGTTTAAAAGCCATGGTCTCATTTAAATCTTTTCCAATTTTATATATTCGTAATTTTCATTTATTTAGCTTATTTACATTTTTTTTAATTCTTTTTTTTTTTTTTTTTTTTTATCTTATTTTATTAACTTTAATTTTATTTTTATTTTATTTTATTTTATTTCATTTTTATTTTATTTTTTTAATTTTCAACTTATTCTGGAGGAGCTCTAGCTCGGTACAGAAAACAAATAAATAAAAATAAATTATCTAGGAATTTTTCTTTTAATTTATTTTGTTATTTTTGAGAATTCTTTAATTTATAAAAATTAAAAAATTACCTTGTGATAAGATGTTGTTTTAATATTTTTTTAAAATGATATCGATCGTAATTCTAAAAATGGAGACTAGTAGTGTTACTATTTAGGCATAGTGAATTTTCATACAAACCTTACAAAACAAATTTTAATTAAAAATTTTATTTAAAAATAAAATTCTTTTTCATTAATTTAAAATTAAAAAATTGAGCTTTTTAAACTTCGATCGATTGAAAAATCATGAAACAAAAAATTTTTCACTAAATTCAGCAAATAAAATCAATTTTAATTATTACAGGAAATATTAATGATCGAAGAAAATATCAATATTTTGAGATTTATTTTTTTGTTGGCAATTTTTTGATTTTTTTTATTCAAATATTTAAATTCTGGCTTATTTGTGAAGTAATTGAAAATTAAGTTTAGCAAAAAATTTAATTTTCAATTCTAAACAACAATCTTGAACATGAACATTTATTTATAAAATTTTTCTTCTACAGCTTTTTCTTTCTGTAATCTTAACTCTTATTTTAACCTAAAAATTAAAGTGTATTTCTTTTGTCAATATTTTTCTATGTGTTCTATGTGAAATTCGCAAGGAACTACCATAGGTGACCTCCTAGTAGGCCACCTCCGCAAGCTAGTCATATTATTATTATTATTATTAAACTTACATACAATTTAATAAAAATAATCAATTTTTTGCCAAATAATTCTTTAAATTTTTTCTTTAAACTGAATAGTTTCATTTTTTGTTTCACCTTTTAAAAATTACAGATAAATCTATAGTTCAAAATCCATTTTTTTATTAAGAATTTAAATTTTCTTTTGGAATTTGACTTTGAAAATTCACAATGCCAACCATTACCTAATTATTAAAAATAAAGTGTTAAATTTTTTTTATTTTTTTAACACATTTTTACCAAAATTTTACTGAATTTTGCCTTTTCAAAATTCGATTTTTACGTAAATCTACGTAATACATGTGACCTCGATCATGAACGCATGGAACAAAAATGATCCATTTTGCTGCTATCGCCGCGTCTTAGAAGCGGCAACATTAATCTTGACTTAGAAACTGGCTTCAATTTAAATATTAAAAATTAATTTAGATAGCTTTTCCTTTGTAAAATCACGAATTTGACATAAATTAGCTTTTGTTCTTAAAAAAATTAAATTTCAGATTAACTTATTTTTTTAGCTTTATTTTAATTTTTAATTCTGAAGAGATTAAGCTCGGTAAAGTAAATAAAAAGATAGATAATAATAATAAAAATTATACTGAGAATCTAATAAATTATCTTGAGAAATAAAACCAATCACTTTTGCACTTCTTTCAAGCTCACCATGAAATCAGCTGAAACCGGTTCTAGACAGACACTTGAAGAGATCAAAACGGAAAAGGACCTCGGCGTATATTTCTCTAGTGACCTGAAATGGAGAACCCACTGCCAACACTCGGCGGCCAAAGCCAACTCCATTCTTGGACAACTCCGCCAGGCCTTCCATGCCTGGAATCCTCAATCCTTCAAGTCCCTGTACACTGCTTTTGTCCGACCTCACCTCGAATATGCCACCTCAGTATGGAATACCCATAGACGAGCAGATATAAGGATCATCGAAAACATCCAAAGGAGAGCAACCAAACTAGTAGGCCGCATCAGAGACCGTAGCTACCAAGACAGGCTCGCCATCCTGAATCTAACCACCCTCGAATCACGCAGATCAAGAGGTGACCTCATCTCCCATTACAAGATCGCAAATGGACTACTTGACGTCAACTGGCTAGCCTCAACCAAACTTATGTCGTCCATCGCCTGCCACGGTCCAGCCAACGCAATCAGGGGTCACAAAAAACGCCTTTTTGTCCAACTATCCAACTGCCCGGCGCGAACAAACTTCCTAAATAACAGAGTTGCATCTACCTGGAACAACCTCGCGTCCTCGACAGTCAACGCTCCAACCCTTAACAGCTTCAAGGCCCGCCTCGACATACATCTTGCCCGCACGAACACCACCACCACCTAAACCTCAACGACCAACCATGGCCCAGTCAGTGAGACGGTGAGGTGAAGGCCTGGGCACTCCCCAAAAGCGTTTACGCTAGGAATGGGGTGGCCTTAGCTCGAAAACTCATCGTCCCACATTCCTTCTTGCCAAACGCACAACCAGTCATCATAGCGATTCAAGTTCTTTTGGATTGCTCGCAGGGTGATTCCCTGCTATGACTCAATTTATTATTTTTATTATTATTAACTTATTTATTTAGCTTTATTTTAATTTTTTTTATTCTGAAGAGATTAAGCTCGGTAAAGTAAATAAAAAGATAGATAATAATAATAAAAATTATATTGAGAATCTAAAGTCAAAAGATAAATTCGGAATTTTAGAATTGTAGAATACAAATAGAAAAAAAATTATTTGTTGTGTAAACCATCATAACATATCTTTTTGATTAATCTGATTCAATTTTTTATGCATTTTTAAAAAAAAATTAATTTTTAAAATAATTATTTTTTAAAAAAATTTAAAAAAACTTGTTTTTTAAAAATAATATAAATAAAAGTAATTTACCAAAAAATTATTAAAAGATTAAAAATTTGGTAATTTGTCACTAAAATGATTTATCATTAGTGTTTTTTTAAACATTAATTTCTTAATTTTATTTTTAGAAATAATTTTCATGATATTAGATTCAGTTGGAAATAGATTACACAGAACTGATAGTTAATATAATTGGCGTATTCTTTGATAAAACAACTTAAAAAAAACTTAATAAAAAAATTCACAATTAACTTTTTAAATCAGTTATCCATTTTCAATATGTTTTTAAATTTTGCTATCATATCTTAAAAAATTTTAAATGAATATAAAATGAATAATATTAAATTTAAAAATAGCATATTTTTTAATTTACTAGATGGAAATTTTTTATTTTAGAGGTAAATTTTTATTTATTAGAAGTATATTTTAATGTTTTATAGGTACGCAAAGAATTTATGCGAATATTAAAAAAAATAAAAAAAAATAAATTGCTCTGCTTTAGGAATAATTGCTCCCATCTTCACTCTCTCACAAAATTTTTCTTTTTATAATTTTTAATGTTAACATGATAAATTGAATTTAAAATTTTTTTTATTTAAAGCCCAAAAAAAGTATTTTTTCATTAATTTTATAGTTAATTAATAATTAATTTCAACAATTTTAATTAACTCTACGCAAATTTTCGATAAATTATCGTAAAAAACTTCAAATTAAAATTCAATCATTTTTCAAAAATAATAGATCGCTATTTTATTTTAAAAGACACTTACTAATTATCTAAGGCTTTTAAACGAAAATTTTTTGTTGCAAATTTTAAAGCTTTTTTTCCATCCTAAATGTAGAGCTGTATCTTTTGTTGGTAAACTTATACGTTAATGATAATCATTAATTAAATTAATTAAATGTAATTTTAAAGAAAAAAATGGATGCTTCAAATTGTTATTAGCAAATAATTTGAAACTAAAATTCATACTTTTTATTTGTTTATTCTAAAAAATTTGATTGGAAATAAAATTAAAAAAAAATTCTATTTTTTTAATTTTAGCTTCATTAATTATTTTGATTCCTCCGTATCAAAACAACTTAATTTAGATCTAAAGAATCTATATTTTTTTTGTATATTAATTTATTTATGTTATTATTTCTAAGCAAAATGATATTATATGACGGGTAGGCGTCCTAGAGTCGGCTGTTGATTTGCTAGCCGCTTTGTTGGTGTTCAACGACTTTGCTTGACTCAGGTTGTCATGTCCACTGGAATGCGACCTGGAGTCGGGTGTTGATTTGCTAGCCGCTTTGTTGGTGTTCAACGACTTTGCTTGACTCAGGTTGTCATGTCCACGGGAATGCGACCTGGAGTCGGGTGTTGATTTGCTAGCCGCTTTGTTGGTGTTCAACGACTTTCCTTGACTCAGGTTGTCATGTCCACGGGAAGGCGACCTGGAGTCGGCTGTTTATTTGCTAGCCGCTTTGTTGGTGTTCAACGACTTTCCTTGACTCAGGTTGTCATGTCCACGGGAAGGCGACCTGGAGTCGGCTGTTGATTTGCTAGCCGCTTTGTTGGTGTTCAACTACTTTGCTAGACTGAGGTTGTCATGTCCACTGAAAGGAGACCTGGAGTCGGCTGTTGATTTGTTAGCCGCTTTGTTGGTGTTCAACGACTTTCCTTGACTCAGGTTGTCATGTCCACGGGAAGGCGACCTGGAGTCGGCTGTTTATTTGCTAGCCGCTTTGTTGGTGTTCAACGACTTTCCTTGACTCAGGTTGTCATGTCCACGGGAAGGCGACCTGGAGTCGGCTGTTGATTTGCTAGCCGCTTTGTTGGTGTTCAACTACTTTGCTAGACTGAGGTTGTCATGTCCACTGAAAGGAGACCTGGAGTCGGCTGTTGATTTGTTAGCCGCTTTGTTGGTGTTCAACGACTTTGCTTGACTCAGGTTGTCATGTCCACGGGAAGGCGACCTGGAGTCTGCTGTTGATTTGCTAGCCGCTTTGTTGGTGTTCAACGACTTTCCTTGACTCAGGTTGTCATGTCCACGGGAAGGCGACCTGGAGTCGGCTGTTGATTTGCTAGCCGCTTTGTTGGTGTTCAACGACTTTGCTAGACTGAGGTTGTCATGTCCACGGAAAGGAGACCTGGAGTCGGCTGTTGATTTGTTAGCGGCTTTGTTGGTGTTCAACGACTTTCCTTGACTCAGGTTGTCATGTCCACGGGAAGGCGACCTGGAGTCGGCTGTTGATTTGCTAGCCGCTTTGTTGGTGTTCAACGACTTTCCTTGACTCAGGTTGTCATGTCCACGGGAAGGCGACCTGGAGTCGGCTGTTGATTTGCTAGCCGCTTTGTTGGTGATCAACGACTTTGCTCGACTCAGGTTGTCATGTTCACGCGTAGGCATCCTGGATTCAGCTGTTGATTTGCTTGCCGCTTTGTTGGTGTTCAACGACTCTGCTTGACTCAGGTTGACATGTCCACGCGAAGGCTACCTGGAGTCGGCTGTTGATTTGCTAGTCGCTTTGTTTGTGTTCAACGACTTTGCTTGACTCAGGTTGTCATGTCCACGGAAAGGCGACCTGGAGTCGTCTGTTGATTTGCTAGCCGCTTTGTTGGTGATAAACGACTTTGCTCGACTCAGGTTGTCATGTCCACGGGAAGGCGACCTGGATTCGGCTGTTGATTTGCTAGTCGCTTTGTTTGTGTTCAACGACTTTGCTTGACTCAGGTTGTCATTTCCACGGGTAGGCGACCTGGAGTCGGCTGTTGATTTGCTAGCCGCTTTGTTGGTGTTCAACGACTTTGCTTGACTCAGGTTGTCATGTCCACGGGAATGCGACCTGGAGTCGGCTGTTGATTTGCTAGCCGCTTTGTTGGTGTTCAACGACTTTGCTTGACTCAGGTTGTCATGTCCACTGGAATGCGACCTGGAGTCGGCTGTTGATTTGCTAGCCGCTTTGTTGGTGTTCAACGACTTTCCTTGACTCAGGTTGTCATGTCCACGGGAAGGCGACCTGGAGTCGGCTGTTTATTTGCTAGCCGCTTTGTTGGTGTTCAACGACTTTGCTCGACTCAGGTTGTCATGTCCACGGGAAGGCGACCTGGATTCGGCTGTTGATTTGCTAGTCGCTTTGTTTGTGTTCAACGACTTTGCTTGACTCAGGTTGTCATTTTCACGGGTAGGCGACCTGGAGTCGACTGTTGATTTGCTAGCCGCTTTGTTGGTGTTCAACGACTTTGCTTGACTCAGGTTGTTATGTCCACGGGAATGCGATCAGGAGTCGGCTGTTGATTTGCTAGCCGCTTTGTTGGTGTTCAACGACTTTGCTTGACTCAGGTTGTCATGTCCACTGGAATGCGACCTGGAGTCGGCTGTTGATTTGCTAGCCGCTTTGTTGGTGTTCAACGACTTTCCTTGACTCAGGTTGTCATGTCCACGGGAAGGCGACCTTGAGTCGGCTGTTTATTTGCTAGCCGCTTTGTTGGTGTTCAACGACTTTCCTTGACTCAGGTTGTCACGTCCACGGGAAGGCGACCTGGAGTCGGCTGTTGATTTGCTAGCCGCTTTGTTGGTGATCAACGACTTTGCTCGACTCAGGTTGTCATGTTCACGCGTAGGCAACCTGGATTCAGCTGTTGATTTGCTTGCAGCTTTGTTGGTGTTCAACGACTTTCCTTGACTCAGGTTGTCATGTCCACGGGAAGGCGACCTGGAGTCGGCTGTTTATTTGCTAGCCGCTTTGTTGGTGTTCAACGACTTTCCTTGACTCAGTTTGTCATGTCCACGGAAAGGCGACCTGGACTCGTCTGTTGATTTGCTAGCCGCTTTGTTGGTGATCAACGACTTTGCTCGACTCAGGTTGTCATGTCCACGGGAAGGCGACCTGGAGTCGGCTGTTGATTTGCTAGCCGCTTTGTTGGTGTTCAACTACTTTGCTAGACTGAGGTTGTCATGTCCACTGAAAGGAGACCTGGAGTCGGCTCTTGATTTGCTAGCCGCTTTGTTGGTGTTCAACGACTTTGCTTGACTCAGGTTGTCATGTCCACGGGAAGGCGACCTGGAGTCGGCTGTTGATTTGCTAGCCGCTTTGTTGGTGATCAACGACTTTGCTTGACTCAGGTTGTCATGTCCACTGGAATGCGACCTGGAGTCGGCTGTTGATTTGCTAGCCGCTTTGTTGGTGTTCAACGACTTTGCTTGACTCAGGTTGTCACGTCCACGGGAAGGCGACCTGGAGTCGGCTGTTGATTTGCTAGCCGCTTTGTTGGTGATCAACGACTTTGCTCGACTCAGGTTGTCATGTTCACGCGTAGGCAACCTGGATTCAGCTGTTGATTTGCTTGCCGCTTTGTTGGTGTTCAACGACTCTGCTTGACTCAGGTTGACATGTCCACGCGTAGGCTACCTGGAGTCGGCTGTTGATTTGCTAGTCGCTTTGTTGGTGTTCATCGACTTTCCTTGACTCAGGTTGTCATGTCCACTGAAAGGCGACCTGGAGTCGTCTGTTGATTTGCCAGCCGCTTTGTTGGTGATCAACGACTTTGCTCGACTTAGGTTGTCATGTTCACGCGTAGGCAACCTGGAGTCGGCTGTTGATTTGCTAGCCGCTTTGTTGGTGTTCAACGACTTTGCTTGACTCAGGTTGTCATGTCCACGGGAAGGCGACTTGGAGTCGGCTGTTGATTTGCTAGCCGCTTTGTTGGTGATCAACGACTTTGCTTGACTCAGGTTGTCATGTCCACGGGAAGGCGACCTGGCGTCGGCTGTTGATTTGCTAGCCGCTTTTTTGGTGTTCAACGACTTTGTTTGACTCGACCTGCAGTCAGATATTGTAGTGAAATTTTTAGAAATTTTTCTTTTTTCCAGCAAGATATCTCTTTGAATTTTTGTCTTTTGACTATCAATGTAAACATGAGAGAATTCTTTTTCATATCTTAGATTTTTCTTAACTAACATTAACAATTTTATTGATTTCTCATTGTTGAGTTCACATAATACTGGTCGGTTATACTTGGAAATGTTAAAAGACCCTAATCTTTTATGTTTTAAAGGTTTATCTAATTTTAAAAGGCTGAACAAATTTGCTAAACTTTCATCGTCATTTGAAGATTCATTAAGACCGTGAATCACAACAAATTTACGATTTTGTAGTCTTAAATCAATTTCATTACTTATCTTTGTTAGCAGACTTAACTCAAGATTTTTAACAAGGTCACTAACCTTAGCATAAGAATTTGTATTTCCGTTCTCATTCGAATCGTTTACACGAGCTGAATTTTCATTACTTGATTTTAGATAATTTTTTGCGAGACTTGTACATGCTAGTGCTTTATCCATTTTATTTTCACTCGATAAGCCAAACAACCAAATTGCAATATTAATGAATCTGATTGCAATATTAATGAATCAAAATTAATAAACTAAAATTCATACTTTTTATTTGTTTATTCTAAAAAATTTGATTGGAAATAAAATTAAAAAAAAATTCTATTTTTTTAATTTTAGCTTCATTAATTATTTTGATTCCTCCGTATCAAAACAACTTAATTTAGATCTAAAGAATCTATATTTTTTTTGTATATTAATTTATTTATGTTATTATTTCTAAGCAAAATGATATTACTCGCGTTCATCCTTCCGCTTCTCGAATTGAACAAGTATTGAACTCCTGGGCAATTAGGAACAAATCTCTTGCTGTGAGATATTTTTCGTTCATTTCTAGCGTCAAATCCAGCAAAGTATTGTTCCTTTATGGCTCTATGTACTCGATTATGTTGTGGCACTACCACTAGCCACTGCTGAGCAGACAGTTCACCGAGCACATGCGCTGACAGTAGATAAAGTTTTTAATTAGTAGATATTTATTTTTTTAATGTGGATAACCCAAAATAAATAAAAAAAAAACAAATTAATTAACACTTATTTTCTTGATCTTTTTGACTTATTTTTGGACTTATTTACTGACTACATTGTTTGATTTTTTTTTAAATTTTACTTTATCTTTGGCTCGGACTTTAGAAAAATAAATTTAAAGTCTGTTTTTTATTGATTTTGACTTTAATATGTCTTTTAAACAACTCTGAATTAGTGCAAAAAAATTTTAATTTTGAAAAAATTTTATTTTATTTATTTATTTATTTATTTTATTTCACAAAATTACGCCTGTCTTGGCGATGTTTTATAAAGAATTATAATAAAAAGTTTAAATGACATTTGTTAACTAATATTTTTTTATATATAGTTACAAAAAAGATGAGAAATATATGTACAAAGTAGTTATAAAATAAATTATTAAAATAAAATTTAGTTTTTTTTTTAAATATACAGAATTTTTTCATTAAATCATTTTTTAAAAAAATTTATAAATAAAATAAAAATATGTAAATTTTATTTTATTTATCGTCACTTTAAAACATCTTTATTTCTGGCAATTTAAAGTCTATGAAAAAAAAGATCAAATAAAGCTTAAACAACTTCTAAATTTATTTTAATTGAAATTAATTGAAATTTTATTATATAAAGATTCCAAAAACCGGCTACATTAATGTTCTCGACTTCAAAACGCCGAAACATCTAGCTGACTACTTGTTATATTTGGACCAAAACAAAGCCGCGTACAATTCCTATTTTAAGTGGAAAAAGTATGCTTTATTCGATGATAGATTAGTTTTTAGTAATTTTTGTGACATGTGTATTCAACTTAACTTGGAAAATTATATTCCAATATGGAGAAATACCATTGAAAATATTGGAATGCTTTGGGACAAAAAAACAAATTGTAAAATTCCAAAATATGGTCAAAATGACACTTTTTTTATTGTAAATCACTCTTAATAAATATTTTGACTTTTTAATCTATATCATTTTGATTCCTTGAAAATTAATAATTTTACAAGAATAGAAAAAAATTTACAGAGTGGTTTTAAATTAAAACGATGTATTTTAATGAGTATCTTAAACTAAAGTAAATTTGTTAATTTTAAAAATAGAGTTTACTTTTCATATTTTAATTCAATCAAAAAATAATTTTCTTTAAGCTCTGGACTTTTTTTATTTTTTTTGTACCAACATTCACAATGCCAAAGAATCACGAATTTTAAAATTTCTTATTAATGTAATTTATAAGATAGATTAAATTTAGTTTATTAATTTTAATTTTAATATACTATTCATCTTAGAGAAAAATGCTCGCTTATATCATTTTGTAGGTTTTTTTTTAATTATTTTGTATTTTAGCCCCGTAGTAGATCACTTTTACTCGAGATTCTCGGTATTTTTTTTAAGGAATAAATATTTTCATTATTAAATAAATCAGAATTTGGCATCAAATTTATCATCAAAATAAAAACTTTTCAGCAAAAATTAAATTTCCTTCATCAAAAATATTTTTTACAACAAATAAAAAATAACTTAACTAAGTATTTTTTTGCATAATTTTTTTCTCTGAATCAAATTAAAAAAAATATGGAAAAAAATATATAGAAAATTTAATTAAAATTTTACTTCGAAATTTAATTACTTTGAAATGAATCAACAATACATCAAATAAAATATTCTATAGATTATTTTAAAACTTATTGAACTAATAGAAATTTTGCTTGGTTTGATTTATGTGTACACAATTGTTTTGTTTTGAATAATGGTATTGAATCGTTCAATGCACTTATCAAAGAATATTTTACATTCCGTAAAGATGGGCAACGGATGGATTTTTTCCTTTTAAATGGAAAAAGCAATAAAATTTTAGTTCTTTGATAAAGAACCTTATCTAAAATTGTTGAATTTATGATTTATTTTTTATAACATATGATTTATTAATACTTATACCAGTAGTGTTACAAGCAAATAATTGTATATTTTATTTTCAATCAACACTTTTAAATTCACAATTCAAATCAAACCAAGAGTTAGTTAAAAAAAACCCAAGATTCGAATTTAAAAAAAAATTAGGAGAATTTCGAGGGTTTTCTATATGATGAAAGTGAATATTGTTTTTCAGAATAATTTACTAAAATTCCTGATAATGCTAGGACACTTGATGTTGGCGGAGAAAGAACTCGTGGTTGACCTTAACTATTTAAAAAAAGCTAAATTGAGATAATTTTTTTTTTATAATTTATATTCTAATTGGTTTTGTTTAAATAATTATTTTATTTAATGACAAAAAACAATTTTGAGGAAAATTTTCCACTTAATTATTCTAAATTTTTGTGTATTTTGATGATGAGTTTTTTTTAATTGATATATATATAATTTTTTCGATGAAATTTTAAAAAATTTGGTAAAAAAAATTAAAATATTTTGGTTATAAATTTCTTTACTCAGGTTGTTATTTAAAATTTAAGTAATTTGAAAGTATAGATACAGATTAAATTAAATTTGATTGAATTACAAAATAAATCACAAACTAAATTTACGACTTACATAAAATTTTTTATTTTTAAAAATTTTTTTTAATTTTTTTAAGTTTTTTTATTTTTTAGAAGAGGTGTGTATGAGAAATATTAAAAGAAAATTAAAATTCATTTTAAATCCAAGGGTAGAAACTATAGTAACTAAATATTGACAAACGAGAAATTAGAGTAAAAAAGTTGACAAAATTTTTTTTCAATCTTTCAAAATAATTTTCTAAAAAGTGCTATTAAAATGACGATTCTTTTTTAAATAAATCCCATGATGAAACAAATTCTTAAGTTATTTTTATATATTTCAACATATTTCAACTCAATCAAAGAGACCTAAGGTCAAGAACCATAAAGGGATGATTGAGCCCATTTATTATTAAAAAAAAGCACATAAAAATTTATAATATTAAAAAAATTTAGATTTTTGAAATTATTAACAAAATTAGAAAAAAAATTTTACAAAAATTTTAAGAAAAAATTAGATTTTTGAAATTAATATCAAAATTAGAAAAAATTTTACAAAATTTTATGAAAAATAAATTAATGTTATTGTTTATTCTTCGTTTAAATAAGACAAAATCTAAATGGATATCATCAATAAATTACTTATTGATGAACTTAGAATAAAAGTAATCATACGTTTTTTCACCATACTCATTAAACTTTCCTTTAGAAGGAACAAGATAGTCATTTGAATTTCTTAGATTATAATCAATATTTTTCGAGCGGTTGCTGATTAAAACTTCTCTTAAGTCAACAGGCGATGTTTTTAAATTTACAATTTTATGTACAAAATGAGCAAGACGCTTGATAATTCTATGCTGAAAGCAGTCTATATTAAATTTATTCAACTCGATATTTAAAGTGTTAAAGTCATCATTGCCATGAATATTTGGGCGAATATTTAATAATCTTTGAACACAATAGTAATAGGAATTAGCTAATTTTTGAATTGATCTTTTTGTAAAATATATCGATAAAGAAAGACAATAGTCAAAGAACGGCATGATAAATGATTTGAAGAACTGGAGCTTGACTTTGTGCGATAAGTAAAATAATCTTCTTATAGCATAAAGTCGTTTATTTATTGAAGTTCTTAAGCTTATTACATGTTGCAAAAAAGAGAGCTTGTTATCAATTGTTACTCCGAGAAGTTTAAATTTATCAACAACTTCAACCATAATACCATTTATTTCAATATTACGGGGAAAATTAAGCTTTGTTTTATTTGAGATAAACACAATTTTAGTCTTGGACCAATTAATATCTATACTATTGAAATTACACCAAGTAAATAACTTTTGAATTGATTCAAGAAAAGAATGAATAAGTTCAGATAGGTTATCCCCTGTTTTAATTAGAGTTGTATCATCAGCAAACAATTTCACGATAAAATCCGAAAGGAATAAAACAATATCATTTATGTAAATCAAAAATAGAAGTGGGCCTAGGACACTCCCCTGGGGGACACCTAATTTGAGTGTTCTTGAGCTAGAAGTGAACTCATCAATCTTCACTACTTGGGATCTGTTCACAAAATAACTTTCTAGTAGTGTGATAGAAGAATCATCAAAACCATAACAGCTTAATTTAGTTAGTAGAAGGTTATGGTCAACCGTATCAAAAGCCTTTCTAAAATCTATAAACAGAAAGATACCAATTAAACGTTTGCTCTTAATTTGGTTCATTTTTGAGATAATCTCATGTAAGGCTGATTCACAGCCATGGGTCGATCTGAAACCATGTTGATTATTTGAGAGTATCCTAGCTTTATCTAAATAAATGCTTATTTGTTTTTGAATAAGCTTCTCAAACAGCTTTGCGATTGGTGGTAAAACAGAAATGCCACGATAACTATTTAAATCATCAGTTGAGCCTTTATTTTTATATAATGGTGTAACAACAGTCATTTTCCAATCATTTGGCATTGAACCCGTTAGGATTGAAAAATTAAATAAATAAGCTATAATGGTGTGTAGCTTAGCTGAACTACCCTTCAGAATCTTAATAGGTATTCCACAAGAACCGATACCACTAGAGGTTGAGATCTCTGAAAGGAGTTTTTCTATCTCATGTCTATTCGTAAACCTAAATCTGAAATTAGCAGCTTTCAAAAGGCCAAGTTTAGAAAACTGATCCTGGATGAAGCTCTTAGAATCATTATTCGACAATTCTGATGAAGATCTTATTGACGTGAAGAATTTGTTAAATATCTCACACATAATTAACTTATCATTGATAACTTCATTTTCATTTTTAATACAGATTAAAGGTGTATTTGAGTTTTTATCTGATTTCATGCGAATTAATGGTGAGTAGAATTGCCAAAATTTTTTAGCATTTTTGAAGTCATTCAGGGTTTTATCCTGAAAAAAATGAATTAGTTTCTCATCATTTAGCAGCTTGAACTGCTTCTTAAAATAATCATAAACTAACTTATCATCTTCATTACCAGATAGTTTGAATTTCTTGTAGGAGATATCACGTGAATGTTTCAAACAAATAAGATCATCATCATACCATAGAAACTGGCTTGACATATTGATAGAAATTTTACGAACTGGGGCGATATTATCGATAATTTTAATCAATTTTTCTTTGACAAACATCCATTTTTCATCAATTGAAGGAAAATTCTTGAATCCACTCCAATCAATTTCATCTATCTGAGTGCAAATGTTTTCCGTTTTCACTAGAGAAAGGTTTCTACATAAAATTGTCTTCTGTTTGCATTTTAGTTTAGCAACTGTTAATTTAGCTAAAACAAATTTGTGATCACTAAATGGACAGTCAATAACACATGTTTCATCAACAAGATCAGCATTATGCAAAAAAAGATCAATGACTGATTCTGATTGCAAATATTGATTCCTCTTTTTATGAAATCTAGAACATACTCTAGTGGGTTGATAAACAAAATTGACCAAGTCATTATTTTCAATAAAATTTTTCAAATTATTATTCAGCTTTTTTGATGGGTCACAGTTAAGATCACCAAAAACAAATAAAGGATCATTTAGATTTAATGATTGGATGAAATCTTCAACATTATCAAGAAATTGAGTTTCATTTGAACTTGGAGAACGATAACAATACACAAAATTTAAGCATTGATCATGAAGCTTAAGTTGAAAGAAAACTAGTTCCGCAGCATCATGAAGAAAAGTACGGGTAACTTTCAAGGAGTTTTTTATGAATACAAGCAGGCCACCTCCATGTCTATTCCTGTCTAATCTTATTTTTGAATAATAATTGTTATTAAAAAACGAATTTGGTATTGTTTGATCGAGTTTAGATTCACTAAAACAAACAATGTCAAACATACGACTATTTAGAATTTCATTCATTTCAGATATATTCCCAAGAATTGAGTTGACATTGAGATGAAAAATTGTAAGCTTATTGTCCGAGTTAGAAAAATTTCTAAATTCTTTTAGATAAGAACGATCCTCAATATTTGAAGCTTGAGATATTTCTAGTCATTGAACCAAAGAATCATACTCTTGAATCTCAACTTTGAATATTTCAGATCCGATAGATTCACGTATTTTCGGAATATCATTTTGATTGAATAAAAATGGTTTGTCACATGATAAGTACTTTGAATAGGCACATATAAAAACGCCGCAATCTTTATCGTTTCCATATTGTTTTGGGTACAAATGGTCATTTAGTATCATCCATGAATCTGAGTCAGCCAAAGAAGTAATATACTTTTTAAGAACTCCACGAATTTTTTCAACAATCTCAATATTGCTATTATAAATTGAATCATAATACTTAATTTTTATTTGATAAGAAAGTCAATATGAGAACATTTGTTGTTGAGATTAGAGTTACACAGCATTTTCATGTAAAAATTTGCGATTATATCATTGATTTTAGAACCAGATAATAAATCATATAAACTCAATCTATTCACCTCATAACCAAACCCTTTAACAATGACAGTGAGACCATCATCATGAATTAAGATAGCTTCCTGGGATTTAGGGTCATTTTGAGAAAACCAAAGAATACTCTGAATCAAGCTTTGCTGAGTGCAATTTGGATTAAAATTATCAATTTGTGGATTTAAATTATTTAGAGTATCATAGTGGACAGCTTTCTCACTCGAGATCTTGTTCTTTGTTTGACTGGCATACCATGGTACTTCTGAATTTGAATTTGAGTCGGCTGTTGATTTGCTATCCGCTTTGTTGGTGTTCAACGACTTTGCTTGCATCAGTTTGTCATGTCCACGGGTAGGCGTCCTAGAGTCGGCTGTTGATTTGCTAGCCGCTTTGTTGGTGTTCAACGACTTTGCTTGACTGTGGTTGTGATGTCCACGGGAAGGCGACCTGGAGTCGGCTGTTAATTTGCTAGCAGCTTTGTTGGTGTTCAACGACTTTGCTTGAATCAGTTTGTCATGTCCACGGGAAGGCGTCCTGGAGTCGGCTGTTGATTTGCGAGCCGCTTTGTTGGTGTTTAACGACTTTGCTTGACTCAGGTTGTCATGTCCACGGGAAGGCGACCTGGAGTCGGCTGTTGATTTGCTAGCCGCTTTGTTGGTGTTCAACTACTTTGCTTGACTCAGGTTGTCATGTCCACGGGAATGCGACCTTGAGTCGGGTGTTGATTTGCTAGCCGCTTTGCTGGTGTTCAACGACTTTCCTTGACTCAGGTTGTCATGTCCACGGGAAGGCGACCTGGAGTCGGCTGTTGATTTGCTAGCCGCTTTGTTGGTGATCAACGACTTTGCTCGACTCAGGTTGTCATGTTCACGAAGAGGCAACCTGGATTCGGCTTTTGATTTGCTTGCCGCTTTGTTGGTGTTCAACGACTCTGCTTGACTCAGGTTGTCATGTCCACGGGAAGGCGACATGGAGTCGGCTGATGATTTGCTAGCCGCTTTGTTTGTGTTCAACGACTTTGCTTGACTCAGGTTGTCATGTCCACGGGAATGCGACCTGGAGTCGGCTGTTGATTTGCTAGCCGCTTTGTTGGTGTTCAACGACTTTGCTTGACTCAGGTTGTCATGTCCACGGGAATGCGACCTGGAGTCGGCTGTTGATTTGCTAGCCGCTTTGTTGGTGTTCAACGACTTTGCTTGACTCAGGTTGTCATGTCCACTGGAATGCGACCTGGAGTCGGCTGTTGATTTGCTAGCCGCTTTGTTGGTGTTCAACGACTTTCCTTGACTCAGGTTGTCATGTCCACGGGAATGCGACCTGGAGTCGGCTGTTGATTTGCTAGCCGCTTTGTTGGTGTTCAACGACTTTGCTTGACTCAGGTTGTCATGTCTACGGGAATGCGACCTGGAGTCGGCTGTTGATTTGCTAGCCGCTTTGTTGGTGTTCAACGACTTTGCTTGCATCAGTTTGTCATGTCCACGGGTAGGCGTCCTAGAGTCGGCTGTTGATTTGCTAGCCGCTTTGTTGGTGTTCAACGACTTTGCTTGACTGTGGTTGTGATGTCCACGGGAAGGCGACCTGGAGTCGGCTGTTGATTTGCTAGCCGCTTTGTTGGTGTTCAACGACTTTCCTTGACTCAGGTTGTCATGTCCACGGGAATGCGACCTGGAGTCGGCTGTTGATTTGCTAGCCGCTTTGTTGGTGTTCAACGACTTTGCTTGACTCAGGTTGTCATGTCTACGGGAATGCGACCTGGAGTCGGCTGTTGATTTGCTAGCCGCTTTGTTGGTGTTCAACGACTTTGCTTGACTCAGGTTGTCATGTCCACGGGAAGGCGACCTGGAGTCGGCTGTTGATTTGCTAGCCGCTTTGTTGGTGATCAACGACTTTGCTCGACTCAGGTTGTCATGTTCACGCGTAGGCAACCTGGAGTCGGCTGTTGATTTGCTAGCCGCTTTGTTGGTGTTCAACGACTTTGCTTGCATCAGTTTGTCATGTCCACGGGTAGGCGTCCTAGAGTCGGCTGTTGATTTGCTAGCCGCTTTGTTGGTGTTCAACGACTTTGCTTGACTGTGGTTGTGATGTCCACGGGAAGGCGACCTGGAGTCGGCTGTTAATTTGCAAGCAGCTTTGTTGGTGTTCAACGACTTTGCTTGAATCAGTTTGTCATGTCCACGGGAAGGCGTCCTGGAGTCGGCTGTTGATTTGCGAGCCGCTTTGTTGGTGTTTAACGACTTTGCTTGACTCAGGTTGTCATGTCCACGGGAAGGCGACCTGGAGTCGGCTGTTGATTTGCTAGCCGCTTTGTTGGTGTTCAACTACTTTGCTTGACTCAGGTTGTCATGTCCACGGGAATGCGACCTTGAGTCGGGTGTTGATTTGCTAGCCGCTTTGCTGGTGTTCAACGACTTTCCTTGACTCAGGTTGTCATGTCCACGGGAAGGCGACCTGGAGTCGGCTGTTGATTTGCTAGCCGCTTTGTTGGTGATCAACGACTTTGCTCGACTCAGGTTGTCATGTTCACGAGTAGGCAACCTGGATTCGGCTTTTGATTTGCTTGCCGCTTTGTTGGTGTTCAACGACTCTGCTTGACTCAGGTTGTCATGTCCACGGGAAGGCGACATGGAGTCGGCTGATGATTTGCTAGCCGCTTTGTTTGTGTTCAACGACTTTGCTTGACTCAGGTTGTCATGTCCACGGGAATGCGACCTGGAGTCGGCTGTTGATTTGCTAGCAGCTTTGTTGGTGTTCAACGACTTTGCTTGACTCAGGTTGTCATGTCCACGGGAATGCGACCTGGAGTCGGCTGTTGATTTGCTAGCCGCTTTGTTGGTGTTCAACGACTTTGCTTGACTCAGGTTGTCATGTCCACGGGAATGCGACCTGGAGTCGTCTGTTGATATGCTAGCCGCTTTGTTGGTGTTAAACGACTTTGCTTGACTCAGGTTGTCATGTCCACGGGTAGGCGTCCTAGAGTCGGCTGTTGATTTGCTAGCCGCTTTGTTGGTGTTCAACGACTTTGCTTGACTCAGGTTGTCATGTCCACTGGAATGCGACCTGGAGTCGGCTGTTGATTTGCTAGCCGCTTTGTTGGTGTTCAACGACTTTCCTTGACTCAGGTTGTCATGTCCACGGGAAGGCGACATGGAGTCGGCTGTTGATTTGCTAGCCGCTTTGTTGGTGTTCAACGACTTTCCTTGACTCAGGTTGTCATGTCCACGGGAATGCGACCTGGAGTCGGCTGTTGATTTGCTAGCCGCTTAGTTGGTATTAAACGACTTTGCTTGACTCAGGTTGTCATGTCCACGGGAAGGCGACCTGGAGTCGGCTGTTGATTTGCTAGCCGCTTTGTTGGTGATCAACGACTTTGTTCGACTCAGGTTGTCATGTTCACGCGTAGGCAACCTGGAGTCGGGTGTTGATTTGCTAGCCGCTTTGTTGGTGTTCAACGACTTTGCTTGACTCAGGTTGTCATGTCCACGGGTAGGCGTCCTAGAGTCGGCTGTTGATTTGCTAGCCGCTTTGTTGGTGATCAACGACTTTGCTTGACTCAGGTTGTCATGTCCATGGGTAGGAATTCTAGAGTCGGCTGTTGATTTGCTAGCCGCTTTGTTGGTGTTTAACGACTTTGCTTGACTCAGGTTGTCATGTCCACGGGAAGGCGACATGGAGTCGGCTGTTGATTTGCTAGCCGCTTTGTTGGTGTAAAACGACTTTGCTTGACTCAGATTGTCATGTCCACGTGAATGCGACCTGGAGTCGGGTGTTGATTTGCTAGCCGCTTTGTTGGTGTTCAACGACTTTGCTTGACTCAGGTTGTCATGTCCACGGGAAGGCGACCTGGAGTCGGCTGTTGATTTGCTAGTCGCTTTGTTTGTGTTCAACGACTTTGCTTGACTCAGGTTGTCATGTCCATGGGTAGGCGTTCTAGAGTCGGCTGTTGATTTGCTAGCCGCTTTGTTGGTGTTTAACGACTTTGCTTGACTCAGGTTGTCATGTCCACGGGAAGGCGACATGGAGTCGGCTGTTGATTTGCTAGCCGCTTTGTTGGTGTTAAACGACTTTGCTTGACTCAGATTGTCATGTCCACGGGAATGCGACCTGGAGTCGGGTGTTGATTTGCTAGCCGCATTGTTGGTGATCAACGACTTTGCTTGACTCAGGTTGTCATGTCCACGTGAAGGCGACCCGGAGTCGGCTGTTGATTTGCTAGCCGCTTTGTTGGTGATCAACGACTTTGCTCGACTCAGGTTGTCATGTTCACGCGTAGGCAACCTGGAGTCGGGTGTTGATTTGCTAGCCGCTTTGTTGGTGTTCAACGACTTTGCTTGACTGAGGTTGTCATGTCCACGGGTAGGCGTCCTAGAGTCGGCTGTTGATTTGCTAGCCGCTTTGTTGGTGTTCAACGACTTTGCTTGACTCAGGTTGTCATGTCCACGGGAATGCGACCTGGAGTCGGCTGTTGATTTGCTAGCCGCTTTGTTGGTGTTCAACGACTTTGCTTGACTCAGGTTGTCATGTCCACTGGAATGCGACCTGGAGTCGGCTGTTGATTTGCTAGCCGCTTTGTTGGTGTTCAACGACTTTCCTTGACTCAGGTTGTCATGTCCACAAGAATGCGACCTTGATTCGGCTGTTGATTTGCTAGCCGCTTTGTTGGTGTTAAACGACTTTGCTTGACTCAGGTTGTCATGTCCACGGGTAGGCGTCCTAGAGTCGGCTGTTGATTTGCTAGCCGCTTTGTTGGTGTTCAACGACTTTGCTTGACTGAGGTTGTCATGTCCACGGGTAGGCGTCCTAGAGTCGGCTGTTGATTTGCTAGCCGCTTTGTTGGTGTTCAACTACTTTGCTTGACTCAGGTTGTCATGTCCACGGGTAGGCGTCCTAGAGTTGGCTGTTGATTTGCTAGCCGCTTTGTTGGTGTTCAACGACTTTCCTTGACTCAGGTTGTCATGTCCACGGGAATGCGATCTGTAGTCGGCTGTTGATTTGCTAGCCGCTTTGTTGGTGTTCAACGACTTTGCTTGACTCAGGTTGTCATGTCCACGGGAATGCGACCTGGAGTCGGCTTTTGATTTGCTAGCCGCTTTGTTGGTGTTCAACGACTTTGCTTGACTCAGGTTGTCATGTCCACTGGAATGCGACCTGGAGTCGGCTGTTGATTTGCTAGCCGCTTTGTTGGTGTTCAACGACTTTCCTTGACTCAGGTTGTCATGTCCACGGGAATGCGACCTGTAGTCGGCTGTTGATTAGCTAGCCGCTTTGTTGGTGTTCAACGACTTTGCTTGACTCAGGTTGTATGTCCGCGGGAATGCGACCTGGAGTCGGCTGTTGATTTGCTAGCCGCTTTGTTGGTGTTCAACGACTTTGCTTGACTCAGGTTGTCATGTCCACTGGAATGCGACCTGGAGTCGGCTGTTGATTTGCTAGCCGCTTTGTTGGTGTTCAACGACTTTCCTTGACTCAGGTTGTCATGTCCACGGGAATGCGACCTGTAGTCGGCTGTTGATTAGCTAGCCGCTTTGTTGGTGTTCAACGACTTTGCTTGACTCAGGTTGTCATGTCCGCGGGAATGCGACCTGGAGTCGGCTGTTGATTTGCTAGCCGCTTTGTTGGTGTTAAACGACTTTGCTTGACTCAGATTGTCATGTCCACGGGAATGCGACCTGGAGTCGGGTGTTGATTTGCTAGCCGCATTGTTGGTGATCAACGACTTTGCTTGACTGAGGTTGTCATGTCCACGGGTAGGCGTCCTAGAGTCGGCTGTTGATTTGCTAGCCGCTTTGTTGGTGTTCAACTACTTTGCTTGACTCAGGTTGTCATGTCCACGGGTAGGCGTCCTAGAGTTGGCTGTTGATTTGCTAGCCGCTTTGTTGGTGTTCAACGACTTTCCTTGACTCAGGTTGTCATGTCCACGGGAATGCGACCTGTAGTCGGCTGTTGATTTGCTAGCCGCTTTGTTGGTGTTCAACGACTTTGCTTGACTCAGGTTGTCATGTCCACGGGAATGCGACCTGGAGTCGGCTTTTGATTTGCTAGCCGTATTGTTGGTGTTCAACGACTTTGCTTGACTCAGGTTGTCATGTCCACTGGAATGCGACCTGGAGTCGGCTGTTGATTTGCTAGCCGCTTTGTTGGTGTTCAACGACTTTCCTTGACTCAGGTTGTCATGTCCACGGGAATGCGACCTGTAGTCGGCTGTTGATTAGCTAGCCGCTTTGTTGGTGTTCAACGACTTTGCTTGACTCAGGTTGTCATGTCCACGGGAATGCGACCTGGAGTCGGCTGTTGATTTGCTAGCCGCTTTGTTGGTGTTCAACGACTTTGCTTGACTCAGGTTGTCATGTCCACTGGAATGCGACCTGGAGTCGGCTGTTGATTTGCTAGCCGCTTTGTTGGTGTTCAACGACTTTCCTTGACTCAGGTTGTCATGTCCACGGGAAGGCGACATGGAGTCGGCTGTTGATTTGCTAGCCGCTTTGTTGGTGTTAAACGACTTTGCTTGACTCAGGTTGTCATGTCCACGGGAAGGCGACCTGGAGTCGGCTGTTGATTTGCTAGCCGCTTTGTTGGTGATCAACGACTTTGCTCGACTCAGGTTGTCATGTTCACGCGTAGGCAACCTGGAGTCTGGTGTTGATTTGCTTGCCGCTTTGTTGGTGTTCAACGACTTTGCTTGACTGAGGTTGTCATGTCCACGGGTAGGCGTCCTAGAGTCGGCTATTGATTTGCTAGCCGCTTTGTTGGTGTTTAACGACTTTGCTTGACTCAGGTTGTCATGTCCACGGGAAGGCGACCTGGAGTCGGCTGTTGATTTGCTAGCCGCTTTGTTGGTGTTCCAATACTTTGCTTGACTCAGGTTGTCATGTCCACGGGAATGCGACCTGGAGTCGGGTGTTGATTTGCTAGCCGCTTTGTTGGTGTTCAACGACTTTCCTTGACTCAGGTTGTCATGTCCACGGGAAGGCAACCTGGAGTCGGCTGTTGATTTGCTAGCCGCTTTGTTGGTGATCAACGACTTTGCTTGACTCAGGTTGTCATGTCCACGTGAAGGCGACCCGGAGTCGGCTGTTGATATGCTAGCCGCTTTGTTGGTGTTAAACGACTTTGCTTGACTCAGGTTGTCATGTCCACGGGTAGGCGTCCTAGAGTCGGCTGTTGATTTGCTAGCCGCTTTGTTGGTGTTCAACGACTTTGCTTGACTCAGGTTGTCATGTCCACTGGAATGCGACCTGGAGTCGGCTGTTGATTTGCTAGCCGCTTTGTTGGTGTTCAACGACTTTCCTTGACTCAGGTTGTCATGTCCACGGGAAGGCGACATGGAGTCGGCTGTTGATTTGCTAGCCGCTTTGTTGGTGTTCAACGACTTTCCTTGACTCAGGTTGTCATGTCCACGGGAATGCGACCTGGAGTCGGCTGTTGATTTGCTAGCCGCTTAGTTGGTATTAAACGACTTTGCTTGACTCAGGTTGTACTGTCCACGGGAAGGCGACCTGGAGTCGGCTGTTGATTTGCTAGCCGCTTTGTTGGTGATCAACGACTTTGCTCGACTCAGGTTGTCATGTTCACGCGTAGGCAACCTGGAGTCGGGTGTTGATTTGCTAGCCGCTTTGTTGGTGTTCAACGACTTTGCTTGACTGAGGTTGTCATGTCCACGGGTAGGCGTCCTAGAGTCGGCTGTTGATTTGCTAGCCGCTTTGTTGGTGATCAACGACTTTGCTTGACTCAGGTTGTCATGTCCACGGGAAGGCGACCTGGAGTCGGCTGTTGATTTGCTAGCCGCTTTGTTGGTGTTTAACGACTTTGCTTGACTCAGGTTGTCATGTCCACGTGAATGCGACCTGGAGTCGGGTGTTGATTTGCTAGCCGCTTTGTTGGTGTTCAACGACTTTGCTTGACTCAGGTTGTCATGTCCACGGGAAGGCGACCTGGAGTCGGCTGTTGATTTGCTAGTCGCTTTGTTTGTGTTCAACGACTTTGCTTGACTCAGGTTGTCATGTCCATGGGTAGGCGTTCTAGAGTCGGCTGTTGATTTGCTAGCCGCTTTGTTGGTGTTAAACGACTTTGCTTGACTCAGATTGTCATGTCCACGGGAATGCGACCTGGAGTCGGGTGTTGATTTGCTAGCCGCTTTGTTGGTGATCAACGACTTTGCTTGACTCAGGTTGTCATGTCCACGTGAAGGCGACCCGGAGTCGGCTGTTGATTTGCTAGCCGCTTTGTTGGTGATCAACGACTTTGCTCGACTCAGGTTGTCATGTTCACGCGTAGGCAACCTGGAGTCGGGTGTTGATTTGCTAGCCGCTTTGTTGGTGTTCAACGACTTTGCTTGACTGAGGTTGTCATGTCCACGGGTAGGCGTCCTAGAGTCGGCTGTTGATTTGCTAGCCGCTTTGTTGGTGTTCAACTACTTTGCTTGACTCAGGTTGTCATGTCCACGGGTAGGCGTCCTAGAGTTGGCTGTTGATTTGCTAGCCGCTTTGTTGCGTTCAACGACTTTCCTTGACTCAGGTTGTCATGTCCACGGGAATGCGACCTGTAGTCGGCTGTTGATTAGCTAGCCGCTTTGTTGGTGTTCAACGACTTTGCTTGACTCAGGTTGTCATGTCCACGGGAAGGCGACATGGAGTCGGCTGCTGATTTGCTAGCCGCTTTGTTGGTGTTAAACGACTTTGCTTGACTCAGATTGTCATGTCCACGGGAATGCGACCTGGAGTCGGGTGTTGATTTGCTAGCCGCATTGTTGGTGATCAACGACTTTGCTTGACTGAGGTTGTCATGTCCACGGGTAGGCGTCCTAGAGTCGGCTGTTGATTTGCTAGCCGCTTTGTTGGTGTTAAACGACTTTGCTTGACTCAGGTTGTCATGTCCACGGGTAGGCGTCCTAGAGTTGGCTGTTGATTTGCTAGCCGCTTTGTTGGTGTTCAACGACTTTCCTTGACTCAGGTTGTCATGTCCACGGGAATGCGACCTGTAGTCGGCTGTTGATTTGCTAGCCGCTTTGTTGGTGTTCAACGACTTTGCTTGACTCAGGTTGTCATGTCCACGGGAATGCGACCTGGAGTCGGCTTTTGATTTGCTAGCCGCTTTGTTGGTGTTCAACGACTTTGCTTGACTCAGGTTGTCATGTCCACTGGAATGCGACCTGGAGTCGGCTGTTGATTTGCTAGCCGCTTTGTTGGTGTTCAACGACTTTCCTTGACTCAGGTTGTCATGTCCACGGGAATGCGACCTGTAGTCGGCTGTTGATTAGCTAGCCGCTTTGTTGGTGTTCAACGACTTTGCTTGACTCAGGTTGTCATGTCCACGGGAATGCGACCTGGAGTCGGCTGTTGATTTGCTAGCCGCTTTGTTGGTGTTCAACGACTTTGCTTGACTCAGGTTGTCATGTCCACTGGAATGCGACCTGGAGTCGGCTGTTGATTTGCTAGCCGCTTTGTTGGTGTTCAACGACTTTCCTTGACTCAGGTTGTCATGTCCACAAGAATGCGACCTTGATTCGGCTGTTGATTTGCTAGCCGCTTTGTTGGTGTTAAACGACTTTGCTTGACTCAGGTTGTCATGTCCACGGGTAGGCGTCCTAGAGTCGGCTGTTGATTTGCTAGCCGCTTTGTTGGTGTTCAACGACTTTGC
Organism: Brachionus asplanchnoidis; assembly: GCA_025491095.1. Taxonomy (NCBI): domain Eukaryota; kingdom Metazoa; phylum Rotifera; class Eurotatoria; order Ploima; family Brachionidae; genus Brachionus; species Brachionus asplanchnoidis. Next base: position 526,010 of record JAILYF010000028.1, on the reverse strand, counting down.
TTGACTGAGGTTGTCATGTCCACGGGTAGGCGTCCTAGAGTCGGCTGTTGATTTGCTAGCCGCTTTGTTGGTGTTCAACTACTTTGCTTGACTCAGGTTGTCATGTCCACGGGTAGGCGTCCTAGAGTTGGCTGTTGATTTGCTAGCCGCTTTGTTGGTGTTCAACGACTTTCCTTGACTCAGGTTGTCATGTCCACGGGAATGCGACCTGTAGTCGGCTGTTGATTTGCTAGCCGCTTTGTTGGTGTTCAACGACTTTGCTTGACTCAGGTTGTCATGTCCACGGGAATGCGACCTGGAGTCGGCTTTTGATTTGCTAGCCGCTTTGTTGGTGTTCAACGACTTTGCTTGACTCAGGTTGTCATGTCCACTGGAATGCGACCTGGAGTCGGCTGTTGATTTGCTAGCCGCTTTGTTGGTGTTCAACGACTTTCCTTGACTCAGGTTGTCATGTCCACGGGAATGCGACCTGGAGTCGGCTGTTGATTTGCTAGCCGCTTTGTTGGTGTTAAACGACTTTGCTTGACTCAGGTTGTCATGTCCACGGGAAGGCGACCTGGAGTCGGCTGTTGATTTGCTAGCCGCTTTGTTGGTGATCAACGACTTTGCTCGACTCAGGTTGTCATGTCCACGGGTAGGCGTCCTAGAGTCGGCTATTGATTTGCTAGCCGCTTTGTTGGTGTTCAACGACTTTGCTTGACTGAGGTTGTCATGTCCACGGGTAGGCGACCTGGAGTCGGCTGTTGATTTGCTAGCCGCTTTGTTGGTGTTTAACGACTTTCCTTGACTCAGGTTGTCATGTCCACGGGAATGCGACCTGGAGTCGGCTGTCGATTTGCTAGCCGCTTTGTTGGTGTTAAACGACTTTGCTTGACTCAGGTTGTCATGTCCACGGGTAGGCGACCTGGAGTCGGCTGTTGATTTGCTAGCCGCTTTGTTGGTGTTTAACGACTTTGCTTGACTCAGGTTGTCATGTCCACGGGAAGGCGACCTGGAGTCGGCTGTTGATTTGCTAGCCGCTTTGTTGGTGTTCCAATACTTTGCTTGACTCAGGTTGTCATGTCCACGGGAATGCGACCTGGAGTCGGGTGTTGATTTGCTAGCCGCTTTGTTGGTGTTTAACGACTTTCCTTGACTCAGGTTGTCATGTCCACGGGAATGCGACCTGGAGTCGGCTGTTGATTTGCTAGCCGCTTTGTTGGTGTTAAACGACTTTGCTTGACTCAGGTTGTCATGTCCACGGGAAGGCGACCTGGAGTCGGCTGTTGATTTGCTAGCCGCTTTGTTGGTGATCAACGACTTTGCTCGACTCAGGTTGTCATGTTCACGCGTAGGCAACCTGGAGTCTGGTGTTGATTTGCTTGCCGCTTTGTTGGTGTTCAACGACTTTGCTTGACTGAGGTTGTCATGTCCACGGGTAGGCGACCTGGAGTCGGCTGTTGATTTGCTAGCCGCTTTGTTGGTGTTTAACGACTTTGCTTGACTCAGGTTGTCATGTCCACGGGAAGGCGACCTGGAGTCGGCTGTTGATTTGCTAGCCGCTTTGTTGGTGTTCCAATACTTTGCTTGACTCAGGTTGTCATGTCCACGGGAATGCGACCTGGAGTCGGGTGTTGATTTGCTAGCCGCTTTGTTGGTGTTCAACGACTTTCCTTGACTCAGGTTGTCATGTCCACGGGAAGGCAACCTGGAGTCGGCTGTTGATTTGCTAGCCGCTTTGTTGGTGTTCAACGACTTTGCTTGACTGAGGTTGTCATGTCCACGGGTAGGCGTCCTAGAGTCGGCTATTGATTTGCTAGCCGCTTTGTTGGTGTTCAACGACTTTGCTTGACTGAGGTTGTCATGTCCACGGGTAGGCGTCCTAGAGTCGGCTATTGATTTGCTAGCCGCTTTGTTGGTGTTCAACGACTTTGCTTGACTCAGGTTGTCATGTCCACGTGAATGCGACCTGGAGTCGGGTGTTGATTTGCTAGCCGCTTTGTTGGTGTTCAACGACTTTGCTTGACTCAGGTTGTCATGTCCACGGGAAGGCGACCTGGAGTCGGCTGTTGATTTGCTAGTCGCTTTGTTTGTGTTCAACGACTTTGCTTGACTCAGGTTGTCATGTCCATGGGTAGGCGTTCTAGAGTCGGCTGTTGATTTGCTAGCCGCTTTGTTGGTGTTTAACGACTTTGCTTGACTCAGGTTGTCATGTCCACGGGAAGGCGACATGGAGTCGGCTGTTGATTTGCTAGCCGCTTTGTTGGTGTTAAACGACTTTGCTTGACTCAGATTGTCATGTCCACGGGAATGCGACCTGGAGTCGGGTGTTGATTTGCTAGCCGCTTTGTTGGTGATCAACGACTTTGCTTGACTCAGGTTGTCATGTCCACGTGAAGGCGACCTGGAGTCGGGTGTTGATTTGCTAGCCGCTTTGTTGGTGTTCAACGACTTTGCTTGACTGAGGTTGTCATGTCCACGGGTAGGCGTCCTAGAGTCGGCTGTTGATTTGCTAGCCGCTTTGTTGGTGTTCAACTACTTTGCTTGACTCAGGTTGTCATGTCCACGGGAAGGCAACCTGGAGTCGGCTGTTGATTTGCTAGCCGCTTTGTTGGTGTTCAACGACTTTGCTTGACTGAGGTTGTCATGTCCACGGGTAGGCGTCCTAGAGTCGGCTATTGATTTGCTAGCCGCTTTGTTGGTGATCAACGACTTTGCTTGACTCAGGTTGTCATGTCCACGGGAAGGCGACATGGAGTCGGCTGTTGATTTGCTAGCCGCTTTGTTGGTGATCAACGACTTTGCTTGACTCAGGTTGTCATGTCCACGGGAAGGCGACATGGAGTCGGCTGTTGATTTGCTAGCCGCTTTGTTGGTGTTAAACGACTTTGCTTGACTCAGATTGTCATGTCCACGGGAATGCGACCTGGAGTCGGGTGTTGATTTGCTAGCCGCTTTGTTGGTGATCAACGACTTTGCTTGACTCAGGTTGTCATGTCCACGTGAAGGCGACCCGGAGTCGGCTGTTGATTTGCTAGCCGCTTTGTTGGTGATCAACGACTTTGCTCGACTCAGGTTGTCATGTCCACGGGTAGGCGACCTGGAGTCGGCTGTTGATTTGCTAGCCGCTTTGTTGGTGTTTAACGACTTTGCTTGACTCAGGTTGTCATGTCCACGGGAAGGCGACCTGGAGTCGGCTGTTGATTTGCTAGCCGCTTTGTTGGTGTTCCAATACTTTGCTTGACTCAGGTTGTCATGTCCACGGGAATGCGACATGGAGTCGGGTGTTGATTTGCTAGCCGCTTTGTTGGTGTTCAACGACTTTCCTTGACTCAGGTTGTCATGTCCACGGGAAGGCAAACTGGAGTCGGCTGTTGATTTGCTAGCCGCTTTGTTGGTGTTCAACGACTTTGCTTGACTGAGGTTGTCATGTCCACGGGTAGGCGTCCTAGAGTCGGCTATTGATTTGCTAGCCGCTTTGTTGGTGTTCAACGACTTTGCTTGACTGAGGTTGTCATGTCCACGGGTAGGCGTCCTAGAGTCGGCTATTGATTTGCTAGCCGCTTTGTTGGTGTTCAACGACTTTGCTTGACTCAGGTTGTCATGTCCACGGGAAGGCAACCTGGAGTCGGCTGTTGATTTGCTAGCCGCTTTGTTGGTGTTCAACGACTTTGCTTGACTGAGGTTGTCATGTCCACGGGTAGGCGTCCTAGAGTCGGCTATTGATTTGCTAGCCGCTTTGTTGGTGTTCAACTACTTTGCTTGACTCAGGTTGTCATGTCCACGTGAATGCGACCTGGAGTCGGGTGTTGATTTGCTAGCCGCTTTGTTGGTGTTCAACGACTTTGCTTGACTCAGGTTGTCATGTCCACGGGAAGGCGACCTGGAGTCGGCTGTTGATTTGCTAGTCGCTTTGTTTGTGTTCAACGACTTTGCTTGACTCAGGTTGTCATGTCCATGGGTAGGCGTTCTAGAGTCGGCTGTTGATTTGCTAGCCGCTTTGTTGGTGTTTAACGACTTTGCTTGACTCAGGTTGTCATGTCCACGGGAAGGCGACATGGAGTCGGCTGTTGATTTGCTAGCCGCTTTGTTGGTGTTAAACGACTTTGCTTGACTCAGATTGTCATGTCCACGGGAATGCGACCTGGAGTCGGGTGTTGATTTGCTAGCCGCTTTGTTGGTGATCAACGACTTTGCTTGACTCAGGTTGTCATGTCCACGTGAAGGCGACCCGGAGTCGGCTGTTGATTTGCTAGCCGCTTTGTTGGTGATCAACGACTTTGCTCGACTCAGGTTGTCATGTTCACGCGTAGGCAACCTGGAGTCGGGTGTTGATTTGCTAGCCGCTTTGTTGGTGTTCAACGACTTTGCTTGACTGAGGTTGTCATGTCCACGGGTAGGCGTCCTAGAGTCGGCTGTTGATTTGCTAGCCGCATTGTTGGTGTTCAACTACTTTGCTTGACTCAGGTTGTCATGTCCACGGGAAGGCAACCTGGAGTCGGCTGTTGATTTGCTAGCCGCTTTGTTGGTGTTCAACGACTTTGCTTGACTGAGGTTGTCATGTCCACGGGTAGGCGTCCTAGAGTCGGCTATTGATTTGCTAGCCGCTTTGTTGGTGATCAACGACTTTGCTTGACTCAGGTTGTCATGTCCACGGGAAGGCGACATGGAGTCGGCTGTTGATTTGCTAGCCGCTTTGTTGGTGATCAACGACTTTGCTTGACTCAGGTTGTCATGTCCACGGGAAGGCGACATGGAGTCGGCTGTTGATTTGCTAGCCGCTTTGTTGGTGTTAAACGACTTTGCTTGACTCAGATTGTCATGTCCACGGGAATGCGACCTGGAGTCGGGTGTTGATTTGCTAGCCGCTTTGTTGGTGATCAACGACTTTGCTTGACTCAGGTTGTCATGTCCACGTGAAGGCGACCCGGAGTCGGCTGTTGATTTGCTAGCCGCTTTGTTGGTGATCAACGACTTTGCTCGACTCAGGTTGTCATGTTCACGCGTAGGCAACCTGGAGTCGGGTGTTGATTTGCTAGCCGCTTTGTTGGTGTTCAACGACTTTGCTTGACTGAGGTTGTCATGTCCACGGGTAGGCGTCCTAGAGTCGGCTGTTGATTTGCTAGCCGCTTTGTTGGTGTTCAACTACTTTGCTTGACTCAGGTTGTCATGTCCACGGGTAGGCGTCCTAGAGTTGGCTGTTGATTTGCTAGCCGCTTTGTTGGTGTTCAACGACTTTCCTTGACTCAGGTTGTCATGTCCACGGGTAGGCGACCTGGAGTCGGCTGTTGATTTGCTAGCCGCTTTGTTGGTGTTTAACGACTTTCCTTGACTCAGGTTGTCATGTCCACGGGAATGCGACCTGGAGTCGGCTGTTTATTTGCTAGCCGCTTTGTTGGTGTTAAACGACTTTGCTTGACTCAGGTTGTCGTGTCCACGGGAAGGCGACCTGGAGTCGGCTGTTGATTTGCTAGCCGCTTTGTTGGTGATCAACGACTTTGCTCGACTCAGGTTGTCATGTTCACGCGTAGGCAACCTGGAGTCTGGTGTTGATTTGCTTGCCGCTTTGTTGGTGTTCAACGACTTTGCTTGACTGAGGTTGTCATGTCCACGGGTAGGCGACCTGGAGTCGGCTGTTGATTTGCTAGCCGCTTTGTTGGTGTTTAACGACTTTGCTTGACTCAGGTTGTCATGTCCACGGGAAGGCGACCTGGAGTCGGCTGTTGATTTGCTTGCCGCTTTGTTGGTGTTCAACGACTTTGCTTGACTGAGGTTGTCATGTCCACGGGTAGGCGACCTGGAGTCGGCTGTTGATTTGCTAGCCGCTTTGTTGGTGTTTAACGACTTTCCTTGACTCAGGTTGTCATGTCCACGGGAATGCGACCTGGAGTCGGCTGTTGATTTGCTAGCCGCTTTGTTGGTGTTAAACGACTTTGCTTGACTCAGGTTGTCATGTCCACGGGAAGGCGACCTGGAGTCGGCTGTTGATTTGCTAGCCGCTTTGTTGGTGATCAACGACTTTGCTCGACTCAGGTTGTCATGTTCACGCGTAGGCAACCTGGAGTCTGGTGTTGATTTGCTTGCCGCTTTGTTGGTGTTCAACGACTTTGCTTGACTGAGGTTGTCATGTCCACGGGTAGGCGACCTGGAGTCGGCTGTTGATTTGCTAGCCGCTTTGTTGGTGTTTAACGACTTTGCTTGACTCAGGTTGTCATGTCCAAGGGAAGGCGACCTGGAGTCGGCTGTTGATTTGCTAGCCGCTTTGTTGGTGTTCCAATACTTTGCTTGACTCAGGTTGTCATGTCCACGGGAATGCGACCTGGAGTCGGGTGTTGATTTGCTAGCCGCTTTGTTGGTGTTCAAAGACTTTCCTTGACTCAGGTTGTCATGTCCACGGGAAGGCAACCTGGAGTCGGCTGTTGATTTGCTAGCCGCTTTGTTGGTGTTCAACGACTTTGCTTGACTGAGGTTGTCATGTCCACGGGTAGGCGTCCTAGAGTCGGCTATTGATTTGCTAGCCGCTTTGTTGGTGTTCAACGACTTTGCTTGACTGAGGTTGTCATGTCCACGGGTAGGCGTCCTAGAGTCGGCTATTGTTTTGCTAGCCGCTTTGTTGGTGTTCAACGACTTTGCTTGACTCAGGTTGTCATGTCCACGGGAAGGCAACCTGGAGTCGGCTGTTGATTTGCTAGCCGCTTTGTTGGTGTTCAACGACTTTGCTTGACTGAGGTTGTTATGTCCACGGGTAGGCGTCCTAGAGTCGGCTATTGATTTGCTAGCCGCTTTGTTGGTGTTCAACTACTTTGCTTGACTCAGGTTGTCATGTCCACGTGAATGCGACCTGGAGTCGGGTGTTGATTTGCTAGCCGCTTTGTTGGTGTTTAACGACTTTCCTTGACTCAGGTTGTCATGTCCACGGGAATGCGACCTGGAGTCGGCTGTTGATTTGCTAGTCGCTTTGTTTGTGTTCAACGACTTTGCTTGACTCAGGTTGTCATGTCCATGGGTAGGCGTTCTAGAGTCGGCTGTTGATTTGCTAGCCGCTTTGTTGGTGTTTAACGACTTTGCTTGACTCAGGTTGTCATGTCCACGGGAAGGCGACATGGAGTCGGCTGTTGATTTGCTAGCCGCTTTGTTGGTGTTAAACGACTTTGCTTGACTCAGATTGTCATGTCCACGGGAATGCGACCTGGAGTCGGGTGTTGATTTGCTAGCCGCTTTGTTGGTGATCAACGACTTTGCTTGACTCAGGTTGTCATGTCCACGTGAAGGCGACCCGGAGTCGGCTGTTGATTTGCTAGCCGCTTTGTTGGTGATCAACGACTTTGCTCGACTCAGGTTGTCATGTTCACGCGTAGGCAACCTGGAGTCGGGTGTTGATTTGCTAGCCGCTTTGTTGGTGTTCAACGACTTTGCTTGACTGAGGTTGTCATGTCCACGGGTAGGCGTCCTAGAGTCGGCTGTTGATTTGCTAGCCGCTTTGTTGGTGTTCAACTACTTTGCTTGACTCAGGTTGTCATGTCCACGGGAATGCGACCTGTAGTCGGCTGTTGATTAGCTAGCCGCTTTGTTGGTGTTCAACGACTTTGCTTGACTCAGGTTGTCATGTCCACGGGAATGCGACCTGGAGTCGGCTGTTGATTTGCTAGCCGCTTTGTTGGTGTTCAACGACTTTGCTTGACTCAGGTTGTCATGTCCACTGGAATGCGACCTGGAGTCGGCTGTTGATTTGCTAGCCGCTTTGTTGGTGTTCAACGACTTTCCTTGACTCAGGTTGTCATGTCCACAAGAATGCGACCTTGATTCGGCTGTTGATTTGCTAGCCGCTTTGTTGGTGTTAAACGACTTTGCTTGACTCAGGTTGTCATGTCCACGGGTAGGCGTCCTAGAGTCGGCTGTTGATTTGCTAGCCGCTTTGTTGGTGTTCAACGACTTTGCTTGACTGAGGTTGTCATGTACACGGGTAGGCGTCCTAGAGTCGGCTGTTGATTTGCTAGCCGCTTTGTTGGTGTTCAACTACTTTGCTTGACTCAGGTTGTCATGTCCACGGGTAGGCGTCCTAGAGTTGGCTGTTGATTTGCTTGCCGCTTTGTTGGTGTTCAACGACTTTCCTTGACTCAGGTTGTCATGTCCACGGGAATGCGACCTGTAGTCGGCTGTTGATTTGCTAGCCGCTTTGTTGGTGTTCAACGACTTTGCTTGACTCAGGTTGTCATGTCCACGGGAATGCGACCTGGAGTCGGCTTTTGATTTGCTAGCCGCTTTGTTGGTGTTCAACGACTTTGCTTGACTCAGGTTGTCATGTCCACTGGAATGCGACCTGGAGTCGGCTGTTGATTTGCTAGCCGCTTTGTTGGTGTTCAACGACTTTGCATGACTCAGGTTGTCATGTCCACGGGAAGGCGACCTGGAGTCGGCTGTTGATTTGCTAGTCGCTTTGTTTGTGTTCAACGACTTTGCTTGACTCAGGTTGTCATGTCCATGGGTAGGCGTTCTAGAGTCGGCTGTTGATTTGCTAGCCGCTTTGTTGGTGTTTAACGACTTTGCTTGACTCAGGTTGTCATGTCCACGGGAAGGCGACATGGAGTCGGCTGTTGATTTGCTAGCCGCTTTGTTGGTGTTCAACGACTTTCCTTGACTCAGGTTGTCATGTCCACGGGAATGCGACCTGGAGTCGGCTGTTGATTTGCTAGCCGCTTTGTTGGTGTTAAACGACTTTGCTTGACTCAGGTTGTCATGTCCACGGGAAGGCGACCTGGAGTCGGCTGTTGATTTGCTAGCCGCTTTGTTGGTGATCAACGACTTTGCTCGACTCAGGTTGTCATGTTCACGCGTAGGCAACCTGGAGTCTGGTGTTGATTTGCTTGCCGCTTTGTTGGTGTTCAACGACTTTGCTTGACTGAGGTTGTCATGTCCACGGGTAGGCGACCTGGAGTCGGCTGTTGATTTGCTAGCCGCTTTGTTGGTGTTTAACGACTTTCCTTGACTCAGGTTGTCATGTCCACGGGAATGCGACCTGGAGTCGGCTGTTGATTTGCTAGCCGCTTTGTTGGTATTAAACGACTTTGCTTGACTCAGGTTGTCATGTCCACGGGAAGGCGACCTGGAGTCGGCTGTTGATTTGCTAGCCGCTTTGTTGGTGATCAACGACTTTGCTCGACTCAGGTTGTCATGTTCACGCGTAGGCAACCTGGAGTCTGGTGTTGATTTGCTTGCCGCTTTGTTGGTGTTCAACGACTTTGCTTGACTGAGGTTGTCATGTCCACGGGTAGGCGACCTGGAGTCGGCTGTTGATTTGCTAGCCGCTTTGTTGGTGTTTAACGACTTTGCTTGACTCAGGTTGTCATGTCCACGGGAAGGCGACCTGGAGTCGGCTGTTGATTTGCTAGCCGCTTTGTTGGTGTTCCAATACTTTGCTTGACTCAGGTTGTCATGTCCACGGGAATGCGACCTGGAGTCGGGTGTTGATTTGCTAGCCGCTTTGTTGGTGTTCAACGACTTTCCTTGACTCAGGTTGTCATGTCCACGGGAAGGCAACCTGGAGTCGGCTGTTGATTTGCTAGCCGCTTTGTTGGTGTTCAACGACTTTGCTTGACTGAGGTTGTCATGTCCACGGGTAGGCGTCCTAGAGTCGGCTATTGATTTGCTAGCCGCTTTGTTGGTGTTCAACTACTTTGCTTGACTCAGGTTGTCATGTCCACGGGAATGCGACCTGGAGTCGGGTGTTGATTTGCTAGCCGCTTTGTTGGTGTTAAACGACTTTGCTTGACTCAGATTGTCATGTCCACGGGAATGCGACCTGTAGTCGGCTGTTGATTTGCTAGCCGCTTTGTTGGTGTTCAACGACTTTGCTTGACTCAGGTTGTCATGTCCACGGGAATGCGACCTGTAGTCGGCTGTTGATTTGCTAGCCGCTTTGTTGGTGTTAAACGACTTTGCTTGACTGAGGTTGTCATGTCCACGGGTAGGCGTCCTAGAGTCGGCTATTGATTTGCTAGCCGCTTTGTTGGTGTTCAACTACTTTGCTTGACTCAGGTTGTCATGTCCACGGGAATGCGACCTGGAGTCGGGTGTTGATTTGCTAGCCGCTTTGTTGGTGTTAAACGACTTTGCTTGACTCAGATTGTCATGTCCACGGGAATGCGACCTGTAGTCGGCTGTTGATTTGCTAGCCGCTTTGTTGGTGTTCAACGACTTTGCTTGACTCAGGTTGTCATGTCCACGGGAATGCGACCTGTAGTCGGCTGTTGATTTGCTAGCCGCTTTGTTGGTGTTAAACGACTTTGCTTGACTCAGGTTGTCATGTCCACGGGAATGCGACCTTGAGTCGGCTGTTGATTTGCTAGCCGCTTTGTTGGTGTTCAACTACTTTGCTCGACTCAGGTTGTCATGTTCACGCGTAGGCAACCTGGAGTCGGCTGTTGATTTGCTAGCCGCTTTGTTGGTGTTCAACGACTTTGCTTGACTGAGGTTGTCATGTCCACGGGAAGGCGACCTTGAGTCGGCTGTTGATTTGCTAGTCGCTTTGTTTGTGTTAAACGACTTTGCTTGACTCAGGTTGTCATGTCCACGGGAAGGCGACCTGGAGTCGGCTGTTGATTTGCTAGCCGCTTTGTTGGTGATCAACGACTTTGCTCGACTCAGGTTGTCATGTTCACGCGTAGGCAACCTGGAGTCGGGTGTTGATTTGCTAGCCGCTTTGTTGGTGTTCAACGACTTTGCTTGACTGAGGTTGTCATGTCCACGGGTAGGCGTCCTAGAGTCGGCTGTTGATTTTCTAGCCGCTTTGTTTGTGTTCAACGACTTTGCTTGACTCAGGTTGTCATGTCCACGGGAATGCGACCTGGAGTCGGCTGTTGATTTGCTAGCCGCTTTGTTGGTGTTCAACGACTTTCCTTGACTCAGGTTGTCATGTCCACGGGAAGGCGACCTGGCGTCGGCTGTTGATTTGCTAGCCGCTTTGTTGGTGATCAACGACTTTGCTTGACTGAGGTTGTAATGTCCACGGAAAGGCGACCTGGCGTCGGCTGTTGATTTGCTAGCCGCTTTTTTGGTGTTCAACGACTTTGTTTGACTCGACCTGCAGTCAGATGTTGTAGTGAAATTTTTAGAAATTTTTCTTTTTTCCAGCAAGATATCTCTTTGAATTTTTGTCTTTTGACTATTAATGTAAACATGAGAGAATTCTTTTTCATATCTTAGATTTTTCTTAACTAACATTAACAATTTTATTGATTTCTCATTGTTGAGTTCACATAATACTGGTCGGTTATACTTGGAAATGTTAAAAGACCCTAATCTTTTATGTTTTAAAGGTTTATCTAATTTTAAAAGGCTGAACAAATTTGATAAACTTTCATCGTCATTTGAAGATTCATTAAGACCGTGAATCACAACAAATTTACGATTTTGTAGTCTTAAATCAATTTCATTACTTATCTTTTTTAGCAGACTTAACTCAAGATTTTTAACAAGGTCACTAACCTTAGCATAAGAATTTGTATTTCCGTTCTCATTCGAATCGTTTACACGAGCTGAATTTTCATTACTTGATTTTAGATAATTTTTTGCGAGACTTGTACATGCTAGTGCTTTATCCATTTTATTTTCACTCGATAAGCCAAACAACCAAATTGCAATATTAATGAATCTGATTGCAATATTAATGAATCAAAATTAATAAACTAAAATTCATACTTTTTATTTGTTTATTCTAAAAAATTTGATTGGAAATAAAATTAAAAAAAAATTCTATTTTTTTAATTTTAGCTTCATTAATTATTTTGATTCCTCCGTATCAAAACAACTTAATTTAGATCTAAAGAATCTATATTTTTTTTGTATATTAATTTATTTATGTTATTATTTCTAAGCAAAATGATATTACTCGCGTTCATCCTTCCGCTTCTCGAATTGAACAAGTATTGAACTCCTGGGCAATTAGGAACAAATCTCTTGCTGTGAGATATTTTTCGTTCATTTCTAGCGTCAAATCCAGCAAAGTATTGTTCCTTTATGGCTCTATGTACTCGATTATGTTGTGGCACTACCACTAGCCACTGCTGAGCAGACAGTTCACCGAGCACATGCGCTGACAGTAGATAAAGTTTTTAATTAGTAGATATTTATTTTTTTAATGTGGATAACCCAAAATAAATAAAAAAAAAACAAATTAATTAACACTTATTTTCTTGATCTTTTTGACTTATTTTTGAACTTATTTACTGACTACATTGTTTGATTTTTTTTTAAATTTTACTTTATCTTTGGCTCGGACTTTAGAAAAATAAATTTAAAGTCTGTTTTTTATTGATTTTGACTTTAATATGTCTTTTAAACAACTCTGAATTAGTGCAAAAAAATTTTAATTTTGAAAAAATTTTATTTTATTTATTTATTTATTTATTTTATTTCACAAAATTACATATTACAATTGTATATTTTATTTTCAATCAACACTTTTAAATTCACAATTCAAATCAAACCAAGAGTTAGTTAAAAAAAACCCAAGATTCGAATTTAAAAAAAAATTAGGAGAATTTCGAGGGTTTTCTATATGATGAAAGTGAATATTGTTTTTCAGAATAATTTACTAAAATTCCTGATAATGCTAGGACACTTGATGTTGGCGGAGAAAGAACTCGTGGTTGACCTTAACTATTTAAAAAAAGCTAAATTGAGATAATTTTTTTTTTATAATTTATATTCTAATTGGTTTTGTTTAAATAATTATTTTATTTAATGACAAAAAACAATTTTGAGGAAAATTTTCCACTTAATTATTCTAAATTTTTGTGTATTTTGATGATGAGTTTTTTTTAATTGATATATATATAATTTTTTCGATGAAATTTTAAAAAATTTGGAAAAAAAATAAAAATATTTTGGTTATAAATTTCTTTACTCAGTTTGTTATTTAAAATTTTAGTAATTTGATAGTAAAGATAGAGATTAAATTAAATTTGATTGAATTACAAAATAAATCACAAACTAAATTTACGACTAACATAAAATTTTTTATTTTTAAAAATTTTTTTTAATTTTTTTTATTTTTTAACTGAAGTGTGTATGAGAAATATTAAAAGAAAATTAAAATTCATTTTAAATCCAAGGGTAGAAACTATAGTAACTAAATATTGACAAACGAGAAATTAGAGTAAAAAAGTTGACAAAATTTTTTTTCAATCTTTCAAAATAATTTTCTAAAAAGTGCTATTAAAATGACGATTCTTTTTTAAATAAATCCCATGATGAAACAAATTCTTAAGTTATTTTTATATATTTCAACATATTTCAACTCAATCAAAGAGACCTAAGGTCAAGAACCATAAAGGGATGATTGAGCCCATTTATTATTAAAAAAAAGCACATAAAAATTTATAATATTAAAAAAATTTAGATTTTTGAAATTATTAACAAAATTAGAAAAAAAATTTTACAAAAATTTTAAGAAAAAATTAGATTTTTGAAATTAATATCAAAATTAGAAAAAATTTTACAAAATTTTATGAAAAATAAATTAATGTTATTGTTTATTCTTCGTTTAAATAAGACAAAATCTAAATGGATATCATCAATAAATTACTTATTGATGAACTTAGAATAAAAGTAATCATACGTTTTTTCACCATACTCATTAAACTTTCCTTTAGAAGGAACAAGATAGTCATTTGAATTTCTTAGATTATAATCAATATTTTTCGAGCGGTTGCTGATTAAAACTTCTCTTAAGTCAACAGGCGATGTTTTTAAATTTACAATTTTATGTACAAAATGAGCAAGACGCTTGATAATTCTATGCTGAAAGCAGTCTATATTAAATTTATTCAACTCGATATTTAAAGTGTTAAAGTCATCATTGCCATGAATATTTGGGCGAATATTTAATAATCTTTGAACACAATAGTAATAGGAATTAGCTAATTTTTGAATTGATCTTTTTGTAAAATATATCGATAAAGAAAGACAATAGTCAAAGAACGGCATGATAAATGATTTGAAGAACTGGAGCTTGACTTTGTGCGATAAGTAAAATAATCTTCTTATAGCATAAAGTCGTTTATTTATTGAAGTTCTTAAGCTTATTACATGTTGCAAAAAAGAGAGCTTGTTATCAATTGTTACTCCGAGAAGTTTAAATTTATCAACAACTTCAACCATAATACCATTTATTTCAATATTACGGGGAAAATTAAGCTTTGTTTTATTTGAGATAAACACAATTTTAGTCTTGGACCAATTAATATCTATACTATTGAAATTACACCAAGTAAATAACTTTTGAATTGATTCAAGAAAAGAATGAATAAGTTCAGATAGGTTATCCCCTGTTTTAATTAGAGTTGTATCATCAGCAAACAATTTCACGATAAAATCCGAAAGGAATAAAACAATATCATTTATGTAAATCAAAAATAGAAGTGGGCCTAGGACACTCCCCTGGGGGACACCTAATTTGAGTGTTCTTGAGCTAGAAGTGAACTCATCAATCTTCACTACTTGGGATCTGTTCACAAAATAACTTTCTAGTAGTGTGATTGAAGAATCATCAAAACCATAACAGCTTAATTTAGTTAGTAGAAGGTTATGGTCAACCGTATCAAAAGCCTTTCTAAAATCTATAAACAGAAAGATACCGATTAAACGTTTGCTCTTAATTTGGTTCATTTTTGAGATAATCTCATGTAAGGCTGATTCACAGCCATGGGTCGATCTGAAACCATGTTGATTATTTGAGAGTATCCTAGCTTTATCTAAATAAATGCTTATTTGTTTTTGAATAAGCTTCTCAAACAGCTTTGCGATTGGTGGTAAAACAGAAATGCCACGATAACTATTTAAATCATCAGTTGAGCCTTTATTTTTATATAATGGTGTAACAACAGTCATTTTCCAATCATTTGGCATTGAACCCGTTAGGATTGAAAAATTAAATAAATAAGCTATAATGGTGTGTAGCTTAGCTGAACTACCCTTCAGAATCTTAATAGGTATTCCACAAGAACCGATACCACTAGAGGTTGAGATCTCTGAAAGGAGTTTTTCTATCTCATGTCTATTCGTAAACCTAAATCTGAAATTAGCAGCTTTCAAAAGGCCAAGTTTAGAAAACTGATCCTGGATGAAGCTCTTAGAATCATTATTCGACAATTCTGATGAAGATCTTATTGACGTGAAGAATTTGTTAAATATCTCACACATAATTAACTTATCATTGATAACTTAATTTTCATTTTTAATACAGATTAAAGGTGTATTTGAGTTTTTATCTGATTTCATGCGAATTAATGGTGAGTAGAATTGCCAAAATTTTTTAGCATTTTTGAAGTCATTTAGGGTTTTATCCTGAAAAAAATGAATTAGTTTCTCATCATTTAGCAGCTTGAACTGCTTCTTAAAATAATCATAAACTAACTTATCATCTTCATTACCAGATAGTTTGAATTTCTTGTAGGAGATATCACGTGAATGTTTCAAACAAATAAGATCATCATCATACCATAGAAACTGGCTTGACATATTGATAGAAATTTTACGAACTGGGGCGATATTATCGATAATTTTAATCAATTTTTCTTTGACAAACATCCATTTTTCATCAATTGAAGGAAAATTCTTGAATCCACTCCAATCAATTTCATCTATCTGAGTGCAAATGTTTTCCGTATTCACTAGAGAAAGGTTTCTACATAAAATTGTCTTCTGTTTGCATTTTAGTTTAGCAACTGTTAATTTAGCTAAAACAAATTTGTGATCACTAAATGGACAGTCAATAACACATGTTTCATCAACAAGATCAGCATTATGCAAAAAAAGATCAATGACTGATTCTGATTGCAAATATTGATTCCTCTTTTTATGAAATCTAGAACATACTCTAGTGGGTTGATAAACAAAATTGACCAAGTCATTATTTTCAATAAAATTTTTCAAATTATTATTCAGCTTTTTTGATGGGTCACAGTTAAGATCACCAAAAACAAATAAAGGATCATTTAGATTTAATGATTGGATGAAATCTTCAACATTATCAAGAAATTGAGTTTCATTTGAACTTGGAGAACGATAACAATACACAAAATTTAAGCATTGATCATGAAGCTTAAGTTGAAAGAAAACTAGTTCCGCAGCATCATGAAGAAAAGTACGGGTAACTTTCAAGGAGTTTTTTATGAATACAAGCAGGCCACCTCCATGTCTATTCCTGTCTAATCTTATTTTTGAATAATAATTGTTATTAAAAAACGAATTTGGTATTGTTTGATCGAGTTTAGATTCACTAAAACAAACAATGTCAAACATACGACTATTTAGAATTTCATTCATTTCAGATATATTCCCAAGAATTGAGTTGACATTGAGATGAAAAATTGTAAGCTTATTGTCCGAGTTAGAAAAATTTCTAAATTCTTTTAGATAAGAACGATCCTCAATATTTGAAGCTTGAGATATTTCTAGTCATTGAACCAAAGAATCATACTCTTGAATCTCAACTTTAAATATTTCAGATCCGATAGATTCACGTATTTTCGGAATATCATTTTGATTGAATAAAAATGGTTTGTCACATGATAAGTACTTTGAATAGGCACATATAAAAACGCCGCAATCTTTATCGTTATCATATTGTTTTGGGTACAAATGGTCATTTAGTATCATCCATGAATCTGAGTCAGCCAAAGAAGTAATATACTTTTTAAGAACTCCACGAATTTTTTCAACAATCTCAATATTGCTATTATAAATTGAATCATAATACTTAATTTTTTTTTGATATGTATCAAATACAATTAAGACCCAATGATTTTTATTGAATAAAACTGGACAAAATAGCAGACGAAAGTCGGTTTTAGAATTTTTCTCAACAGATTTCGATACCCCTCGAAGATTCCCATCTAAAATTTTATTGATGATAAGAGAGTCAATATGAGAGCATTTGTTGTTGAGATTAGAGTTACACAGCATTTTCATGTAAAAATTTACGATTATATCATTGATTTTAGAACCAGATAATAAATCATATAAACTCAATCTATTCACCTCATAACCAAACCCTTTAACAATGACAGTGAGACCATCATCATGATTTAAGATAGCTTCCTGGGATTTAGGGTCATTTTGAGAAAACCAAAGATTACTCTGAATCAAGCTTTGCTGAGTGCAATTTGGATTAAAATTATCAATTTGTGGATTTAAATTATTTAGAGTATCATAGTGGACAGCTTTCTCACTCGAGATCTTGTTCTTTGTTTGACTAGCATACCCTGGTACTTCTAAATTTGAATTTAAGTCGGCTGTTGAATTGCTATCCGCTTTGTTGGTGTTCAACGACTTTGCTTGAATCAGTTTGTCATGTCCACGGGAATGCGACCTGGAGTCGGCTGTTGATTTGCTAGCCGCTTTGTTGGTGTTTAACGACTTTGCTTGACTCAGGTTGTCAAGTCCACGGGTAGACGTCCTAGAGTCGGCTGTTGATTTGCTAGCCGCTTTGTTTGTGTTCAACGACTTTGCTTGACTGAGGTTGTCATGTCCACGCGTAGGCTACCTGGAGTCGGCTGTTGATTTTCTAGCCGCTTTGTTTGTGTTCAACGACTTTGCTTGACTCAGGTTGTCATGTCCACGGGAAGGCGACCTGGCGTCGGCTGTTGATTTGCTAGCCGCTTTGTTGGTGATCAACGACTTTGCTTGACTCAGGTTGTCATGTCCACGGGAAGGCGACCTGGCGTCGGCTGTTGATTTGCTAGCCGCTTTGTTGGTGATCAACGACTTTGCTTGACTTAGGTTGTCATGTCCACGGGAAGGCGACCTGGCGTCGGCTGTTGATTTGCTAGCCGCTTTTTTGGTGTTCAACGACTCTGCTTGACTCAGGATGACATGTCCACGCGTAGGCAACCTGGAGTCGGCTGTTGATTTGCTAGCCGCTTTGTTTGTGTTCAACGACTTTGCTTGACTGAGGTTGTAATGTCCACGGAAAGGCGACCTGGCGTCGGCTGTTGATTTGCTATCCGCTTTTTTGGTGTTCAACGACTTTGTTTGACTCGACCTGTAGTCAGATGTTGTAGTGAAATTTTTAGAAATTTTTCTTTTTTCCAGCAAGATATCTCTTTGAATTTTTGTCTTTTGACTATTAATGTAAACATGAGAGAATTCTTTTTCATATCTTAGATTTTTCTTAACTAACATTAACAATTTTATTGATTTCTCATTGTTGAGTTCACATAATACTGGTCGGTTATACTTGGAAATGTTAAAAGACCCTAATCTTTTATGCTTTAAAGGTTTATCTAATTTTAAAAGGCTGAACAAATTTGATAAACTTTCATCGTCATTTGAAGATTCATTAAGACCGTGAATCACAACAAATTTACGATTTTGTAGTCTTAAATCAATTTCATTACTTATCTTTTTTAGCAGACTTAACTCAAGATTTTTAACAAGGTCACTAACCTTAGCATAAGAATTTGTATTTCCGTTCTCATTCGAATCGTTTACACGAGCTGAATTTTCATTACTTGATTTTAGATAATTTTTTGCGAGACTTGTACATGCTAGTGCTTTATCCATTTTATTTTCACTCGATAAGCCAAACAACCAAATTGCAATATTAATGAATCTGATTGCAATATTAATGAATCAAAATTAATAAACTAAAATTCATACTTTTTATTTGTTTATTCTAAAAAATTTGATTGGAAATAAAATTAAAAAAAAATTCTATTTTTTTAATTTTAGCTTCATTAATTATTTTGATTCCTCCGTATCAAAACAACTTAATTTAGATCTAAAGAATCTATATTTTTTTTGTATATTAATTTATTTATGTTATTATTTCTAAGCAAAATGATATTACTCGCGTTCATCCTTCCGCTTCTCGAATTGAACAAGTATTGAACTCCTGGGCAATTAGGAACAAATCTCTTGCTGTGAGATATTTTTCGTTCATTTCTAGCGTCAAATCCAGCAAAGTATTGTTCCTTTATGGCTCTATGTACTCGATTATGTTGTGGCACTACCACTAGCCACTGCTGAGCAGACAGTTCACCGAGCACATGCGCTGACAGTAGATAAAGTTTTTAATTAGTAGATATTTATTTTTTTAATGTGGATAACCCAAAATAAATAAAAAAAAAACAAATTAATTAACACTTATTTTCTTGATCTTTTTGACTTATTTTTGAACTTATTTACTGACTACATTGTTTGATTTTTTTTTAAATTTTACTTTATCTTTGGCTCGGACTTTAGAAAAATAAATTTAAAGTCTGTTTTTTATTGATTTTGACTTTAATATGTCTTTTAAACAACTCTGAATTAGTGCAAAAAAATTTTAATTTTGAAAAAATTTTATTTTATTTATTTATTTATTTATTTTATTTCACAAAATTACATATTACAATTGTATATTTTATTTTCAATCAACACTTTTAAATTCACAATTCAAATCAAACCAAGAGTTAGTTAAAAAAAACCCAAGATTCGAATTTAAAAAAAAATTAGGAGAATTTCGAGGGTTTTCTATATGATGAAAGTGAATATTGTTTTTCAGAATAATTTACTAAAATTCCTGATAATGCTAGGACACTTGATGTTGGCGGAGAAAGAACTCGTGGTTGACCTTAACTATTTAAAAAAAGCTAAATTGAGATAATTTTTTTTTTATAATTTATATTCTAATTGGTTTTGTTTAAATAATTATTTTATTTAATGACAAAAAACAATTTTGAGGAAAATTTTCCACTTAATTATTCTAAATTTTTGACATTGTGAAATATCATACAAAACTTCCAATACAAAAATAAAAAAATTTTATAACTTTTGTTTTAAGTGTCAAAAACTTGTTCTGTAAATGAAACAAAGTGAAACAACTGTTGTTTCACCTTCTGCGGAAGTCTGCAAAATCTGTGCAAATTAATTCAGTTTTATTTTTAAGGCTTTTAAATTGGGTGCAATTTTGCAGAATTCGCACAGATTTTGCAGACTTCTGCAGAAAGTGAAACAACAGTTGTTTCACTTTGTTTCATTTACAGAACAAGTTTTTGACACTTAAAACAAAAGTTATAAAATTTTTTTATTTTTGTATTGGAAGTTTTGTATGAAATTTCACAATGCCTAAATTTTTGTGTATTTTGATGATGAGTTTTTTTTAATTGATATATATATAATTTTTTCGATGAAATTTTAAAAAATTTGGTAAAAAAAATTAAAATATTTTGGTTATAAATTTCTTTACTCAGGTTGTTATTTAAAATTTAAGTAATTTGAAAGTATAGATACAGATTAAATTAAATTTGATTGAATTACAAAATAAATCACAAACTAAATTTACGACTTACATAAAATTTTTTATTTTTAAAAATTTTTTTTAATTTTTTTAAGTTTTTTTATTTTTTAACAGAGGTGTGTATGAGAAATATTAAAAGAAAATTAAAATTCATTTTTAATCCAAGGGTAGAAAGTATAGTAACTAAATATTGACAAACGAGAAATTAGAGTAAAAAAGTTGACAAAATTTTTTTTCAATCTTTCAAAATAATTTTCTAAAAAGTGCTATTAAAATGACGATTCTTTTTTAAATAAATCCCATGATGAAACAAATTCTTAAGTTATTTTTATATATTTCAACATATTTCAACTCAATCAAAGAGACCTAAGGTCAAGAACCATAAAGGGATGATTGAGCCCATTTATTATTAAAAAAAAGCACATAAAAATTTATAATATTAAAAAAATTTAGATTTTTGAAATTATTAACAAAATTAGAAAAAAAATTTTACAAAAATTTTAAGAAAAAATTAGATTTTTGAAATTAATATCAAAATTAGAAAAAATTTTACAAAATTTTATGAAAAATAAATTAATGTTATTGTTTATTCTTCGTTTAAATAAGACAAAATCTAAATGGATATCATCAATAAATTACTTATTGATGAACTTAGAATAAAAGTAATCATACGTTTTTTCACCATACTCATTAAACTTTCCTTTAGAAGGAACAAGATAGTCATTTGAATTTCTTAGATTATAATCAATATTTTTCGAGCGGTTGCTGATTAAAACTTCTCTTAAGTCAACAGGCGATGTTTTTAAATTTACAATTTTATGTACAAAATGAGCAAGACGCTTGATAATTCTATGCTGAAAGCAGTCTATATTAAATTTATTCAACTCGATATTTAAAGTGTTAAAGTCATCATTGCCATGAATATTTGGGCGAATATTTAATAATCTTTGAACACAATAGTAATAGGAATTAGCTAATTTTTGAATTGATCTTTTTGTAAAATATATCGATAAAGAAAGACAATAGTCAAAGAACGGCATGATAAATGATTTGAAGAACTGGAGCTTGACTTTGTGCGATAAGTAAAATAATCTTCTTATAGCATAAAGTCGTTTATTTATTGAAGTTCTTAAGCTTATTACATGTTGCAAAAAAGAGAGCTTGTTATCAATTGTTACTCCGAGAAGTTTAAATTTATCAACAACTTCAACCATAATACCATTTATTTCAATATTACGGGGAAAATTAAGCTTTGTTTTATTTGAGATAAACACAATTTTAGTCTTGGACCAATTAATATCTATACTATTGAAATTACACCAAGTAAATAACTTTTGAATTGATTCAAGAAAAGAATGAATAAGTTCAGATAGGTTATCCCCTGTTTTAATTAGAGTTGTATCATCAGCAAACAATTTCACGATAAAATCCGAAAGGAATAAAACAATATCATTTATGTAAATCAAAAAAAGAAGTGGGCCTAGGACACTCCCCTGGGGGACACCTAATTTGAGTGTTCTTGAGCTAGAAGTGAACTCATCAATCTTCACTACTTGGGATCTGTTCACAAAATAACTTTCTAGTAGTGTGATTGAAGAATCATCAAAACCATAACAGCTTAATTTAGTTAGTAGAAGGTTATGGTCAACCGTATCAAAAGCCTTTCTAAAATCTATAAACAGAAAGATACCGATTAAACGTTTGCTCTTAATTTGGTTCATTTTTGAGATAATCTCATGTAAGGCTGATTCACAGCCATGGGTCGATCTGAAACCATGTTGATTATTTGAGAGTATCCTAGCTTTATCTAAATAAATGCTTATTTGTTTTTGAATAAGCTTCTCAAACAGCTTTGCGATTGGTGGTAAAACAGAAATGCCACGATAACTATTTAAATCATCAGTTGAGCCTTTATTTTTATATAATGGTGTAACAACAGTCATTTTCCAATCATTTGGCATTGAACCCGTTAGGATTGAAAAATTAAATAAATAAGCTATAATGGTGTGTAGCTTAGCTGAACTACCCTTCAGAATCTTAATAGGTATTCCACAAGAACCGATACCACTAGAGGTTGAGATCTCTGAAAGGAGTTTTTCTATCTCATGTCTATTCGTAAACCTAAATCTGAAATTAGCAGCTTTCAAAAGGCCAAGTTTAGAAAACTGATCCTGGATGAAGCTCTTAGAATCATTATTCGACAATTCTGATGAAGATCTTATTGACGTGAAGAATTTGTTAAATATCTCACACATAATTAACTTATCATTGATAACTTAATTTTCATTTTTAATACAGATTAAAGGTGTATTTGAGTTTTTATCTGATTTCATGCGAATTAATGGTGAGTAGAATTGCCAAAATTTTTTAGCATTTTTGAAGTCATTTAGGGTTTTATCCTGAAAAAAATGAATTAGTTTCTCATCATTTAGCAGCTTGAACTGCTTCTTAAAATAATCATAAACTAACTTATCATCTTCATTACCAGATAGTTTGAATTTCTTGTAGGAGATATCACGTGAATGTTTCAAACAAATAAGATCATCATCATACCATAGAAACTGGCTTGACATATTGATAGAAATTTTACGAACTGGGGCGATATTATCGATAATTTTTCAATTTTTCTTTGACAAACATCCATTTTTCATCAATTGAAGGAAAATTCTTGAATCCACTCCAATCAATTTCATCTATCTGAGTGCAAATGTTTTCCGTATTCACTAGAGAAAGGTTTCTACATAAAATTGTCTTCTGTTTGCATTTTAGTTTAGCAACTGTTAATTTAGCTAAAACAAATTTGTGATCACTAAATGGACAGTCAATAACACATGTTTCATCAACAAGATCAGCATTATGCAAAAAAAGATCAATGACTGATTCTGATTGCAAATATTGATTCCTCTTTTTATGAAATCTAGAACATACTCTAGTGGGTTGATAAACAAAATTGACCAAGTCATTATTTTCAATAAAATTTTTCAAATTATTATTCAGCTTTTTTGATGGGTCACAGTTAAGATCACCAAAAACAAATAAAGGATCATTTAGATTTAATGATTGGATGAAATCTTCAACATTATCAAGAAATTGAGTTTCATTTGAACTTGGAGAACGATAACAATACACAAAATTTAAGCATTGATCATGAAGCTTAAGTTGAAAGAAAACTAGTTCCGCAGCATCATGAAGAAAAGTACGGGTAACTTTCAAGGAGTTTTTTATGAATACAAGCAGGCCACCTCCATGTCTATTCCTGTCTAATCTTATTTTTGAATAATAATTGTTATTAAAAAACGAATTTGGTATTGTTTGATCGAGTTTAGATTCACTAAAACAAACAATGTCAAACATACGACTATTTAGAATTTCATTCATTTCAGATATATTCCCAAGAATTGAGTTGACATTGAGATGAAAAATTGTAAGCTTATTGTCCGAGTTAGAAAAATTTCTAAATTCTTTTAGATAAGAACGATCCTCAATATTTGAAGCTTGAGATATTTCTAGTCATTGAACCAAAGAATCATACTCTTGAATCTCAACTTTAAATATTTCAGATCCGATAGATTCACGTATTTTCGGAATATCATTTTGATTGAATAAAAATGGTTTGTCACATGATAAGTACTTTGAATAGGCACATATAAAAACGCCGCAATCTTTATCGTTTCCATATTGTTTTGGGTACAAATGGTCATTTAGTATCATCCATGAATCTGAGTCAGCCAAAGAAGTAATAAACTTTTTAAGAACTCCACGAATTTTTTCAACAATCTCAATATTGCTATTATAAATTGAATCATAATACTTGATTTTTTTTTGATAAGAAAGTCAATATGAGAACATTTGTTGTTGAGATTAGAGTTACACAGCATTTTCATGTAAAAATTTGCGATTATATCATTGATTTTAGAACCAGATAATAAATCATATAAACTCAATCTATTCACCTCATAACCAAACCCTTTAACAATGACAGTGAGACCATCATCATGATTTAAGATAGCTTCCTGGGATTTAGGGTCATTTTGAGAAAACCAAAGATTACTCTGAATCAAGCTTTGCTGAGTGCAATTTGGATTAAAATTATCAATTTGTGGATTTAAATTATTTAGAGTATCATAGTGGACAGCTTTCTCACTCGAGATCTTGTTCTTTGTTTGACTGGCATACCCTGGTACTTCTAAATTTGAATTTGAGTCGGCTGTTGATTTGCTATCCGCTTTGTTGGTGTTCAACGACTTTGCTTGAATCAGTTTGTCATGTCCACGGGAATGCGACCTGGAGTCGGCTGTTGATTTGCTAGCCGCTTTGTTGGTGTTTAACGACTTTGCTTGACTCAGGTTGTCAAGTCCAAGGGTAGACGTCCTAGAGTCGGCTGTTGATTTGCTAGCCGCTTTGTTTGTGTTCAACGACTTTGCTTGACTGAGGTTGTCATGTCCACGCGTAGGCTACCTGGAGTCGGCTGTTGATTTTCTAGCCGCTTTGTTTGTGTTCAACGACTTTCCTTGACTCAGGTTGTCATGTCCACGGGAAGGCGACCTGGCGTCGGCTGTTGATTTGCTAGCCGCTTTGTTGGTGATCAACGACTTTGCTTGACTCAGGTTGTCATGTCAACGGGAAGGCGACCTGGCGTCGGCTGTTGACTTGCTAGCCGCTTTTTTGGTGTTCAACGACTCTGCTTGACTCAGGTTGACATGTCCACGCGTAGGCAACCTGGAGTCGGCTGTTGATTTGCTAGCCGCTTTGTTTGTGTTCAACGACTTTGCTTGACTGAGGTTGTAATGTCCACGGAAAGGCGACCTGGAGTCGGCTGTTGATTTGCTAGCCGCTTTGTTGGTGATAAACGACTTTGCTCGACTCAGGTTGTCATGTTCACGCGTAGGCAACCTGGATTCGGCTGTTGATTTGCTTGCCGCTTTGTTGGTGATCATCGACTTTGCTTGATTCAGGTTGTCATGTCCACGGGAAGGCGACCTGGCGTCGGCTGTTGATTTGCTAGCCGCTTTGTTGGTGATCAACGACTTTGCTTGACTCAGGTTGTCATGTCAACGGGAAGGCGACCTGGCGTCGGCTGTTGACTTGCTAGCCGCTTTTTTGGTGTTCAACGACTCTGCTTGACTCAGGTTGACATGTCCACGCGTAGGCAACCTGGAGTCGGCTGTTGATTTGCTAGCCGCTTTGTTTGTGTTCAACGACTTTGCTTGACTGAGGTTGTAATGTCCACGGAAAGGCGACCTGGAGTCGGCTGTTGATTTGCTAGCCGCTTTGTTGGTGATCAACGACTTTGCTCGACTCAGGTTGTCATGTTCACGCGTAGGCAACCTGGATTCGGCTGTTGATTTGCTTGCCGCTTTGTTGGTGATCATCGACTTTGCTTGATTCAGGTTGTCATTTCCACGGAAGGCGACCTGGAGTCGGCTGTTGATTTGCTAGTCGCTTTGTTTGTGTTCAACGACTCTGCTTGACTCAGGTTGACATGTCCACGCGTAGGCAACCTGGAGTCGGCTGTTGATTTGCTAGCCGCTTTGTTTGTGTTCAACGACTTTGCTTGACTGAGGTTGTAATGTCCACGGAAAGGCGACCTGGAGTCGGCTGTTGATTTGCTAGCCGCTTTGTTGGTGATAAACGACTTTGCTCGACTCAGGTTGTCATGTTCACGCGTAGGCAACCTGGATTCGGCTGTTGATTTGCTTGCCGCTTTGTTGGTGATCATCGACTTTGCTTGATTCAGGTTGTCATGTCCACGGGAAGGCGACCTGGCGTCGGCTGTTGATTTGCTAGCCGCTTTGTTGGTGATCAACGACTTTGCTTGACTCAGGTTGTCATGTCAACGGGAAGGCGACCTGGCGTCGGCTGTTGACTTGCTAGCCGCTTTTTTGGTGTTCAACGACTCTGCTTGACTCAGGTTGACATGTCCACGCGTAGGCAACCTGGAGTCGGCTGTTGATTTGCTAGCCGCTTTGTTTGTGTTCAACGACTTTGCTTGACTGAGGTTGTAATGTCCACGGAAAGGCGACCTGGAGTCGGCTGTTGATTTGCTAGCCGCTTTGTTGGTGATCAACGACTTTGCTCGACTCAGGTTGTCATGTTCACGCGTAGGCAACCTGGATTCGGCTGTTGATTTGCTTGCCGCTTTGTTGGTGATCATCGACTTTGCTTGATTCAGGTTGACATGTCAACGGGTAGTCGTCCTAGAGTCGGCTGTTGATTTGCTAGTCCCTTTGTTTGTGTTCAACGACTTTGCTCGACACAGGTTGTCATGTCCACGGGTAGGCGTCCTAGAGTCGGCTGTTGATTTGCTAGCCGCTTTGTTGGTGATCAACGACTTTGCTTGACTCAGGTTGTCATGTCCACGGGAAGGCGACCTGGAGTCGGCTGTTGATTTGCTAGTCGCTATGTTTGTGTTCAACGACTTTGCTTGACTCAGGTTGACATGTCCACGCGTAGGCAACCTGGAGTCGGCTGTTGATTTGCTAGCCGCTTTGTTGGTGTTCAACGACTTTGCTTGACTGAGGTTGTAATGTCCACGGAAAGGCGACCTGGAGTCGGCTGTTGATTTGCTAGCCGCTTTGTTGGTGTTCAACGACTTTGCTTGACTGAGGTTGTCATGTCCACGGAAAGGCGACTTGGAGTCGGCTGTTGATTTGCTTGCCGCTTTGTTGGTGATCAACGACTTTGCTTGATTCAGGTTGTCATGTCCACGGGAAGGCGACCTGGAGTCGGCTGTTGATTTGCTAGTCGCTTTGTTTGTGTTCAACGACTTTGCTTGACTCAGGTTGTCATTTCAACGGGAAGGCGACCTGGAGTCGGCTGTTGATTTGCTAGTCGCTTTGTTTGTGTTCAACGACTTTGCTTGACTCAGGTTGTCATGTCCATGGGTAGGCGACCTGGAGTCGGCTGTTGATTTGCTAGCCGCTTTGTTAGTGATCAACGACTTTGCTTGACTCAGGTTGTCATGTCCACGGGAAGGCGACCTGGCGTCGGCTGTTGATTTGCTAGCCGCTTTGTTGGTGATCAACGACTTTGCTTGACTCAGGTTGTCATGTCCACGGGAAGGCGACCTGGAGTCGGCTGTTGATTTGCTAGTCGCTTTGTTTGTGTTCAACGACTTTGCTTGACTCAGGTTGACATGTCCACGCGTAGGCAACCTGGAGTCGGCTGTTGATTTGCTAGCCGCTTTGTTGGTGTTCAACGACTTTGCTTGACTGAGGTTGTCATGTCCACGGAAAGGCGACCTGGAGTCGGCTGTTGATTTGCTAGCCGCTTTGTTGGTGATCAACGACTTTGCTCGACTCAGGTTGTCATGTTCACGCGTAGGCAACCTGGATTCGGCTGTTGATTTGCTTGCCGCTTTGTTGGTGATCAACGACTTTGCTTGACTCAGGTTGTCATGTCCACGGGAAGGCGACCTGGAGTCGGCTGTTGATTTGCTAGTCGCTTTGTTTGTGTTCAACGACTTTGCTTGACTCAGGTTGACATGTCCACGCGTAGGTGCCTGGAGTCGGCTGTTGATTTGCTAGTCGCTTTGTTTGTGTTCAACGACTTTGCTTGACTCAGGTTGTCATGTCCACGGGTAGGCGTCCTAGAGTCGGCTGATGATTTGCTAGCCGCTTTGTTGGTGATCAACGACTTTGCTTGACTCAGGTTGTCATGTCCACGGGAAGGCGACCTGGCGTCGGCTGTTGATTTGCTAGCCGCTTCGTTGGTGATCATCGACTTTGCTTGACTGAGGTTGTCATGTCCACGGAAAGGCGACCTGGAGTCGGCTGTTGATTTGCTAGCCGCTTTGTTGGTGATCAAAGACTTTGCTCGACTCAGGTTGTCATGTTCACGCGTAGGCAACCTGGATTCGGCTGTTGATTTGCTTGACGCTTTGTTGGTGATCAACGACTTTGCTTGACTCAGGTTGTCATGTCCACGGGAAGGCGACCTGGAGTCGGCTGTTGATTTGCTAGCCGCTTCGTTGGTGATCAACGACTTTGCTTGACTGAGGTTGTCATGTCCACGGAAAGGCGACCTGGAGTCGGCTGTTGATTTGCTAGTCGCTTTGTTTGTGTTCAACGACTTTGCTTGACTCAGGTTGACATGTCCACGGGTAGGCGACCTGGAGTCGGCTGTTGATTTGCTAGCCGCTTTGTTGGTGATCAACGACTTTGCTTGACTCAGGTTGTCATGTCCACGGGAAGGCGACCTGGTGTCGGCTGTTGATTTGCTAGCCGCTTTGTTGGTGATCAACGACTTTGCTTGACTCAGGTTGTCATGTCCACGGGAAGGCGACCTGGAGTCGGCTGTTGATTTGCTAGTCGCTTTGTTTGTGTTCAACGACTTTGCTTGACTCAGGTTGACATGTCCACGCGTAGGTGCCTGGAGTCGGCTGTTGATTTGCTAGTCGCTTTGTTTGTGTTCAACGACTTTGCTTGACTCAGGTTGTCATGTCCACGGGTAGGCGACCTGGCGTCGGCTGTTGATTTGCTAGCCGCTTTGTTGGTGATCAACGACTTTGCTTGACTCAGGTTGTCATTTCCACGGGAAGGAGACCTGGAGTCGGCTGTTGATTTGCTAGTCGCTTTGTTTGTGTTCAACGACTTTGCTTGACTCAGGTTGTCATGTCCACGGGTAGGCGACCTGGAGTCGGCTGTTGATTTGCTAGCCGCTTTGTTGGTGATCAACGACTTTGCTTGACTCAGGTTGTCATGTCCACGGGAAGGCGACCTAGAGTCGGCTGTTGATTTGCTAGCCGCTTTGTTGGTGATCAACGACTTTGCTTGACTCAGGTTGTCATGTCCACGGGAAGGCGACCTGGCGTCGGCTGTTGATTTGCTAGCCGCTTTGTTGGTGATCAACGACTTTGCTTGACTCAGGTTGTCATGTCCACGGGAAGGCGACCTGGCGTCGGCTGTTGATTTGCTAGCCGCTTTGTTGGTGATCAACGACTTTGCTTGACTCAGGTTGTCATTTCCACGGGAAGGCGACCTGGAGTCGGCTGTTGATTTGCTAGTCGCTTTGTTTGTGTTCAACGACTTTGCTTGACACAGGTTGTCATGTCCACGCGTAGGCAACCTGGAGTCGGCTGTTGATTTGCTAGCCGCTTTGTTTGTGTTCAACGACTTTGCTTGACTGAGGTTGTAATGTCCACGGAAAGGCGACCTGGAGTCGGCTGTTGATTTGCTAGCCGCTTTGTTGGTGATCAACGACTTTGCTCGACTCAGGTTGTCATGTTCACGCGTAGGCAACCTGGATTCGGCTGTTGATTTGCTTGCCGCTTTGTTGGTGATCATCGACTTTGCTTGACTCAGGTTGACATGTCCACGCGTAGGCTACCTGGAGTCGGCTGTTGATTTGCTAGTCGCTTTGTTTGTGTTCAACGACTTTGCTTGACACAGGTTGTCATGTCCACGGGTAGGCGTCCTAGAGTCGGCTGTTGATTTGCTAGCCGCTTTGTTGGTGATCAACGACTTTGCTTGACTCAGGTTGTCATGTCCACGGGAAGGCGACCTGGAGTCGGCTGTTGATTTGCTAGTCGCTTTGTTGGTGATCAACGACTTTGCTTGACTCAGGTTGTCATGTCCACGGGAAAACGACCTGGCGTCGGCTGTTGATTTGCTAGCCGCTTCGTTGGTGATCAACGACTTTGCTTGACTCAGGTTGTCATGTTCACGCGTAGGCAACCTGGATTCGGCTGTTGATTTGCTAGCCGCTTTGTTGGTGATCAACGACTTTGCTTGACTCAGGTTGTCATGTCCACGGGAAGGCGACCTGGAGTCGGCTGTTGATTTGCTAGTCGCTTTGTTTGTGTTTAACGACTTTGCTTGACTCAGGTTGACATGTCCACGCGTAGGTGCCTGGAGTCGGCTGTAGATTTGCTTGTCGCTTTGTTTGTGTTCAACGACTTTGCTTGACTCAGGTTGTCATGTCCACGGTTAGGCGACCTGGAGTCGGCTGTTGATTTGCTAGCCGCTTTGTTATTGATCAACGACTTTGCTTGACTCAGGTTGTCATGTCCACGGGAAGGCGACCTGGCGTCGGCTGTTGATTTGCTAGACGCTTTGTTGGTGATCAACGACTTTGCTTGACTCAGGTTGTCATGTCCACGGGAAGGCGACCTGGAGTCGGCTGTTGATTTGCTAGTCGCTTTGTTTGTGTTTAACGACTTTGCTTGACTCAGGTTGACATGTCCACGCGTAGGTGCCTGGAGTCGGCTGTTGATTTGCTAGTCGCTTTGTTTGTGTTCAACGACTTTGCTTGACTCAGGTTGTCATGTCCACGGTTAGGCGACCTGGAGTCGGCTGTTGATTTGCTAGCCGCTTTGTTATTGATCAACGACTATGCTTGACTCAGGTTGTCATGTCCACGGGAAGGCGACCTGGCGTCGGCTGTTGATTTGCTAGACGCTTTGTTGGTGATCAACGACTTTGCTTGACTCAGGTTGTCATGTCCACGGTTAGGCGACCTGGAGTCGGCTGTTGATTTGCTAGTCGCTTTGTTTGTGTTCAACGACTTTGCTTGACTCAGGTTGTCATGTCCATGGGTAGGCGTTCTAGAGTCGGCTGTTGATTTGCTAGCCGCTTTGTTGGTGATCAACGACTTTGCTTGACTCAGGTTGTCATGTCCACGTGAAGGCGACCTGGAGTCGGCTGTTGATTTGCTAGCCGCTTTGTTGGTGATCAACGACTTTGCTTGACTCAGGTTGTCATTTCCACGGCAAGGCGACCTGGAGTCGGCTGTTGATTTGCTAGCCGCTTTATTGGTGATAAACGACTTTG
The DNA here is from genome assembly GCA_025491095.1 of Brachionus asplanchnoidis. Classification (NCBI taxonomy): domain Eukaryota; kingdom Metazoa; phylum Rotifera; class Eurotatoria; order Ploima; family Brachionidae; genus Brachionus; species Brachionus asplanchnoidis. The sequence goes on along the minus strand of JAILYF010000028.1, from coordinate 494,981 downwards.
CTTGACTCAGGTTGTCATGTCCACGGGAATGCGACCTGGTGTCGGCTGTTGATTTGCTAGCCGCTTTGTTGGTGATCAACGACTTTGCTTGACTCAGGTTGTCATGTCCAAGGGAAGGCGACCTGGAGTCGGCTGTTGATTTGCTATTCGCTTTGTTTGTGTTCAACGACTTTGCTTGACACAGGTTGTCATGTCCACGGGTAGGCGTCCTAGAGTCGGCTGTTGATTTGTTAGCCGCTTTGTTGGTGATCAACGACTTTGCTTGACTCAGGTTGTCATGTCCATGGGAAGGCGACCTGGCGTCGGCTGTTGATTTGCTAGCCGCTTTGTTGGTGATCAACGACTTTGCTTGACTCAGGTTGTCATTTCCACGGGAAGGCGACCTGGAGTCGGCTGTTAATTTGCTAGTCGCTTTGTTTGTGTTCAACGACTTTGCTTGACTCAGGTTGTCATGTCCATGGGTAGGCGACCTGGAGTCGGCTGTTGATTTGCTAGCCGCTTTGTTGGTGATCAACGACTTTGCTTGACTCAGGTTGTCATGTCCACGGGAAGGCGACCTGGTGTCGGCTGTTGATTTGCTAGCCGCTTTGTTGGTGATCAACGACTTTGCTTGACTCTGGTTGTCATGTCCACGGGAAGGCGACCTGGCGTCGGCTGTTGATTTGCTAGCCGCTTTGTTGGTGATCAACGACTTTGCTTGACTCAGGTTGTCATGTCCACGGGAAGGCGACCTGGAGTCGGCTGTTGATTTGCTAGTCGCTTTGTTTGTGTTCAACGACTTTGCTTGACTCAGGTTGTCATGTCCACGGTTAGGCGACCTGGAGTCGGCTGTTGATTTGTTAGCCGCTTTGTTGGTGATCAACGACTTTGCTTGACTCAGGTTGTCATGTCCACGTGAAGGCGACCTGGAGTCGGCTGTTGATTTGCTAGCCGCTTTGTTGGTGATCAACGACTTTGCTTGACTCAGGTTGTCATTTCCACGGCAAGGCGACCTGGAGTCGGCTGTTGATTTGCTAGCCGCTTTATTGGTGATAAACGACTTTGCTTGACTCAGGTTGTCATGTCCACGGGAAGGCGACCTGGTGTCGGCTGTTGATTTGCTAGCCGCTTTGTTGGTGATCAACGACTTTGCTTGACTCAGGTTGTCATGTCCAAGGGAAGGCGACCTGGAGTCGGCTGTTGATTTGCTATTCGCTTTGTTTGTGTTCAACGACTTTGCTTGACACAGGTTGTCATGTCCACGGGTAGGCGTCCTAGAGTCGGCTGTTGATTTGTTAGCCGCTTTGTTGGTGATCAACGACTTTGCTTGACTCAGGTTGTCATGTTCATGGGAAGGCGACCTGGCGTCGGCTGTTGATTTGCTAGCCGCTTTGTTGGTGATCAACGACTTTGCTTGACTCAGGTTGTCATTTCCACGGGAAGGCGACCTGGAGTCGGCTGTTAATTTGCTAGTCGCTTTGTTTGTGTTCAACGACTTTGCTTGACTCAGGTTGTCATGTCCATGGGTAGGCGACCTGGAGTCGGCTGTTGATTTGCTAGCCGCTTTGTTGGTGATCAACGACTTTGCTTGACTCAGGTTGTCATGTCCACGGGAAGGCGACCTGGTGTCGGCTGTTGATTTGCTAGCCGCTTTGTTGGTGATCAACGACTTTGCTTGACTCTGGTTGTCATGTCCACGGGAAGGCGACCTGGCGTCGGCTGTTGATTTGCTAGCCGCTTTGTTGGTGATCAACGACTTTGCTTGACTCAGGTTGTCATGTCCACGGGAAGGCGACCTGGAGTCGGCTGTTGATTTGCTAGTCGCTTTGTTTGTGTTCAACGACTTTGCTTGACTCAGGTTGTCATGTCCACGGTTAGGCGACCTGGAGTCGGCTGTTGATTTGTTAGCCGCTTTGTTGGTGATCAACGACTTTGCTTGACTCAGGTTGTCATGTCCACGGGAAGGCGACCTGGCGTCGGCTGTTGATTTGCTAGCCGCTTTGTTGGTGATCAACGACTTTGCTTGACTCAGGTTGTCATGTCCACGGGAAGGCGACCTGGCGTCGGCTGTTGATTTGCTAGCCGCTTTGTTGGTGATCAACGACTTTGCTTGACTCAGGTTGTCATGTCCACGGGAAGGCGACCTGGCGTCGGTTGTTGATTTGCTAGCCGCTTTGTTGGTGATCAACGACTTTGCTTGACTCAGGTTGTCATGTCCACGGGAAGGCGACCTGGCGTCGGCTGTTGATTTGCTAGCCGCTTTGTTGGTGATCAACGACTTTGCTTGACTCAGGTTGTCATGTCCACGGGAAGGCGACCTGGCGTCGGTTGTTGATTTGCTAGCCGCTTTTTTGGTGTTCAACGACTTTGTTTGACTCGACCTGCAGTCAGATGTTGTAGTGAAATTTTTAGAAATTTTTCTTTTTTCCAGCAAGATATCTCTTTGAATTTTTGTCTTTTGACTATCAATGTAAACATGAGAGAATTCTTTTTCATATCTTAGATTTTTCTTAACTAACATTAACAATTTTATTGATTTCTCATTGTTGAGTTCACATAATACTGGTCGGTTATACTTGGAAATGTTAAAAGACCCTAATCTTTTATGCTTTAAAGGTTTATCTAATTTTAAAAGGCTGAACAAATTTGCTAAACTTTCATCGTCATTTGAAGATTCATTAAGACCGTGAATCACAACAAATTTACGATTTTGTAGTCTTAAATCAATTTCATTACTTATCTTTGTTAGCAGACTTAACTCAAGATTTTTAACAAGGTCACTAACCTTAGCATAAGAATTTGTATTTCCGTTCTCATTATAATCGTTTACACGAGCTGAATTTTCATTACTTGATTTTAGATAATTTTTTGCGAGACTTGTACATGCTAGTGCTTTATCCATTTTATTTTCACTCGATAAGCCAAACAACCAAATTGCAATATTAATGAATCTGATTGCAATATTAATGAATCAAAATTAATAAACTAAAATTCATACTTTTTATTTGTTTATTCTAAAAAATTTGATTGGAAATAAAATTAAAAAAAAATTCTATTTTTTTAATTTTAGCTTCATTAATTATTTTGATTCCTCCGTATCAAAACAACTTAATTTAGATCTAAAGAATCTATATTTTTTTTGTATATTAATTTATTTATGTTATTATTTCTAAGCAAAATGATATTACTCGCGTTCATCCTTCCGCTTCTCGAATTGAACAAGTATTGAACTCCTGGGCAATTAGGAACAAATCTCTTGCTGTGAGATATTTTTCGTTCATTTCTAGCGTCAAATCCAGCAAAGTATTGTTCCTTTATGGCTCTATGTACTCGATTATGTTGTGGCACTACCACTAGCCACTGCTGAGCAGACAGTTCACCGAGCACATGCGCTGACAGTAGATAAAGTTTTTAATTAGTAGATATTTATTTTTTTAATGTGGATAACCCAAAATAAATAAAAAAAAAACAAATTAATTAACACTTATTTTCTTGATCTTTTTGACTTATTTTTGAACTTATTTACTGACTACATTGTTTGATTTTTTTTTAAATTTTACTTTATCTTTGGCTCGGACTTTAGAAAAATAAATTTAAAGTCTGTTTTTTATTGATTTTGACTTTAATATGTCTTTTAAACAACTCTGAATTAGTGCAAAAAAATTTTAATTTTGAAAAAATTTTATTTTATTTATTTATTTATTTATTTTATTTCACAAAATTACGCCTGTCTTGGCGATGTTTTATAAAGAATTATAATAAAAAGTTTAAATGACATTTGTTAACTAATATTTTTTTATATATAGTTACAAAAAAGATGAGAAATATATGTACAAAGTAGTTATAAAATAAATTATTAAAATAAAATTTAGTTTTTTTTTTAAATATACAGAATTTTTTCATTAAATCATTTTTTAAAAAAATTTATAAATAAAATAAAAATATGTAAATTTTATTTTATTTATCGTCACTTTAAAACATCTTTATTTCTGGCAATTTAAAGTCTATGAAAAAAAAGATCAAATAAAGCTTAAACAACTTCTAAATTTATTTTAATTGAAATTAATTGAAATTTTATTATATAAAGATTCCAAAAACCGGCTACATTAATGTTCTCGACTTCAAAACGCCGAAACATCTAGCTGACTACTTGTTATATTTGGACCAAAACAAAACCGCGTACAATTCCTATTTTAAGTGGAAAAAGTATGCTTTATTCAATGATAGATTAGTTTTTAGTAATTTTTGTGACATGTGTATTCAACTTAATTTGGAAAATTATATTCCAATATGGAGAAATACCATTGAAAATATTGGAATGCTTTGGGACAAAAAAACAAATTGTAAAATTCCAAAATATGGTCAAAATGACACTTTTTATATTGTAAATCACTCTTAATAAATATTTTGATTTTTTAATCTATATCATTTTGATTCCTTGAAAATTAATAATTTTACAAGAATAGAAAAAAATTTACAGAGTGGTTTTAAATTAAAACGATGTATTTTAATGAGTATCTTAAACTAAAGTAAATTTGTTAATTTTAAAAATAGAGTTTACTTTTCATATTTTAATTCAATCAAAAAATAATTTTCTTTAAGCTCTGGACTTTTTTTATTTTTTTTGTACCAACATTCACAATGCCAAAGAATCACGAATTTTAAAATTTCTTATTAATGTAATTTATAAGATAGATTAAATTTAGTTTATTAATTTTAATTTTAATATACTATTCATCTTAGAGAAAAATGCTCGCTTATATCATTTTGTAGGTTTTTTTTTAATTATTTTGTATTTTAGCCCCGTAGTAGATCACTTTTACTCGAGATTCTCGGTATTTTTTTTAAGGAATAAATATTTTCATTATTAAATAAATCAGAATTTGGCATCAAATTTATCATCAAAATAAAAACTTTTCAGCAAAAATTAAATTTCCTTCATCAAAAATATTTTTTACAACAAATAAAAAATAACTTAACTAAGTATTTTTTTGCATAATTTTTTTCTCTGAATCAAATTAAAAAAAATATGGAAAAAAATATATAGAAAATTTAATTAAAATTTTACTTCGAAATTTAATTACTTTGAAATGAATCAACAATACATCAAATAAAATATTCTATAGATTATTTTAAAACTTATTGAACTAATAGAAATTTTGCTTGGTTTGATTTATGTGTACACAATTGTTTTGTTTTGAATAATGGTATTGAATCGTTCAATGCACTTATCAAAGAATATTTTACATTCCGTAAAGATGGGCAACGGATGGATTTTTTCCTTTTAAATGGAAAAAGCAATAAAATTTTAGTTCTTTGATAAAGAACCTTATCTAAAATTGTTGAATTTATGATTTATTTTTTATAACATATGATTTATTAATACTTATGCCAGTAATGTTGCAAGCAAATAATTGTATATTTTATTTTCAATCAACACTTTTCAATTCACAATTCAAATCAAACCAAGAGTTAGTTAAAAAAAACCCAAGATTCGAATTTAAAAAAAAATTAGGAGATATTCGAGGGTTTTCTATATGATGAAAGTGAATATTGTTGTTCAGAATAATTTACTAAAATTCCTGATAATGCTAGGACACTTGATGTTGGCGGAGAAAGAACTCGTGGTTGACCTTAACTATTTAAAAAAAGCTAAATTGAGATAATTTTTTTTTTATAATTTATATTCTAATTGGTTTTGTTTAAATAATTATTTTATTTAATGACAAAAAACAATTTTGAGGAAAATTTTTAGTGATGAAATCGAATTTTTTTTTTATAAGAAAATTGAAACTTGAATAAAAAATTATTCTGAATAACTTGTTAGAATGAATTTTCAATCAAATAGCTTATTCGAATGAATTTTCAATCAAATAACTCATTCGAATGAATTTTCAATCAAATAACTTATTCGAATGAATTTTCATTCAAATAGCTTATTCGAATGAATTTTCATTCAAATAACTTATTCGAATGAATTTTCATTCAAATAACTTATTCGAATGAATTTTCAATCAAATAGCTTATTCGAATGAATTTTCAATCAAATAACTTATTCGAATGAATTCTCAATCAAATAACTTATTCGAATGAATTTTAATTCAAATAAAAAATTTTAATTAAATTTTATTTTACTTAAAAAATTTACAGAAAAATATTTGAAATAAATATTCGATTAGAAAAATTGAATAAAAAATAACAATTTGAATTGTTTCGATTTAAATTCAATAAAAAAACATTCATTTTAAATTTTGACAGACAAAAACAACTTTTCTGACATTTTCTGGGTTAATTTTATTACGACGATCCCAAATGCTGTAACCGGCACTGGAAAATAATTGTTCTGAAGGGACTGATGTTGCTGGCGTGCAAAAAATCCGTATAAAGGCTTCATAAATAATAGGATAAATATGTTTGTTAATCCTCCAAAATTCCAAAGGCTCAATGTTTTTAGAAGCTTCTAAATTATAGCGATAGAATTCCTTTTCTAAATTACTTAATTTTGAATAGCTTTTTTTGGTTTCATAATCTACAGTAAAATCAAAATACTGTAAACGTTTGTCTTCTAGAGAAGGAGAAATCAAGATATTTGATGAATTATTAGGTTGACTTAGTCTATTCAAATTAGATAATTCGTTAACGTTCAATTTATTTTTCAGTTCCAAAGGAAAATATTCCACCAGCTTTCTGATGTGTGCTTTAGCTATGTTAATGTATTCTTTTTTCTGTCTTTCAGAACATTTTATAAAATATTTAGTACGCACATCTAAATAAGTAGCTGTTATTAATAAACTATCATTTAGAACGTTGTACTTATTTAAATAGCTATCGGTGTAGTAATGAAGATATTTTTTAAAAGTAGTAGAAAACAAAGATTCATTATTAGTTTCGAGTAGTTTGTTGCGAAGACTTAAGAGAATAGGAATAACTATAGAAATTGTAGGATAATTAACCCCAGATAGCTCAGTGGTCGCGTCACTGAAAGGCTTTAAGATACTGACAGAATCTTTAAGAGTGATGATTTCGTTTTCATTTAATATTAGATATTCATATTTATTATTTAATTTTCTATCTCGTAGAGCTTCATTTATAGGACCTTTTTGCTCAGAAATTCTTTTTAACATTAAAAACGTAGAATTCCACCTAGTAGTTATGTCTTGAATGATTTTATTTGGCTTAATATTAGATAATTTTTGCTTTTCTTCCAAAACTTCGCAAGCTATAGAGGATTGGTGAAATACTGAGGCTATTTTTCGGCATTTATTTACCAAATCTGAAAAATTCTGCATTATTGAATTTTCAGTTTCGTTCAAAATTGAAATGCCAGTTGTTTCATTTTGTTCTTCAGTCTCATATTCACAAGTTTCAATGGACACTGTAGAAAATTTAGTGATTTTTTTTACTATTAAATTTAATAAGTGAGCAAGGCATCCAATGTGATGAATTTCAGAAATTTTCGACTCTGTGGTTCTAATATTTTCTAATAAAAAACTTTTTATACTTTGCATATTTTTGGCATTGTCCGTGACAAAAGAAACTATTTTGTCGACAATACCCCAATCTCTTAGAACATTGAATAAAGCATTTGCTATGTTTTCAGCTGTATGGCTACCTGGTAAATTACTTATTTCTAATGTTCTACTACACAGTAAAGTTAATTCATTAAAGAAATGGCAAGTTACTCCAAGGTAGCTATTTTGTTGAATTGACGACCAACCATCCAATGTTACGGAAACAGCTTGAGCTTTTATCAATTCAAGCTTAATACGGTTCCTTATTTTTGAAAATTCATTAGCAAGTAAATGATTTGTTAGGGTATAGCGCGAAGGGAGAACAAATCCAGGATTAAGACACTCAACAAATTTTTTAAAATATGAATTTTCAACAATGATAAACGGCAATGCGGCACTTACAATAAATTGCAACAAAAATTCTTCTGCTTTAGTAAAATTTTTCTTTTGCTTCTTGTATAATGGCTTGTCTGGCTCATCTAAAGAAGTGTCAATATCGACAGACTCATTATTTGTTTCTAAATTCAGTGATATATTGTGATTATTTTTTAAATGATTACGCATTGCCGATGTTGATTTATTTGAATAAGCAGCATCACAATGTTTACATATTCGAGAATCACCAACGACAACCGAGTGTGAATGAACAATTGAAGTTTTTTTATACTCTTTTCTTTTTCTACCTTTATGGATTGAAGTTGGAGTCTCTTGAAAACTGGTAATAGATGACTGACTAGCACACACTAATGTTAGAAAATTTTTAAAATCCTTTTATGAGAATAATAATTTCTTGAAAAAAATCAGAGTTGTTTAAAAGTCCCAAAAAAAATTTTAAGTCATTATAGTTGTTTAAAAGTCGCAAGTCTCTGAAAAAAATTATAGCTAAAAGTGAAATTTTAATAGCAAAGAAAAAAAAAGAAGAGATCTTAAAGGAGAAAATTAATGCTTATAATTAATGCTTATATATGTACGAAGCGAATATTCGAATGAATTTTTATTCGAATAAGCTATTTGAATGAAAATTCATTCGAATAAGCTATTTGAATGAAAATTCATTCGAATAAGCTATTTGAATGAAAATTCATTCGAATAAGCTATTTGAATGAAAATTCATTCGAATAAGCTATTTGAATGAAAATTCATTCGAATAAGCTATTTGAATGAAAATTCATTCGAATAAGCTATTTGAATGAAAATTCATTCGAATAAGCTATTTGAATGAAAATTCATTCGAATAAGCTATTTGAATGAAAATTCATTCGAATAAGCTATTTGAATGAAAATTCATTCGAATAAGCTATTTGAATGAAAATTCATTCGAATAAGCTATTTGAATGAAAATTCATTCGAAACTTCCTTTATTTGAATATTGCGTCGAATAACCATATTCGATTTCATCACTAAAAATTTTCCACTTAATTATTCTAAATTTTTGTGTATTTTGATGATGAGTTTTTTTTAATTGATATATATATAATTTTTTCGATGAAATTTTAAAAAATTTGGTAAAAAAAATAAAAATATTTTGGTTATAAATTTCTTTACTCAGTTTGTTATTTAAAATTTTAGTAATTTGATAGTAAAGATAGAGATTAAATTAAATTTGATTGAATTACAAAATAAATCACAAACTAAATTTACGACTAACATAAAATTTTTTATTTTTAAAAATTTTTTTTAATTTTTTTTATTTTTTAACTGAAGTGTGTATGAGAAATATTAAAAGAAAATTAAAATTCATTTTAAATCCAAGGGTAGAAACTATAGTAACTAAATATTGACAAACGAGAAATTAGAGTAAAAAAGTTGACAAAATTTTTTTTTAATCTTTCAAAATAATTTTCTAAATAGTGCTATTAAAATGAAGATCCTTTATTAAATAAATCCCATGATGAAACAAATTCTTAAGTTATTTTTAATATTAATACTATTTTTTGTTCTTATTTATTTAATTATTTTCAACAATTACACGAATGAGATTTCTTTTGAGACCATATCAACAAAATGTGAGCCATTTAATCCAAGAGCCGAAAATTTTAAAGTAGTAATCGATGGAGTCCAATATCCCAAATCAATACCTCTAAATCTAAATAAAACAATTAATTTTAATTGTCTAAATTCCATTGAGCGAAAAGCAAAAATTTTATTTTGGACACCATTTTTTGGTGATCCAAAATTTGCATTCGGCCTTGGATACAAACAGCCATTTATTGACAATCTATGTCCAGTTTATAACTGTGAGATTTTCAATGGTAAATCAAGAGTAAACGAAGCTGACATTGTGATCGTTCACATGCGAGACTCAATAAAAGAATTTCCTGCCAATAGACCAAAAAATCAGCGATGGGTCTTTGCTGTCTTTGAATCACCAATGCACTGTCCCAAGTTTTACAAGTATAACAATCTTTTCAATTTTACTTCCACTTATCGAATTGACTCGGAATTTCCGAGGCTTACTGGATCTTACAAGAAGTTTGTGTGGGGTCAAAACCAAAGTTTTGATGAAAACAAAGATTTTTCTCAGGGTAAAACCCATTTTGCTGCAGCTGTGGTTGGCAATTGTGGTGGAAGCAGTGGTAGACTGCAGTACATACAAAAATTACAAAAATACATTCCAGTTACTCTATTAGGCAAATGTGGAGTAAAGTGCACCGATTTTTTCAAAAAGTCCTCTAATGACAAATGTAAACAACTAGTTGCCAACAGTCACAAGTTTTATTTAAGTTTTGAAAACTCAATTTGTAATGGATACATATCGGAGAAATTTTTTCAGATTCTTCGCTATGATATTATACCAGTTGTTCTTGGAGGTGGAAATTACAGCTATTTTGTAAGTGATTTTGAATTTATTATATATTTTTAAAACTACTTCAATCATAATGGCAATTAATTAAATGATCAGTTTATTTTTGTTTTTTTGATTAGTATTTTTATCAATTTATCAGGAACAAAAATAAAAATGAACAGTAGATAAATAATAAATGATTTGTAAATTACAGACAAAACACCAGTGAAAAATAAATAAATGATTAGTAACAAAAATTTTAATTGAATTAGATTTATTTTGAATTTAATGCAAGTAAACAATAGAAAAGTATAAAAATAATTTGCAATATACATTAGTGATTTGATATAAGGATCCATGGTAAATTTACGTAATTTTACTATTTTTTACGTAAAACAAGAATTGTATAAAATGCTAAATTAACTAAGTTTTACGTAAATAGAAGTAATATTACCATTTTTTTCGTTAAATTATGTAAAATCCAAAAATGCCAAAAAAATCTCAAATTTTGCTGCTTTTAATAAAATTTTTTTGAAAAATACGAATTCGATTTCTGAATTTTTATTTTTTTCTAATTTATTTTTTACCTTTTATAACGTAAAAATTGGTAAAATTTAAAATTTTACAGGTAAATTTTGGTAAATATGCTAAAAAAATGAAAAAAATCTAAAAATCAATGAAACCTGTAACACAACACTTTCATTTATTTAATTTTTTTTTATGCTATTAAAAAGACAAATGACTTGACTTTGAAAAGAATTTAAAATGACTTTTTTTTTTTGACTTTTGCCGAAGTCTGCTTACAATTAATATCATAATAATGAAAAAAACACTATACTTTGAAATTATTAGGTTTTTTCGAATAGTGTTTAAAACGGCTATCCCTAAAATCCTGACTTCCGGACATGTCGTCTAAAATACGGACACGGACTTTTCTTTTTACCCATTACTAAAACCCGGACACGGGCATGATATTTCTAAAATCCGGACCCGGATTTCTTCTAAAACTAAAATACAGACTAACGTTGGTAAAGTAAAATTTTTAAAAAATTTGAAATTCAAAAATTTTTTGCAACATTTTATGAAAAACAAAGATAAATTTATAATTCAAAAATTTTAATTCTCAATTTCAAATACAAAATATAAAAAGCGTCATTTTTTTAGCTTTTTCATTATTTCCAAAACCAGTTTGTTCTTGTTATGAAAAAACTAATTGCTGTCATATAATTGCAGTTTAATTAAGTATTGGCTCTGTAGATGTTGTTAAAAAAATTGAAAAAAATTTAAATTTGACAAAGTTAAAAGGAAAAAAAAATTAAAAAGTGGAAGAAAACATAGAGATTATTTTGATGAAGAAGAAATATTCGTGTAACACATAAAAAAATTGCAGCAATTAAAGACGGAATTGAATGTAAAAATAATGGAGTCGAAGAAGCAGATAATGAAGTTGATGAAAAATTAGAAGGTGAAAATAGATATGACCAAAAACAAGAAAAGAAATCTTTAACAAATAAACAAAAAAAAATTCTCTCAATGGTTTAAAATTCAAAAAATTTTGATATCAAACAATTGATTCAAGAGAGTGATTTGTTATGTAAACCAGAAGATTTGGCTAGTGGTGTTGTTAATATTGACTATTCTGTTTATCAGAATTATTTTTTAGCGGATGCATATATGAGTTTAAAAAGAGTTATTAGAACCAAAAGACTAATTTGGCCCCCAAAAGGGAAAGAAAATTTTAATTAAGTAATTAATTAACTATTAATTATTTTTTCTGAAATTATCAATTTTAGCTTTATAGTCTAAAAGGGGCAGTGTCCGTATTTTAGTAAATTATCACGAAGTCCGTGTCCGTGTTTTAGGTAAATTTTTTAATGTCCATGTCCGTATTTTAAATGACATGTTCGGCAGTCCGGATCCGGATTTTAGGGATAGCCGTTTAAAACTAAATTTTAAATGAAATTTTTTATTTAACTAATGAAGAGTTTTGTAAAAGTTATATGTCTCGTGTCAAGTCCAAGTCCAGACTTTTTATTCCAGACTTGGACTTTAACTAGGCTGCCACCATAACTTCCTGGAATGGCAAAAAATTCATGTTGCTGGGAATTTTCTTAAAAAATAAAATAAAAGGATCAAATTTTTGTCAGTAGATAATTTATTATTTTAATAGATAATTTTTTTCATAAAAAAAGATAATAAATAAAATTAGATAAAGGTTTTTATTAGTAGATATTTATTTTTTTAATGTGGATAACCTAAAATAAATAAAAAACAAACAAATTAATTAACACTTATTTTCTTAATCTTTTTGACTTATTTTTTGAACTTATTTACTGACTACATTGTTTGATTTTTTTTTAAATTTTACTTTAACTTTGGCTCGGGCTTCAGAAAAATAAATTTAAAGTCTGTTTTTTATTGATTTTGACATTAATATGTGAAAAAAAAATTTATAAATTAAAAAAATATGTAAATTTTATTTTATTTATCGTCAATTTTAAAGATCTATATTTCTGACAATTTGAAGTCTATGAAAAAAAAGATCAAATAAAGCTTAAACTATTAAATAAATTGTAGATATTTGAAAGCATTAATGCATTAAAACGTTTTTGGATTTAACATTCTATGCTAAATAAAAAGGTAATAAACTCTGAAATATCAAAATGCTCATCGCAGAGTGCACATCATCGAAATGGTACTATTTTTAAGTGGATAAAGTTGATCCTACTAAGTTTATTTAAAAATTTTCGTTTTGGAATCTAAGTAAAGTCCAAGATCGCACTTAATTATTTTTCTTTTAATATCTTATGGGTATTTATATTAATTATTTGGTTGTAAAAATAAAAATTTTTTGGGTATTTATTTTTTGTCAAAATTATTGAAAAAGGAATAAAAACTGGGTACATAAAAATTATTATTGAATATTATAAAAATTAATAAAAAATTATTCTCTAATAAATGCTTTTTTTGCTTAGGTAGGTCTGCCTCTCTTTATTTTTTGTCCGATTGGTACTGATTTAGCTATTAATGAAGGGCTAACTTCTTTTAATCCAATAGCCATACCAACAACATGATTGCATACATACTCTTTAAGAAAACAAGGACACGTGCATTTAGCCTGTTTCCAATCTTAACAATTCTCTCTATCAAGACACCATGTATTAAATGACTTCATAAAATGATCAAAAATCGTGAAATATCCAGATAGGTTTCACTTAAACTCAGAATCAGTAATCTTATTAAAATCGTTTGAAGGAATTTAAAACTTATCATCAAGTATCTTAATTTCTTTCGATTCCTTAGCTCATTGGTAAGAATTCGCTCAAATTAAGGGAAATAGTTGGTCCTAAGATAAACTATTTATAATTAATATGAGCTTTGAGATTTTAAATATTTTCATTTGAACTTACTACTAATCCAAAAGGATGGAAAACTCTATCTTAATCAATAGTTCTTAAAATTAGTATAGGGAACCTCTGCCAAAATAGCTTATAAGTTGCATCAGCATGGAAATGAGTAGACATCGAATTATTATTTAATAATCTTTTTGATAAGAGAAAAAAAGAAAATTTAGCATCGTTATAGCTGTATCATATTTGGTGCATTTTGATCCTTCTTTTCCTATACTTTTTTCTGCATCTCCGTCTCAACATCGGTATCCTCCTGACTGCTGTAATATTCTGGCACAAGCTTTTTTGTGTATTATGTTTATTAATTTATTTATTTAATAATTCTTCTTTTCCTTGTTGAGCAATAATTTTAAATTTCTAATTATTAATGCGAATATTTGTATTGTTTTTATTTAAATAAGTAACCACTTTTATAATTTAATACTCTAAATGAATTTTTAAACAATCATTTGATTTTTTTAGACCTCAAATAAACATTTAAATACTTGATTTATTTTATTTATTTATTTAAAGCCGCAACCAAAGCGATATGGACGTGGAAGACCATTTTTAAAATGACTTTCTTTACTTTAGCTCTAAGCCAACATTATTATAATATATAATTAATTAGTCAATAAATCACCTATTTTGTACAAATAAAAGAAAAGAACATAAAAATAAATTTTCAGTTAAATATAAATGTTTAAAATTCTAATTAGTCATTTTTTACATATTTACACTAGTATAAGTATTTAACCTCTTCTCTTCATTCTTTCAAAAAAATCAATTTTTAGACAATTGTTTAGCATTGTCCTTATATCGACTCCTTCGCTTTTCAATATATCTTTGATCTCATTTGTCTCACTACTGTCATAAATGACATTCCCCAATATTCTATTTGTCTAAATAATATTCTAAATACTTGATTATTTTAATTAACACTCAATATTTTAAGCACTCAAATTATTTATCCAATATCCAAATTGATTTGTGCTAAATACCCAATTATATTAATAAATACCCATATAAATACTAACCAATTTATTTTAATTTAAATTAATTGAAATTTTATTATTTAAAGATGCCAAAAACCGGTTACATTAATGTTTTCGACTTCAAAACGCCGAAACATCTAGCTGACTACTTGTTATATTTGGACCAAAACAAAACCGCGTACAATTCCTATTTTAAGTGGAAAAAGTATGCTTTATTCGATGATAGATTAGTTTTTAGTAATTTTTGTGACATGTGTATTCAACTTAATTTGGAAAATTATATTCCAATATGGAGAAATACCATTGAAAATATTGGAATGCTTTGGGACAAAAAAACAAATTGTAAAATTCCAAAATATGGTCAAAATGACACTTTTTATATTGTAAATCACTCTTAATAAATATTTTGATTTTTTTTATCTATATCATTTTAATCTCTTGAAAATTAAAAATTTTACAAAGATAAAAAAAAATTACAGAGTAGTTTTTATTGAAAACGATGTATTTTAATCAGTATCTTAAACTAAAGTAAATTTGTTAATTTTAAAAATAGATGTTTACTTTTCATATTTTAATTCAATCAAAAAATAATTTTCTTTAAGCTTTGGACTTTTTTTATTTTTTTTGTACCAACATTCACAATGCCAAAGAATCACAAATTTTAAAATTTCCTATTAATGTAATTTATAAGATAGATTAAATTTAGTTTATTAATTTTAATTTTAATATACTATTCATCTTAGAGAAAAATGCTCGCTTATATCATTTTGTAGTTTTTTTTCTAATTATTTTGTATTTTAGCCCCGTAGTAGATCACTTTTACTCGAGATTCTCGGTATTTTTTTTAAGGAATAAATATTTTCATCATTAAATAAATCAGAATTTGGCATCAAATTTATCATCAAAATAAAAACTTTTCAGCAAAAATTAAATTTCCTTCATCAAAAATATTTTTTACAACAAATAAAAAATAACTAAACTAAGTATTTTTTTGCATAAATTTTTTTCTCTGAATCAAATTAAAAAAATATGGAAAAAAAAATATATAGAAAATTTAATTAAAATTTTACTTCGAAATTTAATTACTTTGAAATGAATCAACAATACATCAAATAAAATATTCTATAGATTATTTTAAAACTTATTGAACTAATAGAAATTTTGCTTGGTTTGATTTATGTGTACACAATTGTTTTGTTTTGAATAATGGTATTGAATCGTTCAATGCACTTATCAAAGAATATTTTACATTCCGTAAAGATGGGCAACGGATGGATTTTTTCCTTTTAAATGGAAAAAGCAATAAAATTTTAGTTCTTTGAAAGAACCTTATCTAAAATTGTTGAATTTATGATTTATTTTTGATAACATATGATTTATTAATACTTATGCCAGTAATGTTGCAAGCAAATAATTGTATATTTTATTTTCAATCAACACTTTTCAATTCACAATTCAAATCAAACCAAGAGTTAGTTAAAAAAAACCCAAGATTCGAATTTAAAAAAAAATTAGGAGATATTCGAGGGTTTTCTATATGATGAAAGTGAATATTGTTGTTCAGAATAATTTACTAAAATTCCTGATAATGCTAGGACACTTGATGTTGGCGGAGAAAGAACTCGTGGTTGACCTTAACTATTTAAAAAAAGCTAAATTGAGATAATTTTTTTTTTATAATTTATATTCTAATTGGTTTTGTTTAAATAATTATTTTATTTAATGACAAAAAACAATTTTGAGGAAAATTTTCCACTTAATTATTCTAAATTTTTGTGTATTTTGATGATGAGTTTTTTTTAATTGATATATATGTTTTTTTCGATGAAATTTTAAAAAATTTGGTAAAAAAAAATAAAAATATTTTGGTTATAAATTTCTTTACTCAATTTGTTATTAAAAATTTTAGTAATTTGATAGTATAGATACAGATTAAATTAAATTTGATTGAATTAAAAAATAAATCACAAACTAAATTTACGATTTACATAAAATTTTTTATTTTTAAAAATTTTTTTTAATTTTTTTAAGTTTTTTTATTTTTTAACAGAAGTGTGTATGAGAAATATTAAAAGAAAATTAAAATTCATTTTAGATCCAAGGGTAGAAACTATAGTAACTAAATATTGACAAACGAGAAATTAGAGTAAAAAAGTTGACAAAATCTTTCAAAATAATTTACTAAATAGTGCTATTAAAATGAAGATCCTTTATTAAATAAATCCCATGATGAAACAAATTCTTAGGTTTTTTTTAATATCAATACTATTTTTTGTTCTTATTTATTTAATTATTTTCAACAATTACACGAATGAGATTTCTTTTGAGACCAAATCAATAAAATGTGAGCCATTTAATCCAAGAGCCGAAAATTTTAAAGTAGTAATCGATGGAGTCCAATATCCCCAATCAATACCTCTAAATCTAAATAAAACAATTAATTTTAATTGTCTAAATTCCATTGAGCGAAAAGCAAAAATTTTATTTTGGACACCATTTTTTGGTGATCCAAAATTTGCATTCGGCCTTGGATACAAACAGCCATTTATTGACAATCTATGTCCAGTTTATAACTGTGAGATTTTCAATGATAAATCAAGAGTAAACGAAGCTGACATTGTGATCGTTCACATGCGAGACTCAATAAAAGAAATTCCTGCCAATAGACCAAAAAATCAGCGATGGGTCTTTGCTGTCTTTGAATCACCAATGCACTGTCCCAAGTTTTACAAGTATAACAATCTTTTCAATTTTACTTCCACTTATCGAATTGACTCGGAATTTCCGAGACTTACTGGATCTTACAAGAAGTTTGTGTGGGGTCAAAACCAAAGTTTTGATGAAAACAAAGATTTTTCTCAGGGTAAAACCCATTTTGCTGCAGCTGTGGTTGGCAATTGTGGTGGAAGCAGTGGTAGACTGCAGTACATACAAAAATTACAAAAATACATTCCAGTTACTCTATTAGGCAAATGTGGAGTAAAGTGCACCGATTTTTTCAAAAAGTCCTCTAATGACAAATGTAAAGAACTAGTTGCCAACAGTCACAAGTTTTATTTAAGTTTTGAAAACTCAATTTGTAATGGATACATTTCGGAGAAATTTTTTCAGATTCTTCGCTATGATATTATACCAGTTATTCTTGGAGGTGGAAATTACAGCTATTTTGTAAGTGATTTTGAATTTATTATATATTTTTAAAACTACTTCAATCATAATGGCAATTAATTAAATGATCAGTTTATTTTTATTTTTTTGATTAGTATTTTTATCAAATGATCAGTACATAAAAATATAAATGAACAGTAAATAAATAATAGCGATTAGTAAATTACAGACAAAACACTAGTAAAAAATAAATAAATGATCAGTATCAAAAATTTTAATTGAATTAGATTTATTTAAAATTAAATGCAAGTAAAAAATAGAGAAGTAAAAAAATAATTTTCAATATTAAGTCATAAGTCTCATGTCAAGTCCAATTCCAGACTTTTTTTTTCTTCCAGACTTGGACTTAAATTCTAGTGACTTGGACTTTACTTAGGCTGCCACCATAACTACCTGGAACGGCAAAAAATTCATGTTGATGGGAATTTTCTTAAAAAATAAAATAAAAGGATCAAATTTTCGCGTATAATATTTTTAAATAACAATAATATGCAATTTATTTATTTGTTTTCTTACCGAGCTAGAGCTCCTTCAGAATAAGTTAAAAAAAAAATAAAATAAAATAAAAATAAAATTAAAGTTAATAAAATGAGATAAAAAAAAAGAATCAAAATAAAGTAAATAAGCAAAAAAAATGAAAGCTGAAAAGACATAAATAGGAATATATTGTTACATGTGGCATATGTTTTAAAAGTTCAAGTTAAAAACTAAAATACTGAATTAGGAACAAAATATAAACATTTTAGTTTTTTTTTTGTAATTAATGTCAATTTCATTTAAATTGATCACTATTTTAATTTATTAATACATAATTATGTATTAATAAATTAAAATAGTGATCTTTTCAAAATTCTTTTCAATCAATTAATTGATTGAAAAGAATTTTGATTTTACTTTTATATAAACCAATGTAGCTCCTTATCTCTAGTTCGATATAGTTAATCAAATAAATGAATAAATCTCTAAAATAACTCGGGAATTAAAAAAAAAAAGCCTGTAATTTGAAGAAATTCTTGATAACATATCTTAAGATCAGGCCTCTGAAGCTAATACTAAAGGAGAGACTAGAGGAAAAGGTTAGAATAATTATTGAAATTAATTTTCTTTTTTTTGTCTTGCTTTCCTAAAGTTTCAATTTTGTAAACACGTATCAAAAACTTCATCATGTTCCAATATATATTTTTTTTTTTCTAATTTTACTTCTCCTTGACTGGAGGTTAATTTCAAATAAATAATAAATAAATAATATATATATTTTAATTTCAGGTTATTTAACTCTCACAAACTTTTTACATATTTTTATTTCTTGATTTAATTTTACTTAACTTAATTTTAATTTTTTATTTTTATTCTGAAAGAGCTTAAGCTCGGTACAGTTAACAAATAAATAAATAAATAAAAGGTAAAAGTTAGTTTCCTTTCTGTAGTTTTCGCTCCTTGAAGGATGCTAAAAAATTACTCGCCGAGGCATTTCTTCATCGGATAGATAATTTAAGGGAACTGGGTTGTAAAAAGAGCCACATAAACATTGCAAGCAGATATAATATGGTATCAATGTACAAAATGTAAAAATGTCATGGAAATAGGCATCATTAGTTGTGGAGAGTCTGAAATAGATGAGATAGCCGAGCAACCATTAGCCAAAAATGGTAGATTGGAAAACACTAAAGAAGTAATAAAGAAAAAACGTGGTAGACCAGCCCGATCAAAAAAAATATATTTCCTTAAAAAAATATGTTTTGCTTTTATTTTCATTTTTTTGTTCTATTTAGATAATTAGTACTATTTATTTATAAAAAAAAGTAATGAATAAAAAATTTTGTTCCAAATTCAGTATCTTAGTTTTTTTTTTGCATAAAATAAACTCAGGTAATAATTATATGCCTCAAATTTTTGTCAGTAGATAATTTATTATTTTAATAGATAATTTTTTTCATAATAAAAGATAATTAATCAAATTAGATATAAGTTTTTATAAGTAGATATTTATTTTTTTAATGTGGATAACCCAAAATAAATAAAAAACAAACAAATTAATTAACACTTATTTTCTTGATCTTTTTGACTTATTTTTTGAACTTATTTGCTGACTACATTGTTTGGTTTTTTTTTAATTTTGCTTTATCTTTGGCCCGGACTTTAGAAAAAAAAATTTAAAGTCTGTTTTTTATTGATTTTGACTTTAATATGTCTTTTAAACAACTCTGAATTAGTGTAAAAAAAAATTTATAAATTAAAAAAAATGTAAATTTTATTTTATTTATAGCCACTTTAAAAGATCTTTATTTCTGGCAATTTGAAGTCTATGATAAAAAAGATCAAATAAAGCTTAAACTATTAAATAAATTGTAGATATTTAATAGCATTAATGCAGAGATACGTTTTTGGATTGAACATTCTATGCTTAATAAAATGGTAATAAACTCCGAAATATCAAAATTCTCATTACAGAGTGCACATCATCTAAATGATACTATTTATAAGAAACTAAATTTATTTAAAAATTTACGTTTTGGAATCTAAGTAAAGTCCAAGTTCGCACTTTAATATTTTTCTTTTAATATCTGAATTTTGACTTTTATTAGACCAATCTTCATTTTTTTCAATCACCACTTCTATTTAGTAGTGTGAAATTTAAGGTAATAAAGTTTGACAGTTTAGGCCATAGAAAACTCTCAAACACTAAATTACTCATAGATAATTCGATTTCGGTAGATTTTAATTTTTTTTTACATTATTTTGTGTAAAATGATACAATAAAAAGTAAAAAAATTATTAAAAATAAAATTTTTTCCTGAAAATTTTTACTTTTTTGTTGAGTATGACTTGAAATAGCAATACATCAGTTTACGTAAGCTTACATTTTGATTACATGCTACATTTGATGTAATTTTTCGTAATCTTACATTAAAAATTGAATTTATTTAATTTGTTTTTAGATAAAATTTAATTTAAATTAATTGAAATTTTATTATTTAAAGATTCCAAAAACAGGTTACATTAATGTTCTCGACTACAAAACGCCCAAACATCTAGCTGACTACTTGTTATATTTGGACCAAAACAAAACCGCGTACAATTCCTATTTTAAGTGGAAAAAGTATGCTTTATTCGATGATAGATTAGTTTTTAGTAATTTTTGTGACATGTGTATTCAACTTAATTTCGAAAATTATATTCCAATATGGAGAAATACCATTGAAAATATTGGAATGCTTTGGGACAAAAAAACAAATTGTAAAATTCCAAAATATGGTCAAAATGACACTTTTTATATTGTAAATCACTCTTAATAAATATTTTGATTTTTTTTATCTATATCATTTTAATCTCTTGAAAATTAAAAATTTTACAAAGATAAAAAAAAAATTACAGAGTAGTTTTTATTGAAAACGATGTATTTTAATCAGTATCTTAAACTAAAGTAAATTTGTTAATTTTAAAAATAGATGTTTACTTTTCATATTTTAATTCAATCAAAAAATAATTTTCTTTAAGCTTTGGACTTTTTTTATTTTTTTTGTACCAACATTCACAATGCCAAAGAATGACGAATTTTAAATTTTTTTATTAATGTAATTTTTTAATTAGAGCAAATTTAGCTCATTTTAATTTTAAATTCCGTCTAATTCAGGATGGTTGTCTTTTATATGAAAGAGATTTCTTAAAATTGAATTCTTCTTTATCTTGTTTAATAAAAGTTTTAAAATACTGCCAAACCTTGCATTTAATTTATTAATATTTTATAAATTAATAATAATACAAAATAGAGTAAAAGAAGATTTAGAGGTAACTGTTCAAATTTCAGATGGATATCAATCGAGTAAATTGGAATAGGCCTCCAGTCAGCCGCAGTTCAATCTTTTTATCAGAACCGGCACAAAAAAAGACACAAAAGGTGACTCTCATAGCAGATCATAACAAAATTGTAGTCAGAGGCAACTTCAACAAACTTTTGTATTAATTTAAACTTTTGATGCTCTTTCAGAATTTAATTTTTTTAAATATTTTTTAATTATCAATATTACTTTAAACCTTTTAATAATATATAATAATAAATATATAATAAATCAAATGGTGAGTAAATTAATTTTAAATTGAATTTTATATCCCAACCTCACTTTTTCTCAGTTACTTTAAATAAATAGAATTCTAAATAAAAAAATATCTAGAAGCCTAAAATCTTTATTTTTTTATTTTATTTTATTTAGAATCTGTGGAGTAATGCTTCCTTTTAATTGATAATAAATATCACTAACCCTAATATATGTGATAATATTAATTAATGACATATAATATTAATTAAGGTATGCAAATGGTACTTATTTAAAGATGAAAAATGCAAATGCTTTGAAATGCAATTTTCTTACATAAGATGTGTTCAGGTGATGCATTAAATAAAAATACCGATACATATAGTAGCGCTACGCCACTTGGATTTTACATAAATTTACGTAAAATTACGTTAATTTCCGTAATGGGATGGAAAAAAAAAGTAAATTTACGTAAATTTACAAAAATCACCGTAAAATGTAAAACGGCCAATAAATATTCGAATGTTAAAAATTTTAGAAGATTATTCTGAAAATATTAATTTTCTCACTTTTTTAACTAAAATTTTCAAAAAAGTAATTTTACGTAAATTTGATTAAATTTTCGTAAGATTTCATTTTTTTACCAGGTTAAATTTGGTAAATTTTCGTAAAAAAAAGTTAAAAAATGTAAAGTTATGA
The DNA here is from genome assembly GCA_025491095.1 of Brachionus asplanchnoidis. Classification (NCBI taxonomy): domain Eukaryota; kingdom Metazoa; phylum Rotifera; class Eurotatoria; order Ploima; family Brachionidae; genus Brachionus; species Brachionus asplanchnoidis. The sequence continues at coordinate 472,421 of JAILYF010000028.1, read as the reverse complement.
GATTTTATTTAACTTTTTAGTTTCTTAGTTTTAATTTTTGTTTATAATGATGAAACAATAAAAAAAAAAATAGTTTATGTCCATACTTATTTTTGGCTTGTATTTAACTGAGAATTAAAAAAATACTGAATGAGCATTAATTTTTTAGGGTATTAGCAGTAAATTAAAATCATTAAAAAATCTCTAATTGAGCATTAATTTATCATTTATTTAGCATTAAATTATATATAAACAAGCATTAATTAATTTAAGGGTAAATTACTTTATCACACAATTTTTATGCTTTTTCGCATATTTTTCACTCTTTTTCACACACATTATTTATTTCACATAACATCTTTTTTTAGCACAATTTTTCTCTCTTTTTAGCATGAAAAAAGCTGAATTAAAAATAAGATTAAATTTTGACAAATCTTTATTTAAAACAAAGTTTAGGTTATTTAGAATACAAAAAGGAATCTTATAAAATCTGTAATAAAAATAAAATTAAGTTTATATAAAAAGGAATTTAAATCTAATTTTAATTTGTTTTAACTTCAATTTTCACAAAAAACGTTTAATACTACAAAATTTATTATTATTGGACAAAATTACATAATTATTTAATTAAATAAAAAAAATCAATCCATATGCAAAGCTTTGCTAGCATTCGCAGGGCGACGATGTAATGATTTTATGTAATCATTTTATGAATTCAATTTTTTTTATTTAATTCATTAATTCATGGTTCAATTTGTAAAAAAAAAACTTTTAAGAAATATAACTATATACATGCATCGAAGTAAGTATCCAAACTAAATGTACAACTTGGAAAATTAGCTTATTTCTTAGCTTAAAAAAATTAGTGCTTAACATAATGAAAAACTCTTTTGATCACGATTTTAATGTATGCTTGATTCATATTTCTTTTATGCGAAAAAGAGAGATTTAAATCAAAGATGTTGTTTGAAAAAAAGAGTGCTTTTCATGTGTTTTCGAGGATTTTTTGTGTGATTTTAAGTGTGCTATGCGAAATAAATAATGTGTGTGAAAAAGAGAGAAAAATATGCGAAAAAGCATAAAAAAAATGTGAAAAAACATAGACCCTTAATTTAAATAAGAGTACTTAATGTTAGCACTGTTAAGTAATTAATGTTGTTTTTTTTTAAATTAATGTAAATTTTTTAAAATTAATGTTAACTGCAAATTTATAATGTTCAAAAAATTTAATTAATGCATGTTTGATATAATAAATGCACGCTTAAAATAATTAATGCCTGTCCAATATAATTAATGTTGTTTTAAAAAAATTAATGCTAGATATTATTATTGTTCAAATCAATTAAATTAATGCTCATTTAAATATAAGTCCTTATTTTTTTCCAGCTGCTCGATCGTTTTTTTTACTGTTTGTAGCATTAAACTAGGCCGTACTAAAATCACTTTTAGACGGAACAAACTTTCTCAAATAAGCTTTAGAAAATGATTTTTTTTTAAACATAACGATTTACAAAAGCTCCAGCGCTTTATTTGGTGTGTATGATCTCAGCAATAGTTGTGTATGATCAGCCTATTTATCATTCAAGGCTGCCGTCAACAAGGCCTGAAGCTATCTTATCTAAATCAAAATTTGAATGTAAAATTCATGTGTGGGGTTATCTCGTATAACGGAGCCATCGAATTTGCAGTAAATTCTTATTCTTAATGAAATTTTTTTTAGCTTTTTAAGTGCACTATGGATTCTGAATTGTATAAGGATATTTTAGCTGAACATTTATTAAAAGATAAGGTTTCCTCCAAAGTCTCAAAAACCCAATTGAAATGGTTTGGAATGAGTTGAAGGATTCACTTAGAAAAAAGGTAATCAAAAAATGAACTAGAAGCAGTTGAAGCAATTTTTGATTTCCAAAAAAGTCTAAGTCCGTCAAAGTGCCAGTCATATATTAACCATTTAAAATAGGTATTTTCATGGTTTTCATTTTTTTTTAACTCTGATCAAGTATTAAAGGTAATTGATATAATGATTGAAAAGAATGGAGAATGGTCAAATCACGGCAAAGTAAAAATTTTGCTCAAATTTCAATTTTCAAAATTTTCAAATAAAATAAATTTTTAGCAGTATTTTAGCAGATTTTTAATTTTGCATGTAATAATAATTATAAAGTTAATTAACATTTTTTTATGTTTTCATTGAATTTTTAATTGCTAAAAAATCTGGTCATATATCTATTTTTCGAATACCATACAATTTTGGGGTCTTGCCTGCTATGTGACCAGTGACTTCATGTCGATTTGGTGACCAGGTATTTTTTCTGACTGGTCACATATTCACTGGTCACCTAATATCTGACCAGGCAATATTATTTATTTGGTAAAAATGTTTATAAATAATTTTAACCTGGTCACCTAAATGAGCATTTGGTCACGAAAATTTTGCAATTGGTCTCATAAATTTCTGTTGGGCTCTAGTGACAAGTTTTTATTTTGACTGTTATCTTTCATTTGGTGCACTTGGTGTTAATGTTTAGCTCAATGGATAACTTAACAAGCTATAAAGCTCTACTAGAGGGGGTAAATAATTTTGCTCAGTTTCTCACTGGCCAAATAACTACAGTTGAAAAGGTGCTTTCATGTAAAGTAATGGCTTAAGATGGTGGTTTTGAGACAAGATCGACTGTCAAGGAACAAGTTTAAATAATGGGAGCCGAATTTTATGAGAAAAATTTAGAGGAAGAAGCCGAGGAACACGTAGATATAAGAGCTATAGAAGCAGAAATGACCATTTTTGACAAACAATGCCAGTTGAAATTAGATTTACTATAATCTTATACCCTTTTCATTAATATAATATTTATAATTATAGAAAAAAAATATTACTTTTTTAAATTTCTATTTAAGAATTATAAAAATATAAAAATTTAATAAATTGATCAAAATGATCTAAAGCATCTGAGTGATGCTGAACTTAATTTGTTTTTTTAATTTTGCAGTTGAAAATATTCATTTTTAAACAATACTGTTTTTTATTTTCTTTAAAAGTTTAATTTTTTTTCAAAATTGTAAATATGAACAATTTTTAATTTTTAATTTTAATCAACTTCCTTACTCTAAATAAATATAATGAATCATTTAAAATCAATAATTGAACTAAACAAATTAAATAATATTAAATAAATTTTATTGTTTTTGATAATTAACTTATTATTGAGTCATATGATAAAAATTATGTACCTAGTTGGGTTTAGTTTAGTATGGTTTAGTGATATTTCTCAAAAAATTTTAAAATTTAATTTTAGTCTTGTTTTTAATTTGATCCTTGATTGTTGGTCAGTTTATTCAATTTTTTTGTTCATTTACACTTATTTGCTTGCAATCATTTGCTTGAGATAATGTATTTTAAAAATAAAAAATAAAAAAAAGATAAAAGCAAAAATTAAATTAATTAAAATAAAATGATAAGTTCTACATTTTGAAGTACATTTAAAGAAAGATAAGTAAGAACAGGTTATCAAGCTCAAAGTTGGATGGCCAGTATTTTTCGTTAATGATTAATATCTTTCTTTAAATGTACTTAAAAATTTAGACCTTGTCATTTAATTCAAACTTATTAAATTTTTACTTTTACAGTACTGCTACGATATAGTGATTTTACTAAAAATTACGTGTTTTTACTAGATTTTACGTAAAAATCGGAAAAAATCTGTGAAATTACGTAAAAATACTAAAGTAAAATAATGTAAATTTACCAGATTTTACGTAATTTTACGTAATTTTACCGGATTTTTCGTCAATTTTGGTAATCTTCAAAAGGACCAAAAAAAGTCCAATTTTTGGGTGAATTTTTGAATTTTTTGATTTTTTTTATAAATTTTATGAAAAAAAAAACAAAAAAAAAAACGTTTTTTTACGTAATTTTAGGTATTTTTTTATTAAAAAATGGTAATTTTAAGTAAAAAAAAGTAAATTTTAGTAAAAAACACTAGTAAAAAATAAAGTTTTTTAAATTAACGCTAATAGCTAAAGTTTTAATGGTCAGACCAATCACCATTTTTATCTATAACAATTTTTATTACCTAAAATATATAAGATTTAAACTTCATAAATAAAATAAAAATTGAATAAAATTCAAACTTTTTTTAAATGGTTAATATAACTTTGACATTTAACTGGTGTTAAGGTTTTCTCGAATTCTTTTACCGCAATTGTTGCATCTGATTCTGATAAAATCATTTTTTTTCTTACGTAATTTTTTAAGTCGTTCCATAGCAACTCTATTGGGTTCAGATCAGGAGATTTAGGAGGGGATTTAATCTTTTATTAGAGAATATTAAATATATAGAATTTTAAATATATAACATTAAAAAATTATAAATTTTAAGTACCCATTTTACATTATTTTTGTTCTGATCACATTCAAAAGATTTTTTTTAAATTACTAAAATTTACTTTTTTTTACTTAAAATTACCATTTTATAATAAAAAATTACGTAAAATTACGTAAAAAAACGTTTTTTTTTTTTTTGTTTTTTTTTTCATAAAATTTATAAAAAAAATCAAAAAATTCAAAAATTCACCAAAAATTGGACTTTTTTTGGCCCTTTTGAAGATTACCAAAATTGACGAAAAATCCGGTAAAATTACGTAAAATTACGTAAAATCTGGTAAATTTACATTATTTTACTTTAGTATTTTTACGTAATTTCACAGATTTTTTCCGATTTTTACGTAAAATCTAGTAAAAACACGTAATTTTTAGTAAAATCACTATATCGTAGCAGTACTGTATTTGTTTTTTTTTTTTATTATTTTAATTTTTATTTTGAAAATATATAAGCTCAAGTGAAAATGAACAAAAAAATTAAATAAACTGTATATAATTCAAATTAAAATTCTATTAATATGAAGGCAAAGATTTTCCCATAATAATTTCCACAAAAGTTTCCATGAAAGACAAGTTCAGAATTAAACATGAAATGGCAACTATACAGTACCACATGAGCTACAAAGATCAGCCACTTCATTTTAAAGAAGGACCTAATCCCGGCTTTTGCAAAACATTGGACGATATAGTGACTCTGTCTGTAATGATGCCGCGTTGTTTGCCAAAATTTGCCTCTTGTGGAAGATAAAGTTACATACGGTATTCAGAATTGTATGATATTCGAAATATAGATATATGACCAGATTTTTTAGCAATTAAAAATTCAATGAAAACATAAAAAAATGTTAATTAACTTTATAATTATTATTACATGCAGAATTAAAAATCTACAAAAATACTGCTTAAAATTTATTTTATTTGAAAATTTTGAAAATTGAAATTTGAGCAAAATTTTTACTTTGCCCAAACTACTAAAAAAAAAATTATTTAAATAAACTTAATACAACTTTGAAAAAAAATTCTAATAAATTCTGAGAAATTTACATGTATATTAGTCTCTTAGAAAAAGATTTTAAATTTTTTCATTTATTTATGTTTTTTTGTACTAAAATTTACTTAGTCTTTATTTGGTGAACATTCGTAATAGAGAATTTCAAAAATAGAAAATAATTTTATTAGAGAAAATATTTTTTTATTGTAAAATAGAAAAAAAAATATGTAAATAAAAAAGAGATATTCTTTAATTTTATTAAATATTGAATGAGTAAATTAGTTTTTTTAGACATTTTTTAATTGTTCTTTTTTAAGCATAAATTTTATCCATCAACAAATTAGACAAATCATTTAAAAACAATTCTAAATTTAATTTATTATATTCTTTAACTTTTTTCTTAATTTTATCTTCACGAATCTCTGTTTTGCTGCTGCTGTTTTCTATAAAGTACATAAAAGATTATAGAATATCTTTATTTTACCAATAGTCTTGTTTTTAAAAAAAGTGTCCTTGAATAATGCTTCTGATAAATTGATTTATGGGTCGATGAAAAAAACCTCTAATGCTCCCAGCTGGATCATTAATTGATAATTGTACAATTCCATAATTGGTAAAAAATAACACAAATTAATTACTTGAAATAAAATAAAATAAAATAATAAAATAAAAACTTAATAAAAAAAATTTCTTATGCAACCTAAAATATTTCATCTTTTTTTTAATGAGTTTTTTTAGTTAAGAAAAAAGAACCAGATTTTTATCATTGTATTTTTTTTAATTCTATCAATTGAATCAAATGAATAATAAATGTTTTGATAAAAATTATGTTTATGTGTTGAGATTCATTGCTTATTCAATCGAAACATTACATTTCATTTTGGAAAAATTTGGAAAAAAATTCCATCTAAAACTCAAAAATGAAATCATCCATTTCAATTTTTATTTTTATTTCATTGAGTTTGGGTATCAAAGGTGACCAATGTACACCCAACCCTTGCCAGAACAACGCTGTAAATAAATTTATTTAAACAAGCAAAAAAACTTTTTATTTAAAATTTTATTTTTAAGACTTGTAAAAATAAGCTGCTTGGCTTCGAGTGCATTTGTGAGAAAGGATTTACTGGAACTTTGTGTGAAGTAAAAAATCCATTTTACCACTGTAATCCTAATTTATGCCAGAACAACGCCACTTGTGTATCCACAATAACTGAGTTTATATGCGAATGCAGTGATCAATTTTCTGGAAAATTCTGTGAAAAAAAAAATTTTGGTCCGGACTGCCGATCAAATGGCTGCTTTGACAACGGAGTGTGTGAACCAAAGGAAAATGGCTTTAGCTGCACATGTAAGCCCGGTTTTTACGGAACTTATTGTCAAAATAAACGATCACCTTGCAACCCATTACCATGTTTTAACTACGGATTTTGTAGTATAGTTAATGACCAAAGATTCAAATGCCATTGCAGTTATAATTACTATGGATCAAGATGCGAAAGATGTAAGAATTTAGAAAAAAATAAAAGTATAAAATAAAATAAAATTTTATTAAATTTTAGATGATTATTTTGGACATAGAAGAATTTATTTTTTTAGTTTTTTTTTCGCAGTATCTTTTATAGCTTTTTTGATTGGTATTTTTGCACTTGTTTCCTGGATTTCACGTACCAAACTACGAAAGCGAAGACAAAATGAACGTCAACAGCGCATAAATACCATTTTTGGACAAAATTTTGAAATGCGCAATCCTGATCTAGACCCGCCAGAAAAACAGCCATACAATTTTAATGCTGATGGTTCAAGACGAAGCGGATCCACTTTTGTCTAATTTAATTAAATTATTTTTGAAAAGATAATATTTTTTTCAACTAATTTTGCATATCCAGGAAAGACTATTGAATTTAATTTTTTTTTTAATAATAAAAAAAAACTAAAATTAATCTTTATTTTAAAAATAAACAAGAAATATTCAAAAAATTATGTAAAACCATAAATTTCTATGCATGCTTGAATTATTTGATGATTTTTTCTTTTAAGGGTCTTTTGAGAGAAGTAGAAAAATTATAAAGGCATAATAAAATTTTAAAGATTTATCAAATTTTTTTATTTCCAGCGCTTAAGATAAAATATATAAAATGATTTTTTAAATCATTATAACTAATTCTTACACTGAAGGGCAATAATTTTTTTCTTTTACTAAATTTACGTAAATCCTAGTAAAATAATTCTCGTAAAAATTAAATATTTTGATTTTGATTAAATTTTGAGGAAAAAAAATTTGAAAGAGCAAATTATTTTATTTTTTAAATTGACTAATAATTTTTTATAAAATACTTCTTTTTAAAAATCTTACCAAAAAAACAAATTAAAAAAAATTTCCAAAAAATTTAACAATTTTATTTTACATTTTTTAAAATTTTTTCACTTCTATACTGAAAGTTACAATTTCGATATAAAGTGGGATGTATAATTTCATTAATTGCGTTTTTATTCATCGATTCTCTCTGAAAAAAAATTTAAATAAAATCAGAAATTAAATTTACCAAAAAACAAATTTTTTATCAGTTTTATTTGTAATTTTACTTTTATTAAATTTTAAAATGGCTCGATTTTAAATTTTTTTTATCTTAAATGTTACTTTACGTTTAAAAGCTAAAAGTTCCAAATAAAATAGAATTTTTTTTGTTAACGTAATTATCCGAATTTAGTGACATGTCACTATTTGAAATAATGAAATGTCAGTAAAAAATGAGCATTGATTTAAAAAAAAGCAATGTTCAATTTATATGACATGTCTTAAAAAATGAATAAGTTTTTTTTTTAAATAAATCCGGTTTTAAATATATTCGGATTTAAAACATAATTAAATTTCCATTTTTAAAATAATTTCATAAAAACTGAAACTATTTTTAATAATTTTTAAGTTTTTTCACATTTAATTACATGTCACTAATAGTGAATTTTTATTATTTTCAAAAACAGTGCTCAATATTGAATAATATTTCACTAAAATAGAGTACTCTATTTTAAAGACATGTCACTCAATTCGGATGATTACGTTAATTTTTTTTTAATTTACATTTACCGTAGATAAAAAATTTTATTTTATCAAAATTTAGCACTAAAATAAATTGTATTTTTTTAAATTCCTTACAAAATTTCGCCATTTTATTAATTTCTGCAGCAAAATTTAGTCGGTATCTGAAAATATCCTAAAAAGTGGAAATTCCGCAAGTAAAAAAATTATTTTTGAATTCTTTTGCGTAATTGAGCCATAATATAATTTTGTATTCATTTTTTTTTAAGAAATTCTAGGGACAGCAATCTAAATTTTTGTTATTTATTTATCAAAATAATAAATTATTAAAAATTAAATAAAAAAAAAATTTTTTATGGACAAATTCTTGACTTTTTTTTATTTGAAAAATGGTTTTTCTATCAAAATTTGATAATTTTTTTTTTAATTCTTAAAAGGGATTAAAAAAAACAAATTTTGTTTAGAAATTTTTTGTCAAAAAAATAAAAAATTAAAATAATCCTGATGATTTAGGCAAAAATAAAATAAAAAGATTCAATGTAAAAATTTTTTATTAGAAAAAACTATACTAATTGTCCCAGATAAACACTCTGGGGATAAATTTCTTTTAACTCGGGCCATTGAACAATCAATGAGTCAGCAATTTTCAAAGTATACAAAATTTTTCCACTCAAAGAAAACTTTTTAACTCTACAAATACTTTCCACATAGACAATTTTACACTTGGGTATCAAGAACAAAATGCGTGAGAGTACAAATGTGATGATACAACAAGGAATGCAGGTACCAGGTCCGTTTACCAAGAGCAGCTCAGGCTTAATTCTATAAATCAGCGGAATAGAGTAAAAAATAGCCAGAATAGTGGTGAATATTGAAGTCAAATAGCTTTGGCCCACCGAACGACTTCTTTTTATCAAATTAATTCTGTAATCAAATTTTTTTCCCTGATCTCTAAGCTGTTCTATTTTTTGAGCGCTCATACTGTCTGTTTCGGCGACTATGAACTCAATGGGTCTGTACAAGTCAAGATCAATTCCGCTCAATAGCTTGACCATCTCGCCAGTGTGACCACCAGAGCCTAGAACCACCGCTGTCTTGATACTCATTCTAAATAAAAACTAAATTTTTTAATCAAATAATTTATTCAACAAAAAAACCCATTACGGTTCATTAACTTAATTTGATTAAAATCTAAAACCAAACATTTTATTTCAAGATATTACATAATTTTCTTGAGAAAAAAAAAATTTACAACAAAAAAAAAAAAATTTCTATTCAATCAGAATGGGCTTCGTTTGGTTCAGATTCTCTGTTGCCGCGAAAAATGTCGGCGGCTATTTTCGGCAAGCTCAGTCTTTCCATGAAACCAATGCCAATGTACCTGCCTGGATTGGCAACCAAATAAAGACCATTCAAAGTCGATTGGTACACAAAGTTGTTCACCAGCTTGGATTTTAACTTCTCAATTTGCTGTGTCTTGTGGTATTTTTCGAAGTACTGCCAATTAGTTGACCATACGATTAGGGCTCCTTTAAACATTTTTTTAAACCAATAAATGTTAATTATATCCAGAAAAAAGCATGTGACTACCATTAGATGCCGGAAGTACTTCAACTTTGTCCATAGGGGCGAGTCAAGCACGGAGAATACTTTGAACCAGTATACTGGTATGGTCATTATGCGAACGAGAAAAAACACCAAGGTCATTGAAATACCATTGAGGAAAAAATAAACAGAATCTTTGGAATAGCCACAGGCGTACAAAAACCATCGCATGTTCACTAGTGGCGTTGAGAATTCGACAACTAGTCGAAAATTTGCAAAGTACGGCATCACAGAATACGCCTTTGAAAAAGAAATTATTTCTACATTTAAATTGATTAATATAAAAATTTATTAAAATTCATTGACAAAAATTCCTGAAAAAATACATTTAAATTTTTATCGAATAGCTGGCAGATATAAAAATAAAGCTATTTTATAAATCAAATTTAATTCGTTAAAATCATTATTAAAAAAATTTATTTAATTTGTAATTAGAAAATTAATTACAAAAAATTAATTTTTTTTTGGTAAGCAATTAATGCTTAAGTTAATTTTTTTAAATCATTTTGGCTCTGCTAAAAAATTTTTTTTTTGCATAAAATTGGATTTTGGCTAAAAATTTGACGGCAATAAGATTAATTAGCATTCTTTTTTTTATTTACATTGATCATAAACTATAATTTTTTTCAGCTTTTGCCTCGTTAATAAAAAATTTAAAATAATTTAAATTTCAATTTAATTTTTAACAAATTTTTCAAAAAAAAGAATTTTTATTTTTTTAAAAAATGACCAATACTTTAAAGATTTAGTGTCAAATTTAAAGCATTGTTTTTTTTCCATTATTTTATTTTAACTTTAATTTTACTTTTGATTTTTAGTCTAAAAGAGTTATTGCTCAGTAGAAATAAACAACTAAATAAATTATTCTTTTTTTACTTGTTATAATAAATTTACATTTAATTTTTCTTATTTTATTTTCTATCAAATTACCACTTTTTTTAATTACAATCATTTTTTAACATAAAATCAGTAATTATTTTTTAAATTGGAAGTTTAGCTATCTAATTATTTTTCTTTGTCGATAAAAAATAATTCGAAAAAAATTTAATTTTTATTAATTAGAATTTTTTTAATCAGCAAAAATTTGAATGTTAAAAAGAATATATTGAAAAGATATGTGTTTTTTTGGAATTTTTGCACTTAATCTTTAAAATAGATTTAAATGATAATTCTCAAAAAATGAGGCTTTTAAAATTAAATTTTTAAAAGCCTCATTAAGTAAAATTAATTTTTTTTTTAAATATTAATCATTACTTTTATTTTTCAAAATATGTCGGATTTTTTTGGAAAATAAAATAATTAGATAGCTTAACTACGAAATAATGGTCAACATGGATTTAGAACTGGTCATTCATGTCAGACGACTCAACATGAATATTTAAGTAAAATTAATCATGCTAAAGAAAAAAAAAACTTACAGCTCTATCATTATTTATCGATTTTAGAAAAGCTTTGATGTGATTGACTCCAATCTTTTGCTTTTAAAATTGTTTCACTATGGATTTGATAATAATTCCTCAGGTCTTCTATCGAATTATTTTACTAATAGATCACAAATAGTTCGACTAGGGAATGAAAAATCTAAAACTACTTCACTTAAGTTAGGTGTACTGCAAGGTTCGGTATTAGATCCACTTCTTTTCCTCATTTTTATAAATGATTTCCCTTATCTCTTAGATAAATTTAACATATAAATGTTCGCTGATGACACGACACTAAGTCATTCAGATAAAGATTTGGAAAGCGCTTTAATAAATTTTTCAACTACCATTAAAAGTCTTAATAATTGATGTTTTTATAACAAGATAGATATTAATTGGTTCAAAACATATTGTATGATCTTTTCGAATAAACTATCTAATTTTCCTGACAAGGTAAATATTTTTGGAAATGATATACAAGTCGTAGATGAAATAAGTCCTTTAGGCTATATGATAGATCCCAAGTAGTGAAGATTGATGAGTTCACTTCTAGCTCAAGAACACTCAAATTAGGTGTCTCCCAGGGGAGTGTCCTAGGCCCACTTCTATTTTTGATTTACATAAATGATATTGTTTTATTCCTTTCGGATTTTATCGTGAAATTGTTTGCTGATGATACAACTCTAATTAAAACAGGGGATAACCTATCTGAACTTATTCATTCTTTTCTTGAATCAATTCAAAAGTTATTTACTTGGTGTAATTTCAATAGTATAGATATTAATTGGTCCAAGACTAAAATTATGTTTATCTCAAATAAAATAAAGCTTAATTTTCCCCGTAATATTGAAATAAATGGTATTATGGTTGAAGTTGATAAATTTAAACTTCTCGGAGTAACAATTGATAACAAGCTCTCTTTTTTGCAACATGTAATAAGCTTAAGAACTTCAATAAATAAACGACTTTATGCTATAAGAAGATTATTTTACTTATCGCACAAAGTCAAGCTCCAGTTCTTCAAATCATTTATCATGCCGTTCTTTGACTATTGTCTATCTTTATCGATATATTTTACAAAAAGATCAATTCAAAAATTAGCTAATTCCTATTACTATTGTGTTCAAAGATTATTAAATATTCGCCCAAATATTCATGGCAATGATGACTTTAACACTTTAAATATCGAGTTGAATAAATTTAACATAGACTGCTTTCAGCATAGAATTATCAAGCGTCTTGCTCATTTTGTACATAAAATTGTAAATTTAAAAACATCGCCTATTGACTTAAAAGAAGTTTTAATCAGCCGCTCGAAAAATATTGATTTTATTCTAAGAAATTCAAATGACTATCTTGTTCCTTCTAAAGGAAAGTTTAATGAGTATAGTGAAAAAACGTTTGATTACTTTTATTCTAAGTTCATCAATAAATTACTTATTGATGATATCCATTTAGATTTTATCTTATTTAAACGAAGAATAAACAATAACATTAATTTATTTTTCATAAAATTTTGTAAAATTTTTTCTAATTTTGATATTAATTTCAAAAATCTAATTTTTCCTTAAAATTTTTGTAAAATTTTTTTCTAATTTTGTTACTAATTTCAAAAATCTAAATTTTTTAATATTATAAATTTTTATGTGCTTTTTTTTAATATTAAATGGGCTCAATCATCCCTTTATGGGTTTTGACCTTAGGTCTCTTTGATTGAGTTGAAATATATAATATATAAATATGATTGATCAAAATCTTAATTTTTCAAAGCTTGCCTGTATTATCTCATTAGTTGCGAGCAAAAAGCTGTTTAGTATTAGTAGACTTTTCTATCTGACTACTTCTGTCAAGATACAGTTTTTGACATTTATTTTGCCTTATTTTGATTATTGTTCAACTCTGTTGTGTAATTTTTAAAAATACGCAATAATTAAACTTGATAAAAGTTATTATTTCTCATTTTTAAATTATTTAAATTTAAATTTGAGGGCATTGTGAAATTTCATACAAAACTTCCAATACAAAAATAAAAAAATTTTATAACTTTTGTTTTAAGTGTCAAAAACTTGTTCTGTAAATGAAACAAAGTGAAACAACTGTTGTTTCACCTTCTGCGGAAGTCTGCAAAATCTGTGCAAATTAATTCAGTTTTATTTATATAAGGCTTTTAAATTGGGTGCAATTTTTCAGAATTCGCACAGATTTTGCAGACTTCCGCAGAAAGTGAAACAACAGTTGTTTCACTTTGTTTCATTTACAGAACAGGTTTTTGACGCTTAGAACAAAAGTTATAAAATTTTTTTATTTTTGTATTGGAAGTTTTGTATGATATTTCACAATGTCAAATTTGAGGTTGATAATTTCAATGATATTAATAATTTTCTAGAAAAATATGAGTTATTTGCTTTTTAGCATAGAATTCTTGATAGAATGTTATCTTTTGCTTATAAAACGCATTTTTTCCATAATTCGCCCGAAAATTTAAGAATGAAATTAAATAAAAATGACTCAAGGAATTTAAAATATAATTTAATGAATAGTGACAGTGTAATTGAACCAATGTCAAAACTGGCTAATAGTGAAAAAACCTTTGAATATTTTTATACAATATTGATGAATAGCTTTGTGATCAAAGGATCAATGTTGAAGTTTGCAACATTCAAGCTTTCTATAATTAATAATTTTTATCTATCAATATTTTTATCTAATTTATTAATCAATTTGATTTTTACAAAATTTGTAAAAAAATTCAAAAAAATCAATTTAAATGTTTTGCTTTTTAAAAAATTTTTTTTTCTTTTTTTTTAAACAATTTATAAATTTTTATTTTTATCTTGTAACAATTATTTTATACATTTATTATGTAAAATTAAATAAATGAAGTGTAAATCGGTCTTCATGGCATCGGCACTAATTAGTCTGTTGATTAACCTTGAAAGTTTATATGTTGAAAAGATATGTGTTTTTTTCGTTTTTTTACACTTAATCTTTAAAATAGATTTAAATGATAATTCTTTCGAAATGAGGCTTTTTAAATTTTTTCAAAAATTTGGTAAAGTTTAATTAAATTTTTTTAAATATTAATCAATACTTTAATTTTTCAAAATATGTCCGATTTTTTTGAAAATAAAATAATTAGATAACTTAACTACGAAATTCTTTTTAAATAATTAGAAAGCTTCGCAAAATCATTTCATAGACTCTAAAAGAGATAGTTTCAAAAAAAAAATTTCCTTATCAAATAAATGCATCTTTATTAAATTTTTAAATTCGAAATTAAGTTTTCTTAAACTTTTTTATTTCTTGAAAAGTACTCATTATAATATTAATTTTTTTAATTTTAAAAAATTAACTTTTAAACAAAAAAAAAGCTATTTAGCCAAACAAAAGCCTATAAATTTTGAAGGAAATAAAATTTAACTTACGAGAGAGTTATAGTATCCAAATAGAGACAAAAAGTGGTGAAAAATTGTAAAAAAATCTCCAATCAAGCCATAATTGAGTACCATAATAGTCAAATCATACAAAATATAGCCTACTACAATTGAAATGTTGGTTTTGACCAGTTCGGAGTTATAGATGAGCGGCGAAGCCGACAAAGCCTTGTCTACTATCAGTACATAGCTGCAAATTATACTAACCACCAAAGAAAAAACTGTGGACGTCACTCTTTGTTTGTAAAGAAGATAAACCATTTTCTTTAAGGCAACAACCATACAAAATTTACCTGGTATTCCACTCAATTTTGTGCTGAGCCGAGAGTCTTTCGTAGCTGGCGCAGAGTTTTTTGGACAACTTTGGCGACACTACCAAAAACATGGCTGTGAATGCGATGTAAGCATAGGCAATTATGGCCAAATACTCATTGTTAAATTTGAAGCTCGATTCATCAACTATTCGAAGCATAATTCTATTTCATATCTAATTAAATTATATCTAAAATAAAAATTTCATAAATTTTTCTTTCTATTGTTGATAAAACAAAAAAAAAGTGTTTTGAAAAAGGTGCACTAATTTTGGTTAAAAAACAACCAATCAAGCATGAAAAACTGTGACAAAAAAAACAAGTTAAATTTATAAAAACTTTATTCGTTATTATTTAAATTATTACAATAATTAAATTAAGTTCGAGTCGATTTAGAATCACTAGGACACGATTTAGATATTTATAACCCTGCTTAATTTTTGAATGCGATTAAGTAACAAGTCTCCTTTTTTGACAGTTTCTTGGTACTGCCAATTTTTGTTGTCCGGTCGATTGGTCTCCACAATTCCGTTTACTTTGTCAATTTTGGCGTGCAATCTGCCGGCTGCTATGAATCTTGACAGCTCTCTGGACAAAAAAAATTTATTAAAAATTATCTGAATTTACCCGAGGGCATTACTTGTCCATGAATTGGGCCGAAACGCCAAAGGCACTTGCCATATTGCTCAATGTCACACTGGAATAGGACTCGAGCAATTGGTTGTAAGCTATAATTCTCATTTCTCTCACATAGTACTGTTCGTGTCTGTTAAAGTACCGGTCTGACTTCATATACTGCTCTACATAAGCTTTTAAAACAATTTTTTAAATTTATTTAAATTTATTAATTAATCATGATTAAAAAAAATATTTTTTTTATAATTTACCCTTTAAAAATAAAGAAAAGTTTAATTTAATTTTTCAAAATATTTTTTTGAATTTTTTCTTGTTTTTTAACTTTACAAAAAATTATAAGCGTCCCTTTAAAAAATTGAAATAATTATTTTTTGTAATTTCTATTTAAGAAAAGATAAAATTTTCAAAATTGAACTCTTAAACATTTTTCATTTGAATTGATCATAAATTTTAAAATATAGGAAAAAAAAATTTTTATGATCATTTTCTGAAAAATCTTTTTATTTTGTAGTTTCAGAAACGTTTAGATAGAAGGCAACTTGAAGTTCTTGATCATGATCAAATGATCAAAATTTAATTGATTAAAATCTTAGTAAAAATGATCAAATTGGCTTTTTTTAATATTTTTTAAATTGAACATAAGATGTTTGTTATTTTAATTGAAAAAAAAACAAATCGTTTTTTTCTGATTGATTTTTAATTGATTTTTCTAAAATCATTAGTTGAAAAATTTAAAGACAAATTTAAAATCCATATTTATGTATCCAAATTATGACTTTAAATGATATTCTAATACTAATAAAAATTATTTACGGTGAAACAAATTTAAATTTTTTCTTGCAAAATTTCAAAATATTGATTAAGATTTTAATTTACTTTAGAAAAAAATTCATATAATATTTTATCTAATTAAAGATTTAACACATCATGTTTACTAAAGTTTATTAATTTTTTATTAAAAAATTGAAAAAAAAACACCTTTTTATTTAAATCAAAAACTGAAAATTTTGATTTGAAATTTAAAATTTGATCATGAACTTCAATTTGCCTAGATAGAATTAAAAATTTCATTTTTTTAATATTTTTCTTTTTAATTTATTATTCTTTAAAAATTAAAAAATTAAAATTTTTCGTTTTATCTGATAATCTCTCTCACAATAATAAAAGTCGTACTTTAATTTAATTCTTCCTTTACTATCCTATTAAAAAATAATTTATTAATATCGACCAAGATCCGCTTTCAAATGAAAATGACCAAGATCAAGTCGAAAGTATTAATAATGACATTCAAACTATTGTACAACCAACAAAATCTTCAAATTTAGTTCCGAGAAAAAGAGGTCGTCCTAGAAAAAATCCATAAAATAACACTAAAAAACATTTTTAAGCAATGTGAGAATTTTTTTTAAATGAATATTTGATATAATAATTTACTATTTTTTTTGCTACGAATTTAATTATTTTTATTACGAAAATAATTTGTAGTCATTTATTAATTTGATCTGAACAAAACTAAAATTTAATAAAAAAATTAATTTTTCATTTTTTCTAATAATTCATTAAGATATAAAACAATAATTTTATTTTCTTCTAAATTAATCAACCTTTTAAAATAAAAAAATAACAATTTTTCATTTTATCTGATAACCTATCAAACAATAAAAAATTAATTTAATCTTATTTCATTTTTTTTTATTTATATTTAATTTTCCTTTCGAATTCTACTCTTACCATTTTTCAAGAAAATAATTTCTTTTAATGTTTGCTTATATAAAATAAACATTTAATTTAAATTTTTTAAAATAATTCCTAAAGAACTTTAAAAAAAAATAAAAATTAATTTCTTTAAATTTGTTATCTTTAAAAAATTAAAAAAAAAATCTTTTTATTTTTAAATATTTTTTTTAAATTGAACTTAATAAAGCATTTTATTAAACCTACCCAAAGCCTTGAAAAAATCTGCATATCTACACTCGTACAGAGCAAACAGATAATTTTTAATCTGAGGTAATCCATGAAGAATTTCTAAAATTTCTGCTCCCTTGCAGACTTTGTCTCGTAGCTGGGTCCTTGGCATAGCCAATACAGAGCTAAAAATGGTGTAGATGACAAAAGTGTTGTAGTCCATGAGCTCGTATGATGTGAAAGTGGCAACTGTTTCCAAAAAGCGTAGAGACGCAGTTTTAAAGTCGCGCATTATCACGGCATGAAGTCCCTGGTAAACTTTAAGGCGATTTCTGCGGTCCCAGTCGCCTCCTTCTTCAATTAGACTGTTGGCTTTTTCTAAATTGCGGCTGATCAAGTCATAGTCCAAGTAGAAAAAGCCGATTCTAATTTGATGAAAGACCAAGTCAAGTCTGTTTCCCAAGCTGGTTGTTTTTTCATAAGTCTTTCTAAATTGGCTCAGAGATCCTTCCTTATCACCGATCAAAGACAGATATTCAGCTTTGGCCAAATTGGACTCGCGGATCTCCGTATCACCGAGATTTTTCTCGGCGTCTTCGATCTTCGAGTCTAGCTCTTTGATTCTATTGCTGTTTTCAGTCTGCATCGTGTTCAATAAGGTCTGGTCAACTGGCCAGTTTAAATCCTTACAGCACTCGGCATAGAACGGTGCCATGTCTTTTTAAAAAAAATGGTTGATAAAAAAATTTTATTGAAAATAAAAAATTGTTTACTATCAGCTTTTATTTCTTTTAAAAGGGTTTCTTTTATAGAAGCCCGGTCTGAGGGTTTTGTCAGAGAAGTTTTGGTTTTTTGTTCCTGTATTAGGACAAATTTGTGCTGGGCCAATTCGAGCTTTGGAACTTTTGGTAAACCCTCTTCCATTTTTGATTGAGATTTTTGTTTAAGTCGAAATAAATTGTTGAATAAAATGAAAATAATTAATGTTATAAAGAAGTGGTGAGAAAACGTGATGATGAATCGATTTTAAAGAAATTTTTCATAATTTAAGAATTTTATGATGCTTCTATGGTTGTAGATATGGAGAATTTTTTTCATGGGCATATATTTCATTACTTTAAGTCAATAAAAATATTTGATGTTGAAATTTATAATAAAATAATTTTAAATTAATTTTTTGTAAAATTTATTCTAGATCTATTCTTTTTTAATTAAAGTTATTTGAAAAAAATTTAAAATCAGATTAAATTTTTATTTGATTTTGTGATGAAAATTTGAAATAAAAACGTATTGTTGACAAATATTAGATCCGTGATAGTATAGTGGTGAGTATCCCCGCCTGTCACGCGGGAGACCGGGGTTCAATTCCCCGTCACGGAGTTTTTTGCATGATTTCACCATTTCAAATCAAAACTATTTTTATTGAAACTTTAAATAAACATTAAGTCACAAAATTTAAATTTATTTTTTTTTCATAATTTTGTGCATCACTCTAGTATAATTAAACAGAAATTAATAAAAAAAAAATATATTCAAAAAAATTCTATTGTTCAATTAATCTCAAAAAATGAATTTTTTTTCGGAATTAATTTTATTTGTTTTTGAAAAAATTTGCCCAACGGGAGGATCGAACTCACGACCTTCGCGTTATTAGCACGACGCTCTAACCAACTGAGCTAGCCGGGCTTGCTTTTTTTAAGAAATTTTACAGTTATTATAATTTATTAATTTAAAATAATTTTCAGATAAATTAAGAAAATTTATATTTTTTTTTATAGTTGATCAAAAGTCAAAGTTACTAAGTCAAGATCCTTTTATATTTTTAACAAAAAAAATTAACTAACGTAAATTTAAAGGGCATGTAATTATTAATTATGTTATTAACATTGAAATAAAAAACAAAATTACTGAACTAAGGAACAAACGTATTTTTTTATTTGTATTATAATAAAAAATGACATAAATAAAAAAAGTAATACAATTTATGCTATTATTTCTTTTTTATTTTAAATTAAATAGTCCTATAATTATTTAATTCTTTCAAAACATGTCTAACATTATATCTACTTTTATCTTAATTATTTGGTTTTTTTTTCTTTTTTTTTTTTATATATATATATTTTAATCTCATAAACTTATCTTATATTATTGTATTTTGATCATTAGGCTGAAAGGAAGGACTAAGTTTCATTCCAACCTGCCCAGGTATTACCCTAACTATATAATTACAAAAAACGATTATTTTTTAAAAAAATATTTATTTTAAAAAACTATCGAATAAAAATAAAGAATTTGTCACTACGCGTTTCGACCAAATGGCCTTCTTCAGGTTTAAAGAGTGAAATAAAGAATACAATTTAATAAAAGAAATAAAAAATAAAAAGATAAAGAGGAATATTTTATGTAATAGAAATAATTGCTTCTCAAATTATTATTAATTTATTAGAAAATTAAATAATTAGAAAAAAAAAATTTTTAATTTACAAAAAATAGATTTTGAAATTAATGTAAAATTAATGTCGAATTTTCATAATTGAAATATAATATTTAAATTTAGAATAAATTTTTATACAATTCAAAAAATCAAAGTTAACAAAAATTAAAGATGAATAGTTTTTTTATGAAAAACTTAAAGTTTTTATATTTTCAATTTTAGGAATTTTTTTGTTCATAATAGGTATATCAGATTTTAAGAAGAGGTTTATAAGGTCAGTTTCAGTTGATTTTCGAATAATGTCTTGTTTCAGGTCAGATTTAACTATATAGAATGAAAAATCATCTTCAACATGATTTATTTTATTAAAGTGAATAGATACATATCTTATATTATTGTATTTTGATCATTAGGCTGAAAGGAAGGACTTAGTTCCATTCCAACCTGCCCGGGTATTACCCTAACTATATTTTAATAAATAAATAAAATAAAAACAAAATTACTGAACTAAGGAACAAATGTATTTTTTTATTTCTATTATAATAAAAAAGATACATAAATAAAAAAAGTAATACAATTTATATCAAATTAGAACAAAAATAATTAAACATATACAAAAATAATATTCAATTTACTTTTTTTTTTTGATCCAACTGGTCTACCGCATTTTTTTTTTAACTTGGGGTTGTGGAGTAACGATTGGGGTCTCTTCAAGACGAATTTTTTTTGATATTGGCTCTTTTACAAGCGGATCGTCCGAATCTGATTCTTCATATACGATGATGGTTTCAGATCTGAAAAAATAAAAATTATTGAATGCTTAATCTTAGAAATTTAATAGATTTACTTACTCATTTTTTCGTATTCAATGATTTTACTTCTCGCTGGCTCTCTGATGCCATAATTCGTCTTTTGATCTTCCCATTGTGAATGATCATGAACCTCTATGTAATTTCAATAATGATAGAGTCGTTAAAACTATAAAGCTTTAAAAGAATTGTACATTTAGTACATTGATACCAAATTACATTGCCAGGCAAATTCTCTGTGGCCCGTTTACAGGTCCGATCGTTATCGGCTAAAGTCTTACCGTATTCCCTCGTTCGATTATGCTGCACTACAAGCTAAGACATGAATTTTAAAATAACAAAAAAAAATTAGATGTACTTTGGTGCATGGTCCAAAAGCTAGTAGCTTAGCTTATGGTGCAGCATAATCGAACGAGGGAATACGGTAGCTAGATGTCCTTGAGCTGATTTTAAGTTACGAAAACTAAAGAAAGCGAGGAAAACTTTTCTCTTTCCCCTAGTTTTTTTCACTTGTTCTGGTTCAATGGACTCATCTTGGCTTAAGTTGTTTGGGATTTCTTCGATAAAAGACATTTTTTTAATAGTGTATATTGTCTAGCTCAATAATTTCCTTTATGTATAACACCAATCAACTCATCTTATCGGAATCAGCTATAGAAAGCCTTAAATTAATTAATTAAATTAAGTTTTTTTAAATATATATTTGTTTGAATTTGATCAAATTAGCTATCAAAGAAATAAAATAGTTACTAATTCAATCATATTTGACATTATTTTATTTAATTGTACTAACAAAAAATAATTGACACTAACATCAGTATTTTTGTTCTAGAAAAAATTTTATATTTGTTTTTTAATTTATTATACGCGAATTTAATCTAAATAAAAAAAATTCCATAAAACGTTAAGTAAATACTGATTTATTAACCAATAATTGATTGAATGTTATGAAGCACTGGTGGTTCAGTGGTAGAATGCTCGCCTGCCACGCGGGCGGCCCGGGTTCGATTCCCGGCCAGTGCATTTTTATTTTTCTCAATGAAAAAATCTATCTTAATTGTAAAATTAAACTAAAAAAATATAAATAAGTAAAGTCTCTCAAAAAAACGAAAAAACTTATTAAACAAACTAATATTCTATTTATTTTTAAAAAATTTTCCCGACTAAAGGATCGAACTCACGACCTTCGCATCAAAAATTAATAAGGAAATTTTATTATAATTAAATTTCTCAAATTCTCTCAAAAAAAATTAGAAATAAATATTCCAAATTAAGTATTCAAATATATCATTTGGTCCACCAATGTCTCATTTTATCACTAAAGTTTTCTCTTCCTTCCCATTATGATTACCTTATATAATTTTTTATTTTAATTAAGAGTTAAAAACTTACTTAGTTAGAAAAAAATTCAAAAAAGTGCCAAAATATAAAATTCAAAAGGTTAAACCGAGTTTTACGAAAAAATGCGCCAAAAAAATATGTCTTCTTGGCAAATTCTTTTTTTATCACTAATTAAACTTCATATGTATAAACTCATTGAACCTAAAAAAAAATTTAATTTAATTGTTCAAAACTACTTGATTAAAATAAATAAACCTTTTTAATAAAAAAAGATTTTAATATAAAAATATTTATTTAGTCTGTAAAAAAATTTAAATATCTTGTTTTAAAAAAAAAAGATTTGGATTTTTACAAATTAATTTTAGCCAGAGTTGTTTAAAAATCCTAAATTAAACTCCAAATCATTAAAAAAAATGCGCACTTTTTTTGAGATTTGTGACTTTTAAACAACTCTGGTTTTAGCAAATTTTCTGTTGGTTTTAATCAGTTTTTTATTTATGCTCTCAGCAGCCTTGCCAGGTCAGGCCAGTCACAGTGTCAGGTCCACACACACATAGCAATACAATTAAATTCAAGGACGATTATAGAGCAAAAGCTGCCGAAGAAATCACCAACAAGTTTCATGGATCATCTAAAAAATATTTTTTAGATAAAAATACTAAAGGGTTTAACCCTCCAAGTGTTTGGATCCAAAATAGTTTGGCTCAACTCGACAATGTCAAAAAAGACATGTTTAATGAGTTAAAAATCAAAAATATTTAATTAATTAATTAACTTTTTTGCTTTTGTAAATATTGCTTAAATCCTTTTCTTTTTAATAAAAACTTTAATTGAACAATTATTCTTTTTTTAAAAGCATCAATGTGATAATCACCTTTTTTTCTTAAACAAAAAATTGAATTAAAAACATGAGTTATTTTTTAATTAACTCATTTTTTTAAACTCATGTCAAAACTTCACCCCAGTCAAATCTGGCTGTAAAACCCAAAAAAATATATAAATTTAAAAAAACATAAAAATTAGTAGGAAAAAATATTAATAAAAAATTCTATGAGTAGAATTGTACTTTATTATTTGGCCTATAATTCAACATCAGTCAAAATTATAATTATAAAAATTGTGATAAAAAATATCATGATAGTCATTAGCTGCAGATAGTGTGTACTTGGAAAATTTCAATTCATTGGTGACAAAATCCATAATTTTTTTATAAATTGATACCTTCAATAAAACTTTTAGTACAACTTTTAAAAAATTTAATAAAAAATTTACAATAAATATAAATAAACAATGCTGATAGGAAAACTCATCTAAATTGTGAAAAAAATTTACTTGATCTGCTTGTTTTACCAAATCTTTGTAAACATGTTGGTTCTCTACGACATAATGCGCGTCGAATATATAATCAAACCTGAACGCCAAATAGACCAAATCAGACAACATTCCAAACACATCCTTGTCAATCTCCGGCATGTAATTAGTCTCATAACTAAAGACCAATTTCAGGCCTTTAAGTCGACTCTGAAACCTTAAATTTTCAAGCGCCTTGTCCCTAAGTCCTTTTACCTCCAGAAATTCCAGACTTAAATTTTTCAAGATCGGAATTTGGTTGCATCTTATAGCTAGATACTTTAGCTTTGGCAAACACAGCGAGTCAAAGTCGACAACCAACTCGTCATGTCCGTCATAGTAGCCATTTATTAGAGACAAAAATTCCAAATTTTCAGCATAATTCAAGCACTTAGTGTCAATTTCATTGATGTAATTATGTCTAAGATTTAAAAATTGTAAATTTTTTAAATTTTTAAATAATTTTTCATCTAAATGTTTGATCTCATTGCCTCCAATGTCCAAGGCTATTAGGTCACTCAGTGCTGAAAATGTGTCTTCGTACACATGTTCTATATTGTTCCAATTCAAGCAGAGATATTTGACATTTTTGAAATTGGACTCTAAGTTATCAAGTTTAAACAAATTCGATTCTTGAATTCTCAATTGATCAATTTTGCCTATTTGTCCAAGACTTTGAATGTCCATGTTTTTAACATCGTCTATGCTCAGATTAAAATTGAATGCTCTTGATTTTTGCAGTTGATTTATTTGTTCAAAATTGAGCTTAAATTGTTTATAAAAAGCCAAAGTTAATTCTTCTAATGAGATTAGTTGGCTCATGAGCTCACTTAGTTGATTTTCTTCCACTGATTTTAGTCTTGACAAACAAAGACTTTTTATTTTTTGTTTATTGATAATTTCAAAAGCTTGGCAAATGTTCCCTTCTAAATGGTCTACTTTGACTGTTAGCTCATTAAGTGTGTTTTTTAAATTATCACTCAAGTCAATTACGTTTTCATCTTGGGACCTTTGATCAATCAAACATTTCAAAAGATAGAACTCAATTTTTTCCTTTTCATTTTAATTAAAATTGAAAAAATTAAAAAAAATATATTAAATTAAAATTTTACATATGAATCCAAACAATTTTCTCTATCTAAACTTTTATTTAAAAGATAAAATTTGAATTGATTTATTCCTAAAGTTACCTCAATGATGTTTGAACATTGTGGCTAATTTTTTTGTTTGTTATTATAAATTTTGCTAGAATGTGTCTCTCTTCGGGTATTAATAAAAAACCATAAATAGAATTATTGTTTGATAGAGATTGATTGCATACATTCTGAATGGCAGTGATCAATTGGTCACGGCTATTGTTCAGCGAATTGTACAGGGGGCTATCAGATCCACAATTAAATAACAAAAGTTCACATTTAAGATCGATTATGTGTTCGAGGTCACCATAATAATCGATTATACTTTTTTTATCCATTTTTGAATAATAATTTTTTTAAATAATTTAAATTTTTTATTATAATTTTTTGTGATTAAAGCGTTAATTGTTTATTTATATTATAATATTTTTGGGCTTTTGCACCATGCCAACTAAATTTTTCTTTAATTAAAAAGAAGTTATATCTTTAAATAAAAGCAAGCCCGGCTAGCTCAGTTGGTTAGAGCGTCGTGCTAATAACGCGAAGGTCGTGAGTTCGATCCTCCCGTTGGGCAAATTTTTTCAAAACAAATAAAATTCATTCCATAAAAAACATATTTTTTTTAAATTAAATGAAAAATAGAATGGAATTTTTCTAAATAATACTAGTGGTCTGATCAAATGTAATAACTTGTAAATGCAATTTTTTTAAGTTATTTTAAAAAATTGTTAGCTTAAAATAAATTTTTTTTAATGATTTTTCATAAAGTTTTCATACAATTTTTAAAATGAAAAGCATGAAAAAAGTGCGATGTTTCAAATTTATTTTTTTTTAAAAAATAAATGGGAATTAATTTTTGAATCCTATTCCATTTCAATTAAATAGATGAAAATTTAAATTGTTTTAAAACAAAATCTTTAAATTTTATTTATTTTTTTACACTAATAAATACAAATCAACTGTAATAACTTTCAAACTTCTTTTAAAAAAGGCAACTTATTTAAAAAATATACAATATTTAAAAATATAGCAAATTAGAATTTTTTCCCTTGAAAATATTAATGATGGGAATTTTAATTTTACGCCAAAAAGGATATTTAATACGATATTTAATAAAAATCAAGTATCAATGTGACTGCATCAAAAACAAATTTTATCGTTTCTGATAAATTTATTGCTTTACACAAGGTTATTTTTAGAATATATTTTTTGGTAGCAGCTAATTACATACTTTCGTATCTAATTTTAATTATGAAAAAAGATAAATTATTTCAGAAAAAAAGATATTTATTTTTATTAGCATATATTTGTTTTTTTTGTAACAGCAAACTAAATCACATGACAAAAAAAAATAATGATCAAAATCAAAATTGTAAAGAAAAAGTATTGACCTATTTTTGTTATAATTTCACATTTTAATAAATTTAATTATTTTTACGCCTTTTTCTTTTAGTTGGATTTGATTGAACTTTTCCGGCGTCACTATTTTGAAAATTTAATGACTTTGGTGGACGTCCTCTTCCACATTTTTGAACTAATGGTTGAATTGAAATGCATGCAGCTACTTGATCAGTATTTCTAAAAGAGCCTCTTTTAGTAATACAAACCGATCGGATCGGTATTGAATTTTCAGCAGCTTCTTCAATGTTATTTTATGTTTATGACATAACTGGCTGCAAACTTTTGGGTTGATTAGGCTCTTGAATGGCATTATATTCTTTATTTCGAGCATTTTCTTGTAATTAAATGTTATCTTTTAATTGACAACATTTATATATTTATTTAAAATATTGTTCGGCAAAGCCTTGGCCGGTTGGAAAGGAAACTTTGTCCTTCCTTTCAGCCACATGAAAAATATTTTTGAAACTAAATAATTTTAACCAAAATGTAAAATTAGATTAAAGTTAAATTTTAAATTTTAAATAGTTGACAACATTTACCTACTGAAGAATACATTTATCTGCTAATCAATTTATTTTGCTACTAGGAAAAATAATTATCTACAGTATTTTTATCTACTAAAAATTAGATACTATAAATTATAATTAGCTACTATCAAAAAACTAAGCCGTTTTTTTTATCCTCTTTTATAAGTTTTATTTTCAAATGATACTATTTAAAATACCAAACTAAATGATAGCATAAAGAATATTAATTTAAAAAAAAATCAGAAATTTTCTTAAAATCTCCTCCCAAAAATTTTTAATATCTGAGATTTTAGAATGTAAGAGTATTTTGATTATTTTCTAATAATTACAGAGCTGTTTAAAAGTCACAAGTCTCAAGTCAAGTCCGATTCAAGGCTTTAAAATTTTGAATACTGAAGAAGAAATTTATGCTAAAATTGCAAGAAAATTCGGAAAAATGTAGAAAATTTTACATTTTTACATTTTCATAATTTTAGATTTTTTGTGCAATATTTCATAAAATTTATATTTTTTATTTTGGTAATTAAATGAATTAGAAGAGTTTTTTTTTATTTTCTGAAATATTGCACAAAAAATCTCAGATTTTTTAGAGTTTGAGTCAAACTATGAAAATGCAACAATGTAAAATTATTTTCATTTTGCCGAAAATTCTAAAATATGGCAAATCTATTGCGTTAGACAACCCAAGAGTATATAATTTTTTTTATATGAAGCCTGATCTAGCAAATTAAAAAAAAGTCCGGACTTGGACTTTTTTTTTAACTCTGAATAATTATTATGAATTTTTATGAAAAAAGAAAATAAGATAAATGTTTATCTTTTTTAAAAAAACTTATTTTCTAATTTTTATTAAAAAATGAATAAAATTTAAAGATTATTGTTTCAAACAATTAAAAAATTAATTTTTAAAACAGTTTATTATTTAAAACATTTTTGAAATAGGTAAAAGGTATATTAATTTTCGCTTTTTATTTTAAGGGATATTCATTAATTAAGGCAATTGATATTAGAAGTATTTATAAGATGATTAAAATACGCAAAATTTTATTCAAGACAAAAGCAATTTAAAGAGGAAACAGGAAAATATTTGAAAGTTATGTAAAGTAAATAAGTTTTAGAATTATTTTGTGTTTTAGAAAATAAATCAAAATGAAGCTCATATTTGCTTCGGAAGAAGAATTAGAAATCAAAGGAATATTTGATTCGAATGTGCAAGATATTGATTTTAGCAAAGTTGATGAAAAGCATGTTATCATAACTGGCAAAAATGGTTCAGGAAAAACTCAACTTATCTCAATGATTAAACAACAACTTAATGAAAAAAATAAACAAAAACAGCTTGACGAAAAAAAATTTATTGGCCATTTGACATACAATTTAGCGTTTAATTTTGATGAAAATAGAATGGGAAATGTAAAGGAAATTAACGATCTTGGTAAAATATTGGATTTTTTTGAAAAAATCATCAAAAATGATTTGAACGATTTTACATTACATAAAGAATACTTCAAAGATGAATTATTAAAATCGATTGGAAAACAACCTTTTGAAGTTTTTAAACCGTTCAATTATTTCATTTATTTTAATAAAGTGTTTAACTATTTGAAAGATAAGTATAATATCAATGGAAAAAGTCCGATTGCTGAATTGAATAAAGATTTAAAAGATTTTGGAATTTTAGAAAACTTGATAATTGAAGATGATTTTGAAAAAACCAAAGGAAATTTGAAAATTAATTTAAAGAAAAATCCAACTTCGGGAGAAGTTTTATTTTTGAATTTATTGGTTTTGAAATGGATACATAATAATGTGAAAAAATTTAATTTTTTATTATTTGATGAGCCTGATCGTCATTTTGAGCCCAAAGTAACAGAAAAATTTCTTAAATTTCTAAAATCTCAATTCAATGAAGTTTTTATATTTATGACAACTCATAGACCAGATTCCATTGTTTTGTCTCAGTCGGACTTTATTTTGTGTAGGCTTAAAAAAAAAGGACCGGATGATCATTATTTGGAAAAAATAGCCGGTAGAGCAAACGAGGCATGTAATTGGTTTTTTGTAATGTCAACTATTTTTGACTTGACTTACAACCTAAGAGACATAATGAACATAAAGATTAGAGTCTATGTAGAATCGAATGATGACTACGTATTCTACAAGGGTTTTTATCACCTTTTATTAGACTATTGTAATGATTTAAGAAGTTTGCCAAATGAAAAAAAAAATTATATACAAGCGAAACAGCAGTTTTTTACAGATTTTCCTATTTTATCAAGAAGATATCAGCTATACTTTTGCACTTCAGCTCTTAATAGCAAAGGCGGCTCAGGAGGATTTGGTATTGCTGAAAAACATTACAACCGTGATCTTACTCATCAACAATTGGATATTAACAACTTCAATAATTTGTGGGACGGTGATTTTTTCAGTTCATACGTTATTTTGGACAGAGATGGTGATCTTTTTTCCAATAATAGCCATAAATATGGAAATTATAATAATTTTAATGTTTTAAAACGATATAACTTTGAGAATTATATTGTTGATCCTATGTTCTTATTCTCAATGATAAGTAAAAAATCTGAAATTAAATTTTACGAAAAATATGACGTTTTCGATAAAGACTCTGATGAAAATATTAGTACATCTCCTGAAAATATAGAAAAATATTTTAGGCTTTTAATTAAGAAGCTTTTACAGTCTAAAAATCAAAAGATTCATGAAAAAGTAAGAGGTTACATAGAAAAACAAAAACTTGTAATCGAAAAAATGATTATTATTCTAAAAAATGATAGTATCAACAGATTAGAGGAAAAAAAGACTTTTTTGAATGATTACATAGACAATCGTACAATTAAAAAAGAATTAATAGATTATTTAATGGTAGATGATGCTCGTCCAGAAAAATATTTTAAATTTGATTATTCAGTAGATGGAAAACTAGTTGGTCAATATTTTAAACCCCAAGAAATAGAATATCCATCAATTCTTTTAGACTTAAATGGGAAAGATTTAGTAGGAATTGTGAATACAATGATGATTGGTATAAACATAAAAGATCTTATTAAAAGTATTTCCAATAATAAGGATAGATTATGGATTTCAAAGGATTTGGTTGAGATTTTTTCAAACATTAACAGTCACATAAGAGGATATCCCATTTATTATCTTGTTGAGAAAAAGACAAAAGAGAGAAAAACAAAAGAGATCACAAGAGATGATGCATTAAAAGATGTCAAAGAGGCAGGTTTTAGTGATAAAAAATTCAACTACAACTTGAATATATACAAAGATTTGAAAGAATGGTCAGTAGAAAATAACAATATAATTTTAAATTCGTCAAAATAATAAAATAGAGATGGTAAACAGTCTTTAATTATAAATCAAATTTTAGAAAAAAAAAAATTATAGATTTCTTATTAAGTAGCTAAATAATTCCTAAACATTGACTAACATTTTAGTAAAAATAAAATACCCAAATAATTAAAATTCCCCCAAAAAATTATTTTTATATTTAATCACTTTTTTAATAAAAAATTTAGACCCTTGTTATTTTTGTCTATGAGATACCATTGTATAAAGAATGATTCATTCTTTTTACTATTCTTTTTTCATATCTCATTCAATTTATTCATTTTATGAAATAAAAATACTTCACTTTTTAAACAGGTGATTAACATTTTGGATAAAAATTTTTCAATAGAAAGGTAAACTAGAGAATTTTTTTACTTAGGTAGATTTTAATTTTTAAACTAATAAAAAAGAGTAAATATTTTTCAGCTTTTAAAAAAATTTAAAACTAATATTTCGTGAATTTAATGAATAGATTCAGTTTATATTATATTTATTCATTTTTTATGTCAGACCAATACAATATATCCAATATGCTTCGAATCGTCAAAAAGAGCACAAATACTCAAACCGAAATTATAAAAGCTATAATCAACGATCACGAATCCTTCAAAAAAATAATCGAATCAAAAAAAATAAAAATTGGTCACAGCTACGTGAAAGTTGCTCCATGGAAATTTGATCTTCAGCCAAATCAATGCTTCCACTGTCAAAAATTTGGACACATCAGACAAAACTGTCCAGTAAAAAATGAAATGCCAACTTGTGTGAGATGTGGAAAAAAACATAACCATCCTTGCAAAATCACCAATCCAGCTGAATTTAGTTGCGTCAACTGCCATGGTAATCACGCTTCATGCAGCAAATCTTGTCCTAAAATGATCGAAGAGATTGAGAGGAAGAAAAAACTTTTAACAAAATCAATCACAAAAAAATCAGAACAATTTACCCGAAAAGAGTCTGCCCAACCAACCAACCATCTCCAATCAACATACGAAAAAAATGACAATCATACTCCGAATTTAATTCTCTTTATCATTGAATTATTCAAGAATTTGTCTAAATATCAAGAATCAATTGACAATGACCCTTCTGACATATCTAAACTGGTTCAAAATTTTTTTGGCCCAATTTGTGCAAAAAACATCGAGCAAAAACTTTCAAATGATACTACAAACACTACATTTGACGATGAAATGCAAGATGACTACTAACTCGCTTAAAATACTCCATATCAACATTCATTCATCAAACTCAGACTCAAAAATACTCCAACTCACTCGACTCATCCAAATCTACAAAATAGACATAATTAGTATAAATGAAACTTTCCTAAAACCAAATGACCCCTTTTCCCTACCCGGATTCATTATTGTAAGAGATGACCGTTTGCAGAGAAGAGGCGGTGGTACTGCTCTATGCATAAAAGATTCCATAGAATTTCATGAAATTCCCAGATTATGTTCGGCAACACACGAAAATATAGTCGGTGTTAATATAACAATTGGTAAAAATGAAAAATTGGCAATTTTCACAATTTACAGCAGTCCTTCTACTGTACTAAACGACGAGACTCTACACTTTATCAATAGCCACTTTCCAAAATTCATTATTGTCGGTGATCTCAACAGCAAAAGCAAAACTTGGCATTGCATAAAAGAAAACACAAACGGTGAAATACTTGAGAACTTTATAAATGCATCAAACTGTCATGTACTTAATTGTGAAAAACCAACCTTTCCAAGAGGAAATAGCATTATTGATTTGACAATTTGTTCACCAAATATGTACGATTTCTTTCACTCACACAAAGTGCTCGCTGACAAAATAAGCGATCACCAGCCCACAATTACCTCATTCAAAAACTTAATACCAAGGAAAAAACTATTTACAATTAATAAAATAGATTGGGCAAAATTTGATCAAATTCTGAAAGTTAAAAAAGGAGCCCATGCACTAGATACCCCTTTAAACATTGACACAGAAGCCGATAAGATTATAGCTGACATTTTAGACGCTATTAACAAAGCAACCAAACTTTGTAATTTTACAACTACAGCAACCCACCCAATAACTATTCCAGAAAACCTTGTTAAAAAAATAAAATTTAAAAGGAAACTCTGTCGTCTTAACAAAAAATGTAAAACAGAATTAACCACAAAGCTCCTAAATTTAATAAGTCGACAAATAAGCAATGAAATAAAAGCTTTAAAAGGCAGCTTTCTTAGGGAGAAATTTTCAGCATTAAATCAATTTAATCAATCCGAATCGAAATGTTGGAATTTACTCAATACCTTCATAGATCCAAACAAGGCTTCACTCAACAAACAAATCATCAAACTTCGTAAAAACGAAACTATCTCAGAAGATCCTGAAGAAGTAGCAAATCTTTTCGGAGAGCATCTGGAAAAAATTTTTACGGCGGATCACTGTTCCACAAACCTACCTAGTATGAAAACAAGTATCTCTCCAGTTTCGGTGGAAAAGATTACAAAAGACTAATTTCTCTCGTCCCTCAAAGAACTCAAAAATAAAGCATCAGCCGGTCTCGACCTGGTAAATAACAAAATTCTCAAAAAATGTCCAACCGAATTCCTTATACGAATATTTAAACTTTTCAACGCCTCACTCAAAACTGGCTATCTACCAAAAAACTGGAAGATTTCCAAAATAATCATGATCCCAAAAAAAAAACAAACCACCTGACCGAGCCGACTCATATAGGCCAATTTCCCTCATATCATGTTTGGCTAAATGGCTTGAGAAAATAATAAATAAAAAGCTTCTCACCTGGTTAGAAGACAAAGGACACTTCCCACCATGCCAATCTGGTTTTCGGAAAAAAATGAGCACACACGATCACTTCCTACGTCTGTATCAAGCGACAATAAGCGGTTTCAATGAACATGCCCGAACTGGTATTGTGTTTTTCGACTTAGAAAAGGCCTTCGACAAAATCAATCACCAAGCAATATTGCAAAAACTAAAAAATATAAAAATAAACAAAGTTTTATACAATTGGATTCTAAATTTTCTCACCGACAGAAAGTTCCTCGTTGCTAACCAAAACATAAAATCAAAAATTTTCAACATTTCATCAGGAGTGCCACAGGGGAGCTGTCTATCTCCCACATTATTTTCAATATTTTTTAGTGACGTAGTTAAAAAGCTTCCAGATGACATCAATAAAGCGTTGTTTGCCGACGACATTTCGATTTGGTTTACTGACAGTAGCCTTAAGAAAATTGAAGAGAAACTACAAAAAGCAATTAACATAATAGCAGGATTCTGTCAAAATGGAAACTCAAAATAAACTCAAACAAAACTACTTATACAGTTTTCACGACAGCCGGCTACAGAAAAAACTACGAAAACACTTACCGATTGAATTTATCTATAAATAGCAATCAGATACCAATGGAACCTTTCCCGACTTTTCTTGGACATAAACTTGATCCGAACCTTTCTTTTATTAGCCACTTTAACGATCTATCAACTAGACTGATGCCTAAATTAAATATCATAAGAAAGCTAAAGATACTCAAAATAAAAAATAAAATTAACCTATGTAAAACCGTTTTTATGGCTCTTATCAGACCTCATTTCGATTACCTGTTCATCGCACTGTCTACATCTACTCAAAGAGTCTTAAAAGATCTTCAAAAAATACAAAACAAAATTTTAAAAACGATAAAATACTTCCCGTTAAGAACCAGAATTTCCACGATTCACCAAAAGTTAAGCCTCCAAACGATTTCAGTTAGAACCGATCTCCTTTTCGAAAAATTTGTAGCAAACCGTCAAAGCCATACCCAAATTAACGACGACCTTAAAGACTCACAAAGCACAACAAGCCCATCTCACAAATACTGGACACCCTTTGACAAGTTCAGACATGTTACCTGGAACCTGGATCGTCAAATCAACATCGAACTCAACTCCTAAAAGAAAAAAAAAAAAAAAAAAAAAAAAAATCTTATTCTAATTTTAAATTCATTCAAAATTAATTATGCTCTATTCAAAATTTGTGTCTCTCAAGTGATCAAAAAAAAAAAAAAAAAAAAAACTTTTTGTCTTGTATCATTTTCAAAATTTTGTTCACTTTTTTCTCAATTATCAAAACTACTAACACGGGGCTGAAAGGGAGGTTAATTACCATTCCAAACTGCCCGGGGTCCTCCCCTAACTATTATTCTAATAAATAATTCATTTTTTAGACATTTTCAAGTCCACTTTTAAATCGAATTTTTATTTCATAAATATATTTTAAAAAATAATTTAATATGAAAATGTATAATCAATTAGTTATCGTTTAACCTCTCTAACTCTTTTGCTTTTTAGATATGCTTTGTATTCTAATTTTTTTAAAATTTTGTTTGATTTTCATTTTGTTAAGATTTAAGTCTTGACTTTTTCGTAAAAAATAAAAAAGCATTCTTTTTAATACATTGACCATAATGTTTATTTATTTATTTGTTTGTTTATCTATTATGGTCAATAATGTCTGTCACTTTCTGGTTTTGTTATAAACCAAGGCCAGAAAGGGAAACAAAACCTTTGAATGTTAAGCAATAAATTAATATTTTTTAATTTTGTTAAATATTAGAAAAACTAGCATCAAATTTGTCAATTATAATTGATCTGTATTTTTAAATTCTTTTTAGCACTAATATTACTCTTTTTATCACCAAAAAATCTCACTTTTCTAAAAACACTTTTATGAAACAAAATTACTTGCACTAAACAAAATAACTACTTGCAAACAAAATAACTAATTGAATATAAAATTACTTCTTTAATATAAACTGATTTTAAAAAAATTTACTGGAGCGTTGAAATTATATTTACAATTACAATGAGGTCGTCAAAAGTATTGAAAAAAAATGGATTCACCAAAAAACTCACAACACCAAAAATGGAATAAAAGAATATTATAAATGTTCCATCAATTCGAAATGTCCAGCTCGAATGCATCTCCATTGTATTGATGAAAATCAGAATGGCAATATGTTACGAAACCAAGAGGATCATGATCATGGCTTTATTAGCTCGTCTAAATGGTTGAGAAAAGAGATAAAAGACAAAATTATACAACTGATTGATATTAATAAAGTAATTGATATTAAAGTAACTGCACCATTAAACATTATTTACACTTTACGAAAGGAAGGATTTAAAATTTTGCCAAATTAGAAACAAGTCAGCAATTTTTTGAGTATACTTAGGAAAAAAACAATGTGTATTCGTTTGATGAATATTCTTATTTAAATAGCAAGATACAAAGAGTCGAATTAAACAATGATAAATGGGAACTAAGCTCCTTTACTTGTAAGAATTACTTGAAAGTATATACTTGTGTCCATATAATAAGTGTTGCAGTGAAAAAAAAATTGACTAATTTGACTACAGTTTTAATCTAATTGGTTGAAAACCTAAAAGAGGACGCAAGCCTCAATCTGGAGCTTAGAATCAAATATAAAATTTCTTATTTTATTAGACTTAATTTTGTTTTTATCAAAAAAATTTTTTTTCTATTAAAGAGTATTTTTTTAAAAAATCATTTATTTTTAGATAGCAAAAGTATTTTTATTTTACTAGATTATTTTTAGACAACATAAGTATTTTTGTTCCAAGAGAGTTTTTTAGACAAAAAAAGTATTCTAATATCACAAGAGTATTTTTAGAATGCAATGAGAAATTTTAGAAAAATGAGGATTTTTGGTGAAAGAAAAATTCTAAGCAATTTTTAATTTAAAAATAAAAGGTATTACAATATAAAACTGGTGAAAAATGACTCATTTTAGTTAATGAATTTGTAAAGATCAAAATAATTCATTTATTTTGTCATTTTTTTTTCTTAAATTTAAAAAATTTTAGATTTATTTACAACATTTATTAATAATTAAAAAAATACTATTATTTTAAAGTAACTCAATTTTAAGATTAAACCTCATTTAATTTACCATAAAGGTACTCAATGAGCTTTACAAGGGAATTTTTTTTCAATAAATCGTAATCATTTAAATTAACTAAATGAAGAATAAAATTTTTAATCAAATTCATTTTTATCAAATTATTTACATTTAAATTAATAAACATTTCACAAGCCGAGTAAAGTTGTGAATCGGCCACAAAATTCTGTCTCAAACAATGCAAATTCCAAAGTTTCATGAACTCTTTTTCTCCTTCATTGACATCTGCAAAGTCATTGATGAGCAAGGTGGTCAACTGTTTGAGCCACTCGGTGTCCATCTCCGAGTCCGAGTCATACTCCAGCTCGTCTATGTGAACAGGCTGGTTGGTCATTGTGTGATAGTACACCCTTTGCATGAAATTATTCTTTTGCTGTCCTGCCTGGTCAATGGAACAACTAATCTTGATCAATTGCTGCTGTATTTGGTTCAGTGTGTTCATCTCTTGCTGGCTGAGGTTCTCAGTTTTCAGCCGATTAAGATCAAGGTTAAACGATCTTCTATTGCATAGAATCTCTGTTGAATCAACACTTATCTGTCGTGTGGGCTGCATACGGCTCTTAGAGTAGCCCAGATGACAATTTTTGATCAAATCATGCAAATTGCCACAGTATGAACCATCAAAAGTGTCATCCAAACTCAAGTCTAATTTGAGTGTGTTCACTCCGTTCTGGGTAACAGTCTGCTTGATCTTAAATCTAAAATGGCAGTTGTTCAAGTGTTTTACCAAGGATGCGTAGTCCAGAAATGAGTCCGAGTAGCAAAATTGACATGATAAATTATTTGTCCGTGTGATCAACTTTTTGCCACTGACATCCGAAAATTGGTAGAATACATTCGAGTTTTTAAAATGTGTCCGCTGTTTGATCTCACTTTCACTCATCGGACTTGATCTTGTTACTTTAACTTTTAGTTTGATCAAATTAGAGCTGTTAAATGAATCTATGAGGCTTTGGATACTCTTGGAATGTTTGACCACTTCGTCACTGTTCAGCTTGAATGT
This sequence comes from Brachionus asplanchnoidis, assembly GCA_025491095.1. Classification (NCBI taxonomy): domain Eukaryota; kingdom Metazoa; phylum Rotifera; class Eurotatoria; order Ploima; family Brachionidae; genus Brachionus; species Brachionus asplanchnoidis. Next base: position 435,394 of record JAILYF010000028.1, on the reverse strand, counting down.
AAAATCGAAAAAATTCGATTTGGACGGAGTTGACTTTGGACTTTTTTTGAAAAAATCTCTCATATCTGCCAGCATATAGTTGAAATTGAATTTTCTCTCCATCAGCTGAATATCTATGGTCAGAGATTTAAAATTTTGTTTGAGTAAATTTTCGATTCTGAGTGGTATAAATTGACTGGTTACATTGATGCATACTAGGCTGTTTTGGTTCACTATATGGATGTTTTTAGCGGCAATTTTTGCCAAGCTGACACTCTCGCCTTGTTTGATGATGTTCACTTGGACTGATGTTGAATCATTTGAGCCCAGGTCTTCTAAATGCTTGTTTATGTAGGCTTTGTCTTCTTTATTGTGGATTAAAATGGTGTCCAGCTTTAAAGACAACTCGTTCTGGCATGTCCTGTTTGATTTGGACATCTTTATCTCCAATAGATCATCAACTTTAAATTTTCTAGTTTATTCAATTAGTAATTGGACCAACTTGGCAAAAAAATTTTCTACCTTTTTGGATTTGAAAGATTTGGTCTTGATTTGGTCAAATAGGACAAGTTTTTGGTCAAGAAAAGCGGGTGGAATTTTTGCCTCATGCTCAAGTAGGCGTACAGCTTGGTCGGTTCTTGATTAGAAAAAATTTAAAGTTTAAAATTTGAAGAGCTTTTATAGAAAAGTAAAGCTGGCATTTAAAATTTTTTTTAAAGTCTATTTTTTTGGAATTGATTTAAATAAAAGTAAAAAAAACTATCTGGTTTTTGATTAGATTTAATTTTTTTTTAAAGAATTTCAGTTTAAAAAATATTTATAAAAATTTACAGTTGGTAGTTTTTTTTTTTATTTTTTTTTACTTAAATTTATCTGAATTTCTGATAAACTGATTAAAATAGAAAAATTTTGTTTAAATAATTTCGTTAAAGTTTAAATTAAAATATCAAGCTATAAAAATTTATATTAAATTAAAAAAACCGAGAAATGCTAATGTTTTAGGTAACTTGAAGTTCATGATCATGATCAAATGATCCAAACTTAATTGATTATATTCTTAATGATCAAATTAGCTTTTTAAATTTTTTTTTAAAATTAAACATAAAATGTTTACTTTTTTAAGTAAACGAAAAAAAACTTGTTTTTCTAATTGATCTTTAATTGATTTTTTTTAAATCTTTTTTTGAAAACTTTAAAGACAATTTTAAAATCTATATTTAGGTATCCAAATTATGGCTTTAAATTATATCTTAATTTTAATTAAATATGTTACGGTTAAGCAAAGTTAAATTTTGTAATCCAAAATTTCAAAATATATATTGAGATTTAATTTTGACTTCAGATAAAAATTAATCAAATTTTCTTTCTAATTAACGATCAAAATAATGATGTTTTGTTAACTTTAAAATATTAAAAAATTTATAGAAAAGATCTCTTTATTTAAATCAAAAACTTAAAATTTTGATTTGAAATTTAGATTTGATCATGAACTTCAATTTGCCATTGTTTTATGATGAAATTATTTAAATCGAAATTTTGGTTCTTTAAAAAAACAAAAAATAACCTACAAATTATTTTAAAAGAAACAAGCTTTGCAAAAATTCTGCTTACCATTTTTTTTACTAAAGATTACTAAGCTTAAACAAAAAATTTAATTGGTATTGATATTATGTCAATAAATATTGTCTTTTTAAAGCTGGAAAACAAAAAAAATATTTAAATTTCAATTAATAATTAAGGGCGTTGTGAATTTCAAACACAAATTGAACAATAATTCGCCATTTTTTTATAAAATAAAAATATAGTTAAAAAAAAATTTAGAAAAATACAACCACAAAGTGAATACTTTGTTGCACATCTTTTTTAATCAAAATAGAATTTTTATATTTTTTTTTGGTTTATCAAATCAATTATCAATTTAAATCCTATTCATGTTCATTTTTACATTAGTAAAAATTTTTTGCTAAAAAAGGTGCAACAAAGTATGTTACACTATGAAGCAGTATTTTTTTTTAAACTATTTATAAACTTTAATTTTAATAAATCAAAAAAAGAGGGTTTTTTGTTCAATTTGCATTTTTATTTCACAATACCTTAACTAAACTGGTTTTGTGAATTTCAAATACAAATTTAAAAAAAATTCTTCATTTTTTAAATAATCAAAATTAAATTTAATAAAAAGTATTAGAAAAAATACTGCTTCATAGTGTAACATACTTTGTTGCACCTTTTTTAGCAAAAAATTTTGCACCAATTTTACCTAAAAAAAATTTTTATATTCTTTTTTTCTTAGGAAACCAAATCAATAATCTTTTTAAATCCTTTTGATTCATTATTCTTGTCATTTTTAACATGAGAAAAATTATTTTAGATAAAAAAGTCGCAACAAAGTACAGTGTCAATTTCAATTACCAGAAATCCACTTGTCAAATCGGCACTGTATGTTGCACTATGTTGCAGTATTTTTTCTGATATTTTTTATTTACTTTAATTTTAATTTTTTAAAAAATGAAGAATTTTTGTTAAATTTGTATTTGAAAATCACAATACCATAAGACTTGATTTTTTTTCTAATTTTTTTCAGTTTATTAAACAGACAGCTACCACAACGAAACTTCATCTGGTCTCGTTGGACAGATCTGGTCTAGCTCATTATTATTATTATTATCATTATTAGCTATTTTAATCATTATTATTCAAAAAATAAAAATTAAGTAGATAATAGTCTCGTCTTTCATCCGATTAATTGTATTTTTTTTTAAACTATAGCAATTTTTGTAATAAAATGCAAACAATATTGGATGATATAAAAAAAGTTTTTTATTACATCCAATATTTTTATTTCATCAATTAAAAAAAAATTTAGCTAAATTTATTTTTTTTAATTATGCTTTGGTAAGATACTATAACACAATGTAAAATTCAGACTTGTTAATTCATTCATTCACAACTCTCAAGAAACAATTTTGCCAATTTTTTTTTAATTGATGAAATAAAAATATTGGATGTAATAAAAAACTTTTTTTTTTTAACCAAAAAAATGAATACATATTTTTTTTGTAACTTAAAAGACAAAAAAATTTAAATTCTCTATCTCTTAAATTTTTTTTTTAAATAAACTGATATTAAAATTAAATTTTATCTTTTTTTTTTATTTTATTTTTGGAATTTCTTAATTTTTTTCACTTTTTCAAAAATTAAAAATTCTAAAACTTACTTTCAAATCCATTCAAATAAGCGACCTTATTTTTGTTAAGAATAATTGTATCAATAAAATTTTCAGTGATTGTAAATTGTTCTCGTGAACCAAAATCATTTTTGTTTTTTTCCTTTATTTTTTGTTGCTCAAAATTGTCAAGCATGCTTTCGCCAGGCAAATTTTTAGACTGTTTGAGCATCAATCTGAAAGGAGATGTTGATTTTCTTGCCAAAAGAACAATTTTTTTAAGATGTTTGTTTGAAATTTTTGAAGTGGCGCTGCTTGACGAAGAGACCGAAATGGTTTCGGTTCCATTCTCGGACACAGCCTCGCTCAAATTTTCCTCTATTTCCTCCATTGTTTCCGAATAGGCGTCATCAACGGTGTCCTCTTGGTTAATGGAAACTCCTTGTTTAATATAGCTGGACAAAGTGGAAAGGGGCACTTTGCATCGATTGGCAGCGTGGATCATTTTGGAGCCGTCACTTTGGACCATTTCGATGGCTTGTTTCATCTGTGAAATTTTCCATGTTCGTCTTTTGTTCGACTTTATCTTTGATATTTTTGAGCTGACAACCGAGTGTAACTTTTTGCCAGATCGGAGCAATTTTTTCTCTCTCAAATTTTGACTCTTTTTTATTTTCATAATCGAATAAAAAATTATAACCAAATTTTTATGCATAAATATTTAAATTTTTTTTACTTTAAAAATTTAGATAGAGTAGTGCTTTTTATATTAATGGCTCAGGGGCCGAAATAGCTCAGTTGGGAGAGCGTTAGACTGAAGATCTAAAGGTCCTTGGTTCGATCCCGAGTTTCGGCATTTTTTTTTTGACACAAATTTTTTTATTTTTATTTAAAGCTAGGAGATTTGAGTACAGTGAATCAAAGTGTAAAGCATTGTAAAAGGTTTCCATAAAATAAAATGATTAAAATGGATAAAATGGTGTTGTCCAAAAATAGAGAAAGCAATTGTTTCTGTCAAACCTCAAAAGAAATTAAATAAATCGAGATAAAAAAAATTCATTTTTCCATTGATTCAAACATTAGATTTGAAATTTTTGGTAAAAACAAGCAATTTGAAATTCGTAAAAAATTGAAAAATATATTTTTATATTTTGTTTTTTGAAAAAGGAGACTGGGCAATTTGGAAAAAAATACAAATTTTTAATTTTATGATATTTTTTTTTAAAGATCTCGACAAGCTGAAACCAAAAATGTCAAAAATTTTGAAATCGGACCATTTTTTCAAAAGTTATATGAGCTTAAAGTCTAAATAGGCTTATTACTTAAAATAACACTATCTTGGTAATTTCTAAGACTTTTAAAATAATTTTTTTTAAGCATGTTCAGAAATAAAAGATGAATTCAAAAAAAATAATAGTAAAGCTATATTCCACTAAAAATTTATCTTACAGTCCTGAAAAACCAAAAAATAGACAATGTAGCTGTTTATGACCCCCCAGTACCCGCATGTCATTGGACCGTCGACCCGAAAAAAAAAGTTTTCTTAAACTTATTTAAGTGTCTAAAACATAGTAAAAATGCAAATCCTGCCTAATTTCTGTTCCTTAGATTTTTGCACTTGAATCAAGAAATTAAAAATTTAAGAGCTTTTTCTGCTTTAGAATTAGGTTATTTTTAAATATTCAATTATGTTTTCGAAAAATGAAAGTTGAAGGTAATTTTAAAACGTTTTATTTCATAACACTAACTCACTAGTGGGTTAGTGCTACCTATTATCTTATTCTAACTCATAACTTAAAAATAACAAAAAAGGAATTTCCTCATCATGGCTTAAGATGACGCTTTCATCTTTAGGTATTGATTATACAAAAATATGTTTGTAATGGTTGCCACAAAAAGCTGTCTAAATTATGTCTAAACAAGGGCGAGTTTTATAATCAATTAAGACTTGAAGAATTAATTCAAACATTTGACCCTGATACTCAACAAGAATTAAACTCTGATTTCGAGCTTACTGGTGAAAACGATCCGAAAGTAACTACTGGAGCAGTTTGTCTTGATTATGCAAGTATTGATGACAAAAGATGTCAGATTTTGGCAGGTGTATCCTTAAATGATTTTATGGAATTATATCATCATATTAGAGATGCAAATATAACTGGAAAGGTTTCGCTTATAAATGCTTTGGATTTTTATTTGACTAAATTACGAACTGGCGTTTCTCCACAAGAGCTATCAGCGTTTGTTCCTATTGCATCATATGACCAAATAAAGTAAGACAAATAATTTCAGAATCGTTTACACCACTTTATTTGGGTTTTAAATCGTTTACTAGAAAGGAAGTTATTGAGAATTACACAACTACTATGTCAATGGTGTTATTGAATGCGAATCAAAATAACGTGATAACAATATGGAATGCTACCTACTTATACATTGAAAAGTCATCTTCATATGCATTTCAAAAACAAACATTTTCTAAGCACAAAAAACGTTGACTTTTGAAATTCATGAACATATGTTCAACCGACGGTACTTTAATTGAAACTGCTGGTCCGTATCTTTCAAATGGAAAAAACAATGATGCAAACATATCAATGGACATCTTTAAAAAATTTAATGATGCCGGTAATTGGTTTTTACCTTTGCAAATTTTTTTCTTATATTTTTTGTTATCTTTAATTTAAAAATTTAGTTGAAAAACTAATCAATATGCAAGAAATCTGAGTATATCGGAATCAGATTTCTCAGGTTCGAAGAACTAATGGAATTTTGTTTGAGTAGCTGTTTTTTTTTAAGTTTTTAATGGCACATTTATATTATTTAATTCGTAAAATCTACATTTTTAAGTGGATTTTTTTATCTTATTTTCAAAAATATAATCAGCTTTTGGGGATATCTGGAAAAAAATGAGGGTTTTTTTTGGGTGTTATATGTTGTTGTCTTTTTTTCATTCGAAAATTAAGTGTAATTATTTTTTTAGATGAAAAAGGTTATATTGAAAAAATTAAAAAAAAAAATTGACCATTTTTAATAATTTCTGTGATTTTAACCAGGTGTTGTTTCTTCTTAATTTTGATGGGTGTAATTTTTACAGCTAACCAAAAAAGAGAATATTTTTTATTTTTCTTTTGAAAATATTTAAAAATCTTAATCTTAATTCTTTATTTATAAAAATAATCGATAAATTTATAAATTAACCAGATTTTTTAAATTAATTCTGTATTCTTTTGTAATCGTAAACATATTTTATAGGTTAGAAATTTTATTTTAATAATTTAGAGCTGAAAAACACATTTTAGAAATAATTATTGAACAAAAAATATTTGAAAATAATTTTATTATCATGTTAATTAAGCACATTATAAATCAATTAAAAAATTTATCAATTTTATAATTGATTATAAAAAATTATTCGATTTTTATAATTCAACAATCGATTGGTATTTGATTTCCTACACTACTTTAAAGTTACAACTCAAAATTGTTGAAGAAAATTGCTTTTCAGCTAGATAAAATTTTAACCTGTCAGAACGTAAAAATTTTCATGTGATCGCAGCCTAAACAGATCAGAACGGCAAATTGAAGCTTCACATCAAATTTTAAGATCAAAACTTACATCTAAAATTTCAAAAACTTAATTACTCTAATGATTTTGATAATTTTTAAAAATAATAAATACTAATAATTTATTATCAAACAAACATCAAAACGATTGATCTCTTATTTATTTAACAAAAACAATAAATAATTTTAATTATTCAGGGTCAAGTAATTTCACAAATTCAAATTCATAACTTTTATATTCATTCATTCAAACTAATATTATTTTATTTTTGCACATAAACAAATTTTAGATTAAAAGACATTAAATTTTATTTATCCTTAAAAGTTTTATTATATCAATTAAAAAATTTAAACCTACATTACTGATTTGACACGTGGATTCTACATAAATTTACGAAAAGAACCCTACCGGTTTTCCATTAAAATTGTGCCCCCTTTTTTAAGTTACAAAAACAATAAAAAATGTGACAAAAATGGTATCATTTAAGAGCTTTTTTTATTCATTTTTGTTTTCTAAATTTTTTTTAACAAAAAGTTACTTCCATTTTGACCAAATTAAAAAATCAAAAAATTTAAAAATCTTTTCAAATCTAACATAACTTTTTTTCTTGAATATATTTTTCTAAGAAAAATTTTACTTTTTATTTTATCTTATTCTCTTACACTCCTTTGAATAAAAAATATTTCCTATAAGCTATTAATATCTTAATGCAATGCTAAGTGACAGTACTTTCTTTTTTCTAAAATCTTAAAACCTTTTTAGGTAATATTTAATTTTTATCTTTGATTATTTCGTTATTTTCGAATTCAGTTATCTATAAATGAACCAAGAATTTTGGTTTCTTAAAACATCTCAAAAAATGAAAAAATTAGAAAAATTCTTATTTTTTAAGATTTTAGAAAAAAGAAAGTACTGTCACTTAGCATTGCATTAAGATATTATTTATTTATTTAATATTAGGGCTGGTAGACCGATTCCATTCTTAAAGCCGGTTTTGAAACCAGTTTCTAAATAAAACTGGTTTTAAGAACCGGTCTACCAGCCCTATTTAATATTGATTAAAAAAAACATCAGATTGAGTAGTCTAAAATAATAGATGTGAAAAATACTATTTTGGAGTCATTTTTAATTTAGTAGGAGTAAAATAATCATAGTTAGGAGTTATTTCAAACGAGAACGGTTTAAAAAAAATAAAAGAGGAGTAAAAATTGCATTATTTTTACTATTTGTGTGTAAAAACATGCTGAATAATTTGTATTTATTTTACTCCAAAATAAACTATTAACTCGGAAAAATTGAAAAAGAATATCATTTTAACTCTTTCTTCTCCGTTATTTCGTATTTAAAGTCCATTTTTTAAAACTGTATAAAAGCTAATATTATCTAATATATCTATTGGAATTTTTTTAAGCAGCTACATTTATATTTGGTGGATAACAATTATATTGATCATTAAAATTTTTTTAAAATTAAAATATTTTTAAATATCTGTAATGAATTAGTGTCGTTTACTTAATATTCAAATCCTATAAAAAAAGTAAAACTTTAGCTTAATGCGTTGATGTGCATTGGAAAGCCAATTCCCTTAAAATCTTAAAGCCATAAAATAATAAAAGCTAATTAAACTATATTTAAAAGAGACACAAATAGCTTATGGGAAATATTTTTTATTCAAAGGAGTGTAAGAGAATAAGATAAAATAAAAAGTAAAATTTTTCTTAGAAAAATATATTCAATAAAAAAAAGTTACGTTAGATTTGAAAAGATTTTTAAATTATTTGATTTTTTAATTTGGTCAAAATGGAAGTAACTTTTTGTTAAAAAAAATTTAGAAAACAAAAATGAATTAAAAAAGCTCTTAAATGATACCATTTTTGTCACATTTTTTATTGTTTTTGTAACTTAAAAAAGGGGGCACAATTTCAATGGAAAACCGGTAGGGTTCTTTACGTTCGTAAAATTATGTAATTTTACGAATTTTTTCGAAATTTATTTTAATTTACTTTGGTCAAAAAATGGCCGAATTTTTGTAAATTTTGGTAAATTTACCTTATTTTTCGTAAATTTTCTTTTTGTCAAAAAAAGACATAGAAAACCCTGAAATTTTTTTGAGTGAAAATTTACCAAAATTTACAAAAATTCGGCCATTTTTTGACCTAAGTAAATTTACGTTAATTTTCGTATATTTACGTAAAATCTACGTAAAATCTACGTGTCAAATCAGTACTGTATTAAAACTAAATAAAAAAGGGTGTTTTAAAAGTTTATATATGATTTGCAACATATCAAGTAACTGCTATGGAAAAAATGTTTTTATTCTCTATTTGTAAACAAAAATATTACAGCTTATATTTGATCTCAAACTTAATAAGAACGGCAAAATTTTCATATGGCCGCAACCTTCACCTCTCAGAACGGCAAAAATTTCATATGGCCGCAACCTTTCCCTTTCAGAACGGCAAAATTTTCATATGGCCGCAACCTAAACCTTTCAGAACGGCTAAATTATCGTGTGGCCCCATACTTTATTCAAAGACAAGTCAAGATTTGGACCAATTTTATATTATTTATTTATTTGTAAATCTGTATCGAGCGTCAGTTCCTTCGGAGAAAAATAATAAATAAAAATAAATAAAAAAAAAGACTAAAATAAAAGTTACTGAATAAAATAAGAATTAAAAAATATAGTTAAATAATTGAAATTTGAATAAAATAAATAAAAGAAAAGAAAAAAAGAAAGGCAGAAAATAGACACCAATTTTTATCCCATATATTATTCATATTTTTTGTACATATTTTTTCTTTTAATTAGATGTTTATCTATTCAAATTAATAAGCAACGTTCCCTAGTTAGCATGACCTAATAATTGTTTTCTTAACAGATTATCATTTAATCCGATCAAACATGTCCACTTTTGAAGACAGATTTTATCTCATCATTATCTAATACAATCTGCACAAAACAACAAAAAAAGCGGGAGGAGATTTATTCAAAATTTAAACAAAGTCAAGGTCACTCAAACCTAATTTATAAATAGAATCAACAAAAAACCTCAATCCACTCATTCAACCAAGTTCATCAACAATGCCTCTAGTCCGAGACTATCAAAAAGACCTAAGCGACATCGCCCGCTTTCTCACCGAATTCTACACAGACTCTTCCACCGGCAAAGAGTTCAAATACTCAAAACAACTAAGACAACTTGCCAACCGCGACCAAACATCCATGACCATCGATTTGTCCGATTTGGCTCAGACCGACCAAGACCTGGCCGACGCTTGCCTCACCAACTCCAAACGCTACATTGACCTATTCTACACAGCCGTTCAACAACTCCTGCCCGAATACAAAGACAAAGAGTGTGTTCACCGCGACACACTCGACGTCTACATCGAGCACCGTCTCCTCGCCGAACAACGACTCTACCCTGCCGACACCCCACGCGCCCCACACAACAAATTTCCCAACGAGCTGCTGCGTCGCTTCGAGCTCTACTTCAAAGCGGCCTCCAACACCAAATCACTATCAGTCCGCCAAATAAAAGCCCGTTCAATCGGCACTCTAGTCTGTGTAAAAGGAGTGGTGATTCGCGCTGGCGACATCAAACCACTGCTCCAAGTGGCCACTTACACATGTGACAGATGCGGCGCCGAAACATACCAACCAATAAACTCAGCATCATTCATGCCCATCGAAATGTGCCAATCCCAAGACTGTCAAGTGAACAAGAGCGGTGGACGCCTGTGTCTACAAACAAGAGGCTCTAAATTTGTCAAATACCAAGAGATCAAAATCCAAGAGCATTCAGAACAAGTGCCAGTGGGAAATATACCAAGAGCAATCACAATCCATGCCAAAGGCGAAACAACTCGTTTGTGTCGACCAGGCGATCATGTGTCAGTGACAGGCATTTTTATGCCCGTTATAAAAACAGGCATTAGCCAAATGAGCCAGGGTTTGCTAGCCGACACTTTCATCGATGCGCACAACATTGTCCGATTGAACAAGACCGAAGATGAGGAAATGTTGTGCGATCAATTAAGTGAAGAAGAAGCGGCCCATATTTGCCAAGATGATTTTTACGCCAAGCTTACATCGAGCATAGCGCCAGAAATATATGGACATGAAGACATAAAAAAAGCTTTACTTTTGTTATTAGTGGGTGGCGTGGACAAAAACTCGCGCGGCATGAAAATCAGAGGCAACTTGAACATCTTGCTGATGGGAGACCCCGGCGTGGCCAAATCTCAGCTGCTGGGCTTCATTGACAGATTGGCAGTGAGGAGTCAGTACACAACGGGCCGCGGCTCATCAGGTGTAGGTCTGACCGCCTCGGTGGTCAAGGACTCGGTGAGCGGCGAAATGATGCTCGAGGGCGGCTCACTGGTCCTCGCCGATCAAGGCATCTGTTGCATTGATGAATTTGACAAGATGTTGGAACAAGACCGCACTGCCATTCATGAAGTGATGGAGCAGCAGACTATTTCAATAGCTAAAGCAGGAATAATGACGTCATTGAATGCCAGGGTCTCAATTCTAGCAGCTGCCAACCCCGCATATGGAAAATACAATCCTAAAAAAACAATTGAGCAAAATGTTCAGCTGCCGGCCGCCCTTCTGTCTAGATTTGATCTCTTGTGGTTGATCCAGGACCGGCCCGATAGAGACTCGGACTTGAGACTGGCTCAGCACATCACTTATGTTCATCAGCATAACATACAGCCGCCAACTAGCTTTACTCCGCTGGATATGAGACTGATGAGACGGTATATTGCGCTGTGCAAGACTAAACAGCCGTTGGTGCCACAGGATTTGACTGATCATATTGTGAGTGTGTATGTGGAGATGAGGAAAGAGGCGAGAGTGAGCAGTGATTCGACGTTCACGTCGGCTAGGATTCTGCTTGGCGTGCTCAGACTGTCCACTGCTTTGGCAAGATTGAGATTGAGCAATGTGGTGGAGAGAGATGATGTGAATGAGGCGATTAGGCTCATGGAAATGTCAAAGGAGTCGCTCAAGTCTAGGCATGAAAATGTGGTTCAAAGGCCTAAAAGTGGCATTGATCAGATATTTGCGCTAGTTAGGGAAATGATACCTGTGAATGGGCCCAAGGTTGTGTATTATACTGAAGCGTTGCAAAAGGCGGTCAGAAAGGGCTTTACGCCAGTTTTATTCGAGGAATGTATGAAACAATATGAAGATTTGAATGTATGGCTGGTTAATAATGCTAGAACTAAAATAAGCTTTATTTAAGCTTGTTAAAAATTTTAGATGAATTTTTTTATTTTTTTTTACTTTTTTAAAAAAATAATTTTTTGTAAAATAGTTGTTGATTTTTGTTTTGTTGAGAATTTTGAATAAAGTTTTTTCAATTTTTAGTTATACACTAATTTGCTATTTTTCAAAAGAAGCCATTCAAAGGCTAGCTAGCTGTTTCTATTTATGTACCGTATTTCCTCGCGTAATATCCCACTGCGATCTTATATGAGACATGAGCCAATGTCTCTAGGAAATTATATGAAACTAAGCAATTTTTGCAATAATAATAACCCCTGTACATTATATGAAACATACTTTCTAGTGTTAAGTGACATTAAGTCACGGGGTAATAGTTAGAAAAATTCCTAACACCATTCAAAGTTTTCGCTGTTATAGCATTCTTCTGTTTAGAAAGCCATCCGTTACTTGCCTTGAAGTAACGATGATCTAACATTGTTGCAAATTTCAACGCTTGTAATTGAATTTCGATACTACATATTTGACATTATTATATTTTTGAGCTTGATCGACTTTGTGATTTTCGGTAAGGATGTGTGTACACAGGCGGCGTTGATTCATTTTTCAACCTAATGGATATTTCATAAACGAAACAAACTGCGAGGTTAAAAATTTAATAATATTTTTGTTCAAATTTATCTATATCAGATGTGAAAACCACAAAAACATCACAGCTTAACTCCAATTTGTCTCTATCAAAACTCAACTCACATGATGGGAATTTAATAAAACCATGAGCTGGGATAATTCCAGCTCTTTTTTTATGGAACCAATATATTCCAAGAAGAACATCTTGAATATCATGATAAAAAACGATAAATTCTAAAATGCACTTATTCCCATCAAAGCGACTTCAACTGGTTTAGAAACACCAAATATAACCTTCAGAAATAATACCTGTAGTGGTTTTAATTCTCTTATATGTGCGTAATTTTTCGCAATTTAACTAATTGCGGTCATATGATTCATAACAGAATGAGTTGCATCGCTGTCCAAACATATTTTCATTGAGATACCTTCAATTCTACTCTGAATCTTTTTTTCAGAACCTGGATCATGAAAAACATATATTTTATCGCTTTCCAAGTATTTAGAATTAAATGAAACACTGTTAATATTTTTAATGTCAAATCTACATATAATGCTACAAATCTCTGTACCAATCAGTAATAAAATGAATATTTAATTAAATTTAAATTGACAGTAAAGTTAATATGTAAATTTTTTAAAGCTTTTTTAAAATTTTTAATCTTTTTAATAATTTTTATTAAAACGAAATCTGAAATTTTGGTGCTGCTAAATTTTTAAAAAGCTTTTAAAAACTTGAAACAGCTGAAAAATTATCATGAAAAAGAAAATTGAGCTCAAATAAAATTTATTGGCAAATGTTCAAAAAATTGTTTTTTGGTTCTAAATTTTTAGTCATATTAATAATAAAATAAAGATATAATTGAGATTTAATAAAATGTTTATTTATTTCAATTAACTTCTATTAGATGCATTATATAAATCCAATAAGGAACAAAATATTCATTTCTTTTAACCTAATTGATCCAAAATTAATGAAATACTACTAAAATATTTTTCTTTTATTAATAATTTTATTTTCAAACGTTACAAACTAAACTAGAAACCAAGTGTCCAAAACCTTCTAATTCATTGGAAAAAATTAAAAGAGAAAAAATCTTTTAATTTTGTGTAATTATTTAAGTTTTTAGTAAATTTTATCTAAATTTATTATTGTATTATTTGCTGATAGAAAAATATTAATCCATCATATCAATAATTAAATCGTTATATAAAAATAAACAAAAATAAAAAAGACTAAAATTTACTGTTAGAACAATATAAATGAAACAAAAACAAAATCGACTGAAAAAAACAAAATCAATAATTTATCAGTACAAAATAAAAATCAAAAATCTTTATGAAGCTTGATTAATCTGGTTAATTTGCTTGATTGGATCGGTCTAAAAATCTAGCGAGTAGAAAAAAAAAAGAAAGAGAAGAAAAGAAAAAAAAAGAAAATCAAAGAAGACCAGCCTATGGTACCAAAGCGCAACTAATCTAGCGAATCAACAAACCAAAGTTTAGTCAGCCAGATCAGCATAACGAAATATCAACAACAACCCAATCATGTATTCCGTATTCAAAAATGGATGGATTCAATATTAGTTTTTATGCTACAAGAGAATCAAGTAAAATTGCCAGTAAAGACGTTGGTGTAAACTTCTATAGACGATTTTCAAATTCAACTGAAGCACTACCAAAGTCACATTCCTAGATATGATTGGAACAGTTTATGTTGAGTGTGTCTCAAAAATAATATAAAAAATATAATGTCAAATAAAATTTTTTTTTTTTTTAGATTTGTAGAGTGACATTGATATGATAAAAAAAAAGATTCGAATTAAATGATGTAAAATATTCTTAGATACTTAAATTTTCAAATTTTAGTAGGTTAAATAGCTCTGCTGTGATTTTCTCGCGATTTTTGCGTCCACATTTTGCGTCCAGCTCTTTGACCCATTTTGCCTTCTCACTTTCAAGCTCTTTTGCATCCCAATTTACTTCCAAGACGTAGAGAGTCGCTTTTTTTCTCTATAATACTTACTTGGTTATTTATTAATGGTTTCATTTTCACCATCAATGATTTCGATTACTTCCGAGATTAAGTCTTTCTCAAGTGTGTGTGGGAGAGTTTCTTCAATTAATTTCTTAGTGTAGGTGTTATTGATGAGTCTTTTCTTTGAGCTTAATTTTTTCAATACTTCAGGTAGAGGAAGAATGTTAAGAGCTTTATGTAGATATGTGGTCTTGCAGCGTTTCGGGAGTTCGTACTTTTTTTTTGGATTGTTCCCGTCGAAACGTTTGATGTAATTTATGGTGGTTTTATTGTAGGTTAATATTCTCTAGTCCATATAAGAGAATTGGTCTTATGTAGACTTTGAAAAGCTGACCTTTCATAAATGGGCAAAGAAGCTTTGATTTGAGTTTAGTTTGGCAATTGCGGAAATCACCTTTTGCTTTAGCCTTTTAATCTGCCTGTCGCCATTGTCAAACGTGTCAATTTCAGTTCCTAAGTATCTAATGCAGTCAGTTTTTGAGATTGCAGAGTCACAGAGTGTTAATTCGCCTTGCCAAACATCTTCACGTTGTGATGTCGTAGTGCGCAGGATTTTTTCATTTAAGATCATGAAATTTGTTTTCTCAGGGTTGTATTTGACATCGAATTCTTTACCAAATTCCTCAACTATGTCAAGTAGCTCTTGGAGTCCTTTTTTTGTTTCGCTTAACACCAGAAGACCCGCGGGTTTTTTAAGCTCTTTTTTTTGCAAAAAATCGAATAAAAATCAGTAAAAAAATTTTTTTTTTAATTTTTTTTTCCTCTTCAATTTGAAATTGAATTGTATATGTAATTTAATAGTTAGAATTTATAAATTATAACCTTTTGGTGTCAAAAAAAAAAATTATACATAAAGTCCCGGGGGGGGTTTTTTAAACCCAGTTAAATTTTTCAACTTTTTGACACTAAAAAAATTATAATTTATAAATTAAACTATTAAATTAAATATACAATTCAATTTCAAATTGAAGAGGAAAAAAAATTTAAAAAAAAAATTTTTTTCTGATTTTTATTCGATTAGTTGGGTTTTGTTCAAAGAGGTAAACAAATCTAAAATTACCAGAAGAGACTAGATAATCAAACTTGTTGAGGAGCTCTCTGAGACCACTAAAGGCTCAAGGAATTCTCAGGCATCTTCATCTAATAGTCAATCAACGACACCAAAAACTCCGCCTACTCGTAAAAGACTTGCATCAGTTGATTTGAATGTTGATTCGACTCCATCCAAAAATATGGACACAAAAAAGGATAAGAAAAATTGTCAAATTAGGTTTTGTAATCCGAATAAAACAAACGTTACCTGTATTTCATGTAAAAAGTATTGTTGTGGTACATGTTGTAATAGTACAAAAAAACATAGCTTTATGTCAAAAGTTTTTTGAAGATGGAAAAAAGTTATAAATTAGAGTTTTTTCATTAAAAATTTAATTTTTTCTTTTATTTCAAATGTAATTATGTCAGAATTACTAATCATATGACTTAAATATAATACATTTTTTTTTCTCCATAATCAAGCTACTATTAATTGGCATAAATAACATTAAATAAATTTTATTTTGAAAAAAAAAACTTTGTCTTGACCTTAGTTAGAGTTAAATTAGAAAATGGGTTTTTTAAACCCATTTTGGGACAAAAATCGGGTCTTCTAGTGTTAAGAGGAGCATGTCATCTGCATACAAAAGTGTGTCAACTTTTTGGTTTGAGTGTAGTTCTTGGATAATCTTGTTCCACCAAGCTTTTTTCCTCCGTTTGCTTAGACCATTTTCAGTTTTGTTTTTTTCGTTAGATACTTCTTTATTCGCGTTAATTAGTGCTAAATTAAGCTCGTTGATCATTTCCGTTAACTTATACTTCAGAAATTCTCTGTCGTGTAGGTCTTAAAGCTCTTGCATCTTTGATGAGATCATTCCTAGGTTCTTTTTTACTTTTTCTTCGTATTTAGACCGTTCATAGAATATTTGGTTAATATACAGCCTCTACTGATAGCTTATTTAATTCAAATCAATCAAAGAATCGATTTAAATTTTGACTTTTTCCCAATCCTAAAATATATTCTTAATAGTAGTAGTAGTTGTATAATACGACCCACACAGGGTTAAGCAATATAATCGCTATGACAGTAACTTGAGCTTTTCTGAACTTTGATTGATCATCCAGTCATCTATTCTCGCTTTGAAACAATTAATCGAAGTAGCATCAATCGCATTTTGAGGCAGTGCATTCGACACATTCAAAACTCTTTTAGCTAAAAATTATGACATTGTAAACAATTCTTGACATTTTCTTTAACAAAGATTTTATTGTGTCTTCTCAAGTTGTATACTTGATTAAATGAAGATAAATTTAGGTTATATAGTTCAATAGTCTCCTATCTATTCAAGATCTTAAAGACCTGTATTAAATCACCTCTAATTCGTCTAGTATCTAAATCCGACAAGTTTATCAGCTAGAATCTGGTCTGATAATCCAAATCTCTGATAAATATTAAACTCTTCGTTGCTCTTCTTGGACTTTCTCTGATTCACAAATGTCCACCTTTAAATAAGGACACCACAAACTAAAGGCGAATTTAATGTAAAACTATTTAAAAAAAAAACAATGCAGAAGGAGTTATTTTACTCAAAGCCTTTTAAATTTTGAAATAAACTAATAAAAAAACGGTGAATTCTAGATGCTGTCTAACAAGCGACGTATAAAGCAATCTTAAAATACTTAGATTTAGATTTTTGAAGGTTTTGACTATCATACCCAAAATCCTATTTCCACGATTTGCACACTACCTGACCTGATTTCTCCATTTCAAATCACTTTGAACGAAAATTACTAAATCCTTTTCGAGACTTGTTTTACTCAATAAACACGTTCTCTGCTTATTGAAAATAGCTCTATCGAAACCCTCATTTCCTGAGCCGATGTGCATAACAAAACATTTTTCAACATTAAGATCTAATGACCAAATGATTGACCAACTAGAAACACAATCTAGATCACGTTGAAGCGAGAGATTGTCATCAATGAGTCTAATAGCCGATAAAACCTTGGTATCATCGCTATACTCTTTCTCCCCGTCTTACATTAATTTGATAATGAACCATTATTAGACATAACATGTCTAGTAATGTTAAGTATTTATTTCTTAAAAATTTTCAAAATCATTAGATTAATTAAGTTTTAAAATTTTAAATGATCGTTTTGATCTTAAAATTTGATCTGAAACTACAATTTGCCATTATAGTGCTGTGTGCAAATCGGGAAAACAACAAAAAATTTAAGCAGGACTTGTCTTGAAAATAGAACTTTCAAACATCACGTTTCGAATAAATGTTTAAAACAATTAAATTGACGAATTTATTAATTAAATTTTTTTTGATCAAAATTTAAATAAATGATTAATGAGGATTCATTTTTAACTTGGGTTTCCAAATACTAATACTCTAATTTTTTTTGTTAATTTTTGATCTGTACATAAAACTCATTTAAATCTTTTTAAAATCAAATTTATCAACCCAAAAAAGTTTAAACAAAAAACATTCTATCTTTGATATTTTGATGAATTTCTATTTTCTTACTTTCGATTCCATCTCTTAAAAAAATTTTTAAAATTCAAACATCTTAAATTTGATTTCATTTACTTTGGAGCAGCTAATGTTTGTCTAATGTAATCTCGACCTCTAAATGCAGCCAAGTGGGAATAGTAAGCTGGTGCAGGATATGAAACACTACGTGGACATCTTGCATACACATGACACAAGTAGTGTGACAATATTTGAAGCTGATTCATCGTAAATTGATTATCATCATGTAACAAAAAATATCTACATGGTCTACTAGTACCCTTTAAAAAAAATTAATTCACAAAATTGGTGTTAAATAAAAATTTGTCAACAAAAAAAAATAAAATTTTTTTATCTATTTACTTGAATTCCAGTATGAGAACACAAAAAGAAATCGAACATGTTCTTAGTTACTATATGTTTATCAACTACTGTGCCAGGCGGAACATTTTTTGATTTTTCAGTCTTAAATTAGAAGTAAAAGAGAATATATTTATGTGACTAAGTGAATGAATTGGAATACTTGATCTTGTGGATTAATGGGAAAAAAGCGTGTATTATGACGTTTTTGAACTACAACAAATGTGATTGCTGGCTTATAATCAGATCTTATTTTAATGCAGGCCTCTTTCATTTTGTTTATTTCATGTCTTAGAACCTTTGGACAATTTTAGAATATTTTTTCTAAGACTGCATAAAAATTTAAATTAGAAATTAATTACTAATGAAAATTGTCCCTCGGACACTCCATCTCTATAGAAAACTATTCTTTTTGGATATATATTTCCATTTTTTTTGGCAAAGGCTTTTAGTAAATCAAAAAACATTTCATCCATATTATGAATCATTTCGTATGATTGGCCCTCTTTACATCTTTGTGCAAACAAACGCGCAGCTTAAAATTTTAAAATTTTAAAATTTTTTTTTCAAGTTTAAAATGAATACAAATCAAATCAATGATTAAAAAAAAAAAAGTACCATAATAGCAGCAATCTTTGTCCAAAGAGCCTACCACGGCAGCTATTGATTCGGAATCTTGGCCTGGAGCTGGATGTGTCACATCAGCTCCAAATATCATCAAAGGTCCATCACATAACTCTTGAATATACTTTTCAAAACTTTTTGTAAATTAAATTTAAAATTTAATTTTTTTAAATTTGAAAAAAAAATAGTTTACTGTCCATTTTTTCTTGACAACACAAAATTCATTCCGCTAACTTTGCAATTTATTTTTAGTAATATATTAGATATTGTCTGATCATATATTTTGTTTACATTTGTGTATTTTACACCTTGAGTAACAATTCCACTAATCAATTCTGCTTGAGTTTTGACATTTTTATAAGCATCTGTTGAGTCACCAAAAATAACCAAAATCAATTGAATATCTTTATGTTTATCCATTATTTTCTTAATAATATTTCCTATCTGCTTTTCTTCTTGCTTCAAAACAAAACTTTCTTCTTTTCTTCTTGATTTGCTTCTTTCTTCTTTCTTCTTGCTTTTCTTCTTGCTTGCTTTCAAATCCAATCCATTTACATCCAGTGGATCTTCAATCTCAACACCATGATTTTCTCCAATTTCAATCAATTTTTCTATAAAAGAATCTAATGCACAATTCTTTAATCTAGAAGCAAAATTTAAAACAATCCACTTTTCAATTTTAATTGATTGATAAAATTTGAAATCTCTATGATTCCATTGACCTTTTTTTCCAATTATTTTTGAGGAAATTTTTCGAGTTTCATATTGGACATCTGGTGGTTCGAGTACTCGACCATCAACTTCAACCATTCTCAAATCAACATCAATTTTGTATTCTTTTAAAACAGGATCTTCATTTATATTTGAATTCTCGATCCATTTGTTGATGTACTTCATTCGATCTTCAGCTGGTACTGCAGTTTTACGAATCATAGTTTGTGTTTCGTTCGCATCCAATTTTCTTTTATTCTTTAATTCAGTAATACAAAGCTCCATTGGCAAATAGTTTTCCACCTAAGTCAACACATGGCAAATTACCATATTTCAAATTAATATTATAGCGCTCTCTCAAATAGTCTGCAATGGTAACAGTTTTTTTTGTTCCATCTGGTTGGTTCCATTCAAACCTATGTGATACTGGATCTGGTCCAAAGCCTACAATTTTTTTCCAAAAGCCTCCAGTTTTTGTTTTGATTTCACGATTTTTATAAGCTTCAACAAAACTATAACCAACCACGTTTTCTTTTTTGTCTGACAAAATGGCATCTCTTAATTTATCTTTGTCACTAACTTGGTAGCGATTTTCTGCTAAGTCAATTAAATTCGTGCAAAGAAGAAAAGCAGCATTTGCTGAATCAACATTCCATGTAAGACCTAATTCAGATGGTCTTACCGAACTGTAAGCTCCTTTCCACAACTCTAGGCCAAAGCCTAACTTTTCCGCCTCATTTCCTTCTTTAAAAAATGATCTATTCACATTGATACAAGAATAATTAAAATTGTGTGTAGCAATTAAATTTAATATTTGAATATGCAGTGGTTGATAGAAATTTTTTTCAACAGTCACTTGATCAATTAGTTTCAAAGTGATTAGAAAAACACTTTTTTCAACTTTGAGTTGATATGTTGCACAAGTCTCAAATGGCAATCTAATCAGTGAATACAAATTTTTGCTAAAATTACAGACTATTTTATTTTTATATTCATTTGGAAGTTGACTTTGCAGTTCAACAAACACCTTTCTCATTAATCTCTTACTTAAAATTTCTGTATTTGGCTTTGATTTTCTATTCAAGTGAACATCATATTGATAGACTGTAAATGAATTTTTCAAATCCAATCCATAATGGTTGGTTCTAAGCTTAATTAGCTGACCTTCGGTACCTCGTGCCTCTGGTTTGGCTGGAAATTCTTGTATGATCATTTGAGAGGGCTTTGCTTCTTCTTCTTCATCTTTGCTTATCAAAATTGATTCTTGGATTGGCTCAGGCATTGGTGGAATTTCTCCAACAGCTGTTTGCTTCACTTCTAGTTGGGTTTCTGTGGATGGTGCAGGTTTACCCCAAGTGGATTTTATTGGTGTTGAAGTGCTCAATTTGGGAAAGTCTTCTTCTAGCATAAATGGCCTATCGCCTCCTCCCAGTGGCGCCTGAGGCTGCTGCGGTCCTCTTCCTCTGTTTGACCACACACCTTGATTCGACATTTTAAAATTTTTTAAATTTTCTAAAGCAAAATAAAATTTTTTGACAATTACTGAGCCAATTGAAAAAAAATATTTAAAAAAAAAAGCTTGATTAGATTTAATTTTTCGGTTCTTATTTTTTTGATTTTTATACCTGATGCCAATTTTAGAATTTCGCAATCAAAAGAAGAAATATTTGGTTTTGTCACAATCCAACCGAGCGAATGAATGTAAGATTTTTATTTACTTAAAATTTTATGTTTACTTCCTTTTTTACTTAACTACAGCATTTACTTTTTTTTTTCATAATTTGATAAATATTGGATATTTTTTAGTCTCATAAAAATTCTAGAACAAAATTTAAAATTAATAATCTTACTGCAAAGACAAAAAATCAACGAAAAAAATGCTTACCGTAAGCATTTTTTTCGCTGATTTTTTGTCACCCGATTAGACTAGGCTACATTTTAAAAGGAGTCAATAAAATAAGTTTAGAAATTTATTCAATTGGGAGAATAAAGATCATAAGATCAAAAAATTCTTAGATTTTATAAAAAAATTTTTTATAAAATCGAAAAATATTTTGAAGAATTTCGCACCCATTTTGTTCAAAAACTTCAAAAATAGTCACCCAATTTTCCCGAAATTTTTGAATAACCCCTTTAGCTCCGTGGTTAATTATGGAGGCTCAAAAGGGTCAAAAAGGTTAAACCGGTTACCCCAAAAATTGTATATAATTGGCCAGAAATTTAACCCCAAAAACAAATAAAATTATTTAATTCATTTATTTTAATATTTTCGAAAAAAAACAAATTCTTTTGGCAAACCACTAAAAAAACCAAAAAAAAAAAACCCAATTTGAGCACTCTTCACAAGATAACCATTTTGGCGTATCTCTTTCTCTTCAGCTACCTTTGTTTCACATGAGCTAAATAAATTAAATGATTAACAAGCGTTTGTCTTGGAATTCCGTACAAATTCGCGGCTCAAATTTTTTTTGAGAGTAAGAGAGAGAAGAAATAATTTTACAATTTTTTAATTATTAAAAAATAGCGTCATGCATTTTAAAAGTCTTATTAGGTTAAATGGGTTAAAAGAAATATTATTTGGACTAATTGGGGGATTTTTCGGACCAAAAGTTTTAAATATATTAAACCTTTTAAGCCCTAATAGTAACCCCATTAGATGAAGCCCTAAGAACAAAACCTAAAATTCTGAAAAAATTCTCTTAGATACTTTAACCTGTGCTGAATCTAACGTGCGAAATAGGTTAGAGCTTAAGTATTATCTAAAAATTGTTCACTTATATTAATATTTTTTGAAAATAAATTAAATGTAATATTAAAAAAAAACAATTAATTAGATCAAAAATTTAAAGTTGGGTGGATTATATAAAATTTGCTAAAAAAGTGAATCTATGTTCTCAAAGTCAAACATTTGTAGGGTGAAAAATTAAAATTAATTTTTTTATATTGTTATTACTTATGGTTAAAGAAAAAGATTTAAGTATAATTTTAAATTTCCAAGCATGTAAATAATATGTAAATAATATTCCAAACGAAAAATACAATATTATTAGATTGAATATAAAATCTAAGATAGGTGAAGCAGAGCTTTATATATGCGAGTAACAAGGCGTTAGCTTTTTTTTTTTAATTTAATATAAAAAAAAATGTTTTTAACAAAAAGCAAAACAAAAAAAGAAATAATTTTTGAAATTGGCAAAGTAAAAATTTTGCTCATTTTCATTTTGTTCATTCTTGCTCAAAAATATAAAAGAAAATTTGAAAAATTGCAGTTTGCAATTTGAATTTTTATTTAAAATAATTTATTAAAAAAATAAAAAATGTTAATTGAGTTTAGTTTTGATATATCTAAACAAAAAAATTGGTTTACCAATGGCCTTGCTGTCGTTTTTGTTGTAGACGCGGCGAAAATTTGTCATTTCGAACATTTCGACGAGTTGGCAGAATGAAGAAAACATAAAAGAAAATTGTGATGATGATCATGAAATCGTCAACTTAAAAAAAAATCCTAAGCTTGCATTCAAAAAAAATTTAAAACATAAGCAAAATGGAATTGTGTCACGTAAAAAAAATGAATGGCCTAAAGTTAGACTTTTTCTTATCCATATCAAACCTTATTCTCTAATCGGTAAGTGACTTAATAAAAAAAAAAATTTTTGTGTAAAAAAACTACTTTATTTAAATAAAAGCTGATGTTGGATGTGGTGAAGGTAAATATTTAAATATTAATAGTCTCATTTTCCCGATCCGGTCGGACTGCTCTGTCTCATTGAGTCAATTAGCTTGTTATCGAAATGCTTCAAGTTCATCTTTGTGTAATAAAAATCAAATTGTTATATGTGACAATCTTAGTTTGTCATTTAGGTGATATTTAAAAAGATAAAAATTTTAAAGAAAATTTTATTTGTCTAAATTTCAGGTCTAATCTTTTTGCTGCTGTTATTTCAATTGGTGTAATTCATCATATGAGCACATCTAGAAGAAGAATCATAGCTATAAAAGAATTGGCAAGAATTTTAAAGCCTAAAAAAAAAAAAAAATTATGATATATGTTTGGGCGATGGAGCAGCGGTTGAGAAAATTTAAAAGTCAAGACGTCCTAGTTCCAATGCTTAATTTAAATCCGACTAGCACCGAACCAAGATTAAAAGTCAATCTAAGAAGAGATCTGAGCAACAATTCTGCTGTTAATAGCGATGATTCAAATGATGAAATTGTTCCCGAAAGATTCAGTCGGGCTTAGGTAAGTGAGAGATTCAGTGAGCTTAAATAGCCAAAAAATGATTCAAACCAAGTTGGAACAGACGATCATCACTGAAGATAACCAAATGTTTTTTGATGAAAATTCAATTAAAAATGAGAGTGATGAATCTGAGTCAGCAAAAAAAACTAATTTTGTCGATTCTTTAAAAAGATTCTTCTCTCAAAAAGTTTTGTCTAAAGTTATGTATTTAAAATAAGTTTACTATTTTTCTTTTAATTTTTTATAAATGAACAAACTAAAAATAAAAAATATATCTTATTATTTTACTTTTCATTTTAAAGTTTTTAATCAGAGTGTCTATTGGAAGTATTTGTCATACAGTCATTTGGTTTTTGACTCCACAGTACAAACTGTAGTTTTTAATTCTATAGTCGATCAACCGACCCTGATCTGAGCATAGATTTTGGAGATAGCACATTCAAAAAGTTTGATTATTTAGAAGAATATAGCATTAAAGTGGTAAATTATGTTGGGCCTATGATTCCGCATTTTCTTTCCAATCAACATCCATATTTAACAACAGGATAATATCTTTTGATAAATACGGAATTCCAATTTGACAGCTTGGTTAATGGTTTTGAATTGTACTCATTAGCAACATGCAGCTCATGTTTATCTATATCAATTGTATCATTTAAAAATGAATGCATATTTGAGCAAACTTGTGGTACAAACATTTCTTTGCTACTCAGTTATGTAAGCGATGAGTGGCTTTTTGATGTGACCAGTGGTTATAACATTTTGAAACTGTAAGAATGGGTTTTGGTAGAGAAACATTCAATGGTTTTGATCGAATTAGAAAACGATGAAATTCATATTTTTTTTTTTTCGCAGAAATATTCCTTCAACACTTTATTCAATAAAGTAAAAAAAAAAAAAAAAATTTGAGATAAAAAATCAATTACAGATAAAATATTTTAATGGATAAATATTAATAATAGTTTAATAAAAAAAATTGAAATGACTTCAATCAAAATCATTAGATAGCTTCAAGTTAATTAAATAAATATCAATATAATAACATATATAAACTAATAAAAAAATTGAAAAAAAAAATTATTTAAAATTTAAATAATTCTCAAACATCTTTCCATATTGTGTTCTGTATTGTTTTAAAAGTTTAAAATGTTGAAGACTTTGATGCTGCCGCATTGATTGAAAATTTCCAAAATCCTTTCCACAAACATTACAAACTCCTGAATTAGGTTTGTTTTTTAGAGATATAGAAACATTTTCCATTGCAATAAAATTTTTTAAAGAAAGAATTTGAGAATTTGATAAACTTTGGATTGGGAATGGTAAATCATTTACAGATGGTTTAATATTTGAAAAAACAGAATCAACCTTTTTAATATCGTACGGTTGAGATGGATAATGAATTGAAAAGAAGGAAATCTTAAATTTTTTTGAGAACCTTTTGAAGAATTTTCATTAATGTAATTATTACATTTATAATAATCATTGTTTGCCGGAAACGCAGTAAAAGATTCGTTCACATAATTAATATGAGATTGGAATTACTCACTGGTTATATAAATAGCTTTTCTCGAACATAGCTTATTTAATTCTGATTTTAACTCTGTGAGTTCTCCTTCTTTTCTTTCCAAATCAGATCTTATTTTGACTAATTCTTCATTTTTTGCCTCTAAGTTGTTGTTCATGTGCTGAAAATTAGTTTGAGTGACTGATTTTAGCTGAGCGAGTTCACCTTCATTTCTATCAAGTTTTATCCTTAGTCTTATTTTATCCTCATCTTTTTTTAATATTTTTGAATTTAACTCATTAAATTTTTTTTCATACGAAATTTTTAATTCACTTTTATTTTTTCTTTAATCTTCTATTATTTTTTCTTGGTCAGCTATTAAACTTTTTAATGATAAATAACTTTAACTTATTACTTTTTCTATTTTTAAATCATTTTCGCTATTTAATTTTTCGTTATCATTTACATCTAGATTTTTTTGATTAATTTCTTTTTTTTTATTGTAATGGGATTTTGTTTGATGTTGCTTTAGTCCCCTTTGCGAACAAGATGAAAATTCGCATACATCTCATTTATAAGCTTCTATTTTTTTGTTTCTTAAGTTTTTTTTTGACTGAATTAATTCATTAACTTATATTTAAATGAGCATTAATTTAATTGATTTGAGCATTAATTTAATTGATTTAACAATAATAATATATAGCATTAATTTCTTTGAAACAACATTAATTATATTGGACAAGCATTAATTATTTAAATGTGCATTTATTATATCAAACATGCATTAATTAAATTTTTTGAACATTATAAATTTGCAGTTAACATTAATTTTAAAAAATTTACATTAATTAAAAAAAACAACATTAATTGCTTAACAGTGCTTTCATTAAGTACTTTTATTTAAATTAATAAATGCTTGTTTATATATAATTTAATGCTAAATAAATGCTCAATTGGAGATTTTTTAATGATTTTAATTTACTGCTAATACTCTAAAAAATTAATGCTCATTCAGTATTTTTTTAATGCTCAGTTAAATACAAGCCTAATTCATTTAAGGATTCTTCTTTACATTTTATGTATTCTTCTTTGATTTCTTCATTTGGATGGAATTTAAAATTTCCGCATTTATTACTTCTTCTTGGAAAAAAATAGGCAATTTTTTACATGATTTATCCAAAATTTGTCCCACATTTGGTAGTAAATTGTTATTTTCATCGAACTTATGAGCTGAAGAATAAATTTTAGATGAATAATCACTTTTTTTTTGAATGATCAAAATCGGTATTTTCTTCTATTTCCAAACAATTGATATCATGCAGCGAATATGAATTTGTTTTTGATTCAAGATTTTTTAAAACATTTTTTTCGTCACTGATTTGCATGTTTGTATTGAATTTTGGAACTTAACTTTTTTGAATTGAAGAAGATATTTTTTTAAATTTACACCAACATCATCAATTAAACATGAATCTGTTGACCGAATTGCATTGTAAATTGAATCACCCTCGACTTCTTCATTGAATAAAGTGTTTGAACTTAAAATTCTTTTCTTATCATTTGCACTTGCGTTTGCATTCATCTTTAATGTATTACAAGTATTACAATAATAAAATATTTCAAGTATTTATAAGGATTAACCAATCTAAAAAATAATAATCAAAGCGTGTTTCTATATATGCCTAGATAAGGAAAATTTTATTATGCTTTTGAAATTAAAGGTCTCGTGTTTTACAAAACACATTGTTTATAAAACAATGTTGTGCAATTATTTGATAGCTTAAAAATTGGTTTTGGTTTTTCTCTAATAAAAAATGGAAAATTATAAGTCTTTCACAGTCGCTTTAAGCTATGAAGAGTGGAGTGGTCATCTCATAAGAGTCAAAGCAGAAAAAAGAAGAAGACTTTTAATAGATTTTCATGATAACATTAGTTTTAAGCTTCAAAATAATTATAAAATTAATTGTTGGTTGAAAAACATTTATAATTGGCTTAATACTAAAAGTTATTGGTCTGGACTTTATAGTTGTAAATATGAGTTGTGCAATAATAAGTTTTTTTGTTATTGTAAAAATGAACCAAATCAATATTCAGACATTTATTTCAATATTCAAATGACAGAAAATTGCAACCACGAAAAGATTAAAAAAAATTAAGACACTGGGGAGAAATGAGAAATGAACAAGCAGTTAAACTTGTAGCCGATGGAATTTCATGTGTTTTAAATGATAATATAATTTATAATTATGAAAATGATACAGGTGAAGATTTCTATAAAAGTATTTTTTTTAAGATTTAAAAAAAAATTTCTATTTATTCTCTAATAGAAAAATCTACTAATGAAAGCGTGTTGAAGATGATTAAGTCTGAAAGAATAAATGCACATAAAATTAGTAACGATCATATTATCGATTTAAGAGCCTCATTAAAATTATGTCAAAAAATTTGTTTAAATACGGAACAATTACCAGGTTATATTCAAGAAATAAGTGAATATCCTTTTGGATTCATGTAAATGAACAGCATACAGGTAAATGAAACCATTAAAAATTTTAATTAATAAAAATTGAAAGCAAGTCAAAACTTTTCATAGAATCAAATTTTAAGTCAATGTCATAGAGTGAACAAATTGCCGTAAAAAAAATATTTTCTTTAATTAGATTAAATCATACATATAAAAAATATATAAAATGTAAATATATAAATATAAAAAAATAAATCATAATATCATATAAATCAGAGTTGTTTAAAAGTCCCAAAAAAAAATCCAAGTCCAGACATTTTTTTTAAATTGCTAGATCAGGCTTAATGTAAACTTTTGTGATCGTGAATCAAACACTATAGTATTTTTTTAAAACTTTATTTTCGCAACTTTTAAAATTAAAAATAAGTTTTTAAATAGTAATATTTTCTATTGTCTCACAATTGAAAGAGAGAATTTAACTTGTTGCTTTTTTTCATTTATTTTCTTTTGAACAGTGCTTTAACTTTTCTTTATGAAACAACTATTGTTTCGACTCATCTGGGCCCTGGGATCCAGGCAACACATATTCAATTATTTTAAAATAAAGTTAAATAACAAAACGCAACTGTTTACATCCTTCCCCCTTTTAAAAATCTAGCTCAAATTTTTTTTTTTTTTTTTTTTTTTTTTATTATATTAAAATTTTGTTAAATATGCTTCTATTTTTCGCCACAGCTTGTCCTTCTGTAATGTTGGTTCAAACCCTTTAAACCTTTAAAATCTCGATTACAAAATCGACATCTAGCTTGATTAACAACTTCATCTTCAATTCTCTCCAAAGTATGATGTTGTTGTTCGGGAGTTGAATTCTTAAGTGATGTACTTAAAGTCCTACGCTGAACATTTCTATTTAATAAGCTTTTGTTTAATCCTGTTATTTCATGAGGTTCGTTTTGGCTCGTTGAGGCGTCTATGGCTTTATTTTGCATTAGAGTATGGTCACTTTGGACACTGACAACTTCCTCTTCCATTAAGTTTTCGACAATTTTGTGACCCATTCGAGTTTGGTGTCTCTTTAAACTGCTCTTTTTTCCAAATGTACGTGAACAGACTTGGCAGTTGTGGGACTCCACTTCAAAATCTTCTGGGCCAATATTGTACCCAAATGACATATTGATCCACTCTGACTCATCTTGTGTTTGTTTATATCCATAGTAACTTAGAAGACTAGCTGAATCGTATTCAATCTCATAAGATTCATTAACAATATTTGGAACAATGGATGGCTCTATTCTTGGTTTTGAAACTGCTTTCTTTTTCGCCTCACTCTCTACTTGAAAATTTCGCCTTGGTTTAAATTTTACCAGTCTGTTAAAGTGAACATTTTGAAATTTTCCGTCTTTACATGATTGTACTCTAAAATTTACATCATTAAATTGACTAACTATTTTAAATGGTCCAATTGCTTTCGGTCTAAATGATTTACTCTCACCTGGACCAGATCTACTATTGGTTAAGAGTACGAAGGTCAGCAATTTTAAAATCAACATTGTCACGAACAAAGCGATCATAAAACTTCTTTTGTCTATGATTAGCCAATTCAAGGTTCTTGTCTACAATTTGATTAACAATTTTCAATTTTTCTTTTAACTTTAAAACATACGGTTCTACTTTTTCTAATTTTTTATTATTCAGCACTACGGGATTATTTAGAACAATATCTGCCACCTGAATAGGTTTTCTACCGAATAAAATCTCGTATGGTGAGAATTTAGTTGAACTTTGTTTGCTACAATTATAAGCAGATAGGCAAGCTTCTAGGTAGTTGTCCCAATTGTTGTGACTTTCATTCACATATATTGTCAAAATCTGTTTAATTGTTTTAATTGATCTTTCGACTTGTCCATTACCAGCAGCATGATAGAATGTTGAGTTAATTTTTCTTATCCTACAGACCCTGCACAACTGCTTAAACAAATTTGACATAAAATTTGGTCCTTGGTCCCCATTATTGAGAAGACCATTCCGAATTTACATATTATCTCATTAAAAACAAAAGATGCAGTGGTTTCTGCAGTAAATTCTTTAACAGCTCTCGCAAGACAAAATTTTGTAAAATAGTCAATTGCAATTAGAATATATCGATTTCCATGTGGTGTAAGTTTTAATGGCCCAATGACGTCCATTCCAATTACACTCCATGGTGTTCTTACATGAATAGGCTTCAGCGGTGCTCTATTTATTCGTGATAGGTGCTTTTTTGTTTGACATAAAAAACAAGTCTCGCAAAAATTCATAATCTCTTTTCTGTACCCAAACCAAAAATACCTTGTTTTAATGGTGTCATGAGTTTTTTCATAGTCCCGATGACCAGATAATAGACTATCGTGAAATAACCCAATTAAACCGTTTACCAATTTTCGGCACTACAACTTTCCATTCATCATCATCCCCTTTTATTCTCAATATTCCGTTCTCCACTTTTAATTTTTCTCTTACCTTCAATAACTTTGACTTGATTGGACTACCAGTCCAAACATCATTTATTGTCCCTTCATTAAAGTTCTCTTTAGTTATCAGTTCAACTATTTTCCCCAAATGCTCATCCTGCATCTGTTCCAAAGACCAATTAACAGTTCTGCCAAACTCCAATTCACCTGTTTGGATGTCGATACTCTTTAAAGAGTGCTCCGGTCTCGACAACATATCAGCAGTGAAATGGTCTTTACCTGGTTGGTAAACAAATGTAAAGTCTAAGTCTTGTAACTTGTGCAAAAGTCTTCCAATTCGTCCCATTGGATCCTTCAAAATTTTCATTGTTACCAATGGCTTGTGGTCAACAACAAATATTACATGGCGACCATAAATATAGACTTTAAATTTCTTTGATGCATGAACAACTGCCAGTAATTCTCGCTCGGTAGTAGAATACCTTGTTTCCGCGCCAGTTAAATGTCTACTCGCATACATGATTGGCATGAATTTATTCCCTTTTTCTGGTCTACACTGTCCAATAACTGAACCGATAGCGAATTGGGATGCATCTGATTGTACAATGAATGGTAAATTGAAGTCTGGGTAAGCAAGAATCGGTTCTGATGCCAAAGCTTGTTTTAGTTTTTTAAAGTTATCATGACACTCTTTACTATTCATTTTTGCCTTAAATTTCTGGTTTGACTGGCTCATTTTGTAAAGTCCATGCGATATCTCACTGAAGTTCTTGATGAATTCTCGATAAAAGTTTATTGAGTTTAAGAACCTTATCATACTCTTTGGGGTCTTTGGGAATGGCATGTCCCGTATTGTTTTTACTTTTTCACTGTCTGGACTAATACCTTCTCTAGACACTACATAACCTAGGTAACTTACTTCATGTGAAGCGAACATGCATTTTTCTGGTCTCAATTTTAACCCAGCGCTTTCAATACGAGTCAGAATTTCACTCAGATGAACTAAATGGTCCTCAAAATTTTTTGAATATATAATGGTGTCATCGAGATAGACTAAGCAATATTTATATGTAAGCCCATTTAAAATCATATCCATTAGTCGTGAGAAAGTTGAAGGCGCATTCGTCAGACCAAGTGGCATCACAGTCCATTGGTACAGTCTATTGTTTGCTCTAAATGCGGTCTTTTCTTTCGACTCCTCGTCAAAAGGTACCTGCAAGTATCCTCTAGCCATATCAACAACTGAAAACCAGCAATTACCTCCTAATGCCTCAAGCGTTTGATCAATCCTTGGAAGTGGAAATGAGTCCTTTTTTGTTACCTCATTCAACTTTCTCATGTCAGCAATAAACCGGTATTTAAATCCACCATCACGTAATGTCTGTTTGGTAATCATTACCGGACTGCACCACGGACTTGTGCTTTCTTCTATCATTTTGTTTCCAAGCATTCCTTCGATCTGTTTATCCATCTCCGATTGCAAAGCTTGTGGAATCCTAAACTGCTTTACATTCACAGGTTTGCTATCTCCAGTGTTAATTAAGTGTTTAATTATGTGAGTACGCCCAACGTCCTTTTCACTCCACTGAAATGCTCTTATTTTAGATCTGAGTACTTCATCTAACATCATTCTCTGCTCATTTGACAATTTAGCTCCCTTTTTAAGAGTTTTAAGCTTGTCTGTCTCAGAATTAGAGTTCACACCAACATCAACACAAGTTGTCTTTGCCACCACTGTACAACTATTTTGGACAATTTCAAATTTATCAGATGAATAACCCACATATTTATCAGCTTTTACCACGACTTGCTCAGAAGATAGATTTATTGCTTGCACAAAAAAATCTCCATTTTGATCTGATTTAGTTAAACAATGACTCCAATATATCCCATTATCATCTGTTGTTGGCGTAAACACTAACTCCTTATCCTTAATACCATCTAAAATTTTGCATTTGACCACTGTCTCACTTTTAGGTTCTAGAACCACATTGAAAGTTGAAATACAAGGATACTGATCAATTGTGAAATCACTCTTGTTAGCCACTTCAGAAATATTAACATCCAAAGTTATCGAATCCTTGGCATGATCAATTATAATTCCATACTTCTTCATAAAATCACGACCTAAAATCAAATCCTTTTCACTTAAAGAATCAGTTACAATGAAGTTGTTAGCACCAGACCAGTTTCTAAACTTGATCGATACTGGAACAACCACACAATCTTCAGCTACTGAACTTGTTACTCCCTTAATTGTTACTGGGAACCTCTTGAATCCTCTTGCATTCAAGTCTATTCCTTTTTCCAAAAATTGTTTTATCTCATTTTGAATCTTAGAGCTCAGTTTTCTAAAGCTTAGCAATGAATTCGTTGCACCACCATCAAATAAAGCCACCATCTTTTGTTTCTCCTGATCATTATTAAAACCCAATCTGCACTTCTTTTTAATCAATTTTGGGATACACGAGATCGAGTTTATGTCGATTGTTGATTCAATAGAGTCTAGTTCTAATTCAACTACATTTAAATCTGGGCTTTCTTCACTTGAATAGTCATTGACATTATAAGACCTTCTACCAGTCTCCAATGATTTCTCATTTTGACCACCTTTGCTAAAACTTGGTCTTCTTCCATTTCCATGATCACTAAACCGGACAAACCGTCCATGTCTACCTTCTACGCTTCTATATGCTCCACTTTGTTCATTGGCCTTTTTCAATTTAAAACAATCTCTTTTCTTATGCCCTGGGATCTTACAGTAAAAACAAGTTCCTGAAAACTTTGTCCGTGACTGAACCAAATTCACATCAACATCATTTGGCTCCGATTTTATGTCACTTTCCATTGTCTCAAATTTAAAATGTGTCACTCCAAAACCTTCTGCACTCTTTTGAGCACCACTACACGCCTTAACATGCGGAAGAGTCTCTTCCAAGCATGTCAAAAGTTCGTCCCATGTTTTAGTTGCATTAAATTTTATTAACATTTTTAAATGCTCTGGTAGATGCGATGCGAGTTTATTCTTTAGAATTACTTTCTTTTCATTTGTCTCGAGTGACGGGATCGCTTTTTCCAAAAGCTTCTGGATAACTCTAGCAAATTGTACAATAGACTCATTTGGCAAAGGCGCCCTATCCAAAAAATCCTGATGTAGAGACTCAGCTGACTGAGAACAGCCATTAATAAGTGTATCAAAAATTGTCTCAATATTTGCTTTGCTTCCATCGTCCATTCCCTCATAAAGTCTCTCTGCCTTTCCAGTAAGCAACAAAGGCAAAATACTTAATTTCTTTACCGCATCCCACCCAAACATCACAGCATTCAAATTGAAGTTCTTCTTAAATTCTTTCGGATCTCCATTTCCATCAAAACTCTTTATGCTTATCCCCTTATTTTCCATTCCAACACCCAAAACATTCACTAAGCCAACAAACCAACACAAGCCAACAGAGCTACCCACGCCAACAGAGCTTTACACGCTACGAAACAACAAAGCCAAACTTCGCACACCGCTATCACCACTTTATGTAAACTTTTGTGATCGTGAATCAAACACTATAGTATTTTTTTAAAACTTTATTTTCGCAACTTTTAAAATTAAAAATAAGTTTTTAAATAGTAATATTTTCTATTGTCTCACAATTGAAAGAGAGAATTTAACTTGTTGCTTTTTTTCATTTATTTTCTTTTGAACAGTGCTTTAACTTTTCTTTATGAAACAACTATTGTTTCGACTCATCTGGGCCCTGGGATCCAGGCAACACATATTCAATTATTTTAAAATAAAGTTAAATAACAAAACGCAACTGTTTACATTAATATCAAAAAATTTATATACTTTTGGGTTGTCTAATGCAATAGATTTGCCATTCACAGATTTTTCTTGCAATAAATAAATTTCTTCTTCAGTATTCAAAATTTTAAAGCGTGGACTTGGACTTTTGAAAATTAAAAAAAAAAAGTCGGGACTTGGACTTGACTCGAGACTTGTAACTTTTAAACAGCTCTGATATAATAAACAACTCTGATATAATAAACAACTCTGATTTTTAGTGTAAAAATAAGCTTTTAATAAATGGGTTTTTTGTTTTTCAAATTATAAAATTCCATAATTTGTTTTTTTTGTTAAATACTTAATAATTCTTGAAATAAATTAGATAATATAAATTTTTGTTTTAACCTTTTTTTACATCACTAAAATAATTTTGGAATTTTTTCGACGTCAGTTAAACCTCACCACAAATTTATAAAAAAATTTTCACAAATTCAAATTTTTAAAACAAGAAATAAATTGTTAATTAAATGTTTATGCCACGATTACTATTCCAATTTAAATAAAATGAAGGTTTTTAATTTTTTCTTCTTCTCAAAAAATGAAAGTTATATTCATATTCAAAATAAATCTTCAATATAAAAATTATCCTTCCTTAATTTAAAAAAATTATCCCTAAATCATATTAATTATTTTTGAAAAAAAATTTATTTACTTCTAAAAAATATTGAAAAAAAACAAAACAGAAAAAAATTTAGCCATACATAAAATTATTTAATCTTTATTTTCTTAATAAAAAATTCGTATCCTTTTTTTATTAGTAAAATCAATCAATCAATAAATTACAGATAGATAATTTAGAAAGATGAAATAAAAAAAATTCATTATTTTCTTTTGGCACATTAACATTAATAAATTTCAATGAAAATCAAGTAAAAAATCGATTTTATTTGATTAAATATTGAGGGAAAGAATTGGATTATATTTGTCTTTTTTGTATTAAAAAACTATCCTTTTGAAATTTTTTTTTAGAAAAATTTCATCAAGCTATTTTCAAATATTTTTATTTTTTACTTTTTAAATTTAATATAAAGTCTAAATTTGTAGTTTTTAAATTTAATTTTTGAAGGTAAATTTATTCAACGTTTTTATACACTCTTAAAAATTGAATAAAAATCGAAAGTTTACTAAATTAAAACCATTCAATATTAATTTAAGTGTTGTTCATTATAACTTTGATATTTTTTTAATTTATGTAAAAATAACAGATTTTAATGCTTGGACTTATAAACTTTTTGGAAATTTTTTTCTATTTAATTTTGGTTAATTAATGATAATTTTATTATTTTTTTAATTTAGGTCAAAATTTGGGAAAAAATAAGTTATTTAAACCCAGTATAGCATCTAGATGCCACTGGATCAATACTAAAAGAAGTCATCGGAATTTTGCATATAATAATTTTTTTATTAAAATATTGATTACATTCCCTTGTTTTTATAATTGATAATTTAAATTTTTTTAATTAATAAAATAAAAAAATCTTTCGCATGTTCGAAAATATTCTGCTTCCGCATTTTTGGCCCCTGAATTCCGTTCCTATTTTCCTCATTTTAGGGAAAAACAATTTTTACTCTCAAAAAAAAACCCATTAAAAATTACTTTTTTTAAAAATAGTAAAAAATGGTAAATAAAATTTAAATCGTGGTTTTAGTCCTTGACCATTAGTATTGAAATATGTTAAACAATTTCATTTTTCTTAATAACAAAAAAAGACTATCAATTAAATCTTTGATTAAAGAACTGATCTTTTCAAATAAAAGACATTTAATAAACGAAATTGTAAAATTTATAGCCAAAAATTGATATCATAAAAATAAAATATAATATGCAATAAAAACTACCTTAAAAATAATATTCCCAATTTTTTTGTCAAATATTTTTGAAATTATTTTCTTTTAAAAGATTCGGAAATTTTTATAGCCTATAAAATTTTTTTCTCTTTTTGCTTTTTTTTAAAGGAATTTTTTTAATTTTATTACAAAACTGATTGATAAATAAAATTCTTTTAGCTTTACAATGAATCATGCAAAGCTTCTTATTCAAGAATTGAATCACTTATTCGAAGGCGAAAATTTGATGATGTTTTATTCGATGATCAGCAAACAGATACAATATTATTAATTGAAAACGAACTTGAAAAACCAAAAATATCCTTAAAAGAAAAATCTCCATTTACAATTCATTTCAATTTTGTGACGAAAAACTTATCAATGGCTATTAAAAATATAGTTCAGAAACAATCCGATAATGTTTATGAATCGAATGCTTATTTTTGTCTACAATTATTTGAAATAATAGAAAACTATTTCTATATAATTCCATTATGGACTGGAATTATTTTGAATCATCAAAAACAGCCATTTTCCAAAACATCTTTGACTAATAACCCAGTGGAAAACTGGTTTGGTCATTTAAAAAATAACGTTCTCAAAAATAGAAAAGTGATGCCAAGTCAATTTGTAGGATCAGTGTATCAAATTTTGTACTCAAAGTTTATTCTTTATTACAATGATAGCATGTTGAAGTCAAATTTTAACAAAGATATTATCAGTAAAAAAATAAATAAGATCGAAAAAGAAAAATGGAAAAAAGGCAAAAAAAATAAAAGACTGAAGGTTTTTAATTTGAAAAAGACAGAAAATTTTGGAACGAAACTAGACTCAATTAGACGTAATTTTTAGAAAAATTTAAAAAACTTTTATTTACCAATTCATTTTAGAAATTGAATTAATAGATGAAAAGAAAAAAGCAGGACTGATTCGTTGGTAATTTTGTTTCTTTTTTTACATTAAAAAGAACCTTATTTCTATAATTTAATTTAAAGTTGTCAAAACATTGAAATAATTAAAAATTGTGTTCCGAGCAATGGTTCATTTTTTTATAACAACAATTTTTATCAAAGAATCATAAACACGTGTTCAATTGATTATTTTATTCTCATTTCTTATATCTTATTCAACAAAAAAAAAAATATATGAAACTCTTGTGCCTAAATTAGACCACTTTTACATCGATTTTATGAGAAAAATTGATGTTTTTTTAGGAGAAAAAAATTGGGCCATGGCTAGATTAGAATGGATAAATAACTGTCGCTTTATAAAAAATAATAAAATTGATCAAAATGAGTATGTTTATGACTGTTTTGGATCTGAGTATGATTCTTACGTTCAAGCTTATTCAGTTCTACAAACTTATAGATGGAAAAGTGTTTGTTTTAATCCTTCTTGCCAAACAAACACAATTAATATAAATTCTTCATCCGCATTTTCAATAAAGTAATAATTTTCATTGATAATTATTTGTTTAGTTAATATATTATAATATTTTTAGATCACCGGGAAATATATTTTTTTTAAATTCAAAATTTAACGAATATGAAAACAAAGAAGTTTGCAGTTTAAAAACTTTTTGTAACATAGATGGAGTTGAAACTGTAAGGTAAACACAAAAAAAATAAACTAAAATTGTTCTATTTAAAATGAAAACTATTTTTTAGAATGGATAATTGTAAAGATTTAGTTTCTCATTCAAAACCAGTATTTTTGAATGAAACTTATCCGAATTTGTTGATTGCTTCAAATAGTTCTCCTCACGCTTCAGTTAATGATATTCCAAAATTCGTCCATATCAGCGAACAAGAGTAAAAATATTTTATTCAAATAGTATAATTAAATAAGTTTTATTTAAAAAAAATTAAAAGAAAATTAGTTAGCTTATTTTAAATACATACCTTTCTTGTTAAAATTTCCAAAATTTTTTTCTTTTTTAAATTAAAACCAAAAGTAACCAACTTTAAAAAAATTTTAATTCATTTTATACAAAAGGTACATAATTATTGGAATGACTTTGCATCATTTGAACCATTTTGTATTGAAAATCTTTGATGGCGAGAATTATTTCGATGTTGATAATTTAATACCAGATTTAATATGCAAAAACAATAATTTATTCAAAACAGGAAGAAAATTTGACATAACATATATATTTTATGAAAAACTTTAATTCTAATGAAAATAAGGAAATTTTTTTTTAAGCAAATAAAATATTTAACAAAATTTAATTAATTTTCAATAGAATTTTCTAGAAATAACTCTGATTCTAAAATTTCTCTTTACGTTTCTGACCAAAAAATATTTTAAAATGAAATGAGCTAAATTACTTTGCTTTTAAAAAAAATTAAGATTTTTAATATCTTTTGATTTTTTTAATAACTGTGATAAAAACTAATTGATTGAATCCAAATTCATCGCTTATTTCAGAACATCGGAATTTCTATATCTTCAATACCTTGTATTTATTTATAATAGAATTGAATAATTAATTTGATATTTTATAAATTCATTAAAAAAACTTATTCATGTTTTTGATATATATTTATATCTTTATTCAGTGTACAACAGCTAAATTTTGTGAAACGACGGAAGCAATTATGGCTAACATGGAAATGCTTCTTGACGAGAAATGCTTTGGATTTAAATTTAATTTTCCTGTCATCCTTTTTCTTTTAAATAAAATTCACATAGCTATGAGTAAAAATGATTGTTAATTGGTCAAGGAAAAGTATAGATAAAAAAATAATTTAATTTTTAAAATAATAATAATTTTTTTTATTCTTATTAAAAAAATATAAAAAAAAAACTATTAAACAATAATTGTGATCTTGATCGGGTTATTTTCATGTTGCAAGATTATTAAGATCATACATCGTTTTAATCAATAAATTATTAATTTACAAATTATTTTTTTGATTTAAAACGAAAAAGATTTTCTTATTTCATTTGATTTTTTTAGTTGGAAATTGTAGTTGAAGTAAAAATAATAATAATATTTTCAATTGCATTGGTTTACGAACATTACCATCTGCTAATAATCAAATCAAAGCAATAAAGGATATTAAGTAATTATTGTTTAAAACAAAAATCTTTTAATTTATTTATTTTTTTATAAAAAATAAATGAATAACTTTCTTTTAAAAAATGACAAATTAAAAAAAAAAAAAGATAATTAAGAATAAGGTTAATTAGAATTTTTTAACTTTAAAATATTTAAAAGTCTTCTAAAAAAAAATAATTCAAAATCAATTAAAAAAAAATAAGGCTCTAAATTTTTTAATTTAGACTTTTATAAATTTGAAAAATAACTTCTATTTTTGAACATGTATTTTTAAGTTAATTTACACCATAAAATTAAGTTTATAAAGATAATATAAGTTTTATCAATAAATTTTGAAATCTACTTGCAATATTTTAATAATCAAAATTAAAAATTAAAAATCAATTTTAGATAAAATATTTTTTTGACAAAATATTAATAATTATTCTATAACTTGTAATTATGGAATTTTAAAAAAAAATTAAGATAATTTAAGAAAATTTGCTTTTTTTTTATACACTTTAAAAAATTACTTCACTCATTAATTAAAAATTTTGAAAAAATGAATATTCAATTTAATTTTAGAATATCTTAAATATCAGTATCACAAAGATACTTTAGACCACAGGGTTCATTTTTAAGATTACCAAAACAAATTAAATTTTACAAAAATTTTAAGTAATTTAACATTTAAATTAACAGTGTCTAGGTCCAAAAGCTGGCGCAAGTGACCCATAAAAGCCTGTGAACAATTTTTTATCTTAACTTTTACCTCTCCAATCTGAAATTTTTTTTTAAAAATGATATGTTTTCTTCTTTAAAAATTGACTCAAAATTAAATTAAAAAGAAAATTAAATTTAAAATAATTTTATAGACAATAGAGGAAGTAAATTTAAATAGGGTTTAATTTTTCTTTTCTGGCACATATACTCCAATTTCCATGATCATAATATGACTCATAGATAACCAGCTCTGGACAATACTGCTTGACCATGTTATCAAGCTCATTTTTTCGAAAAACGTGGTAAAATCTTTTATTTAGAGAATTATCTCTATCTTCAGCATCTTCATCATTAGGATCATCATTTGATTGTGATTGAATAAAACCATTTGTTTGATTATTTGCCGGTGAACATTGATTTACTGGCGATGCTGACGATGCGGACAATGAAGATATGCTCAAAGACAAATCTGATTTTTGTTTATGATCTACTGTCTTTTCACAATTCTCAAATGTATCTTGACAGCTACTGTGAGGAAATTTTCGTATTGTAAAATTTTTGGGCAATAGATCTTTATGTTCATCAATAATTTTCTTATAATTTTGGATCGAAGTTGGTTTCTGAATCAGAGATTTTGCTTTGGAAAAAATTGGAGTTGAGAATTTTTCAGAAGATTCGTCACTTTCTTCTTTTGACAAAACTTTTTGAGAGAAGAATCTTTTTAAAGAATCGACAAAATTAGTTTTTTTTGTTGACTCAGATTCATCACTCTCATTTTTAATTGAATTTTCATCAAAAAACATTTGGTTATCTTCAGTGATGATCGTCTGTTCCAACTTGGTTTGAATCATTTTTTTGGCTATTTAAGCTCACTGAATCTCTCACTTACCTAAGCCCGACTGAATCTTTCGGGAACAATTTCATCATTTGAATCATCGCTATTAACAGCAGAATTGTTGCTCAGATCTCTTCTTAGATTGACTTTTAATCTTGGTTCGGTGCTAGTCGGATTTAAATTAAGGATTGGAACTAGGACGTCTTGACTTTTAAATTTTCTCAACCGCTGCTCCATCGCCCAAACATATATCATAATTTTTTTTTTTTTTTAGGCTTTAAAATTCTTGCCAATTCTTTTATAGCTATGATTCTTCTTCTAGATGTGCTCATATGATGAATTACACCAATTGAAATAACAGCAGCAAAAAGATTAGACCTGAAATTTAGACAAATAAAATTTTCTTTAAAATTTTTATCTTTTTAAATATCACCTAAATGACAAACTAAGATTGTCACATATAACAATTTGATTTTTATTACACAAAGATGAACTTGAAGCATTTCGATAACAAGCTAATTGACTCAATGAGACAGAGCAGTCCGACCGGATCGGGAAAATGAGACTATTAATATTTAAATATTTACCTTCACCACATCCAACATCAGCTTTTATTTAAATAAAGTAGTTTTTTTACACAAAAATTTTTTTTTTTATTAAGTCACTTACCGATTAGAGAATAAGGTTTGATATGGATAAGAAAAAGTCTAACTTTAGGCCATTCATTTTTTTTACGTGACACAATTCCATTTTGCTTATGTTTAAAATTTTTTTTGAATGCAAGCTTAGGATTTTTTTTTACGTTGACGATTTCATGATCATCATCACAATTTTCTTTTATGTTTTCTTCATTCTGGGCTTCGTTTTGGTATTTAGTTTGACCATGTCGCGAAAATTCATCATATTTTGAGGATATTCGCTCATAAACATTGTGTACAAATATTTTCTCAAGATTAGACAAGTACTTTTCGTCTTCTTCCATGCATTTGTTCTATTTCAAATCAATTCAAAAATTTAAATCATCTAAAAGTCAAAAATAAATTTACAAAATAAAACTCAAGAATGACAAATCCATTCAGCACATATTTGTGGTTGAACGGCGGAGTGGGCAGCGGCGAGCGCGTCTTCCTTCCCATATCAGGCATAACCTACTTCACTTGGCTCTACATCGACAAGTTCGCCTCCATCCCATCCGACTGCTCACTCTGATCAAGCATTCCAAGCTAAATGACACTCTCTCGTCTTGTTTGTGCGTCTACTTGAGCGCCAAGAACCACTCGCTGTTCGTCAACACGGACGAGTGTCTGCTGAACCAGCTCAAGCACTTCGAGAAGCTGAGCGACTCTTCGGTCAAGTTAAACTGCTCGGAGCTGTTCCATGAGGGCCAATGGCTGCATTTGGCCATAGTGCTGAGCCGGGCTGTGCTCAAGACGAGCACGGTGAGTGCGTACGTGAATTGCAAGCTTGTGGGCAGCCAAGAATTGAGCTATTTGAATTCGATAGTTGTGGCGAACGGGCCGCCGTGCACGCCGTCATCGGCACGCTACCCATGTTTCGCTGTCAGTCGGCGGTGGTGCCAACTCGTCGAAATGTTCGAAATGACAAATTTTCGCCGCGTCTACAACAAAAACGACAGCAAGGCCATTGGTAAACCAATTTTTTTGTTTAGAAATATCAAAACTAAACTCAATTAACATTTTTTATTTTTTTAATAAATTATTTTAAATAAAAATTCAAATTGCAAACTGCAATTTTTCAAATTTTCTTTTTTATTTTTGAGCAAGAATGAACAAAATGAAAATGAGCAAAATTTTTACTTTGCCTTGAAATTTATAAATTATTTTTTTTTCCTTATTCGCTCCTTGTGGAGCATAGGGAAATTCATTAATTAATTGGGTATAAAATAAATTTATTAAGTAAAAGATTGAACTGTTTTTATTTCTATTTCGTTGATTCTTTTTTCCTCTTACAGTCTTACAGTCTTACAGCTTTTCACTGTACAAGACTTATGTAAGACCAAATTTGGAATATACTGTACAAGCGTGGTGTCCTTATAATAGCAAGGATATCAAGTGTCTTGAAATGGTACAAAGAAGGGCCACGAAGTCAATACATCATCTCAGACATATGACGTTTGAGGAGAGACTTAGAAAATTAAGGCTGCAAAAATTTTCTGAAAGGAGAGAAAGAGGAGACATGATACAAATGTTCAAATTCGTCAGGGGCTACAATAAAGTAAACTGGTTTCATCCAAACATGCCTGCTAACTCACTCACGCAGACTGGACCGGTTGGGTCCATTAGAGGGAGTCCACATCGATTAAGCCAGCAACGTACAAATTGTAGAAAAAGAGAAAACTTTTTCACAAATAGAGTGGTGAAAGGATGGAACAAACAGCCAACACAAATGTGTGAATCAAGAACAGTTAATGGTTTTAAAAACAAGTTTGACAAAGCACAAATAATATAAGCTACCATAGCTTGGAGTCTACTGTCTCTAAGCTTCGTAAATGACCAAACGTGGGTCATTTACTGTAGTTACTCTTTATTATTATTATTATTATTGATGACTGGGACAATTTTCGGATACCCTCCAATGGCATGGGTTGAATCAAAAAATCATTTGACTTTTAGAGGCGGGATAAAGCATCAAAAGTAAGACCTCTGAGCGAACTGCTCTGA
This sequence comes from Brachionus asplanchnoidis, assembly GCA_025491095.1. Lineage (NCBI taxonomy): Eukaryota > Metazoa > Rotifera > Eurotatoria > Ploima > Brachionidae > Brachionus > Brachionus asplanchnoidis. The sequence continues at coordinate 391,923 of JAILYF010000028.1, read as the reverse complement.
AAATAGAAATTAATTTTGTAATATAGGAAGTAGAAATGTCAGAGAAAAATAGAGATAGCAATAGTAGGCCTAAAAGCAATTGAATTAATTCATCAGATTGATCAGTTTGTTAAGAAATTCATTTTTTTTTTGTTTGTTATTCTAATCGAAAACACTTGTATGAAACACAAAATTCGCTTGATATTGATGGCTAGCTCTTGTAAATGATGTTTGCAAAATCTTCTTTTTTCTTTTTCTTTGTTAAATTTCAGCTTGGTAATGTTTTTGCATCAGCGTTTAAATGTTGTTTATTTCAAAATGGAGAAAAAATTATTTTTATAATTAGACTGATCATTTTGAATTCTAAAAATCTTTTTTTTGAAATGCTTATAAAATTTTTAATTAAAATTTTGACTGGATTTGAATTTAATAAGAAAAAAATTAATCAGTGATAGATTATTATATTTAATAAAATTTTTAAGTTTATAGTAAGACAGTCTAATTATTTTGTATGTGAACGGGTTGACAACTTTTAAATAAGCTTAGAAAATTGTTAATTTAGTGTAGGCATTGGGATATTTTTTCTAAAAATAAGTAATTGAGTGTCCAGAGAATCTAAATAAAAAAACAGCTTGTAGAAAAAAATTTTTTCTCTAATTTTTTTTGAGTCAAAAAATAAAATTGTTCAAAATGGGAGATTTTCTATCAATTATGTATTTGGTTTAGGGTTTAAATCTCAGATATTTTAATTTTATTTAAATCACCTTTTTTGCCATTTAATCTAAAAAATGTTCAACGAATTCGCTAAAGAAAAACATTTTTACAATTTTTTTTAGATGGACTTTTTAAAGGGATGAATTTTTCGGCCAATTCGGTTAATAGGGTATCACCTAATTAGTGCCAAAATTTACTGTAGCTGCAACAAGATTCGGTGATTTTGCATCCATGAACGACTACATGCAACACGATTCACAACTTAAACAACAGCTTATCTCCCAATTGAATAAATTCGACACTCAAACAGTCATTACTGCTGGTTACAATTCACCATTTGAATTTACCGACAGAACAAATGAAGTTTGGATCAAAAAGTTGTAAATTTTTATTTTGTTTTGTTTAAAATAAAATTTGTATTCTATTTATTTTATTTTTTCCTAAAATTCAAATGTTTTCAATAGTAAACAATCAATTATATTGGCCAAATAGAGTTAAGAAAAATAATTTCGTATTTAAAAAAAAAAAATTTAAAATCTATAAAACAAAAATTTTTCACTAAATTTGAGTTTTATCTTAACACTGTAAACTTTTCAAATTACTAAATAAAATTTTAAAGATTTTTTTTAGTGCTAAAATTTGAGTAAAATATAAAATAAATATAGTATACAAAATAAAATAAAATTATAAAAAAAGAATAAAGTTTATTAATTTTTTTTAATTTTATAAAAAATAATTTTATTGAATTCAATTACCTTTCATTCGATTTAATTGATTCACCAAAAAAAATAAATATTAAATATAATTTACTAATTATGTATAAAAATTGACCTAGAATCAGTTAGAATCTAATTTATTTGTACAATTTTGACCACAAATCTTTTCGAAAATCAAATTTTAAATTTTTTTCAAAAATCAATTTTAAATTACCTAAAAATTCCATAACATATTCAACATTTAAAAACGCACACTCTAAAATAAATGCACTTAATGCTGATGGCTTGTAAATACTGTTTATCCTAGATTCTTGAAGACACTTAATATAAACTTCTCTGAAATTTGGCAAGCTATTTAAGCTAACTGGGATACAGCAATTTTCTGATAAAATAAGGCTTAATAAAATTCTAGCAACCCGACCATTTCCATTTGAAAACGGATGAATATCTAAAAAAATGCTAAAAAACATTGAAGCAATTTTTATTCGATTTTCCAAGTCGACCAAATTGCCATCTGACAATAATCGTTTTGTTTCATCGAAAAGTTTGTTAAGCCTTTCAGATATTTTTTCTGGTTCACAATATTCATAGTTCATTTGGGAAGCTGACGCTTTATTTGTTCTAAAATCTCCAGCATTATTCCATAAATCCTTTCCAATAATCTTATTTAGATCTTTAGCCAAATCCATGTTGAACATATTTATATCTAGTTTAAAAGCAATCGGATTTGGACAATATTTAATTATAGCATTATAAATATTCTTTATCTTTAATTCTGTTTTATTTTCAGCTGAAGGTTTGTGTAGAATTTCTTGAACGTCTTCAAAAGAAACATTTTCATTAATATTCTGCTCACTTTTTAAACATTCCATTAAGTATGTAACGTGATAATAAAATGGCAGTGTTTTTTCAAGATCTAACATGAATTCGTCATCTTCTTTTGCTTCAGTTAGAATAATTCTGAAATCTTCAATTCTTGTTAAAATATCTCGATTACTGTAAGGCCAATAACTGGCTCTCCACCATAAGTTTGTTTCAGGAATTTCAAAATTTAAATGCAGCATTATCTTAATTATGATTTAATAATAATCAAAACAACTATCTAAAGAATTTAATAAAAAATTTAATGATCTATTTAAAAAATGATGATAAGTAGATTAGAAAAATAAATATAGAAAGTAGTAATTAGTTATTTTATTTTAATAAAATTTTTCGGCGAGCTTTAAAAGCGATATGTCTGAGCGTAAAGATAATTTCTCAACAAAAAATTTTGTTGCAAATTAATTAATTTTTATATTATACGTTTAATAAATAATTTATGAATTTTAATTTTTGAAATCATATCGAAAAAATTATAATAACGTAATTGCTCGATTTTAGTGACATGTCATTATTGTCGAAAAAGGTCTGAGGATTACGATTTTTACAAAATTTAGTGTCTAAGTTAGTGACATGTCACAATATTATTTATTTATTCGTATATCTGTACCGAGCCAAAGCTCCTTCAGATTAAAAAAAAAAAAATTAAAATAAAGTCAAAATAAAAGCATAAAAATGATTTCTTAAGTAATTTAATTATTTTTAATTCCTAAATTAAACGTCTCACATTTCCCTCTTTAAAAAATGATCTATTCACATTGATACAAGAATAATTAAAATTGTGTGTAGCAATTAAATTTAATATTTGAATATGCAGTGGTTGATAGAAATTTTTTTCAACAGTCACTTGATCAATTAGTTTCAAAGTGATTAGAAAAACACTTTTTTCAACTTTGAGTTGATATGTTGCACAAGTCTCAAATGGCAATCTAATCAGTGAATACAAATTTTTGCTAAAATTACAGACTATTTTATTTTTATATTCATTTGGAAGTTGACTTTGCAGTTCAACAAACACCTTTCTCATTAATCTCTTACTTAAAATTTCTGTATTTGGCTTTGATTTTCTATTCAAGTGAACATCATATTGATAGACTGTAAATGAATTTTTCAAATCCAATCCATAATGGTTGGTTCTAAGCTTAATTAGCTGACCTTCGGTACCTCGTGCCTCTGGTTTGGCTGGAAATTCTTGTATGATCATTTGAGAGGGCTTTGCTTCTTCTTCTTCATCTTTGCTTATCAAAATTGATTCTTGGATTGGCTCAGGCATTGGTGGAATTTCTCCAACAGCTGTTTGCTTCACTTCTAGTTGGGTTTCTGTGGATGGTGCAGGTTTACCCCAAGTGGATTTTATTGGTGTTGAAGTGCTCAATTTGGGAAAGTCTTCTTCTAGCATAAATGGCCTATCGCCTCCTCCCAGTGGCGCCTGAGGCTGCTGCGGTCCTCTTCCTCTGTTTGACCACACACCTTGATTCGACATTTTAAAATTTTTTAAATTTTCTAAAGCAAAATAAAATTTTTTGACAATTACTGAGCCAATTGAAAAAAAATATTTAAAAAAAAAAGCTTGATTAGATTTAATTTTTCGGTTCTTATTTTTTTGATTTTTATACCTGATGCCAATTTTAGAATTTCGCAATCAAAAGAAGAAATATTTGGTTTTGTCACAATCCAACCGAGCGAATGAATGTAAGATTTTTATTTACTTAAAATTTTATGTTTACTTCCTTTTTTACTTAACTACAGCATTTACTTTTTTTTTTCATAATTTGATAAATATTGGATATTTTTTAGTCTCATAAAAATTCTAGAACAAAATTTAAAATTAATAATCTTACTGCAAAGACAAAAAATCAACGAAAAAAATGCTTACCGTAAGCATTTTTTTCGCTGATTTTTTGTCACCCGATTAGACTAGGCTACATTTTAAAAGGAGTCAATAAAATAAGTTTAGAAATTTATTCAATTGGGAGAATAAAGATCATAAGATCAAAAAATTCTTAGATTTTATAAAAAAATTTTTTATAAAATCGAAAAATATTTTGAAGAATTTCGCACCCATTTTGTTCAAAAACTTCAAAAATAGTCACCCAATTTTCCCGAAATTTTTGAATAACCCCTTTAGCTCCGTGGTTAATTATGGAGGCTCAAAAGGGTCAAAAAGGTTAAACCGGTTACCCCAAAAATTGTATATAATTGGCCAGAAATTTAACCCGAAAAACAAAAAAAAAAATTTCCAAATTATGTCACGTGACGACGCTATTATGTCTGAAACAACTTCAATCAAGTTTGATAAAAAGAATATAATTAATGTTAGAAGTTTTAAGGAGAAAAATGGTGTTTCCTTTGATCCTCCGATTTTAGTTCAATTAGCAGAACTAAAGTGAGAGAAATAGAAACGAGCTTTTAATGTCAGAAAAAACTTTGAGAACGCTATCGGGTCACCAGACGGTTTACATTAGACCGGATTTAACTCAAGCACAACGAATAGTCGATAAAGAGCTAAGAGCGTTAAGAAAATCCAAAAATGAAGAAGAAGAGAAGCAAAACTTGCCCTTTCGTTGGGGTATCAGAGGTTTCGAGCTTAGACGCTTTAAGATACAAGAGGAGGAAGATGAGAGCGGACCAAGTTACAGGTACGGCTCAAGGTCAAACTACCGAACCGAACCTCGAAGGGGAACAACTCATGCTCGAGGTCGGGGTCGAGGTTACTAGTACACTTTTTGAATTTAGTCATAGTGGTGACCACCATCAGTACCACTATGATAAGGATTGTTCGATAAATAAAGGTTTATTGAATAATCATGAATGTAAATAAATATGTGTTGAATAAATTTAATAAAAAAACGCAAGAAATAGAGTGTGTGGTACCAGTTTATCATCTAAAAAGCTATTACACGAATGCAACTTCGCTTGGCAACAAATTAAATGAACTCGAACTGCTAGTTAAAGACAAAGACTACGATGTTGTTCTAGTAACAGAGACTTGGTTTGATGAAAATTACGCACCACGTATCCGCGGTTACAACATGTTCTACTCTACCAGGAAAGACAGAGGAGGTGGTGGAGTATGTATATATGTTCGAGAAGCAATAAAGAGTTATGAAGTGGAGGATGAACTTCTCAAGAGTGATTCAGTGGAGAAATGTTGGTGTTCAATAGTTTCAGTGGTCTTTTAATATTTGGTGATTTCAGCTTGCCAACAATCAGTTTGAATGGTCTGTATTTCGGTTTAAATGAAGAGTCTTTTGAGAGAATATTCTTGGACACAATTGATAACTGTTTTTACCACCAGCATGTTACTTTTCCTACTTTTCAAAGTAATGATGGAGATTTTGGAAATATTTTAGACTTAGTCATTACTGAAGAGTCAAGTAGAATTTACTCTATTGAACGCGAGTTCCCATTGGGATCGTTAAATAGAGCACATCTTAGTTTGTCATGGACGTATGAGCTAAAGGGCAACTTTCAGCTTTTCAGCTTTACTGCCGATTCAGCTTTTCGCAGCACTTCTTTCATGTATAAAAATGGTGATTATGACAATTTTAATCAATATTTTGAGTCAATAGATTGGATAAAGTTAATGTTAATGAAATGTATGAGTACTTTTTGGACAAGTACAATTTTGCTTGTAATCGTTTTATCCCAATTTATCAGTCTAACAAAAAAAGAAATTTTCACCATGGATGAGAAGAGATTTAAAATCTGGTTTAAGAAGAAAGTTTTCAGCGTGGGAAGCACTTAAAAAAATTGGTTGGAACGCTCAAAAAAAGATTGTATATAATAGAGCGAAAAAAGAAGCTGAGAAGTTAGTGAAAGAAGGTGTTAAAAGTTATGAAGAATCTATTGCAAGCAGTACAAAAAGCAATCCAAAAGAGTTTTACAGATATGTGAACAACAAATCAGGTAACGGTTTTAGAAAAGTTTTAAAGGCACTAAAAAATTCCGATGGAGTAGTAAGCAATGACCCTAAAGAAAAAGCCGACTTGTTAAACAAGCGTTTTCAATCGATTTTTTCATGGGATTATTTGAATCCTTAGTTTCCTATCTTTAATCATAGAACGAATGTCATATGTCCAAATAATATTGACTCGATAATTAATGTTAAGACTGTTTGTGATAAGTTGAATAATTTAGACGAAAATAAGGCAGTAGGTCCCGATAAGGTAAGTGGATTTGTTCTTAAGAAAATAGCTTATTCTGCAAGCCTTCCAATTATGTTAATATTCAAAAATAAATTGCAACAGGAGAATTACCTTCCATTTGGAAGCATGCAAATGTAACTCCATTAGATAAAAATGGAATTAAACTCGATCCAGGTAATTATCGTCCTGTTTCACTTACCAGTATTGTTTGTTAAATACTGGAGAGCATAATTAAAGAACTAATGTCAATGCACTTATTGAAGAACGCTCTTTTATTTAACGCTCAACATGGTTTCGTACCAAAAAAGTCGTGCCCTACAAATTTACTAGAAACAATGTATATAATCTCAAATCTACTAGCCTCTGGCAATCAGATCGACATTGTATACACTGACTTTTCCAAGGCCTTTGACAAAATTTCACATCGACTGTTACTCTACAAGTTATCAGCTTATGAATTCGAAGGAAAAATATTAGAATGGGTGAAAAATTTTTTAGATGGAAGAAAGCAAAGAGTTGTTCTTAGTAACGTTGAATCAGAATAGCTTGATGTTACTAGTGGTGTTCCGCAAGGATCGGTATAATAGGAAAGGTCCTTGGGCCTCTTCTTTTTGTTATTTTCACAAACGATTTGTCCGAATCATTTAAATAATGAAACAAAAGTCTATGCTGATGATATGAAAATTTTAGCAGCTGTTAGCCATCTAAATGATAACTTATCTTTACAGCGCGATATAGATACTGTTTCAAGATAGGCGATAAAATGAGCGACTGATTTAAACGTAGAAAAGTGTAAAGTTATGCATATTGGTAATAAAAATCCTCAGTTTGACTACACAATTTTTAATAAATATGGAACAGAATCATTATATAAAACAAAATTGGAAAAGGATTTGGGTGTGTTTTTTCAAAATGATCTAAAAAGGGTAGCACATGTTAGCTTCTCTTCTGGCAGAGTGAATAAGATTTTCGGAATGATTTGGAAAAATTTTAAATTTTTGGACGCCAATGTAGTTAAGTTATTGTATACCTCATTGGTAAAACCTCTTTTTGAATATGGAGTAAGTGCTTGGAATCTATACCTGAAAGAAGATAAGAAGGAATTAGAAAAAGTACAACGTAGAGCTACGAAGTTGATTCCAGCCTTTAAGAATCATGAGTATGAAGAAAGATTGAATAGATTAAAACTTAACACTTTGGATACGAGAAGAAGAGGAGGCGATTTGATTCAGATTTTTAAAATTGTAAACAGTCTAGAGACTGTTAAATTAGTGTTAAGTGAAATCAGGTACGTTCAAAGAAATAATTATATTTTGAGGGGTCATGTTAAGATGGTTACAAGAGAACTTATTAAAAATTGTCCATCACGGTTCAACTTTATCACAAACAGGGTTGTAAACGACTGGAACCGTTTACCAAAAAATGTTGTTGAAGCAAATTCATTAAATTCCTTCTAAGCAAGACTTGATGAATGGTTAATGGTACAGAATCTGGTGTGATTGCAAAGAACTGCCACAGTCTTACGCTTAACTCGACTTGCTCGAGTCGCAGTTATTTTTACTACTACTACTAAATTATTTAAATCATTTATTTGAATTTTTTCGAAAAAAAACAAAGGTGAGATTTAAAGAAGTCTTAAAAAAAGGAAGATTTAATCTTTAAAATCATCACATGAAATTCGTATTTTGTTTTTTTTTTTAATTCTTTTGGCAAACCACTAAAAAACAAAAAAAAAACCCAATTTGAGCACTCTTCACAAGATAACCATTTTGACGTGTCTCTTTCTCTACAGACACCTTTGTTTCAAATGAGCTAAATAAATTTAATGATTAACAAGCGTTTGTCTTGGAATTCCGTACAAATTCGCGGCTTGAGATCAATAAAGCATATTACTATTTACATCACTGATTGGGTCTTTTTTATTTTGATCAGTATAAATTTTTTTTTTCAGATTGAATTTCTTTGTTCTGTGACATTTTAAGCTTATTTTTAAACAATTTGCTTTTTTTTATGTTTGAAATAAAAACTTGGTTTCGAAGAAAAAATTTTTTTGAGAGTGAGAATAGAAGAAATAATTTCACAATTTTTTAATATTAAAAAATAGCGTCAATGCATTTTAATAGTCTTAATAGGTTAAATGGGTTAAAAGAAATATTATTGGACTAATTGGGTGATTTTTCGGAACAATAGGGTTAAATATATTTAACCTTTTAAGCCCTAATAGTAACCCCATTAGATGAAGCCCTAAGAACAAAACCTAAAATTCTGAAAAAATTATCTTAGATACTTTAACCTGTGCTGAATCTAACGTGCGAAATAGGTTAGGGCTTAAGTATTATCTAAAAATTGTTCACATATATTAATATTTTTGAAAATAAATTAAATGTAATATTAAAAAAAACAATTAATTAGATCAAAAATTTAAAGTTGGGTGGATTATATAAAATTTGCTAAAAAAGTGAATCTATGTTCTCAAAGTCAAACATTTGTAGGGTGAAAAATTAAAATTAATTTTTTTATATTGTTATTACTTATGGTTAAAGAAAAAGATTTAAGTATAATTTTAAATTTCCAAGCATGTAAATAATTTGAAAAAATATTCCAAAAGAAAAGAACAATATTATTATATTGAATATAAAATCTAAGATAGGTGAAGCAGAGCTTCAAAAAAAAAAAACAATTAATTAGATCAAAAATTTTAAGTTGGGTGGATGTAATATCGTTAAAATTAAGAGAGATGTTTTGCTTTAACAATTTATTCAACGACCAAAGAATAGCAATAAAAATAAAAATATCAAGTTTTTATAAAGACGCTTGTTTACTTGTTTGAATAAAAGCAAACAACTTGTCCCTTTCCAAAAATAACTGTTTGTATTTTCTAAAAAGTTTCTAACATTTGAAATTTCATAAATACGAGTTTAATTAAAATTTAACTAAAACAACTAGAGCTAAACAAGCTCAATACTAGGGATACTACATCTTCCCCGGAAAAATAAAATTTTAATTTATTATAAATTTTGATTTGTCTCATCCATGTTTGAATATGTCTTATTATCGAAGTTGACTTGAAGCCTGTCAATCTTCCCTTTGTTACTACGGGTTGATCTCCTAACGCTCGTCTCAGTTGACGTCGTGAGATTGTCACCACTATCAACATTGTCATCATCATTACCATGATCTTCGTATGTTGTAAAGTGATTTTCCAAATCAGGAGCTATATTTTCATCGATTCCCTTGAAACAAGATGAATTCCTAGTTACGATTTGACCATCACTTGACCTCGCCGTAACCATACTTCCATTTACTTCTTCAACTCTCCAAGGATTTGGGTCTCTCACCGGCTCTTTTTTATCGAATACTTTACCTCTTGGTTTTTGATACAAGACCAATTCGTCTATGATCAACTGAGACTCTTTGGCGCAAAGCTTCCTATCTCCATTACATTTAATCACCTGCTTCGCCTTAACATCTCTCTCTCTTTCCAATTTGTCTTGATCATTTTATAAGAATGTTTTTTTGTCCATTACACTGACAATCTTGTTGTTGAAGAATATTTGAAAATCAATTCAGCTGGGGGAACACCAGTTGAACAATGTGGAGTCGCTCTATAGGATCCTAAAAAGAAGTTTAAATCTTTTTGCCAAGGGATACCTTTAACCGCTGAGTTTCTCATCACTTTGATTAAATTCCTGTTAAACTGTTCAATTTCACCGTTTGCTCTAGGCCAATACGGTGTAATCAACCTATGCTTGATATTGAACACTGAACAAAATTTTGCGAATTCCTTACTATTAAAAGGCGGTCCATTGTCAGTTTTGACCAAGGGATACCGAACGTTGACCAAATCTCATGAAGCATAGCGATTACAAGCTTAGCGTTGTTGTTTAGGAGTTCTCTCACTATCGCAAATCTCGAGAAGTCGCAAATCAATTGATAAACATTGCCATGATCCATCTGGCATCTCGGTCATCTTAAGTGGCTGAAAATCGACTCTTGTCCCATTCTCCAGACACGTGTAACACTTCTTAAGCTTTCTTTCTGCTTAATCATCCAACTTTGGAAACCAAACCTTGGTCCGAATCAAAGCCTTTTTCTTAGTGATACCTTGATGACCCTCATGAGCGACATCGATTACCTTATCGATCAAAGAATCAGGTACCACAATCAGATTGTTTCTCATTACCACTCCATTACCAGTCACAGATAACTCGTGGAAAACATTGTCGTAATTCACCGATTTACGATTCTTAAAATTGAATTTAGATCCTCTTAGTCTTGAAATCACTTCTTGAAGAGCTAGATCCTCTATTGAAGGTTGATAATTGTTGATAATTGCGGAATTGTTTGTTCAAACAAGTAGTTAACATACAACTCGACACTTTCCTTTCCGTCCGATTTAACCGACTCAACTGGTTTTCTCGAGAGATAGTCAGCTGGGTTATCTTTCCCTGGTCTGTGAATAACGGTGAAGTCATACTCATTCAGCCGAATTGACCATCTCTCAATTCTTGCTTGCGTTCTTCGACCATTTCGTTTGAATATGAATTCTATGGCTAAGTTATCGGTTGAGATCTTGAATCTTCTACCGTACAGATATAAATGGAATTTCTCACATCCCCACAATTTGCTAAACACTCTTTCTCGATGTGAGCATATCGTCTTTCGACCTCAGTTAAAGATCTACTCGCATAGCATATGATCCTTATATCATTTGGATCATTAGGGTTTCTTTGTGTCAAAATGGCACCAAGTCCTATAGGACTCGCATCCACAATGAGTTCGGTGTCCCAAGAAGGATTAAAATAGCTCAATATCCTCCCTGAACCTGCGTCCTTGAGCTTTGACAGTGCTGTTTCTTCTTCGATTACCCATTTCCATTCACGACCACGTCTAGTCAGTTTCCTTAAAGGATCCACTATCTCTGAATGATTTTTAATAAAACGAGAGCAATACGTGCTTAACCCTAGGAGGCTACTCACTTCTCCTGGTGTCGACGGAGGTTTGGCTTCAGCCAAAGCTTTTGTTTTGTCCTCTGTTAGCTAAATACCTTCGGATGAAAATTCTAAGCCATAAAATTCCACCTCGCTCATTCCAATTAGGCACTTCTTCTCATTAACCGTCAATTCTTTTAGATTAATCTTCTCAAACAGAGCTTCAATCCTTTCGTCGAGCTCCTCTTGATTCCTCGCATGAACAGTTATGTAGTCCATAACGTTCCTTACACCTTTTAAGCCATCAACAACTTCTGTTTCGATTGCGAGGTGGAACAACTCGGCGGCTGCATTGATTCCTTGCAACAGCCGCTTGTACCGGAATATCCCAAAATGAGTGCTGAATGTCGTTAGTTCTCGAGATTCTTCGGCAAGGGTACACTGATGAAAACCATCACTAAAGTCAATTTTCGAAAAAATTGTTGAGCCATTGATATCCGCAATCAAATCTTCGATTGTAGGCATAACATATCGAGTACGCTTTATCGCTCGATTAGCGGCACTTGCGTCAATTACAAACCTCAATTTACCATCAGACTTTGGAACTAACATGGCTGGTAATAACCATTTTGTCGGACATTTAGCTTCTTCAAATACTCCATCCATCAAACCTTTGTTAATAATCTCTTCTAGCTTTCCACTGAGATGGAATGGTATCATTTGGTGTTTGATGTACGCTAGTTTTACCGTTTTGTCTAAATTAAGCTTTACTTCGACCCTTTTAAATTACCAAGTTTTGAACTAAACACATTAGGTTCCTTGGCTTTAAAGTATTCAAGATCCTGCTTGCAACTGCTACTATCCGAATCAACTTTCACATGATTTAAGATCTTCACAATACCTAAATCGCTTGCTGTTTTATAACCAAGTAGGCATCTTTCCGTTCCATTAACTTCAGCAATATTGGCTTCCACTAATTTGTCTTTGTGCCCAATCAGAGTTCTAAACTCACCTTCAAAGACTAGCGGGCAACTGTTCTGGAACCCAAAAACCTTACCTTTTACCACTTCGAGGACAGGTTTTGGTTTTAGTCTTTTATAAGTCTGTCTATCAATTATATTTAGACTACTACCCGAGTCTATTAAAACCTCTGTTTTCACTTTGTAATCCCTAATGTCCATTGTTATCACTGGTAGAGCTCGGTTGTCATCACTCACTGAGAAAACATAACCAATGCCGTTACCTTGCTCTTCTGTTTCCTCCGTAACATAGTTGACTCTATGTTTAAACCTTTCTTTCGGCTTAGGACCTCTAAGCCTTGTCCGATCATTTCCATTATCAGTGTTTTTATTCTAGCTCCTACACACTGAACTAAAATGATTAAGTCTTTGGCACTTCTTGCATGTTTTCCCTTTCGCTGGACAATTATCTGCACCTGGTTTATGGTTGTAACCACAGAACCCACATTTCTTTTCCTCATTAACAGTTGCCACCATCCTTGGTTTCTCCTCTAGGATCTGATTCGACTGTTGTTTTGCTATTTCCATGTTTCTACCAAGCTTGATCAAATCATCTATATAATCATCTATCGTCTGTTAACGCTCTAATTCGTAGAGATTCCGAAAAACAACCTTGAATAATTCTTGATTTTATTTCGGAATCTACATTTGCAAAATTACAATTCTTGGCTAACATTCTAAGCCTATTTACGAAAATGTCAAACTGCTCAGTTCTACCTTGTCGTGCTTGGGAAAATACATATTTCTCGTACTCAACATTTATCTTCTCAACGAAAAACCCATCTAACTTTGTCACAACGTCAGCATATGAATGCTCATTCTTGGCAACAGACTGGTACATTTCAAAAACTCTCTCACCAACATGGTGTAAAAATGAAACCTTTTTTATAAGATTATCAAACTCAGAAAACTTCTTTCCACTCTTTTCTACCATATAATTCTCGAATCGAATCTTGTAAGTAGTCCATCTCGTACCTACACTGGAAATGTCAATATCCGGATTGAATGAACCGAAACTTCCCTCCATTCTTAGCTCACTGCGCCAGATGTAAAATCGTTAAAATTAAGAGAGATGTTTTGCGTTAACAATTTATTCAACGACCAAAGAATAGCAATAAAAATAAAAATATCAAGTTTTTATAAAGACGCTTGTTTGCTTGTTTGAATAAAAGCAAACAACTTGTCCCTTTCCAAAAATAACTGTTTGTATTTTCTAAAAAGTTTCTAACATTTGAAATTTCATAAATACGAGTTTAATTAAAATTTAACTAAAACAACTAGAGCTAAACAAGCTCAATACTAGGGATACTACATCTTCCCCGGAAAAATAAAATTTTAATTTATTATAAATTTTGATTTGTCTCATCCATGTTTGAATATGTCTTATTATCGAAGTTGACTTGAAGCCTGTCAATCTTCCCTTTGTTACTACGGGTTGATCTCCTTACGCTCGTCTCAGTTGACGTCGTGAGATTGTTCCCAAAGTCAATCATTGTAGGGTGAAAAATTAAAATTAATTGTCTTATATTGTTATTACTTATGGTTAAAGAAAAAGATTTAAGTATAATATTAAATTTCCAAACATGTAAATAATATGTAAATAATATTTTAAACGATAAGTAAAATATTATTAGATTGAACATAAAATCTATAAATATATCCACAAGTAATAAAGAGATTCCTAATAATTAAAAAATTATTTTTCTGTATTTAATATTTTAGCTTATTTATTTGTTTATCTATGATGAACTAAAGCTCATTTAGATTAAAAAATATCAAAATTCAAAAACAAAGTAAAAAGTTAAAAAAAAAAAAGAAAAAAAAAGGAATCGATACTATAATATATTTCCTCTTAATAAAGTTCAATTAATTAAAAAAAATTCAAAAAATTAATCAATGCAAATCCTGTTTTCCTCTTTATGATCAAATTTTACTACAGTGAAAGCCGTTTTTAAGAAAAATGGGGACAAGAAAATTTCGCTTTTAATAAACTATACCTTTGTGCAGATTAATCGCATATTATAATTTGGTTTTTAAAAACAGATTCAATTTTTTAATGTTAAACTTGTTGTTTTCTAGAAAAAATTATCTTTTTGTGTATATTAAAAATTTGAACGTTTTGAAAATTACAAATAATAAAAAGGCGGTGATAAACAATTAGAGGACTGCTAATTGTTTATCACCGCCTTTTTATCATTAGACAAGGATCTAGCTTACAAAACAGTTTCTCAAAACTTCTTTAACTATTTCTTAAACCAATATAAATTTTCATTTATAAGAAATTGTCTGATATAGGAATTTTTTTCGTGTGCAAATTCAAAATTTTTATATCTAATTTTCAATGTATTAAAGAAATTACTTTGAATATCAATCAGTTATTAATTCAATTTAAATAAAAATAGATAAATTAAATAATTATTGTTTGTTTTTTTAGATATTTTTAAATTTTTAAATTTTATTTTAGAATTTTTTTAAAATTGGAATAAAGAACTTTAGTCATTTTTTTTTTTCATTATTTTACTTAATTTTTAGGGCGTAAAAAAATCTGCAAAATTTTTAGTTGTGCGTAGAAAAGTTAAATTTTGTGAAAAATTTTTGTTTTTAAATTTTTATTCATTAATTATTGAAAATATTAGAATTTTAGGAAAAAATAAAATAAATAGATAAAATAATAAAATAATACAAATTTTATTTTAAATACAACTAAATAAAAATTTACAACTTTTTGATCCAAACTTCATTTGTTCTGTCGGTAAATTCAAATGGTGAATTGTAACCAGCAGTAATGACTGTTTGAGTGTCGAATTTGTTCAATTGGGAGATAAGCTGTTGTTTTAGTTGTGAATCGTGTTGCATGTAGTCGTTCATGGATGCAAAACCACCGAATTTTGTTGCAGCTACAGTAAATTCTGGCATGTCAGTCAAAACAGCGTTTCCAGTTGGAACTGGTGTATTTACTTGATTAGCTTTTGGAATGTAAAATCTCATGGTAAAAAGACACTTTTGACCATCTAATTTTTTGATTTCGTTGAGTACTGGCGCTGTCATTTGAATCTTTTGATTTTTGTCATTTTGTCCAGTGATATAGCGGAACAATCTGCCAAACATGACACTTCGTTCACTGTCCAAGCTTGAGCAATCGGCCGTGGTTGAAGTCGACACCCATTTGCTTGCCAAATACTTTCTCATTTCACTTGTATTGTCAATCGTGCTCAATACCTCATAGTCAGGCTTTTCAATGGCCATGCTTTGTTCGATCAAAGTAACCAGAAAGATGGAAATTAATACTTTTGAATACATCTTGTTGAAAGTTATCTTATTGTTTAGATAAATATATTAGTAAAGAATAAAGAGATGGTATTTATACTATTTATTCACGTTTCATAGTGGTTTCTAATGTTATGCAAATCGAAATTAAACATGACTTTTTTCAAGTTTATGTAATTTTTTTTAAATTATGAATCACGTAATGGTATCGAGTTTCTTTTTGTTTTATGGGAAACCGAAATATTTTTAGACAAAATTTTAATCTTTGTTGATTTAATAAAATTTTAGAAGCCTTAAACTAACAAACATTAATTAAATTCAAAACATTTTTTCTTTTAGAAAATTAATTGAACAATATTAATTAAATTTTTTAAATTTTAACTTTATAATGATGTCTGACAGTCAAAATTTATCTTTCAAAAAAATTTATATTTTCCCTTTCAAAATTTAAAAATAAATTTTTTATTTAATTTCATTTTTTTTTTAAGATTTAAAACCTTTAACCCATCTTTTCTTCAAAAAAAAATTCTTATAATCGAGTAATTGTTTACATTTTTTAATCTATCTAATTTTTTTAAGGCTTTTTTTATAAATTACCGCAGTTTGAAACCTTCCTAGTAAATTTCAATTGCTTTACTAATTAAACAAATAAATGGTTTAATTTAAATTTTATCAATAATTTTTTTTAAAGATTCTAAATTTATTTAATCATCTTTTTTTAAAGTAAAGTTCGGAATTAGGAATCACATTAAATTGTTTATATCACTAAATCCATCTAGCAACTTTTTCTTTTTTTATTTTTCAATTCTTTTAAGGCTCAATAATTTTGAATAAATGTTCAATTTAATTGTTTGTTCTCGCTGAATTTTCGGACAAAATAATTAAAAACTGGATCCACACTACAATCAGGCATTCAAAATTAAGTTTCTGATTAAAAAAATTCAATATTTTTATTTAATAATATTTAAAAAAATATCCAGTTTCAAAGGGAATTGATTTTTTAATTAATTTTTTAAAGTTAGACAAATTAAATTTTTTTATTGATCTAGTATTACCTTATTATTAGATTTAGCTCTCAGGATTTTTTATTCAGCAATTTTTAATAACTTTTAATTTAAAAAAAAAAATTAAATTAAATATCTTTACTCTTTTTTGAAAATTATAAATAGTTTTTATTGCGCATTTTTCATTTAACTTTGAAGATATGCATTATTAGCAATAATTGTTTAATGGATTGTTCAGCGAAGATAAGACATAATATTGAATAAACAAAACAGTCGGCTATTAAATAAAAATATTTTTTCCAATATTTTTTAATAGCTTATTTCATTAAAATTCAATTTTTTAATCTGAATAAAATATTATTTATTATTTTGAGTTATTTTTTTAATTCACCTGGATGCTTTAAAATTTCTAACCATGTTTTAATTTACCAAAAAAAAAATTTCTACTTAATTTAATATTAAATATTCTTTAATGTTTTAGACATAAAAATTTAAAATAAATTTATTATAATGCTACTAATCTCTGTACCAATCAGTAATAAAATGAATTCTTAATTAAATTTAAATTCACAGTAAAGTTAATATTTTTGGCGTGTAAATTTTTAATCTTTTTAATAAAATTTATTAACACCAAAATTTCAGATTTCGTTTTTATAAAAATATTTTATTTAAATCAAAAAAAATAAATTAACAGTTGAAACATTATCATGAAAAAGAAAATTAAGCTCGAATACAATTTATTTGCAAATGTTCAAAAAATAGTTTTTTGGTTCTTAATTTTCAGTCATATTAAATATAAAATAAAGATATAATTGAGATTTAATAAAATGTTTATTTATTTGAATTAACTTCTATTAGATGCATTATATAAATCCAATAAGGAGAAATATATTCATTTTCTTTTAATTTAATTGATCCATAACTAATGAAATACCACTAAAATATTTTTCTCTTACTAAAATTTTTATTTTCTAACGTTACAAACCAAACTAGAATCCAAGTGTCCAAAACCTTCAAATTCATTGGGAAAAATTAAAAAATTAAATATAAAAAATCTTTCAATTTTGATTAATTATTTAAGTTTTTGGTAAATTTTATCTAAACTTATTATTGGATTATTTGCTGATAGAAAAATATTAATCCATCATATCAATAATTAAATCGTTATATAAAAATAAACATAAAAAAAAGACTAAAATTTACTGTTAGAACAATATAAATGAAACAAAAACAAAATCGACCGAAAAAAACAAAATAAATATTTTATCAGTACAAAATAAAAATCAAAAATCTTTATGAAGCTTGATTAATCTGGTTAATTTGCTTGATTGGATCGGTCTAAAAATCTAACGAGTAGAAAAAAAAATAAAGAGAAGAAAAAAAAAAAAAAAAAAGATTAATTTAAAATTCAAAATGCAATTGTGATTTAGTATATGTAGTATATGAAAGTATGAAGTAGTATATGAATGTTATTTTCACAGTCAGAGCTTCGGCCTTGTCCAGATCTCCTAGCGATGCTAGTCCAGCTCTCAGATCAAAAGTTAGAGCTTCGGCCAACAAAACATCATTTGTAAAAGCCGCTGTCAACCCACCTGTTCACGAAAAAGGAAATATTTTCGAAATTGGAATACAAGGTAAGTGATGTTTTAGATGTATGTGTTTATTTCATTTAGACAATGACTAGAATTCATGGATTTCCTGTGAAAAATGTGACAATTGGATTTGTGGAAATTGTTGGTCTAAAGGTTTAAGTCCTAATCAATCATATTATTGCAATAATTGGACTTAAATATTCAATTAATAATTTCTTAAGTTTAATTTTCTTTTGTTCCTTTTTTGTCAAGAATAACATTTAACACTAGAAGACCCGATTTTTTTTATACCGTTAAGTCCCAAAATGGGTTTTAAAAACCCATTTTCTAATTTAACTCTAATTAAGGTCAAAATAAAGTTTTTTTTTCAAAATAAAATTTATTTAATGTTATTTATGCTAATTAATAATAGCTTGATTATGGTGAAAAAAAAATGTACTATATTTAAGTCATATGATTAGAAATTCTGACATAATTACATTTGAAATAAAAGAAAAAATGAAATTTTTAATGAAAAAACTCTAATTTATAACTTTTTTCCATCTTTAAAACACTTTTGACACAAAGCTATGTTTTTTTGTTCTTTACAACATGTACCACAACAATACTTTTTACATGAAATACAGGTAACGTTTGTTTAATTCTGATTACAAAACCTAATTTGACAATTTTTCTTATCCTTTTTTGTGTCCATTTTTTTGGATGGAGTCGAATCAACATTCAAATCAACTGATGCAAGTCTTTTACGAGTAGGTAAAGCTTTTGGTGTCGTTGGTTGACTATTAGATGAAGAAGCCTGAGAATTCCTTGAACCTTTAGTGGTCTCAGAGAGCTCCTCAACAAGTTTGATTATGAAGTCTCTTCTGGTAATTTTAGATTTGTTTACCTCTTTGAACAAAACCCAACTATTTATAATTGCGATGTTTAGGATGTTAAAAAACACATGAACTGGCAATCTTCTAGTTTGGGCTTTCGGATTTTTTTAATTTTTAATTGTTTGATAAAGTTAATAGTAAAATTATAGTTTTTTTAGTGTAAAAAAGTTGAAAAATTTAACTGGGTTTAAAAAACCCCCTCCGGGACTTTATGTATAATTTTTTTTTTTGAAACCAAAAAATTATAATTTATAAATTCTAACTATTAAATTACATATACAATTCAATTTCAAATTGAAGAGGAAAAAAAAATTTTAAAAAAAATTTTTTTCTGATTTTTATTCGATTTTTTGCAAAAAAAAAGAGCTTAAAAAACCCGCGGGTCTTCTAGTGTTAATTTAAAATAAATTTTTCTTAATTCTCTTTACTTATTTTATTAAAATTAAAAAAACAAAATTAAGCTTAGTGACATGTCACTAATGTCGAAACAAATATTTTGAAAAATTGTCCATTTTAGACTATTTTCGACATTAGTGACATGTCATTATATCATTTTAAAAACCAGTGTTCGATATTTTAAGACATGTCACTATATTTACTGTGACATGTCGTTAAATCGAGATTATACGTTAATTAGTGACAAATAAACTTATTGACAACTAAAATGTATTTTGAATTATTTTTATCTCTGATAAGCTTCTTTTTTTCTTTTATTTCTGGAATGGGTTTCAATTCCAGAAATAAAAGAAATTAATTAATGATATAGTCTTGATTTCTCTACATTCGATGAGTTTTAAGCAATATTTAACAAAATTATTTTTTATTTTAACCCACTGACAAGTAGACCTTTTTGGAAAAAAATAAATAAATTTAGAACAAAAAAAGGATCAAATTTAATTCCTAAATTGATTTTAAATGAAAAGGAATTCAAAACTAATGAAGAAAAGGGAAAATGCTTTGGAGAACTCTTATCTTCAATATTTAGTCCTAATTCTGATTTAATTGATACTGAGAAAGATATCGAAATACTAAATTCTAACTCTGTTTTCTTTAGGAATTATAACCAGTCTAATTTTAATGATCCAATTTGCTTAAATGAATTAATTATTGCTTTAAAGAGATTAAAAAATGAAGGAGCAATCTGGATTTAGGAAACACCGGCGAACAGCAGATAATCTTTTCTTCTTAATTCAAAAAATTGTGGAATCATTTAATAGAAAAAAAAGAGTTTGCGGCCTTTTTTTTGATATTTCTAAAGCCTTTGATAGGGTTTGGCATGAAGGTTTACTTTTTAAATTGATTAAAATAAATCCACCTCATTACTTGACTAACTGGATAAAATCCTTTTTAGACTCTAGGACATTTAAGGTAAATGTGAATGACCATTTGAGCGAAGAATATCAAATAACTGCAGGTGTTCCTCAAGGTTCAGTAATTAGCCCTCTTTTATTTAGTATTTACATTAATAACATCCCTAAAAGAAACAAAACAAATAATGAATACTCTCTGCTTTTCGCAGATGATCTAGTTACATTCTTCATTTATAACAAAAAGGGGAACCTAGAAAATAAGATCAATAAATACCTCAACGAACTAGAACAGTGGCTTATTAAGTGGAAAATGAAGATATCGGTTGAAAAGTCGTGTTCAGTAGTCTTTTCTAGGTACAAAAAAGAGAGTGATAATCTTAACTTAAAAATTTATGGAAACAGAATAGAGAGACAAAAAGAAATCAAGTTTCTTGGTATTAAATTTGATTCTAAATTAAACTTTAATATACTGGTAGATGAAATTAAAAAGCGCTGCAATAAAGGCTAAATATTATTAAGATATTGTCAAACAAAAAATGGGGTCTTAATCAAAACACACTAGGAAATTTATATAAATCTTTAGTCGGATCAATTTTAGACTATTCTTTTCCTTGATTAAATTCATTTTCAGAAAATAATATCAAAAAACTACAAGCAATTCAGAATACAGCAGTCAGATCTATTCTTAAGTTAAAATATGATACTCCCTCCAACAGTCTCGAATCGGCTTTTTGAATTGAGTGAGAGATATGTTGAGACAGGACTGAGTCATTCTATTCCATTGGTTGTAATACTGGTGAAGGAATACAAAGAAGGTTTCGAATCAAGATATATTGACTACCCAACTCCATTGTGTAATTGCTACCTTACTATTTCTTCTTTTTTTCCTGAAACTTGAACTATTTAAACATGAGCCACATGTAACAATCTTTTCCAATTTTATATATTCTTAATTTTCATTTATTTAGCTTATTTACTTTTTTTTTTAATTCTTTTTTTTTTTTTTTTTTTATCTTATTTTATTAACTTTAATTTTATTTTTATTTTATTTTATTTCATTTTTATTTTATTTTTTTAATTTTTAACTTATTCTGAAGGAGCTCTAGCTCGGTACAGAAAACAAATAAATAAAAAATAAAAATAAAATTTTAAGGGTCATATTTATTCGGGCTCATCCAGTTACTGAAATGGGCTCATTTCTCATTAAAAATTTATTTATTTGTTTTCTGTACCGAGTTAGAGTTCAATCAGAAAAAATAAAAAAATAAATAAAATAAAAATAAAGTAAAATAAGCTAAATAAATGAAAGTTAAGAAGACATGAATTGGAATAGATTGTTACATGTGTTGCAACTTTTATTTTTATTTTGATATGTAGTGAGTTAAGTTAAAAAGCAAATTAAATTGAATGGACGAAGACAAGAAATTACGCTATGGTGTTTGTATAATAATTTATCATTATTTTGAAATGTTATTTTTTAACAATAATTAGTAATTTGGTCTTATTTGCGAGGAACGAGCGGTCGCGTGACGAGCATATTAAGCAGACATGAGCATGCGTTCAGAATATAATGGACTTTTTAAAAAAAATTCTTGACGTAACTAAGATTAGTATACGCACAATAAAATAAAATCTGTAACCTAACTAGTTTTCTGTCTCAATTATTACTTAAATGAACTTATTAACAAAACATGCTGTATAACCTTCAGCAAATGAATCAAATTGGATAATAGAAGGAAAATTCACATGTCCAATTTATTTGAAGAATAATAAATGTTAACACTTGATTGACATAGCAGCAAGAAAGAAATATGCGTAAGGATTCCAATAGAAGCTAAAACTGTTAAATTTGGAAAAAAAAGAAACAGAGGAAGGCCAATTAAAATGAGAAAGGCTTTAGAAATACAGTAAAAATTCGGTTTAAGAGAACAAAAAAATTTTTTGTTGTCTCTTATACCGATAATTCTCCTAAATAGATAATGTCTGTAGACCGAAAAAGTGTCTTATCTGGGAAATTAAAAGATAGGATTTTTTGTGATAATATTTTATTTAAAAAAGGCAAATTTATCATTCAAATTATAAAAAAGTAAAAAAAATTTAATTAAAATCAAGTCGTCTTGGTCGTTTCAGTCGTCTAAAAGAATAGGCATGGACAAAAAGTTATTTGAAAAAACTTTCTTGAAAAAACCATGTTTTTAAAGCTTGGTCAACAAGTGGAAAATCATATCCTTTTAAGGATTTACGCAATGGGCTGTTTGGATTTTCTTCACGGTACGTAGCTAAATTGTTTTCGTTTTTCCAAATTTTGTACACCGCTGATATGCAAATATTAAAATCACCAGCTACTTTTTCGTGACTAAAGCCGAGTCGAATTTTTTTTATTATTTCTTCTTTCTGAAGAAAGTCTAACCTGTTGCGTTTTGGAGAATCAGATGCTGTTTCAGCAACTGGTTTAGCGTTTTTTCTAAGGCGTTTGACACGATACATTTTTTCTTTGATTTTTTTGAAATTTTATTTGTTTCAAAAGGTCAATCAATTTCATTTTATAGGATAGTGATCAAGGATTTTTGGTTCCTTTGATTAAAGGGGCAGGATGTTGTTTAGAAGGTAAAGTTAAATTACCAACAAATAAGATGAAATGATTTGATAATTTTTATGTCAAATTTTTATCTCTTTTTTATTATACCGGAAGTAAATTTCGTAATTAAAAGCCGACAAAAAAAAATAGAAAAAAGACAAAAATCGTGTCATTATTATTTTTCAAAATTCTCTTATATCGATATTCTCTTAAACAGATATCTCTTATACCGAATATTTACTGTACAATCAGATGATAGATTAACTACAGTAACATTTTGAAGAAATGTGGCATTAAATCTGACATTATGGCATCACTAAAATCAAAATCACTCTTTTAAAAGCTTATACACAACCACTTATTAATTTTGATATGGAAAATATGTCGCTGTACAAAAAAAAATGGACGAAATAAGGAAGATGGAGACTGGGCTGATCAAGAAGATGTTTGAAGTTCAAAAAATTAGTAAGACTAGCGTGTTCCTAAAAGACTGTAATATAAAACGTACGGAGGATAGGTTACATGAAATCAAAATCAATTTTGGGAGAAGACTAGTATAGAACAATCTCACGAATGGAATAGTTAGAACGGTGATTGGCAATGAAAGGAAGGATGATACTAAAGGACAAAAAGAGCATAATTCAAGATATTTTAACATCAGGTGGTGGAGGTTCGGACGTAGATTGGGATGATGCAATAAAGGAGGGGCTGGACAAAATAATTACAAATAGAATATTGGGAAATGTCATTTATGACAGGAGTGAGACAAAAGAGATCAAAGATATATTGAAAAGCGAAGGAGTCGATAGAAGCACAATTGCCTAAAAATTGATTTTTTTGAAAGAATGAAGGGAAGAGGTTAAATACTCATACTGGTGTAAATATGTATTAATGACTAATTAGAATTTTAGACGTTTATATTTAACTGAAAATTTATTTTTATGTTCTTTTCTTTTATTTGTACAAAATAGATGATTTATTGACTAATTAATTATATATTATAATAATGTTGGCTTAAAGCTAAAGTAAAGGAAGTCATTTGAAAAATGGTCTTCCACGTCCATATCGCCTTGGTTGCGACTTTAAATAAATAAATAATAAATAGTAAATACAGTAACATTTTCACAAAAAATATTAGCTTCTCCTGTTGAAAGTGCACACAAAAGAAATAGAATGGCCGAGAATGTTGATGAAATATTGTAAGTAGAAGATGAAAAAAAACAAACAAGAAGCAAAGCAAACAACTTGATTAAATCAACTGAACAGTCTGCATGTCATTCAGCTACACAAGATTAAAAGAAAAAAGGGGTAGACCTAAGAAAACTGATATATAGTTATTTCATTTTATTCTTGATTTTACTCAAAAAATTTTTTTTACTTTGTTTTTAAATTTCTTTATTATTTTTCTTTTCTCAAGATAAAATTTTTTATTTAAGTCAAATTATTTCTGTATAAAATTATAAAAAAAATTTATTAGACCAAAAATAATTAATAGACGAGTCCAAAGTAGTAATTATAAATCCGATAATTAATTAATTATTGAGTCCAAAATAAGTATGAGCCCGTTTCAGCAATAGAATGAGCCCATTTATAATATTCCCTTATTTTAATTGAAAAGAAATGGTAATTTTTTGACTAAATAAATATTTTCGTCAAATTTATGGCACAATTTCACAAAATTACTACTGTTTTTTTTTCTAATTTATTTTTTGGTATTAAAAAATTATGACTTAAATAAACTTTTAATAAAAATCTCTTTTATTAAATTAGAAAAAAATATAGTAAAAATAAATAATTAACTTCCTATGCCAAATAGCTAAGATATCTTCCTTGGTCAATGTACATAAAATACCACTTTCCACCATAGCCTCTATTCCAATTATTCAAATCAAAATACCTATCTCCGGACTTAGTTCCAGTTATCTTGTAAACCCGGACAGCTTGTCTTGATCGGTACCAGTCAAGTTTTCGTCTAGGCTCACAGGTCTCAGGCGAACCTTGCTGGCTATTCTGCTGCAAAAAATAGGCATCACGGTTGCCAAAAACTCGCGCCAATCCACTTGACTCAATGCAAACTACAGTTTGCTCATCAACGCCAATTCCGCGCACAATTGAAAAGTTGTAGTCCAAAGAATCTTTTAGTACTCTGGCCATAAAAGCAATGTGTCTTCCTTGGCGGCCTCTTTCATTGTAATGGGTGTCCGTAATTGTATTTCTTAAAATTGTATGCCTTAGCAAATTGCGGCCTATTGTAAGCCTTGCATCATATGGATCAGCTAAAGCCTCACTGGTAATGATAGAATCCACCTCTGCCGTGAAAACAAACTCGCCCTGGATGGCACAACCTGCACTTGTTCCTCCGACTACCACTTTTTTTACTTCAATGGCATAGTCAAGTGCATCCTGAAAACGGGTGTTATCAATGTATTTGTAAAAGTACCACTGGTCACCCCCGGTAAAAAAAATAGCCTCTGCTTCTCTAATTTTTCTGGCCACCTCTAAACTGTTCGCGACTGTTCGCGAGTTTAAAAAAATAGTCTCCACTGAGTCCACCTGAACCCCTAAGTCACTGTAAAAGTATTTATTGTAGGCATCATTGTTCGGGTAGTCATCATAGTTTTCTTCTTTTCCCTCACGAATAACTATCACATCGCCTCCTCTAGCTCTGGTCAAAAACCAGCGGTATGCTTCGTCCTGGTCGGTCGAACCACCTGCCAAAAGGACACCACCATCAAGCACTGACTCATCTGCTAGTTTAAAGTCTGCCGGATTGCCGACTATCCAGCTGTGGTAATCGGCACATAAATAACTTGAAAACAAATATAAAAATACCAAGCTTACTTTGAACATTATTTTAAACTCATATAAATTAAATTTAACCCATATTCATGTCGAATAGTTTGAACATTTTACAGGTGCTTTAAAGCAAAGGTGTGTTCTATTTGAAGAAAAAAATCTAAAATCAATTTAAAATAAATGTATTGGTTTATTTTTAAAATTTATTTATTTTGATAAAATTTTGTTAAATATTAAAATAGAGCTTTTTTTTTTGATATAATCTTTATTTTTGATAATATGTTGAATAAAAATAAAAATTCATTTAAAATTTGTTTTTAAGTCAGTTGATTAATTCCTAGTTTAATATATATTTTAAGGCTTTTGAAGCAAAGAAGCAATTGTTTAAGTTATTGAAAAATTTTTAGCAATTTTGTCTTTTCTTGGCAAACTTTTCAAAGATTGATGGGTTTTTTACTAATTTAGAAAAAAAGTTATTTATTCTACGAAAAAGTGTAAACCAACATAAAAATTTAGTAAAAATTCTGAAAAAAAAATTAATTTTTTCAGATATCAAATTTACCTTAATTTTTATCTTAAAATGAAAGTTTAGAATATTTTGAAACTATACATATAATCTAATAGAATATTTTTTAGCTTTCTTTTTATGGGTTTTGTGAAGTTCAGTACAAAAGAACAGAACAAAGTGTAGGAAAATAAAAAACTTTTTTTCTAAAAGTTTAGAATTAATTCTGTGAATACAGCATGGTGCAACATTATTCAAAGTTGCATCAACTGTAAAAGTCTGCTAATGTTGTGCAAATC
The DNA here is from genome assembly GCA_025491095.1 of Brachionus asplanchnoidis. Lineage (NCBI taxonomy): Eukaryota > Metazoa > Rotifera > Eurotatoria > Ploima > Brachionidae > Brachionus > Brachionus asplanchnoidis. The sequence continues at coordinate 365,311 of JAILYF010000028.1, read as the reverse complement.
TGCGCAAAATGCACTACGCTCGATTATAATGAAATTTAATTTCTGCCTTACTCTGCAAATTTAGCAGACCTTTATATTTGATGCAACTTTGAATGTTGCACTATGTTCGCATTTACAGAATTAAGTTTAAACCTTAAGAAAAAAAGTTATTCAATTTTTTTATATTTTTTTTTTGTTATTTTTATCATTTTGTACTCAATTTCACAAAACTTTTTTATGTATAAATTGTCCAAAAAAACTTCTAACCACTCCAAAAGTCTTTTTAAAAATACTAAGATATAATTCATAAAAAAACTAGTCTATAAAGTTTAGAAAATTCATTTTTTACAAAATTTTACAACATTTTGACAATCCCTAGAAATTTTATTGGTCACACAATGTTTGGAATGTCTTTTTTATTGTTTACATGCACTTTTTACAACTCATTAATTATTTTTGTCTTTAAAATTGGTGATTCTATTGAATTGTACCATTTCGTTGATTTTTCCATAAAAATGGGTATAAATATAAGTGATAGTTTAATCCTTTGTTCTTTTTTGTTTGTTTTCTTATTTGATAATATACTAGATCTACAACTGATAACTTTTGTTTGAATTCTTGCTTATGTTTCGCTTTTAAATTTAGCAACGTTTTGAAAAATTAAAAAATTTGATTTAATTTCTAAATATGGTTACCAAAAATCCATCCTCAAAAAACACAATGAACCAAAAGGTTGTTTTAGACTTAATATTGAAGGCGAGATATTACTTTAAGACAACGGAGACCAATGGAAGGATCTTTAGGAGATTCTGGCGTGTTGTAACTGATTATAATTTTGGTGAAAGTTATGAAAATGTGATGAAATACTATTTTAAAGCTAAAACAAAAATTAAAAAGCATAGAGTAATATACCAAAAGAATTAAATAAAAATTCATTTTTAAATAATAAAAATTTTGACTGAAAACTCCTTTTAAACTTTTGATTATCGAAAAATTTGTTTTTTTTATCAAAAAAAGTGAAAAACTTGCTGAATAACCCTCGAACAAGCGTTTTAAGGTGCTATCTTAAAATAGCAATCTTAAATTAGCATGATCAATTAAGCACAATCAAAAAAGCAAAAAAAATTAATTAATTTATAAAAAGGCTTATATTTTCGCTAGTAGCAAATTTATTTCTTCTAGTAGCAATTATATTTTTTTTGAATAGCAGATCATAAAATAGATAATTTATTTTTTTTAGTAGTTTTTTTATTTGCAAAAGGTGTTAATTTTATTTTATTAGTAGTAAAAAGTTAAGAGGTATTAACTAATTAACAATTTAATTAATGATTATTTAAAACATAATTGACATGAGTTCTGATAAGGAAAACTCTATAAATATTATTTTATCCAAATCCAAAAATTATAAAAAAAATTTAAAATGTCTCAAAATTTCGAATCTGAATCGGAATCAACATCGATTATCGCTCGTGTTGTTAACGACGGAAACGATACTGAAGACGATATTGAAGAACCGATGCCGAAAAAGCGAAGAGGAGAGAATATCGCGTATGATGTATTTAAAACTTATGAGGCACTAGATGATTGTTTAAGAGAACTTAAAGAAGCTTTAGTTGAGAACAAAACATGGGGCGCAAAAGAGGTCCAGAAAACTGAAATGGGTGAGAAGATTGTGCGAGATTTAAAATTCAACGCTTCGAACAAATTCATGCAGATGATTGACAAATGCGTGAATATACGGAGTGACATCACTACGATGATAAACAGATAAAAAGGTTTTGAGCCAATTTGATGTATTTTGTTTATGAATTCGTAATTTATCTCTCCTTCACGTTTAAGATAGTTGAAAATTTGAAAAAAGTCTATCCAAATTTTGCTAATAGTTAACGAATTCTTGAGTTGACTGCTAAAATTGTATTGATGTTTATTTTGGAAAAAACTTTTACTCGATTACTAGCTGTTAAACTATTCATTATTGAATTAATACTTTTTTGTTGATTTTTGAATATTTTCAAGTCAATGCCGCATTCTTGCTTTAAAAACTCAAATAATTTTTGTAGATGAACGTGTTTATCACAATTAAACACAGTATTTGATGTAAATTTATCTAATCCTGCAAGTTCCATAATTAGTAATTCGAATAGAACATCAGTAATACGTAGATCATTTTATTGATGAAATCAATTTTAATGTGGCACGCTTTTTAAAACTCATCGAAAGTTAAATCAATACAAAAGTTTTAAAATTAATATAACTAGATCATTGTTTTTGTATTTGAAAAGCAAGTATTGTTTAAACTCAAGATATAAACCGGTGAGCGGCTTTTTTGAGGATTTTGGGATTTTAAGAGAAAGATATATGAATGATTCAGATATCAATTCTATTGATATCGAGTCATTCGAAAATAACATTTCGAACAGTAAAATTCAGAGGGTTCTAGACAAAAGCCTAAAAGAAAATGTTTTCGGGGTCCAGCTTCAATCGGTTTTAGATTTTTAGTCAAAAAAATCAAAAGCTGATTATAGTAATTCAAATATTGGCCAATAATTTGTTTTCCCTTTTTTTATTTGTCAATTTGTATTTTATTATAATTTTTTTTGTCCAATAAAATTTTATCAGTTTTTTCAAATTTTTTGCCCACTTTCTATAGAAAAAAATTCATATGCATGAGCGCATTTAGCCGAATGGCAAATAGAAGACAAAAGAGCCCTCTCTGTCTTATCTCTAAAAAGGTGCCTAGGCTTCCAGATCACCGCAAAAGTTTTCCTATTGAACAATTTATTCTACAAACAAAGCTCTAGAACGAAGCTTTAAGACTTAAAAACAGACTGAGCAAGCTTTAAAGAAGAATATAAATTTTTTTTTAAAAACCAGATTTTGATTGCTGAATAAATATCTTTAAACTTGAACAACTCTTTCTTTTTTCCAAGATGTCCTATATCAGACACTGTTCATTTTGGTACAAAGAAAAAAAAAATTCTCCTTAATGTATCAGCGGATTCAAAATGTAAATCACGTAAATGTAAACTGAAAAGGTCGCAGAAAGAAAGCATTGCCAGCACTCGAAAGAAATTCAATGGGTCCAATCAATCAAGAACTTTTTTCAATGCCAACTTCTTCAAATCAAACTGATATCCCAATTACAACAGAAACTCAAACAATTCAGTCAGAATCGAATAACTTGTTTGTTTTACAAGCAGTAAATTTCAACTCAACTCAATTAGTTCAAAAAAGAGGCAGAGGACGTCCACGTAAAGATAAAACAAACGAATAAAACAAACAAACAAATTTAATTGATTAATTGATTGTCTTTTCTTTTTTCCTTTTTTTTCACACTTTTTTTATTATTTCTTATTCTACTAAAAAAAATATTTTTGCTACTTTTTGATATAATATTTAATACTTTTTTTTGCTACTAATAAAAAATAAAATTGCTACTACAATAATTATTATCCTTTATAAAAATAGCAATTAAGAGGATAAAATTAGCATAAAAAATAGCAAAAAAATTCGGCATCTTGAAGTTGATGATCAATTCAAAATATCATTTCAATTCAAAAAGTTTATCCTTAGATATTAAACGTAATCTTTGATTTAATTTAAATAATTGTAATGTAACATGCTTTACATGCAATGTAGATTTAGAAAATAAAAAAAAAATTTAAAAAACTTTTTCCCAGTCCATCGATAATCGATTTTAATATTTAAATGTATTAACTGATTTTTTGTAAAGTTTATTTGAGATTTTTTATTTCAAAAGTATTTGTGTTTAGCATTCACAATTAAATTAAAAAAATTAAATTAAAAAAAATTCAAAATAAGTTATAAAATGAAGACAAAACTTTACAAAAAATCAGTTAACTAAATTGAAAATCGATTTTATCATTGGATTGAGAAAATGTTTTTACAATTTTTTTTTATTTTCTAAATTTACATTGCATGTAAAGCATGTTACATTACAATTATTTAAATTAAATCAAAGATTACGTTTAATATCTAAGGATAAACTTTTTGAATTGAAATGATATTTGAATTGATCATCAACTTCAAGATGCCAAAAATTCACATAAAAACTAGCCAAAAAATAGCAATCTTAAATTAGCATAATCAATTAAGCACAATCAAAAATGCAAAAAAAATCTGCGATGAAATTTATTGTAAATCAAAGTGTTTCACACTTGGTTCCGAAATAGGGCAAGAGTATCAAGTATATTTTAACAATCCCGGAGATGAGACTCACCAAAATCATGCTCCTAAGTCCTCAGACTTTGAACTAAAAGAACGAAGGAGAGAGATTAAACACGCTACCTTACAAGAATATTTTAGTCAATTGGATACTTTTTTTAACTACATGAAAGAAACATGGATTGGATATGATATAACCAAAAAGAGTGGTCGTGGCAGAGGTGTTCGGGTTGAGACAAATAATGTCAAACCATTGTTTGAAATTGATCTTTGGAATTTGACTGATAGAATTAAAGATTGTTTACCACGTACAAATAATTTCGTGGAGGCCTGGCACAGTGCATTTAGCAATATGCTTATTAAACATCCTTCTGTATACATTTTAGTAGATATATTTCGTAAAGAACAAAAAAAATCTGAAGAAAATATAGTCAAATTAGAAACAGGAACTATATTTAAACGTAAGCCAAAGTACATTCATTTGGATGAAAGAATTAATGAGATAGTTAAAACTTATTCATTGGATACCTTTGATAAATTTTATGATAACTTATCTTCAATATTAGACTATTAATCTTTTTCAACGTCGATATTTTTTTATTTCAACTTTTTTTTTTCAAGGTAAAAACTTGCTAATTTAATTGGTGCTAATTTTTTATATTGCTATTTTAATAAAGTTTATTGCTATTTATATTTGGCTATTTTAATTAGTGCTATCACTTTTTTATGCTCAATTTACCTGGCTATCTTAAATACTGCTATTTTAAGTGACCCCCGCGTTTTAAATTAAAATGAAAAAACACTTTTCTTTATTTCATTTTGTTTGTAAAAAAAAAAAAAATTGAAAAAGTGGCTCGAAAACTTTGTTCCAAATTTAATTTCCTACATTTTGATACCAAATTCATGGGTCCGGTAATATGTCTTATGTGAGATCTTTAAGCGAGTTTGAGGTGTACCTCAAAAAACCTACTTTTTGAGATATCTGGTCACGTGACTTATCGATTATCCTGAAAACTTGCATTTCTATGTAATTTGAGGTGCTGAATCCGAAAATGAAGAGGAAATTTCAATATTTCAAAAAATTTGGTCTTTGGTGTAAAAAAAAGCAAAATAATGTGTCTCTTTTGGACCCCCATGAGCCTCCGAGGGTCGGTCATGGGTCTAGGATTTTATCAGTTTTTATGGGGTAAAAAAGCGTGCTGAAAAACATGGTGTAGTTTGTTTTTCGGAAAAATCACTTTTTGACCGATTCGAATCTATGCTTTATTGGCCTTTAAAAGTATCAAGAAAATGCGTGTTTACAACAAAGTGTAATTATGAGAAGACTTCGGTGGCCAAAGAATTACCAAGGTCTGGTAGATCTCGAAAGCTTACCAGCCGAGATGAATCGTACATTTTTAGAAAAGTCAGAATCAATCCTGCAAAAAGCTTTAGACAACTAGCATCTGAATTTAATTCTAAGTTTCCAAATTTTAGTGTAAATAAAAACGCTGCTATAAAAAAGCCTCTGTTGACTGCATTGGACCGATCGAAAAGGCACAAATGGTGCTAAGAACGAACAAGATGGACTTTTAAAGACTGGTCAAAAGTTATTTTCAGCGATGAATCTAATTTTGAAGTATTAAACAGAAAATCAAGAGTGTTCGTAAAATTTTTTGCAAACGAAAAGTATCACCCCAAGTTTTGTTTACCAAAGTTACAGAATGGTGAAGGTTCGGTTGGGATTTGGAGATGAATTAATCATAAAGATACTGGTGCTCTATTTATACAGGCAGAATCAATCAGCTCGTATACTTGGGCACCCTGGAAAATCAGTTGTTACCATCAGCCGAGATATTTTTTGATCAGAGTCAGCATTGGATTTTTCAGCAAGATGAGACTAGTTCACAAACTGCTCATTCCGTTCGAGATTGTTTTCAAAAAAAAACAAATATCGGTCTTCCCTTGGTGGCCAAGATCACCTGATCTTAATCCAATTGGAAATTTATAGTCATATATAGAACACAAAATGGTCAATACAAGGATTACATCAGTTGAGCATCTAAAAAGCGTTCTTTTTGATGAAAGTTTGAAAGTTACAAGTGAAATAGTCAAGAACATGATTGAATCTATGCAAAAACGTGTCGCTGAATTAAAGGCTCTCTTGCACCCCCTCTCATGTTAGACGGTGAAACTATTACGAGAGTTGACGCAATGCGATATCTAGGAGACGAAATAAATACAAGATTAGACCATAAGGATCAATGGAGCAAAAGAAAGAAACTAGCTGTTAGCTCCATTATGCGCATCCAAACAATAGGATTACTAACAAACCAAACGCATCCTTACGCAAAAAGTCAACTTTATAAGTCTTATGTTAGACCTGTACTATTGTATGGTATAGAAAATCATGTACTAACTAAAACATTCACTAACGAGATCAAAAGATTTGAGGGAAATATGGTTAAACGAATGATGAGTATCCCTACCCGCTGCAGAACTACAAGTTTATTCCTTGGACTTAATGTTAGCCTTCCAGAATTCAATTTAATTAAACTAAAATCAGATTTTTACATTAGACTAATTGAAAATAAATACACACGAGACTTAATGATTGAACTCTCAAAACTTCCTCTGAATCACGATTTTTTAAGTGAGCTAGTGCAATTAACCAGTGAGGTCACTGAAGATGGTTTGACGCTAATTGAAAAATGTCGAATTTTAAACGAAAGCTATATGAGCAAAACTCCCCAGTTAATTAGAATTCGATGTAGCATCAATGGAAAAAAAATATTTACATCAATGTTTCGTCGATGAGGAGTGAGCAGATTCATAATGTTTCATCGATGAAAAATAAAAATTTCATCGGATTTTCATTTATTTAAAATTATTTTTTATTTTTTTATTTGAGAAATTATAGTTTTGTGAAATTTAGTACAATAAAACAGAATAAAAAGTAAAGAAAACTATTGTTTTTTTTCTAGACGTAAAAAATTAATTCTGTAAATGCAAAATAGTGCAACATTCATTGTGGTATTAAATTTCAATGTCTCTTAATAATGCGCAAACTCTTTACAGAATGCAATACGTTCAAATACATTGAAATATAATTCTGCTATCAAGAAGACACTATACAACCAAAAGTGGAAGAGCTAAAGAAAATTTTCAATGTAAAAAATAAAATTCCAAATCTTATATTCGAAGTTTGCAAATTCGGCTAATTAGCATAATTGCGAGCGAATTCCAATGGAAAATAATTTAATTTTGTAAAAAATTTTTTTTTTTTTTTTCTCTTCTTTTTTGTCTCTCAAAAGCTTTTTTATTTTTATTTTTTTTACAAATCAAAGCAGTCATATTTTTTCACTGTAAAAACTAAGCTTTTATTAAAACTTTTGTTTGCATACAGTGACCTTTATTTACACGGGTCACTGAGCACATGGTCGACAATCGGCCTCAGCCAAGATAAAATAAATAAATAAAATAAAAAAAATATTTTAGCTCATAAAACGCTTTTGTTATGATACAGATACTTTTTCATTGTAAGAATACTTTTTTTAAGTTTGAAAAAAAAATTAGATATCTCAAAATGACTTCTCAAATCTAAAATATAAGTCATTTTAGTATTTATCTTTAGCGAGCTATCATTTGAGTGTTTTTTTAAATCAAAAAAGTTGTTTATTTAAAAAAATATATTTAAAAAATTTAAAGTAAATTTATTTTAGTGATAAAAAAAATAATTTTTGCTTTCTATGTTGGTAGAAAAACACATAAAAAATCATAAAAAGAGAACCCGGCATGAAAAAAAAGCATTTGACATTAAACTTTTAATTTAAAAAAAAATTTTAATTAAAAATATGGTATCCAATAGAATAATTTAAATTAATGCCATGACAAAAATTCTTATTTTCAAATCACTAGTATTAAATGGCGGATCTAACCAAAATATGCATAAAAATGAGAAATTTAGTTCGATTACTAAAAAAATTGAATTAAATAACCCAAATTTTTAATTTACCCCCAAAAATATAAATAATAAATAAATTTCGCAACAATTAAGATAAAAGATAAAAAAATAGCAAGTTAGTTAACTAAAATAAATGAGGAAATGATCAAGTATATTAAAACATTTTATAAATTTTTTAATTTTATTTTCATTTTATAATTTTTACATCAACTTAAAAGTGTTCAAAATAGAAATGTGAGTTCTTTATCTATAACTAGTTTAATTTTATAATAAAAAGTGTCGATCAGTTAAAAATATTTGATCTCTATTTTATTAATTGTAAATTATTTTTTTATGTTTAATCTTAATAGTTCATGCAATAAAATTTTGTTTTAATCCCCCAAAAAAAATTTTCTAGGATTTTTGTAAAAATTTAAATTATTTGTAAAAATGTTAGTTTAAAAACTCATGTATCATGTGTATTTTTTTACCTCTAATAAAATATTTGTCTTTATATGTAGCATTTTTTAATTATCTTTTATCGTTTATCTTAAGTATCCAAAGAGTTTTCAAAAATTATTGAAAAAATAAATAATTTTTTAGAATAATCATCGATCATGGACATTTTAAATTTTAAAATTTATTTTAAAATTATTTATTTATTTTAAAAATTTTTTATTTAGCATTATAGTTCATTATCACTTTTTGTGTATCTGTGCTCATTATTGAGCAGATTAAAGAATTAATGAAATAACACAATTCCTGCTTTATTTTTACTCTTTTCTGGTCATAGAAAAAAAATTAGCAAATGTTTGTCATTTTCACTACTCAAAGAATTTAGAAAAAATATCAAGAACTGTCAAAATTCTCAATATAAATTTTTTTAAAATAAAATCTACTTGCAAACACAAAGTATTATATTATTTTCGCTGAATAAAAAAAATCATATCCATTACTGTTTTAAAAAATAATTAAAAAATTTCATTCGATTTATTTTTTATTTTAAAACTTCAAAAAAAATTTGATTTCATAAACCGGTATATAACAAATCATTTCGATTAGGACTAGAAAAATTATTAGTCCGAAGCGGTGAGCCATTTGTCAAACTACTGCTGAGCAGACTGGAACCAGTGCGCGGCAAATGTGCCAGACTATTCACTGTTTCATTTACTTGTTCCTGGTTTTGCTCAAAAAAATTTTGGTCACTTAAAAAAAAATAAAAATTTTTAAACAAAAAAAAAAAAATTTTTAAACACAAAAAATAAAATTTTTAAACAAAAAAAAAAAATTTTAAGCATAAAAATTTTTTAAAATATTTATCTACCTAAAAAATGGCACTGCTCGTATCAGACTCTCTCTGCACGGCTTCATATTAAAATCCTTGTCTGCCTGGGACATAAAATCAAGCAATTTCCTCAAATAAACTTGAAGTTGCTTCCGTCTGTTCTCTACAAATTTATTGTCTTTATTTCCTATGGTCTTTTTTTTCGGAAAGGAAATGGCGGCTATGGCCGGATACTTTTCCTTAAGACCAGAATGTAGCGAGTAAAAATGAGAAAATCTTCTGAATATATTCCACTCTTCTTCTTTGACCCTTAGATACACCTGGTAGACATGATGCGATCCGGACTTGTCACTTCTTAAAAATACAGACGGAATCCAAACACTTGCCAGAGCCAGGTTGACATTTGAACCAACATTGTTTTGCTCAAAATCAATTGATTCGTCCATGTTAATCTCTTGGGGCAGTGGACCGCGCAACTCGGTCAATTCACTGATCAAATTTTTCACTTGTGCATTGCGGAAATTGAGCATTTTTTGCAGACGATCATTGAACTCCATCAGCTCACCATGCATTTCAGCCACTTGGATCAGCTTTTTCTCATATTGCTCTGCTTCGTGCGAGTAGTCTTTGATCAAATTGTCATTTCTTTCTGGTATCGGATTCAGCTCTGGTTTGTTCATCATCTGCACAGCACTCACATATTTTTTGAGTTGTTCTTTCAAGAGCCTGTTTTCGTTTTGCAGCGAGTCCATTTTGGTCTCGTAAGCACTCTTTATTGTCTGGGTGGTTTTTTCAAAATTTTTCACCTCGTCGCTTAGGAGGGCATTGCGCGACATTTCTTCGTTTAGCTTTGAGTTGAGGGTTTTGTTCATTGTTTCATAGGTGTCCTTGCGCTGAATCATGCTCAGAGTGAGTTGTCTTAGCTCGACCAGGCTTAAATTTTCGGTCTGACTCAATGATAGCTGTGATTGACTTTCGGATATGGCAACTTTTTTGCTCAATGATTCCGAGCTGCCGATTTTGAAGTTGTCGTAGGACGAGCCCATTGATCCACTTTGGTTCGATGTGACTAGAAAAATCATTTAAATTCTAATTAATAAAAGTATGAAATTTTTTAAAAAAATTCTTAATTTTTTAATTTTTTTTATTTAGATTGTGAACTCTAATATTTTTTTAATTTAAAAAAAAATTTAAATTATTTTATTATTTTTTTAATTATTATTAATGCGGTGAGTCGACTGGGAATAAGTCGGCGTTTTTCTAAAATTAAAATTTGAAATAAATTTTAAGATTAATTTTTTTAGCTATTAACTTTTCAAAATATTAATTTTTTATTAAATCAAGTGAGAAAAAAATTATTCATCATTTCTAAATAAACTTTCTGACGATCCTCGACGGATTCATATAATTTGCCAAATCTTACACAAAATTAAATCCATGAATAAAATGAAAAAAAATAGTTCTGTAATTCTTAATTCTTTTTAAAAGAAGTGTTCGCTTAATTAAAAGACTCCATATTAACTAACTTAAATAAGGATTTTTGACTTCAAATTTGTAGAATCAAGACTGACGAATTTGAAGTAAAAAATCCTTAGATCAAACTTCCATGTTGCATGGTAGTTTTGAATGAAGCGTAAAATTATTTTGTTTTTTTTTTCATTTTATTTTATGTGCTTTTAATTTTTTTAAAAAAGATATTTCAGCCATTATCATCCTTTGATAATAAAAAATTTTTGTCTTAAATTTTTTATTGTTAAACATAATTGAACGTAGTCTTTATTAAGATGATTTTCAGTAATAATAAAATTTTTTATTAATTTTTGATAATTAAAGTCAGCTAGAAATTAAAGAAGTCGACTCACAACATCAATTGCTATCAAAATTGTGAGAGGTGCTTTGACGCATACTAAAAATATTAGAGCATTTAAAAAAATATTTTGTGAAGAATAAATTGTAATTTTAAAATTCTTTCTATCATTATATTTATTGTGATAAAAAGCCGGTAAGAAACAAAATGAGATTTGTAAGTTTTATCTAACTTATTTTAATAAAAAAAATAAAATAAATATTTGAAATAATTAAGTTAATGGTCAAAGTTTAGTGATCATAATCAAAAATTATGATTAAAAAATGGTTTTAAGTATTTTAATATATTTAATGCAAAAAGTTATTAATATGGTAAGCATTCAATACTTGCATTCATTTTTAAAAAATTTGTAAAAATTTAGTAAATGCATAATTTTGAATGACACTTTATTTTTATAAGACATGATTAGTTTATCAAAGAAATAAATTTCTTAATTAGAACTTTTGATCTAAATAATAAATTTTGATAATGACCTTCGATTTGCCAAATGCTTCAATTAATATTTTATTTTACTTCTTCAAAATTCTGCATGAAAATATCAAGTTTCTTTATAAACTTGACTCTACCATGAATTAACCAACATTTCATTGCCAATCTTTGCAAAGTTTTAGATTAAATTCATTCCACTTTTGAATGTTATTGAGATATTTAAATTTTTTTTTTAAACTAAAAAAAGGCAACTTACTTAAAAGGGAAAAAAAATTATTTAATTTTGGTAAATATAGATTTTGAAAAGGAACATCTTAAAAAATATATTAATCATTTTTACTATAAATTGAAAAATGTGTTATTAAAAATAAGGGTGGGAAACCGGTTCGTGGTTTGAACTGGTTTGTCGAACAAATGTAAGATTGATTGTTTACATACAAAAATAGAGGCATTTTTATATCAAAGTTAATTTTTATATTTTTAAAATAAACATTTATTTTATTAGCAAATATTTTCAAATAATTAATAAATCTATTGTTTATATTAAGTCTCATAATTTAAAACTTTTATTTTATTTTACTTTATTTAAAACTTTTAAATAAAAATAAATAAATTTAAAGTTCTTATGATAAACACTTGAAAAATTTTTGAAATAAATTATAAATTTTAATTAACTATTTTAAATTAAAATTTTTTTAGAAAAAATTCGAAAAGTGGAAAGTTTGTCGAACCGGTTTTCCACCCCTAATTAGAAAGCTAAAAAAGTAAGTAACAAAATCAAATATGGGATACTCAAACTTAATTAAAATAAATGTATATATTCGAACATCAAAAAAGATTTAATTAAGTATTTAAATTAAAGACAAATTAAAGACAAATTAAAGACAAATTAAAAAAATATGGAAATTATAAATAAATAATCAAAACTTTAATTTTTTCATCTTCCAGAATTAGATTGTTTCCGATTTATTGCAAAAATTGTTTTTTCTCTTAAATGTTATAATTAATTTTATTATTCATTTTGTAAAATTTTCGCTTACTAAAATAAAATTTCTATATTACGTCAAGAAATCATTTAATATTTCTTCAATCTAATATTATTGATTAAATTTAACTAAATTCTTAATTTAATATTTTAATGTTCAAATACTTTATTTATTTAAATTATTATTGTATATCTCATACTTGATTATTTTATTAAAAAGTTTGAAAGTTTACACCTGATGGGTTTTTGTATATTTTAGTTTCTGAATAAAATATACATCAAATTAAATATTTTGTTTCAAGCCTTTATTAAAAATAACTTTCTTCAACTTGGAATGCCACTTCTTTTATAACTATATATTTACGAATTTCGAGCCCTTTAAATTCGCTTTTTTATTTTAATTTAATAAACTATAATAAATAAACACTCCATTTTTTTTCAATAAAACATATTTCAATTATTAATTAATACAACTAGCAATAATTTTATATCGGTAATCTTGGGTGAAAATAAATAAAAAATGTATAAATTAAAAAAACCTGATCTAAAAATTCAAGAACAAACAACAAAAAATGTCTATTAATTTCTATGAAAAAATTCCAAAAGTCTTCTGCTTATTTTCTTTAAAGAAAAAAACAAAAGCTTTGTTGAATAATTTAAACCAAATGTTAAAATAAATTAAACATTTAACTTGATTTCTTAAAAGTTAAATTCAAAATTCGAATTGTTCTAAGAGCTAGACAACATTTTCAAAAGATAAAAAAATATTATCTCGGTTGGAATTTTTTTATCTTTGCTAAATTTTAATTTTTTTTAAGAACAACCCTGGTTAAAAAATAAAAAAATTTAAATTTTTTCAAATACCTGAAATATTATCTATAAACGAAGCATTAAGTGGAATTAAATTAACATTGCTGTTTATATTTGAGCCGTGTTCGGACGGCGAACTGTTCACTTCATCACTCAACTTTTCCTCGTCATCATTCTCCTCATTTTCTTTTTCCTCTATTTTCTTCACATATTTAATCGGATTTTGCAAGACCTTAAATTCCCGAATGGGAGATGTTTCTTTTTTGGTCTTGTTCAACTCGAATTTAAAGGCCTCGTCATTTGACTCGGCCGAATCGTTTTCATCGTCCAGTGTGACATTATTTTTTTTAACTTTTTTTAAATTTATATTCCTATTTACATTATTTATATTAGGCAGAGACTTTTTTTTGTTCAACTCAGGCTCTTCGACAGCGCTAGACTTGGGACTAGATGGTGATGTAGTTCTGGATGCAATATTCAGGTTCGGATTGTCAATGTTAATAGCAAACAGAATTGACTGCAGGCCTGATAGAAGTGTTGGCATGCTAGATGTATAATTAGGGTCCAAAAGCAAGCTGGATTCTTCGTAGAACTCTTTTAGCAGGCTTTGGTTGCCCAGCATGGATATTGTGTACTTTTCCAGACATCTTTCGTTTAGGCAATTTCTGAGCCATGCTCGTTGACGTCCCACATCATTTGTTATATTAGATAAAAGCTCAAATCTCTCAATTTCTATTTTGTTTATAAATTTTTTTATTACTGGCCAAAAACCTCAACAAAAAAATTGAAAAAAAAAATTTTTTTTATTTAAATTTTTTATTACTGTATTCATTTGAATGTGCTGATATTGATTCTATATTATTCCGAAGTTGCTGCGGTATCTTTAGTTTAGAATCGTCTAATAATTGAGATAGCAAATTGCTGGTGCTTTTTACCAAATTGGTGTTTCTTGATTTAAATGATCAATTTTAATATTTGTTGATTTTTTTTCAATTTACTTGATTGAGTCCAGGCTGGATTTTTGATTTTTTTTAAGTCCATGAAGAAAAATAAGCTCTAGTTTGGTGCATAAGAATAAAACGCGTCCGTCAATGTCCGTGGCAAGCTCTCGTTTGCCACCAAATCTCAACTGGCATTCTTTAATCGCATCAGACAAGTTATTTACCAAGGCCTTTTTCTCAGAGTCACTCACTGAAAAAGAAAAATTTAAATCCTTCTGTATCTGAATCATTACAATAACTTACTCTGACTTTATTTGAAAGAAGATAATAAAAAAAATTGAAAATTAAAAAAAAATTAAATTTTTATCTATTTGAGAAAAAAAAGTTCGGTCACATGATACCGATTTAAATGAGATGAATAATTTTTTCAAGGATAGTTTATTTAAAAAAAAATTTTTTTTTCGTTTTTGAATAAATGTACATAATTTGCAAACTAAATATTTCATCTAGACCGCTTTATGTAAATTATTATGATAAATTATTCGATTGATTTTAATTTTAAATAAAAAAAAAATTAGTATACTGTTATAGAAAAAAATTATTTTTTTCTTAAAAAAACTTTTTAAGTAAAAAAAAAAGTCTTTTTTTAAATAACATTTAACTCAGTTTCTCAGAGAAAAGACAAATGATAATTTTTTTCTAGATAATTAATTCGATCTTTAAAAATCTAATATTTAATTATTAGACTTTTTGCTGATATACATTTTTTTCTCCTTAAAAAAGATAATGCACATTTAGCATTCTTATGTAAGTAATTTTCAAAGATAATTAATAAGCTTCATTTAAAATTTGGCTAACATTAATAATTAATAAAAATTATTAATTAACTTTATTGAATTTTCATTTAATGATATTTAATAATTTTCTAGAAAAATATGGGTTATTTGCTTTTCAGCATAAAATTCTTGATAGATTGTTATCTTTTGCTTATAAAACACTTTTTTCTATAAAATTCGCCCTAAAATTTAAGAATGAAATTTAAAAAAAATGACTCAAGGAATTTAAAAAATAATTCAAAAAAATTTAATTTAAATATTTCAATGTTTTACTTTATTAAATAATTTTCTTTTTAAAACAAAGTTATAAATTTTTATGTTGTCATAATTATTTTATAAAATTAAATAAATGAAGTGTTAATCGGTCTTCATAGCATGGGCACTAGCCTGTTGATTTACCTTAATATCAAAAAATCTTAAATTATGATTAACAAACCTCTCTAGCTAAAAAGAAAGCTAATTAAAGAAAGCTAAGCTAAATCAGTTCCATAATTTGGAACTGATTTAATCATATTTTTCATCATCGATTTAAAATTTAATTGTAACGATAATTAAAAAAAATTTATAAGTTCTTTTGGTCTAGTTTGCTTTTTTACAAGTAATAATTTTAAAATAAGAAAAGTTAAATTTTTTTACTCAAGGATTCTTATAAAGAAAGTCTTTTTAATGCAGATTTTTGTCTAAAAATTCAAAGCATTTATAAAAAGATTTTATCTAAAGCGGTCAAACAAATGAAGATTTATTTTATTTTACTTGAAAATTTACTACCAGAGTACTGTAAAGATAGCAGTAAATTTATGTCAAATCAAATAATTTTAGGTGGAAATTTGGGCAAATTTATCAATATTAATTAAAAATAATATCCAAAATTATTAAATCTTTAATTAAAAAAAAAAGCAATTAATAAATAAATTAAAATTAAATTAATATTTTTTCAATATTTTAATTTATTGTTTGTTGTTTTGAAAAATTAAAAATAAAATTATATTTTGTTAACTTATTTTAAAAATTAATCCAGGGTTTAAAATTTCAAATTAGAATAACTTTTTTACTATTAGTCTCAAAAAAATTGTAAAATTATAGCTGCAGAGACTTAATTCGGATAATAAAATATTTGTATTAGCTCATACATTTTCAGAAGAAGTTTTGGGTCTTAAGAAAAAAACTCATTTCAACTTAAAATTTAAATTTTATTTTATTTTTAATACACAACGTCGTTATACAGAATATAGGTAGATAATTTTACATTATTATAAATAGTCAGCTTTTCAAAACCATAGAAGAAAAATAAAAAAAACTAAAGAATAATTTTGCATTTTTACTTATTTTACAAAATTCAAAAAACTAACTAGTAGACTCAATTTATTTATTTTTCTTTTTTTTATTTTAAATAGACTTTTACTTTTTTTCCACTAATTTAACTTCATTGAATACATTTACTTATATCTATACTATACTCAATAAATTTTAGCGTTTATAACAATTTTATTTGGATAAAAATACTTTTGATTTTTAAAAGACTTTTTTAATATAAAAAAAGCTTTTATTTTTGTACGAAAAAAATTTAAATTTCTTAAATAACTTTTAAACTTCAAAACACTCGGCGCCTTTTTCTTTTATTTTGGTCTTTCTTTATTTGGCAATTGTTTCAAGGTCCATTAAACAACTATCGTATTCACTTTTCAAATCAATCATTTTAGAATTTGTTGAATAAATTATATTGAAATTTTCAAAATAATTCTAACATCAAATAAGGTTTTTAAATCAAAAGAGTTTTTTTAAGTCAAAATAAATTGTTTATTAATAAAAATTTATTTTAATATTAAAAATAATAATTTTGCTTACAAAAAAATTTTTTTCTTTTTAAAAATAAAAATTTAGGAAATATTTGAATAATAAAAAGGTGAAATGATAGAAAAAAAAGATAGAATTGCAACTAAAGAAAATAAAACATCAAAAAAATAAATGTAGAAATTTAAATTGATACAATTTTTTTTTGAGTGTTTTACAATTATATTAAAGTGTTAACATTTATATTTAATAACTAAATTAAGCTTTTAAATTATTTTTTTAATATTGGAAAATTATTCGACTCTTTACTACTTAATTAAGTTCAAACAAATAAATAAAACTTAAAATTCAAAAAACATTTTAAACAATTAATTAAAATTCTATTTTTTCCATCTTTTTTTTCTATAAAAAATCGATTCTTTATTTAATCAAATTCAAAATTTTTCATATATTTTTTTTCTATCATTTGACATTTCTATAATAAAAAAAATTCTATCTTTTGAACGCTGACCAAAAAATAAAAAAAGGGTTAAAAAGATTTTTCAAAGTTAAATTGATTTCTTTAACAATAAATCAAAAAGTAACCAAAAAAAATTTTAATACTTCTTTAAATTCATTAAATTTAAACGAAAATATTTCAAACAATTTTAAACATATTTAGCCAACCTTTCAAACCACAGAAAATAAAAGTTCAATATAAACTTAACAAATGTTTATCAAACTTTTTTCGTTATTCACGGAGGACGATTGGTGTAAATTTTGATTCGATTTGATGTAAAAAACAACATAAATATAAAGTGGATTGTCTGATTTTGTCGATGCTAAAATAACTTTTTGTATATATTAAATATTTTTAAGCTTAATATTGATTTATTTGAATAAATTAAAAAATTACATTATATTTAATTTTTATTTTTTTAAATGTAAATTTTGTAAAATTATAAAAATGTAAAAAAAAAAAAGTATTTAAACATTAAAATTTTAAACAGAATTTAATAATCCAAAAATAATAGTAATTTTATTAAGAAACTAAATAAACCGATTATATTTTTATTGAATTTTTTTTAAGAAACAATTTCATTCAAAACTAAAAATCAAATTTCAATCAAGTAGACGTAGTGATAATCCATGTGATGCAGTAAAACAAGCCCGTCAAAAGTACACGCCAAAAAAAAGATATAAAAAAACAAGTCAAGATAATTATTCAAGTGATGCAGTAGTTGATTTACTTTTATCTACTATTCAAGAAACTAATTTCTAAAAAAACTTGTTTTCTTTTTATTTTGTTTTTTTTTAATTTCAATAAAATAGTTTAAATTCAATTCCATTTCTTTATTTTCTTGAACCATACCTTTTGTTAATAAGCAGCCTTAAAGATTTCGCTTTGGTAAACCAATAACGATTATTAAAAGCAGTTTTTTTTTACATTTATATCATTTTTAACTAGTTTTACATTAATCTGAATTCTATATTTTTACCTAAATGTATAAAATAAAACTAACTTAAATGTAAAATTTAAAAATTTACATTTAGTTTGGCAACCGTAAGTTGTTATATATATTACCTCTATTGTTGTGTGTGTTTAAAAATAAAAATCAACCAATTATTAAAAAATTGACATTTAATCTAGATTCAATTTAAAAAAAATTACAAATTTCATTTTTTTTTTCACCAAGACAAAAAAAGTGTCGACACCCAAAAAACACGATGCTCTCTTTGACGGAGGCAAACGATAGTGCAAAGATAAAAATGCAAAAATAAAAAAAACAAAATCAAATAATCCTCCAACTCTAACATTCACTTGGTAGAATTTTTTCTCCAAAAAAAAAAAAAACAATATTTCTCAATTTAAATCCAATTTAATCACCCATGTAGCAAAAAGCAGTGACGAAATCAAAATTTAGATGGGATTCTATGACTCAAGCCCATGATTAGACCCAACATAACCTCTGAGCTTTGTCTTTTCTCTCTCCAGACAGTGACGAAACAAAATTTAGATGGGATTCTATGAACATAAAATGATTCCTTTCAACAAAAAAACACATTCTGAGTCTGCTCCAACCTAAGTCTAAATAAACATTTTGCATTTTAATTTAGATAGTTTATCAAGATGGGTAGACGTCCAGCGAGATGCTACAGATACTGTAAGAACAAGCCGTACCCGAAGTCAAGACACTGCAGAGGAGTGCCGGACCCCAAGATCCGCATCTTTGACTTGGGTCGAAAGAGGGCCCGCGTCGAAGAGTTCCCCCTGTGCGTGCACTTGGTGTCCGACGAGTACGAGCAGCTGTCGTCCGAAGCGTTGGAAGCAGGACGCATTTGCTGCAACAAATACTTGGTCAAGTTCTGCGGCAAGGACTTTTTCCACATCAGAATGCGGCTGCATCCTTTCCACGTCCTTCGCATAAACAAAATGTTGTCGTGTGCAGGCGCTGATCGTCTGCAGACCGGCATGAGAGGTGCGTTCGGCAAACCGCTGGGCACTGTGGCCAGAGTGCGCATCGGTCAGCCGATCATGTCCGTCAGAGCCAAGGACAACCACAAGGCGCAGGTGATCGAGGCGCTCAGACGTGCCAAGTTCAAGTTTCCAGGCAGACAAAAAATTTTCATCTCGAACAAATGGGGCTTCACCAAATTCAAACGGGACGAATTTCAACAATTGTTGGATGACAAGTTGGTGGTGCCAGATGGTGTGAGTGTTCAGTACAAGCCCAATCATGGTCCTTTGATGGCATGGAAGAAGCGCCAAGTTGCTTAGATTATCAAGTTTTTGTCAACTTTTTAATTTAAATAAAAAAATTAAATTTGTCATTTTTGTTTTTTATTTTTTTTATTCTTTTGGTCGGATTAAAAAATTTTAAAAAAAAGTTTGTGGTGTTGCCGTATGGGCCTAAGAACCCAAATTTTGTTCATTGACAATTTTTGTACTATTCGCATTTTTTTAAGAGATGAAGCAAGAAATTGACCAAGCCACACAGGATTTGTATCAAATTGTCAATAATTTGTCCAGTATATTTAATTTTTTAATTTTTTTTTTGATTTTTGCGCACTTGTGCCAGATTTTTTTTCCCAACCCCCTCTCTCATCAAACCCAGACCTTGGTCTTTTATGCCAATTTATTGCACACTTCTGTTACAAAACTGAATCTAACAACTTTTTTGAAAAAAACTGTTTTTTTCCCCAAAAAAATTACCTGACTGAAGTTATTTCAGAATTTCTGAGATTTCTGAAAAAAAACTCTAAAGAACTCTAAAAATATCTTCAGACACTATTTTGAAAGGAAAAATTCAGAGATTTTTTTTTCTTAAAACTAGAATTTGTAACAATTTCGGCTAATAAAATTCGAAAAAAAGTAAACAAATAAAGCATTGTTCTAATTTATTAAGACTAAGTACGACAAAATAAAAAAGAAAAAATTAAACAGAAACAAATTGATTATGATTTATTTATTTATTTATTTGTTTTCTGTACCGAGCTAGAGCTCCTTCAGAATAAATTAAAAAAAAAAAATAATAAAATAAAAATAAAATTAAAGTTAATAAAATGAGATAATAAAATAATAAAAAATAAAAATAAAGTAAAATAAGCTAAATATAAATTTTAGAACATTTTGTTAGGAAAATACAATTATTTTAGGGGACGATTAAAATCGATGCCACAAAATTTGAATAAAGTACCCCAAATTTTAATTTTTTTTCCCCAAATATTAAATAAATTCCCCAATTATTAAGTTTATACAAAAAAAAAATTGATAAACACTAAATTAAACAGAAATCCACCATTTTTAACTTATTGACACTTTTTCTTACAAAATAGCACTTTTTATTAAAAAATGATAACAAATTTTAGAAAAAGTACCTAAATTTTGTAATAGTAAGGTTCCTCTTTTTTTCCCTTAAATTTCACGAAAAATAAAGTGAATTTACGTAAATACGTAAATCATAAATTTTGGATAAAACAAAAAGCGGAAAATTACTTTATTTTTATTACAAAATCTAGGTTCTTTTTCTAAACTTTTAAAATTTTAAAAATTTCTAGGAAAAAGTGCGATTTTATAAGAAAAAGTGTAAATAAGTTAAAAATATTAGTCACCCAACCCTTTTTTTTCTTAAAATTACGGAATTTAACACAATAGTTTCTTAGGTCTTCTATCTAATTATTTTAGCAATACACCTCAAATGCTTAGTCAAAGGAATGTAAACTCTAAATCTGTTTCACCAAAAGGTTCAGTGTAAAATTATCTTATTTTTTGTCAATTTTATTTTCTTAATTTTTCAAAACTTACTAATAGAAGACTTTTCTAGCTAATTACATCCCTAAAAATATACTCATTTATTTTGCTTTATTTTGATTATTGTTCCACTCTTAAATCTTATTCTAAAAAAATACTATAATCTAACTTGCTAAAAATTATTATTTTTCGATTTTTAAATTCTTTAAAATTAAAATTGAATCTGATAACTTCAATGACATAAACAACTTTCCTAACAAATTTAGGTACTTTTTCTTAAATTTGCTATCATTTTTTAATAAAAAGTGCTATTTTTTAAGAAAAAGTGTCAATAAATTAAAAAAAGTGGATTTCTTTATTTTAGTGTTAATCAATTTTGTTATGTATAAACTTAATAATTGGGGAATTTATTTAATATTTGGGAAAAAAATAAAAAAATTTGGGATATTTTATTCAAAATTGGTGGTCCTCAAACTAAATTTCTCTTATTTTAGTAGATAAATTATACAAAATTTTGAAAAAAACTTCACAACCCAAGCAGGATAAAAAGAGAAGGCTGAAAAAATTTATATTGTAAGAAATTAATGTTTAAATCAAATATTCAAATTTGATTACAATTTTGTAAATTTAATCTAAGAAACTTAAAAATTTAATTTTGTTTGACTTTATTGAGACAGTTTTAGAACATTTTGCACTGGCGTGTTGTTTTCACGTGAGTTAAAAAAAAAATTGAATTAGTTAAAAAAGATATTCAATGAAAAATTTTTTTATTCAATTTTTTTTGTATCGAAAATATTGAACAAAAAAATGAATAGGAAAATAAAAAAAATTGTAAACAATCAAATTCTTCATTTATTGCATTTCTGATTTTACCTTGATAAACGTTAATTCATCTTATAATGGGAAAATACAGTTATTTTAGGCATCTTGAAGTTGATGATCAATTCAAATATCATTTCAATTCAAAAATTTAATCTTTAGATATTAAAATAAATCTTTGATTTAATTTAAATAATTTTAATGTAATATGCTTTACATGCAATGTAGATTTAGAAAATAAAAAAAAATTGTAAAAACATTTTCTCAATCGAATGATAAAATCGATTTTCATTTTAGTTAACTGATTTTTTGTGAAGTTTTGTCTTCATTTTATAACTTATTTTGAATTTTTTTTTAATTAATTTTTTTAATTTAATTGTGAATGCTAAACACAAATACTTTTGAAATAAAAAATCTCAAATAAACTTTACAAAAAATCAGTTAATACATTTAAATATTAAAATCGATTATCAATGGACTGAGAAAAAGTTTTTTCAATTTTTTTTTTATTTTCTAAATCTACATTGCATGTAAAGCATGTTACATTACAATTATTTTAATTAAATCAAAGATTAAGTTTAATATCTAAGGATAAACTTTTTGAATTGAAATGATATTTTGAATTGATCATCAACTTCAAAATGCCTTATTTTAGTAGATAAATTTTAAAATTTTGAATAAGTTTAAATAGAAAATAATTTGTTTAAATTTTCTAAAATATTTGATTGTTTCAATTCAAAAATATTTTTTTTACTATAAGGAATATTTTAGTTTCGAAAAATGCTTACTGCATAAGCGAACTAAATAATCTCTTTTGGCAAAGAAGAAATTAAAGTTTTTCTGAATTGAAGCGATCCAATTGTTAAAAATATTCACAACCCAAGCAGGATATAAAGAAAAGGCTGAAAAATTTAAATTTGATTACAATTTTGTAAATATAAGAAACTTAAAAATTTTAAACAATTTTTTATAATGATTTTTCGTAATGAGAATTATTCTTAGCAATTTTTTTAAAAAGTAAATTAGCTTTGAATTAAAAAAATTAAATTATTCTATTTAGGTAATATTCTGTGTAGATTTTGATAAATTATATTAATTTATTCAACCAAAAATTTTCTTTAAATCATTCAATAAAAGCCGATATTTCTTGTTATTAAAATTATTGCCAAAAATATAAAAAAAAATCAAACATCAAATTTTTTTGGCGTTTCACTAATTTTTTTGTTTAAAAAAATTTGATTAACTTTTATTGAAAAATAAAAAATTTAATTTTGGAATTTTACGAAAACTTTGCTAAAATTTTTATTTTAATTAATTAATTTATTCAAAAGAGAAATTTAAAGACAAACTGTGAAAATCGGTTTTTTAATTTCAGTATTGTGAATTTCAAATGCAATTTGAACAAAAAATTTTCATTATTTAATGAATTAAAATAAAAGTTAATAAAAAATATCAGAAAAAATACTGCAAACTAGTGCAACATATTTTGTTGCACCTTTTTTCCCTAAATTATTTATTCTCATATAAAAATTGACAAAAAATAACGAATCAATAAGATTTAAATAGATTATTGATTTGATTAACTAAAAAAAAAGAAAATAAAAATTTAATTTTAGGCAAAAAAAGCGGAACACAGTATGTTGCACTTTGTTGGAGTTTTTTTTCTAAAATTTTTTATTAAATTTAATTTTAATTAATCAAAAATGACGAATTTTTGTTCAATTTGTATTTAAAATTCACAAAACCTTTTTTCAGAATTTTTAATTTTTATTTAAAAAATCCAACAATTTCTCTGTCATTCTAACAAAAAACAATCAAAAAAAAATATTTTTATTTTTCTTTTTTTATTAAAAACAAAATTCATTCAATATTTAAAAATTAATAACAAAAAAAACAAAAAGGTTTTATTGATCTTGAATATGAACCAGTGGGCAAATGGTTCGAGCAGTTCAATTGCATTCGGCATCAATGCGATGTTGAAATAGAGGAAGAAGTGGAGTCGGCCGAGAGCTCTGAGGACGAACAAGAAATGGAAGAAAGCGCAGAATACTTGAAGTACTTGCAAACGCTGGACCCGAAGATGTGGCGCGATCAAGACCATTACAAAGTGATCGGTCTCGATCACCTGAGACACAAAGCCAGCCAGCACCAGATCAAAAAGGCCTACAAGCAAAAGGTGCTCAAGCACCACCCGGACAAAAAAAAGGACACCACCGACAAGGACAGAGACTACTTCACTTGCATGACCAGGGCTTTCGAGACACTGTCGGACCCGGTCAAGCGGTGTGCTTACGACAGTGTGGACCACTTGTTCGAGGAGAACGTGCCGCCAGTAAACGAAAACTCAAAGAAAAATTTCTACAAAGTGTTCCGCTCAGTGTTCGAGGCGAATGCCCGCTGGTCCTTGAACAAAAACGTGCCCAAACTGGGCGACGAAAAGTCCACTTTCGAAGAGGTCAACAACTTCTACTCGTTCTGGTACGACTTTGACTCTTGGCGAGAATTTTCCTATTTGGACGAGGAGAGCAAGGACTCGGCGGCAGATCGCGAAGAACGCCGCTGGATCGACAAGCAGAACAAGGCGGCCAGAGCCAAGCGGAAGAAGGAGGAAATGGCCAGGATCAGACAATTGGTGGACAATGCTTATGCGTGCGATCCGAGGATACTCAAGTTCAAACAGGAGGAGAAGAGAAAGAAAGAAGAGGAAAAAGAGAGGCGGAAAGAGGCGGCGCGCGTCCGCGAACAAGAGCTGCTCAGAAAGCAGGAAGAGGCCAGATTGGCAAAGGAAAAGCTCGAAGAAGAGGAGCGCAAAAAAATCGAGCTGCAAAAAAAAGAGAAGGAACAGCAGCGCAAGATGAAGCAAAAGGAACGCAAGACGTTCCGCACTCTGGTCAAAGACTTTGATTACTTTTGTTCCAATGAAGCAAGTATCCGTGTGGTCAACATGGACAAAATTGAGAATTTAATTGAAGTGATGACTTTGAGTGAGATTCAAAATTTGAATGAGTGCATACAAAAAAGCAGTGACAAAAGATCCGCTGCCGAACAGCTGATCTTTGAGAAAATTGACAAGCTCGAGGAAAAAAAGAGCCAGCAGAGTCAGCCAAGCCAGCCGAGTGTGGAGAGTAAAAAAGTGGACAAAGTGGAGAGTCAAGCGGCCAAATTGGCCGAGTGGACTGACGAAGAGATAAAGTTGTTGATCAAGGGAGCAAAATTGATAGCTATGGGCACTAGAGAGAGATGGGAAGTGATTGCTAATTTTATCGAGGAGCATTCGAGGGGAAAATACAAAAGAAGTGGCAAAGAGTGTTTGGCCAAGACCAAGGAAATGCAAAACCCGGACAACAAGTTTAGGGAGGATGTGAACAAAAAAGCGTACGAGAAAGCTATTGGTGCCAAAAAGGAAGAGGTGAGCATTAAGGAAAAGCCGAGTGAGAGGTACGTGAGTGCGGGTGAGCAGTTTTTGGCCGAACAAGGATCCAATCTAGGAGTGTGGACTGGTGATGAGCAGAAAGCGCTCGAGCAAGCGCTAAAGACTTATCCGGCTAGTTTGGCCGATAGATGGGACCAAATTGCGGCATGTATTCCGACTAGGAGCAAAAAAGATTGCATTGTTAGATACAAAGAACTTGTCGAGTTGATACAGGCGAAAAAGAAGGCCCAGCAAAAAGTTTCTCAAAAATAAATTTTTTTTTCTAATTAGATTTTATCTATTTTTTTAATTAATAAAATAATTTGGATCACTTTTTTTTTTCATTTTTTATTCTTTTTATTTTTTAAGAATTATATTTGAGAGGTATTCTTTAAAACAAAGCCTATCAATATTGTGAAATAACAACACCGGATGCAAAATAAAATATTATTTTTCAAAGATCAAATATTTTTCTATACAGTGGTGTTCCAGATTTAGTAATTTACGATAATTTACGTAAAAATTGGTAAATTTACCAAATTTTACGTAAAATGTTGTAAATTTACGTAAATTTACAAAAGTAAAAAAACGTAAATTTATCAGATTTTACGTAAAATTTGGTAAATTTCGAACATTTTACGTAAATTTATGTAAAAAAAAAATGTCCAAAAGTTTAAATGAAATTGAACGCCAAAAATTCAATTTCATTTCAATATCGTTTCATTCGTAGTGTCAAATTATTTCAATTTTTTGGACATTTTTTTACACAAATTAAAATAATTTGACACTACTACGAAATTCCGTATTTTCTTTTGGCCATTTTAAAAAAATACAAATTAACGCAAATTAATGATATTTTACCAAAAATAACTAATTTTTAAAATCCACTTAAAATAAAACTAGTTTAATTTTTTTAATTTTACAAATGTAAATTTATGAAAATTTTCAAAGATTAAATTAATTTTCGTAATTTGTCATTAATTTATTTAAATTTGTGTTAAATCAATACTTTATATCTATTTACTATTATTTTATTATATTGCACTATTTTGCAATATTTTTTTATAATTTTTATTAATTTTAATTTTAATTTATCAAATAATGAAGAATTTTTGAATGAATTTGTTTAATTTTTATTCGAAATTCACAACATCCCTTTGGGTACATATGGAAAAGTATGAGGGCGTTTTTGGATTTTTTTTTCGTGCAAAAATTTAGTGATATGAAAGTTTTTAACTTAATCAAAGTTGTATTTGAATAAAAAAATTTATTAAGACCTTGTTGTATTTTCAGAAATCGCTTTTGGAAATGGATTAAAAGGATAGCTATATTAGGCTGATATTAAATTTAACTTTTCTGATTCTTAAAAAAACAAAATTTAATCAAATAAAAAAAAATAGTTGTAAAATTAAATAAAAAGATTGGAAAAATTATTGAAAAAGACTGTTAAGAAAATTGACATAATAAAAATTATAAATAAATTTGTTTTATTTGATAGATTAAAAGAAAAGTTGATATAAAATTAAAATAGATAGATTGAAATAATGAGTAATAGATACTTGATATTAATTTTTAAATGTGGAGTTTAATAAGCGACCCAGTGATTTTCACATGAAAGATTGATTAACACTTTTATTATTAAATTATTATAAAATGTAACTTATGAAATAAAAATAATTAATGAATAAATAAAATCGTTTAAAAAAAGAGAAAAATTGAATTATTAATAAAATCTTTTGATTTTTTTTAATCTGTAAAAAATAAATTTATATTAAATATTTAAAGGGAACATAAATAACTTTCTTTTAACAGAAAGGCTAATTTAATTTTTGATTAATAAAGACAAGTAGATTTTTTTTTTATTTCAACTTTAAGTGCTAGTAACTAATTAAAAATCAATTAAAAAATATCAACTTATAAATTTAATTTTGATTAAAAAAAATTGGTTTTCGAATTTATGTTTTTTTTAATTTTTTAAATTGCAAATATGTTTTTCTCTTTAATTTTATCTAAATTTTACTTTATATTTTTTTGTTTTATGTAACGTTCTATCTGTCTTAAAAATATTTCTGCTACATTAAACATAGCATCTTGTAGGTTAGATTATGAGCCTTATATATTATTCAGGATCAAAAAGCTGAGATTTCGGTCAAAAAAAGATGACCGCATTTTTCTTGTTTTTTTAAACTAGAGAAGAGAAGGGGGTCAAAATTTTTTTTTTCGAAATTAAAGAAAATACATCTAATCAAGTTTATTTCTGAAATTGTCCAAGTTTTGAATTGCCGGAACTTTAGTTAAGTCTTATTTGAGAATCAAAAATAATTTTATCATATTTCAAGTGTTAAGCAAATGTTTAAACTATCGACAAAATCTCAAACCACATAATTTTCAATAAAAATAAATTCTGTTCTAAAATTTTATTTTTTTAACTTTTTTTCGATTATCCTACTAAAAAATAATTGTCTAAACATTTTTGGTTTTTAAAATAAATTCATTTGAAATGCTTGGTAAAAACATTTTCAATTCCCGAATGCCGTCACGGACCGAAATTTTTGGTTCAAAGCCCAATTTCCTGATTTTTTCATAGCTTACTTTGTAGTCACGTTTGTCAGCATCAAACCCTTGACTCGAAGGCGTTATGACACAGTCCTGGACCGCTTCTCTGATAAAATTACAAATTTCAAGCTTGGTGAAATTCAAAGAATCGCCACCAACATTGTACACTTGGCCTTTCATTGAATCGTAGTTTTCTATGGCGAACACAAACGCCCTGGCTACGTCTTTAATGTGCAGAAATGTTCTTTTGAAGTGAGCCTCGTACACGTCGAATGTTTTCTCTGTCAAAGCTTTGAACATCAAATCATTGATTAGTAAGTCTAGTCTTAGTCTTTGAGATATGCCAAATATAGTGGCCAGTCTTAGAATAATGCCATTCACATCTTTCACTAGTTTTTCTCCCTCGGCCTTGGTCGACCCGTAGAGACTGAGTGGATTGATGGGCGTCTCTTCGGTGCAGTATCCATCCGGAATGGCACCATAGCACGACCCAGTGCTAGAGAATATAATCCTTTGGTTGGGCTTCAGATTGCGAACAATGTTCTCTGTGCCGTTCACATTGGTACTTATGGCCAACTCTGGATCCTTGCTGCATGCAGGATATCCAACAATACCAGCTAAATGAATTACATAGTCTGCGTCTTTCATTGCCTCGACCAAATGGGCCTCGTCTCTGATGTCGCCTTTGATCAATTGTAAATTTGGATTCAAAGAACATGAGAGAAGAGACTCGGAGCCATAGTAGAAAATGTCATATACAGTGACTCTGTGGCCATTGTCTAACAGCAGTGGCACCAATGTTGAGCCAATGTAGCCGGCACCACCTTTAGGATAAAGATTAAAAAAAAAATTTTTTTATTCAGATTTTATTATGCAAACCTGTGACAAAAATGTGTGCGGATGTTTTTTTCTTAGCGTCTAGAACCATTTTATGTATTTAGAAAACAAATTTCAAATTACAACCCTTTTATACTTGTATAAATCTTACGATTTTGAAAAAATTTTCAAACATTTGCTTAAATTCCATTTGATGTTACATCATTTGATTATTTAACATGGTTATGGTAATAGCACACTTTTGACACGCATCTGTTATGAAATCATCATTTAAATTTATGATCAGTCCTACTTCATAAGAGGGGAGCACACATACACACTTACACACACATGTCCATTTAATTTGACTTTTTAAATTATTTTAAAAAAGTTTTTTGTTTCAAAAAGTGTTGAAGCCCGGCTAGCTCAGTTGGTTAGAGCGTCGTGCTAATAACGCGAAGGTCGTGAGTTCGATCCTCCCGTTGGGCAAATTTTTTCATAGGTTTCTAATTCTCTTTCACCAGACTGATTTGCTGAAAGTTTATGAATATAAAATGTGAAAGGATTTCTCGACAAAGTCGAACAAAATGTTAACTTTAAAATTTAAGTAGGTTAGTCTTTGAATTAATAGTTAAGTCAATTATTTAATAAATTTCAAAAAAAAAATTTATTTTTAAAATCTTTATTTCAATAATTACCAAAAATTGTACCGTATCCGCTTGATTAAAACTCTAAGAGTTAAATTAGAATTCCTTAATTATACTATTGGAGTTAAGACCATACCCAACATGTTAAAACAATTTTTTTTAATAAAAATAGAGTTAAGGCCATAATCATATTTTTATCTCGTAATAAAGGCTAAAGTTAGGCTTTACTCCAGGAGTAAAGATTGAATAATAACGGACTTTATTAAATTTGATTTTATTTAAATTTATATTGAAATTTGACTTATATTCTAGTATTAAAAAAAAAGTTCGGATCTAAGCTATAATTAAAAGATAAAAAATTTCGATATCAAAAAATAAAAAAATATTAATTTCGTATTATATTTCCATTTTCATCTCTTGGCAAACATTTTCTTCCTCTTTTTTTACCAGTTACCCCATCATTTCCAGTCAAGTTTGACTTAGGAGCTGATTTTTTCTCTTTATTTTTTTTGTTTATATATTGAACGTTATTCAATTGTGTATTCATGGCTAGTTCATTTAGAACAAAACGACCAATTAATTGCTTGTTTCTTTGAGCATCATTACTAGTTACTGGAGTGTTATGATTTAAATTACTTTGGTTTTGCGGAACAAAAGCTATCGTAGAAGCACTGCTTGTTGGATGTACAAAATTAGGATATGGTGTCACACTAGAATTTGATATAGAATTATTTGATAATACGGTAATACCACTCGTAGATGGTTGAACATATAATATGCCTCCTCCGCCATTTATTGAACCAACTGATCCGGTTTCTTGAATAACTGAATCTAAAACCATGACTGGTTGAAATGATGGTATTTGAGTAAGTAGTAGACTGTCTCTTGGCGATGATATTTCCTCATTAACATCATCATTATGATTATAGTTTAGCACTTCTTCCAAATTTTCATCGTCCTGGTCAACAGTATCAAATCCCATAATATCTTCAACTTCATCTAAATCATCAACATAAAAGTTAAAGACTAAGTTCTTATCAACTAAATTGCGAAGTGTTTTGTGTAAATTATTTTGGCTGGTTATTCCACAATGATCAAAAGAATTGATTATTATACTCTCATCAAATTCTGACCATATATCAGACAGCCACTGTATAGCTAGAGCATATCCCGGTGATTTAGAGTTGCCATGACATGTAAACGTTTTAGGTACATCACGCTGCCATTGAACCCATTTTGCACAATATGCCTTTTTGATATTTGCAAACCAACAAACGTCTGCAGGTTGAAGGATGTTCGTCATCCGTGGTGGTATTATGAATCTTTTAAGGCTTAATTGAGAAAATTTATCTTTCACTGACGTAGTCAAGTGACATCTAGCTGAGTCTAAATACAATATGCTGCCCCTACGATTGCACATTATCGTTTCCAAATAATCAGAGATCGTCTCTTCAGTAAATGTCGCAGTTGTTTTGTAAATTATGCGTATATTATCAGGTGGTATATAGTTTTCTAATTCTTTACAACGCGGTAATATAAGCAATATAGGTAACTTAAGACCACAAGCAGAAGCAGTAAACGCAGCTGATATACGTACCATTTCTCCGCCATTTGTATCAACTTTTACTCTTTTTGCACCTTTATCGGCAAATGTATATCGTGATGGACAGTCCAAGTAAATAGACGTTTCATCCATATTGAAAACTCTTGCGCGGTTTAAATCAAGTAATCGAACTTGTTTGATTGACTCAGTTAAAAAGCTTGCTATCACTTCCAAATAATCAGCTGGCAGATCTCTACCTGAAGTAGTTACTCTTCTCAAGGTTTTATTATGCCTATCAAGCCATCCATAAAGCCAACCGTCACTTGCTGAGAATCCATTTTTATTATCGGATATGTTTCCTCTATATAAACGTTTATGAATTTCTAACGCTGCTAACTTTATATCAATACCATTAATAGATCTATTATTATCTCTCTCTCTAGTGAACCACACTAAAAGATCTTTCTCCATCTCAGGAAATCTTGCCAAATCTTTTCCAGATGTCACCCTAGATCTCCTTCGTTTGAATGATGAATTGGCAATGTTTTCTTTATTACTGAACCATTCACAAACTAAGCGTTTGTCAACGTTAAATATACGACCAGCCTCACTTTGGGTTTTATGCTCTTCGACATACTTTATAACTTCATGTTTAAATTCTAATGAGTACCTTTTTCTTGTTTTTTTTAACTTATCTTTATCTTGATTTTCGACTACATCAACTTCATCATTTTGTAAAAATTTAGACCTTTTTAGCTTAATAGTTTTTAGAAAATGAATTATGAAATTTTTTATTTCAATACTTATGCTAAAGCTTCAGTTTTTTCTTGATAGAATAAAGTCTAAGTTTTAATTGTAATACTAGAATAAAAGTCAAATTTGGATTTAATGATTTTCAAAATTAACTTCAAAATTTTTTAATAAAGTCCGTTATTATTCAATCTTTACTCCTGGAGTAAAGCCTAACTTTAGCCTTTATTACGAGATAAAAATATGATTATGGCCTTAACTCTATTTTTATTAAAAAAAATTGTTTTAACATGTTGGGAATGGTCTTAACTCCAATAGTATAATTAAGGAATTCTAATTTAACTCTTAGAGTTTTAATCAAGCGGATACGGTATTTTCAATCTAAACAAAAAAATTTTCATGAAATTTTACCAAATCTTTGACAGCATTTGTATTTAAGAGTTTAAAAATTTTGACAATTTTTATTTTTACTCAAAAATTTTAAATAATTTTCTAAGATTTTCGTCAATTAACTTACCAGCCTCTTATTTTTTCATCAGGGCTTGGAACCGGCATGTGGCATAGTTATGGCATGGTCTTGGCCTAGGGAGCACGTGGGACGTTCATCATTAACAGCGCGACTCATCCGAGCACTTTTAATTTGGCTGCGAACTCGGCAACTATTTAGACTTAGCTTGGAGCCACAAACCAAGCGGCAGACTCAATCAATGAGAGAGAATGCCGTAACTCTAGTGCTTCCTAAGTTAGAGCTTTCCAAAGAAGAATCAGTGAACGTGACACGGAAAACAGCTTTTTTCAGATTCTCAAAAAATGGCATTAGTTGTTTATGGGTCATGTATTGATCCACGTAATAAGTTACAGTGCCGATTTGACAATTGGATTTCTGGTAATTTTACGTAAATTTACGTAAAAATTGGTTAAAATGAAAATGCCAAAAAAAAACTCGATTTTTTGAATTTTTTATTATTTTCTAATAAATTATGAAAAAATAAGTTTCTATTTATTAAATCAAATTTTACCAAAAGTTTCTTTTTTTAACTTTTTTATACTAATTTTTGCATAAATTTATGTTAAAAAGGTAAAATATGGTAAAAAAAGTAACCATTGAAAGAAAATTAATAAATTTTTAATTTTTCTAATAAACTATGAAAATAACACAAATTCAAAAAATTTTTACAATTACTAAATGTAATAATTACATAAGTCATTATGTAATTATTAGATAATTGATATAGTGTTAGACAAAAATGGCGGATTGTCGGATTCCTAGTTTATTAGAAAAATTAAAAATTTATTAGAAAATAATAAAAAATTCAAACAATCGAGCTTTTTTCGGCATTTCATTTTAACCAATTTTTACTTAAATTTACGTAAAATTACCAGAAATCCACTTGTCAAATCGGCACTGTAAGTAAGTGTAAGTCAATTAATATATATTTTTTATTTTATATTTTGAATGAAATAAAATAAACGCGTATAATATTTTTAAATAACAATAATATATAATTAAATAAGTAAAATATAAAATAATAGAACATTTTATTTTATTTTTTGTATTTAATTTCAATTACATTTGAATTTATCTCTATTTTAATTTATTTATACATAATTGATTGAAATGAAATTATTATACAATTGAAAAAAAATCAAAAATTAATTATAAAATAATTAGTGTTGGGCGGCGGCCAAGCCTGGCCGGTCCAGACGCAGCCAAAATAAGGCGGCCTCTTTGGCGGTCAGACAAAATCAGCGGCGAAAAATTTCATTGAAAAAGATTTTGATGTTCTTTCATGTTTCTAATATGGAGAAACAAAAAATTTCCAAATATTTCATATAAATCTCTAATATTTTTTCATAAAATTTTAAAGAAAAAAAATTCAAAAATTAAGCCTTTTCAAGAAAAAATTTTTTTTTTCAAATTTAGCATTTTTTTATAAAATGAAACTTTTGGCAAATCTTTAACTTTTCAGGATATTGTCTGATCGCAAATTTCCCAACTTCGCGGTCCAATTTTTTGGCCGCCGGCCTGGCCGCCAAAGTGCAAAATGCAGAAAATTGCAGAGAATTTTGCAGACTTATTCTACTGAATTAAGCATATTTGCTTAAAATTAAGCATTTTATAGAACTAAATTATCTCTTTTAGTTAAAAAGTTATTCATATTTTTTGAATTGAAAAGATCGAATTGAAACGAACTTCACAACCCCTAAAATGATTGATTTTAAGCAACTTTTTTTTATTTTAAGATTTTAACAGACCCGTGTCACTTCATTTATTTAATTTATAAAAAAATTATTACAAATTAAAAATAAAAATTTATGCAATTGTTAAAAAAAAAGAAAAAAGTTCTGACTTGGATTTATTTTTGGGACTTTTAAACAACTCTGTTAAAAACCACTGTTTCAAATGGGTCTCCCTTTTCAACACAAAAAAAAAACCATTCAACACAATTTCAAAACGCTCAGCACAAAAATATTTCTTCTCACCACAAAAATTAAAATTTGAAAAAAATGCATTCAACACCGAAAATTATTTTGAAAAAAAACATTAAACACAAAATTGCTTTTTAATTAGCTTCCAAATTTTTAAAAATTAATTTCAATTTTATTTCTTTTTTTTCAATTTTTTTATTTCGAAATTTACTTAATTTCCACTTGTAAATATCATTAAATAAAATTTAAAATTAAAAAAAATTTATTTTATTTGAAATATTTTTGTGTTGAAAAAAAATTTCCTTTAAGAATTATTTTCAAACACAATTTTTTTGTGTTAAATGTTTTTTTTTTAATTTAAGTTTTTGTGCTGAGAAGAAATCGAATTGTGTTGAATGTTTTTTTCATTGTGTTAATCAGAAATTGATTGTGCTGACATAATATTCCCGTTTTAAATATTTATTAAGAGATAATTAAGTGAAAAATTTTATTTTTAAAATAATAAAAAAACAAATGAAAAAAGTGATATAGATTAAATAGTGATTAAGATTTAGAGCCAGATTTACATGTTTTGCAAAGCCAAGATTTTTTCAAAGGAACATATCTTTTTATACACGGTTTGTGATAAAACAAATTACATGCATAGCAAGTTAAGTGATTTTGATTAGTTGCAACTTGGCAAATTGAATATACATTGTTTGATTGACTATCGTTAGTTGTTGTTATTTCCGACTCGATTGTTTTTCGATGTTTGCTTTGACTTGATAAAGTTTCTTGCTGTTTCCTTTTTCGCTGAATTTTTGTAGGGGCACCTCGCTTCGGAGCTCTTTTAAAAAATAGACTTTCCAGTCAAATCGATTCTGACGAAATTACTATTTTGATTGACATTTTCTTCTTGTGTTTCTGATGATACAGATATTGACTCGACTAAATTCGATTCTACTGGATTGATAGAACTAGAAGAACATGGCAAATCTGTATCAGTTTGAATGATACTTTCGTATCTTCAATAAATAACTGTTTTCTAATTATTTACTTTAGATTTTAAATTTTTTAAATTGTTTTAATTATTTTAATTATTTTATTTTATCTTATATTATTTTATTTTTTTTTATCTGAAGGAGCGTATGATCGAACAGAATACAAATAAATAATAATAATAATAATAATTTGTCAATTAGAAGTTCATTAATGATTTTATTAATAAAAAAATTTAAAGTAATCAATTAGTCATCTTTTTGTAGTGCTTTCTTATGAACGATATTTTATCTTCAAAAAATTTACCTTACTAGGTAGAGATTATTATCTGTTCTAAGACAATTCTGCGCAATGATATTTTATCTTTATGCAGCCATACTCAAAAATTTATGCAATTGCTAAAAAAAAAAAGAAAAAAGTTCCGACTTGGATTTATTTTTGGGAAGTTTAACACTAGAAGCACCAACGAGTCAAAATGACTCTTTTTCGATTTTTGGCCGCTAAAATCTAAGTCAATTTTTGCTATTTGAGCAAAATTTTTTAATAATAATAAGAATAATAGAATAATAATAATAATTTAATAATAATAAGAATAATAATAAGAATTCAGCATAATAATAAGAATAACTTTCTAAATTAACTAAATTCAAATAAAAAAAAAATGCCCTTTGTACAAAATCAAGTATATACTACTAGAAGCACCAAAACGAGTCATTTTGACTCGCTTTTTAACTAAAAATTTGACTTTATCTACAAAATGAATGAATGAGTCATAAAATATTAATAAAAAGTAAGCAAATCTTTAAAAAACTGACTCAAATCCTGATACTTGAACGAAGATAAGCAATTTTAAAAAATGCAAAAATTGTAGTTTGCGTATCTTTCATGAAAGACGAAGAATTGGCTCAAAAAGAAAAGAATGTATAAGTTTAGATATTGGTGCCAGAATTAATAACTTAAACTTATCTGTTGTTGCATATTGTGACGATATAATTATATTATCACCATCATATGGCCATACAGTCAAGTTGTTGGAAGTATGTTTCAGTTACGCTAAAGTTTGGAAAATGGAATTTAATCCGAATAAATCAGTATGTGTTACAATGTCAAATACAAATAAGATAACAGAGACGAACATTCCCGTTGATGGTAATCGTTTACCATGTGTCAACGGTTTTGAATACTTAGGACTTCCAATCGGTAACAACAAGTTTATGATGGCCTTCATTGAAGATAAGTGGAAAAAAGTTGAGAGAAGTTTTTATTCACTCTATGGCCTTGGGGTTAAGCCTTCAATTTCAAACCCTAGTCTTATAGTGTTTCTGTTCAAACAGTATTGTCAGTCGATCTTTAGGCATGTGTTGGACAATATCCGTATTCCATGTAGTATGCTAAAAGAATTTGATAGCAGACAAAGTATTATAATTAAACGAATGATTGGCTTGAAAAAATTTACACATACAACTACTTTGAATGAAGCACTCAATTTAGAATCGGTTAGCCAAATTTACTATAAACATAAGATTTTTTTTTAGAACAACTAACTAGAGATCCTGGTTGTTATGAGCTATTCTCTTACATGAGAGAGAATGAAACATTCAGCAAGAAAAATACATCATTTTGTGCTCAATTGAATGTTCTAGAAAATCGATTGTATATCAACTGCCTTGACTATCAGCCAAAAATGGTTAAAACTTTGATAGAATTTAGCTTTAAAAGCTTAAATACTAGTTTAGTCGATTAAATTAGATTTGTCATAAACAAAATTAACCATAGAGTCAACGAAGAGTTTAATATCTTTTTTTGGTACAGCTTACTTAATGGTCTTCTAAGAGTAGACTTTGCTCAAGTTTAACTTTTTTATTTATTTTTTATTACAATTTTTGATATGAATATTTTTTCAACTCTTTTTAATCTTGTCAATGTGACTTTAAATTAATAAAAATAATAATAATAATTAGAAGATACGATATGTCTGACAATTCTTACTTTATATCTTAATAACAATTATTGTACAATTAGATTTAATTCTCAAATCAATAATTTTTAATCAATAAAACGCTTGAAACTCAAGATAAAATTGTTGTCAGATACTTTTTTTAGCCAAATTTGTATTTTCACTCAATTAAAATTAAGTATTGAATATATTTATCCAAATAATAAATTTTTATCCATTTGATTCCATTAAAACAAGTCATTTTGACTCGTTTTTGCGCTTTCTGGTGTTAAACAACTCAGTTAAAAACCACAGTTTTAAATATTTAATTAACATTGAAAATTCAAACGGGTGTATCAGACGTGCAAAAAGTGGCTGCTGTCGCCACCCTCCTCCTTTTGCATCCGGGCTTGGGACCGGCATCGGCGGAGTTATGCCAATATAAACAGTCTGCATATTTAAATCAGCTCGAGTGAGTGTGACACAGAGACTAATTTTTAATTTATTTTTTATTATTAATATCGTTTTAAATTAAAAGAGAATGAAAAAAATTTCTTAGAATTAAATGTAAAGTTTAAGTACGAAATTGATTAGATTGTTAGAGAGAGAGAAAGAGAAACAATAAACAAAAAAAAAACTAATTCAACAAAAAAAAAAAAAAAAAAAAAACAGAGCAAAAAAATTGAATAATATCTGACAGACAAACAAATATAAAAACCACAAAACTCTTTAAGTTTAGTATCAAAAAAAAAAATCAAAAAAAAAAAAATTTTAAAAATAAGCAGTAATATTAGTCTATTGATCATCACACACGAGCATCATCAACAATTAAAATATGAATGTGAACAAAGTGTAATAAACTCTAATCGGTATAGTCAATGGACTGATCACAATCATAACTATCATTCTCTCCTAGATCACCATTGTCAGTGTCGTCCTGTTCATGCAGATGGGCGTTCAAGTGACCATTGGGCCCCAGCGAGCCGTCATCATCCCCGTCCATATATACACTATTTACATGTTGAGCGGGCATCTCGTCCTCGTCGACATAGTCGGCGTCCTCGATCACCAGACCGTCCTCGTCCTCATCGCCACCGTCCTCCTCCTCCTCCTCATCGCCACGTCCATTATATTGACTGACCTGTTCCTCGTCCTCCTCGTCGGCCAAGTACTTGGCGTCGCAGTCGGCGACAAGGGCGATCGCGTCCGTCTTCAAAGACTGATAGTGGTGGAGAGGCGGTATGGCGTTGTGCGCAACGGTCTGCTGTGCGCACGGCTTCGACGACAGCGACATTGAGGCTGGCGAGCCCGACGGCTGACTCAGCACATACTCGCAGTCCACATTGGCCAACTTGTCCAGGTCCAGCAGCTGTTTTGACTTGATGAGCAGCAGCAGTTCTTTGTCGTAGATGTTGTGCTCGGCGATCAAGTGTTGGAGAAAGACGGGCAGTTGATCGAACTGTTGTTCGCACTCGATACAATTGTGCACTTTGGATTTAAAGTGGACTTCGATGTGGCTGGACACGTGAGACTTGCGTCTAAAGCTGCGATTGCATATGGAGCATGTGAACGGACGCAGGTTCAAGTGACACTTCATGTGAGAGCGAAGATTTTCGCGTCGCGTAAACTTTCGTTGACAGATGTCGCATTCGAACGGTCGAAAGCCCGTGTGAATGCGCATGTGCACGTTTAGATTGCGTTGATTGGCGAACGTTTTGGAACACGTGAGACAAGTGAAGGTCTTGGAGCCGTTAGCGTTGGTGTTCACCACATATTGACTTTGATTGTGCACGTCAGTGACCGGCTCTCTTTTGCACTGCAGCGATTGACTCAGCTGTTGATACAGAATTGACGATGTCGACACATTTTTTGTCTGATGACTAAACGAATGGTTGATTAGTTGACTTTTGAAGACGAACGCGGCCGAACACGCCGTACACTTGTAGATTTTGGCGGCCGGTCCGTGAATCTGCGTGTGTTGCAGTAGCAAATCGGCCCGATTGTACGCTTCGTCGCACACCGGACATGAATATGTGGCGTTCACTAAATTACCGTATTCGTGTTTGAGCAGTAGGTGAGTTTGCAGTTTGAAGTTGGAGTCGAATTTGGACGAGCATATTTCGCATAGAAAGGGCTCGGCGGTTTTTTGTGACGTGGTCGACGATGCCGACGAGGTGGTGGTCGCAGGTGAGAGGGGACACGCGCCGCTACTCTCTCGCTTCACCTCTAGCTCCAGTTTTTTACTCGGTGTCACGGCCAAATGGCACTTCATGTGCGTCAAATATTCGCTATTGGACGTCAATTGTTGTCGACAGACCACGCAGCTGTACGACATTTTGCCGCTAGTCGACTGGCTGGCAGTGTGCGGTTGACCGATGTTGTTGTGACGTTTAAAGTGGTCTTTGAAATGCGACTCGTTTTCGATTGGCTGTTGACAAAATGAACACGTGACCTTGACCGCTAGTGAATGAGTTAACTTGTGCTGGCCAAGCTGCAGTTCGTTGTCGAATTGACGATCGCAAATGTTGCATTTGAGGTCAATGGTGGCCAAGTGGATGCGTACGTGTCGCTCCAGCTGCGCTTTGTTGCTGAACGCATTGCGACAATATTGACACGAAAACTGCAAATGAACGCTTTGATTTGATTGGTGCTCGCCGGAATGCAAACGAACGCTTTGATTTGATTGGTGCTCGCCGGAATGCAAACGAACGCTTTGATTTGATTGGTGCTCGACGGAATGCGTCGATTGAGCGTGTGCACTGGCCAAATGAGCGCTCAATTCGTCAAGACTAATTGATGTGTGTGCACACAGCCTGCATTTGTAGGTTTCGACGCGCACCGATTCATGCACTTGAAAAAAGTGTTCTTTGAGCAAGTTTAAATTGTCGAATAGCTGCATTTGTTTGCACAGCCCACACCGGTACACTTCGACACAGTGTTCTCGTTTAATGTGCTGCAAATAGTCGTTTAGCTTGAACAGAGACAAACTGCACTGGGAACACTGATACTGGGTCTCAGTGGTGTAGTTTAAATCGTGTGTGTTGATCGATGGTTTTTGATTGTGACAATTTCTCATGTGAGTTAAATAGGAGTCCATGTTGGAGAATGTGACGTCACATTGATCACAATGAAGAGATTTAGGCGCAATTTTGCACGGCTTTGAAGGCGATACAGTCATATTAATGGAGATGGTTGGCTCTGTTTTTGGCTCGTATAACACGTCCTCGTGCTTTATTAAATTATTGATGTCGGTTAATTTTGTGCGTTGGGATACGCCGGATTCATCGACGGACACCAATGTGGGGTTCATGGTGGCCGTTTGATTTATGAGCTCGTTTAAATCGGCCGTTTCGTTTTCTTTTGAGTGCATGGTGTACATGTGGCCCTCGAGTGCTAGTTGCGAGTGAAACTCGAGCTCGTTGCACAGCACGCATTTGAATTTTGACTTGGAATGGTGGTGAGCGATGTGGACCTTGAGAGCGGCCTGGGTGGAGTAGCCGCACTGGCATATGGAGCAGCGGTACGGCTTCGAGTTGTTGTGGGTGCGAAGGTGGGCTTTGAGGTGGTCGGAGCGGGCGAACGCGGTCGTGCAAATGTGACACTTGAAGTTTTTTTCGCCCGAGTGTAATTTGACGTGCCGGTTGAGCGAACGTCGATGCTTGAAGCCTTTGCCGCACACTCGACACTTGAACATGAGCAGCATCACCGAATGGTTGAGACGCGAGTAGTCGGAGTGGTCGAGCGAGTCGGAAGTGTGCGGCGCGCTCTGGTTTAGGCGATCGAAGGTGTTGTCGAAGTCGTCTATGTCGTTCATGGTGTCGTTGTGCAAGGCGGAGTCGGAGCCCGAGTCCGAGTCGGAGCCGTCCGCGTCGCTAGTCGAACGCTTTCGCTTTCGTTCGTTGCACTCGTCGCTGTGATCGTTGGCCGACGATACCAACATTGAACACGAGTTGGTGGTTAGTGACTGGTTGATTTTGTCGGTTTGGTCGGTGCCGTCCACCACGTCAATTGCCGATTTCGGCTTGAATTGTTTGCGCCGTGATGACATCTTTAAAATCTAAATAATTTAATTTTTTTTAACAAACAGACTTGGTGAGACATGATGAAACGTTTAAGTAATGTGTGTACATGTAATAGAGAATCATGTTTACAACAACAAAAAATTGAGAATGAACAAAAATTTTTTTTTTTTTTTTTGTGCCTCGCTCGACTTTTTTTTTTTGAATGAATGGTGGTTTACGAAGAGAATATATATGAGAATGAGATTTTGGGTGTTTATTGATTGGTTCTTAGAAACAGTGCGAACACCCTAAAGACTCAATTATAATTAATTTCGAAAAAAGGTGAACTTTTTTTTTTTTCAAGAGAGAGAGAGAGAGAGAGAGAGAGAGAGAGCCTTAACTGTGTGTATGTCTTGTAGCGGTGTGTGCGTCCAGCTTCGTATCTACGAAATAAATTATTATAATTGAACCTTGTAACGATACAATGTTCACCTTGGTCATTGGCTCCGCCTGTTCGCATAATTCATCTAATCAATGCGGCATGTTTTAGCACTGACCCTATTTGTGGCGTTTAAGGTTAAGCAAACTCTTCAAATGAAGCCTTTTTTTTTTATCAGTGAACTAGATTCTGGCATAGATCGTAAAACAATAAAAGCCTACAGATGCTCACACTGTTCAAATATCAGCAAGACACCGCCGACAACCTACTATTCAAGCTATTTGATTGGCTTGCATTCTGAGGCCTGCTCTCCCCTCTTCAAATGCTATTCACCCACTAGCTATCAACACCCTGTTGCGATTGGTCGCTTCGAGGCTGACCTCTCTTTCTCTCTCGTTCAATCACACTCCTCCTCTCTCTTTGTCTCCTTAAACAAGCCAAGCTTTTGTTTTCCCCTCTTATCCTCTTTTCATTTTCTCCCCAGTCAAACACACAGACATACACCCAGTCTCAGATAGATAGATAGAAAGGTTGTTCCGAAGCGATGCCTCATACAACCTACTTTTTTTTTTTATTTGGATCAAAGAGCAGAGAGGAAAGGGAGGAGATCTGGATAAAAAAAATTAAAATTAAATTAATTTAAATTAAATGAGATTTACATAAGCACCTGAAAAAAAAAAAAATTTTTTTCTAAGTTTTGTCTGTTATTGTTTTTTTTTAATTTATTTTATATTTTGCAGCGTGGATTACTTGATTATTTTGCAGTAAGACTAGATAAATTATGGTATTTGCAATTTGTACAACTTGTCCAAGGCTTTTGAAGAGTTAAACTGGTTCAGCATTTTTCTTTTCCGAGAGGACAGAAGAAGATGACCCCGAAATTGTTCTAAGAGCTTTGGTTTGGATGGACTCTATTGTTTTTTTATTGGATTCGCAGGTGATTCACCCAGTCTCCACTTATCTCACTTATTCAAACAGCCCTCTAATGATTACGTAATAGCTCTTTAACACACAGTGAATAACTGCACTGATGTTCACAAAATAAACCTGGTCAATTAGCCGATTACATAACAACAGCTTGAAGCGCAAACATTAGTCCATCCAATGGCCTAGACAATTTAGCTTAAGCACTTGTTATGTAATAGACAATTCAGTTAGTTGAATTTAACTCAGCAAAATCCCTTAGAGCCTGTAACACCAATATTGATTATGTAACAGGCATGTTCATCTCATGTGTGGACCACCAATGACTTGAACTCTCTAACATAAAACTAAAACTTGATTGCGTAATAGCTCTATCCATGCTTTTAGGCGAATGCTGAAAACATTAATAATTTGAACCTTCTCTCAATTAGAAAACAAAATATTTACTGCAAATTTTAAAATTTCGGTGCAAAAAATCAACTGACTAAAACACTGTGTCATTGCTCAAAAAAATACTTTAACAGTTTTAGATGAACGTTTATTCAATTATCCTCGAGGATAGAGAAGGACATATATTTTTTTTTAGACTTAAATTTAAAATATTTTAATAAAATTTTTAGAAAAAAATGTGAAAATTTATTTGAAAAATGCGAAAATTTTATTTTTCAACTAAAATTTTAGCAAATCTTTAATATGCATCAAACTCATGTCTAAAAAAAATCGTAATTTTTTCGCAACATTCTGCACATCAATCTTTACTAAAGTATTCACAATTTTAAACTAACCAAACGAGTCCCAATATTTTAATAAAAAAAAACGATGATTTGAAAGCTGGGCTACAAAGTGGTCAAATAACTATTCACTTCTCATAAATTCATCGAAAAAATAATTCATAGAAAATTAATAAAATTGAACAAAACTCACTGAAAAAATTTTGTTAGAAAAATATTTCTTAGAAATATTCTCATAGAATTTTTTTTATAGGAATTATGTTTTCTAACAAAAAAAATTTAAATTTATTTACGATTTATTAAATTTTGAAATAAATTTTTTTCAACTAAAATTTTCGATTTTGTAGATTAAAGGAAAATTTAAATTTTTTTTTTAATATGATTTCAATGAAAAATTAAGAGAAATTAAATTCTGCAAAAAAAAATAAATTTTTTTAAAATTATTTATCCATATTTAACCACTTAAAAAATTCTATGAATTGAACGCTCACCCAATTCACGCTTTGCATCGGTTCATGAATGACCTGAACCCTTCAGTTGAAACACTGATTATGTAACAATACTGTTCAT
The DNA here is from genome assembly GCA_025491095.1 of Brachionus asplanchnoidis. Classification (NCBI taxonomy): domain Eukaryota; kingdom Metazoa; phylum Rotifera; class Eurotatoria; order Ploima; family Brachionidae; genus Brachionus; species Brachionus asplanchnoidis. The sequence goes on along the minus strand of JAILYF010000028.1, from coordinate 321,498 downwards.
CTATTTTAAGAGCCCACAATTGTCTAGAACTCTCTAACAGAAACTTAAGCATTGATTACATAATAGCACTATTGATGCTTTAAATGAACCCATCAATGACTTGAACCCTGACTTAGTTGAACACTGATTACATAACAGTAGTGTTCATCTTTTACATGGGGTCCGTTATTCACTTGACCCTTTAACAGAAACATTGATTGCATAATAAGCAATGTACAGCATATTAATCGTACATAGTTAATTGTTATTCCACAATTTTTAAGACTAAGACCATTTGATTGTCTTATTTAAAACATAAATCCTAAAAATAAAATTTCTGTTTTCTCACACCAAACTTAGACCTTAGAAAAAAAAAATAGCTTTAGAAAAAAAAACAATTAAGTACTCGATGGTGCAATTATTCAAGTAGTATTTAAAGACTTTACAAAGTAGATATAAATTCTAAGCATAAATGTAAATAATTAAAGTAGTATTTAGGAAAAGCCAATTTTTAACTAGTCACTGCATAGTACTCGAAAGCAAAAGTACTCCAGAATAATCAGGTATGCCAAGTTGCCCTATTCACAAAAACCAATAGACCCAAATTGATTTCTAATCCGAGAGAGTATTTTAATGTAAAATTTAGACTAAACCCATACCAAGCTTTTTTAATCAAATAAAATTAGCTCTAGGGAAAAATTAGCTCGTTTGGGACAGCTAAATCAATCTCGTCATAAAATATAATAGCTTAATGGCTTCATACATCTAAACACAAAGAGAACTACTTAGTTCTCTTAAAATACTTGAAATATCAAGCCTAAAAAAAAGACAAACTTTAAATATGAAGATCGATAAAAATCAAATGTGTCACAAATTTAGACGGGTCAGCAGCATAAGTTCTCTTTAGTTTATTCCTAAAAAATAAATTCTTAAGCAGACACTTGGATTGGCCTAAATTAAAAAGTTAATTGTGCTTTGAACATACCGCCTACATAAATAATACTTTTTTCGCTAATCAAAATTTAACACTTACAGTAGTGAAAAATAGCTTCACGTAGCGAGAGCACATCCTAATATTTATAAGTCAATTGAGGTCTTCAAAATCCAAATTTACAAAAAGATGTTAGAAGAGAATAATATTGACGTTGGTGTTTACATCAAGAACATTATGCCATTGTTCAGCTTTAGAAACAAACGAAAACAACAAAATTCCGATGAAAAAGAGCCTGAGCCAGATAGTGATAATGATGATGAAGACTCAGTGGACAGTTCTGACGAAGAGGACTAGTTTAGAATTTTTTTTTACTTAAAATAGACTTAGATATCCTTAACTTTTGCATTTATCACAATATTAAATAAACACATCAATTATCATTTGTCTTTTTCTATTAGTCGCAACGTCGAAAGCAAATCGTTTATTAGGAATGATAAGAAAATCGTTTAAATTCCCTACGCTCGAGTTGATTAGGTTACTATACTGTTCACTTGTCAGACCGCACTTAGAATACGCGATTAGCTCTTGGTGCCCTTATTTTGAAAAAGATGTGAATGCGCTGGCAAAAAGTACAAAGAAGAGCGTCTAAATTAGTTCAAAACACCCTTTGATTCAATCATTAACACGTCAAACTCTTAGCAAAAATTTAATTTAACAATTTATATAAAATCTAGATATTAATTTTTCTACTTTAATTATACACATAAAATTAATACATATCTTAATCATATTGCAACCATGTGGGCTGAAAAGAAGACTCTGCCATTCGGAACTGCCCTGGAAAAACTTTTCCTAAATTATTTTTTTAATAAATAAATAAATAAAATAAAATTAGTTCATGAACTGCGTCGCTTAGACTACTCGGAACGACTATCAAAGTTAAAATTAACCGACTTGAAAACAAGAAGAGTACGTGGCGATTTGATTCAAATGTTTAAGATTGTTAATGGTATAGAGATTGTGAATTTTACCAACGGGATCAATTATAGTTAAAACACCAAGATGGATAATCGAAGATATGAGTTGAGAGGACACAGAAAGAACCTTACACGAGAGCTAGTTAGGAGCTGTTTTCCTAGATTTAACTTTTTTATTAACAGGGTTGTCAATGATTGGAATAAACTACCGGAAGAAATTATCAACTCAAGGAATACAAACAGTTTCAAAGCCAAACTTGATGTTTGGATGGCGAAACGATTTGAAGCGACTGCTATAGCTCTGCTTGGTTGACTCCAAGCTGAAGTTTACACTACTACTACTACTACATATTAGTGAAAATTTTATACTATTTTAGGGGACGCAGAAAAGATACTTTTGCCGCTAGTGAAAATTCTATACTTTTAACTGAGACAACAAAAAGATATTTTTTTCGCTAGTGAAAAAAGTAGTATGACTCTTCATACGCTTTGAAAAAAAAATTAAAAAAATCACACATAATCATTTAGGAGAAAAAAAATAGCTTGAAAACTATTTCAACTTTAACGACAAGAACAGCCTGACAACACACACACATACAGCTAATTGAAACCAAACTAAAAAAAAAATGTCTGAATTTTTTTTTATTTTTGAAATTATAAATAAACTTTAAAAAAAAAATTTTTTTAAATTAAATCTATGTTGTTTTTGCACGACTAACATTTTGGCTTTGGGAGGCAAAAAAATAAAAAAATTCGAAAAATAAGCCTAGTGAACAAAGTGGTTAAATGAAGTGTCTAAATATAGGCCCTGAATATCGGACACGTTGCTCTAGAACGAAAACGAAATCACCTGAAATAATTAGAATAAAATCAAGAGAATGAAAGAAACCTGAGCTAAATAAAAAAGAGAAAAAAAAAAAAGAGTAGTTACTTAGTTATGGTTACCTCGAATACTAAGTCAACAAAAACTTCTATTTTAGGTCTCAAACGAAGCTGTGTCACATGCTTTCGTATCCCCATAGTAACCCAGTTTCAAAAGACCCAAGATAAAACAAAAAAAAATTTCAAGTATCAATCACACGACTGCTTTTATCGATTTTTCGACTAGGTTAAATAAACCCTTTTTTGTTCAAGCCAAAATCTACTCTCCTTGATCCTATCTGATGACAAAAATCGATAAACATCATCCAGAAACAACAAAAAAAGATATTTATTTATAATTGAAAAATAGAAAAAAAAAAACGCTGGGTTATCTTGACAATTTTGCTATCTGCGTTGAAGCAATGGAATCAAGCTAAGTCGGCAAAAATCCCACAAAAAGCTCAAAAATTAATAAATGTGCGAGCATTTACTTTTTTTTTAATCAGTCTTAATTTTTTTTTAGTTTAGACTGTAGCTTAAACCACTAGCACATTATTCTCAATCATTTATTTAATTATTTAAAATATAGTTCGGCAAAGCCTTGGCCAGTTGGAATGGAAACTTAGTTCTTCCTTTCAGCCACATGAAAAATATATTTTTGAAAACAAAACTTAATTTGAACCAAAATGTTAAATTAGATTAAATTTTAAATTTTACAGTGAATTTGTTAAAAAAAGAAAAACGACTTGAATAAATAAATTCTCAATTATAAAACCCATTTACTTTTTGTCATTATTTTGGATTACAATAAAATATTTACAGTCAAACGACTTGTTTTTTATTTAATTTTCCACATTCAAGTAAAAACCTTTTGAAAAAGATACCAACTTTGGCTTTGTAAATTTTGAATACAAATTGAACAAAAATTTTTCATTTCTTTGATAGATTAAGAATTAAAGCTAGTGAAAAATATTAGAAAAAATACTTCAACATACTTTTTGCACCTTTTTTTCTTAAAACAAAATTTTAATTTTTTTTTTTGTAAATCAATAATCAACTTAAATTTTATTGATGTTTTATTTATTGTCTATTTCTTACATGAGAAAAATTATTTTTGGTAAATAAGCTGCAGTATTTTTTCTTATATTAAATTTAATTTTAATCTATCAAAAAATGAAGAATTTTTGTTCAATTTGTATTTAAAAACTTTTCGGATGGTTCCATTTGCAGCCAAAAAGATTAAGAGTCACTAGCTACTTTTTAAAATCTTAACTCTATCAAATTTTAATGAATTCTAAACAAAATTAAAACAAAAATATTTATTTTTTTCAAATTGAATTTTGAAAAAATCTTTTAACTAGAAAGACTAAATCTTAAGCCACTAGTACATTTTTCTCAACTATAAAACGCATTTGGTAATAAAAATGGCAGTTTGACATAATTTTAGTAAGACAAAATATAGAAAAAAAAACATCGAATTTACCTGGAAAAAAAATATAGAAAGAAAAAATATCGAATTCAAAAAAATAAAAAATTATACAAAAAATAAATAGTCAAATCAATTTTTTTAATTTTTTCTTCACCAATTAATAAATTACTACCAATACCTTCTAAAAATGACTCAATATTCCAACTTTTACAATCTGTCACTAACCGTAAAATTCTTAAATTAGTCTCATGTTTGTCTTTTTTTGGTTCACCGTTTTCAATTTAATTTAAAGTTCAAGTCAGCAAAGTTTTTTTTCTACATTTTGTCCGCCTCTCATAAAAATAATTCCACTCTATCGTTTAAAAGGGGGGACTCTTATCTCCTTATCCATTACCTCTTTGACCAACAGCTCCTATCTGACACATAAGTTACTGCATCGAGTTGATCATCTACACCGCTTTTATTACCCGGTCAAAACCGGTCCACCTTTTTTAAATAAAAAGGGTATAAACTACTTCTTTTTATTTATCTTGCCAAAGAGATGAAAAAATTGAGCACCTTTTGTAAAATCTAAATTTTAAAAAATCAAAATAAAATTTTTATTTTTAAAAAAAAATATGAATATCTGTGCGAGCATCTAGTTAATTTTTGTTTCAAAATTAGTTAATAGAAAAAAGTGTGAGCTTTGGAATGATAGCATTTGACGCACTCGTCGCCACAATGGTTGCTGTGGCGCATGCTACTTTTGCCGACACTCAAACGCCCCAGAATTGTTTAGCTGTCTCTAGGAAACTTCACAAATAACAAAAAAAAAAACAAAAACTATAGCTGAATTATTTATGAAAATGGAAACTAAAATGGATATTTAAAGGCTGTCTAATTGATAGAGAGACGCGAAGCGGACTCTAGATTTAGACTAAGACCCGTCATTTAGGTTAATCCTAGAAATTTATTTGCGTCTTGTTTACTTAGCAAAGGCGTTCGATATTGTCCCACTAGAGCCAAACAATCTAGTTGCCTTAAACACAAAAGTTTGACAACGACAACAATTGGCGGACAAGAGCAGCACTATTTTTGAGATAGCAAAAAGTTTTGGCCAAAATCCGCGTAAACAATGAGTCGAATCAAAGACATTAGAGCTATTAAGTTGAAATAGAGAGAACAACACAAATTCCCAAAAGTGAATTGTGTTCAGGGCTTAGAAACAAACTTATTTTAAATCGACTTAACTGTCTTCGAATTGGACCCGCGTCCCAATTCGAGTACAATCAAATCAAATGATTATCACGCATGCACAGTCGCCGCCACCGCCACTGCCTAATATTCACAAGGCTCATTAAGCTCGATTCCTTAACCACAAGCCTTCGAGTCTCGATTCTGTTTCAAGCCATTTCTCTCATATTCCCACTCGATTCAAACTCTAATTAATTTTGTTCGCATCTCCCTGTCCCAATTCGGGTTTGTTTTATGATTTCCCTGCGCTCTATCTATCTCACTAATTCCGCTCACCTCATCTCATTCTAACTCTTCACAGAACTTGGTTTAAACAACAACAAAAATTCAAATATATCTTTTACCTTTAGTTCAACTGTTATCACGTGTGCTGAATTCAAAATTTTACATTATGTCTAAAAACAAAATTTAGACAAGCGCTTCGATCAAACAACCTTTTTTTTGAATAAATTAAAATTTTGCCAACTTAAAGTCACTTTGCTAGGCACAACAGTTTTTTATCAAGTTCAAGGTTATTTCAAAAAGAAAAAATTTTTCTCACTTTATTTTTTTAATCTAATAATGTACAGAAAAAAAATAAAAAAAAATTCTCTCTCTCTCTCTCTCTCTCAGCTTGGTTTGTGTGACATGGTCTAGTGCAATGGTCGGTTGATGTTTGACACTCAAAGCGACTGCTTTTGACGTTGCCTTCAGTCATGCATTTTAAGTCATGCGATTGGCGCTGGAGACAGAAGAGCCTCGGGGCTACTTGTTTGAGCACGACGGGTGCCAGACAAACATAAATTATTTTTTAATTTCTCTTTCATATTGAATTCCCAGGATTCATTTTATTCAAATTAAATTAAAAAAAAAAGATTAATTTTAAATCTCATGTTTATTAATAAAAAAAAAGTATGATCGATTATTTAAAAAATTAATTTTTTGAATTTGACGACATATAATGATTAATCTTGGTTGACATTTTTTGCTACCTAGTATGACTGTCTTGAGTATGTTTTGTCTAAATGAGCACTTAGGTTATCTAAAATATTTGAGATATCATTTTAAATGACAATGGCTTTTAGTTTTGTTGTGAGCTCAATTAAGGTTTAGATTGAAAAGCGCAGCACAGAGATTTGCATATTGAGATAGAGAGAGAGAGCAGTTTGAACATCATCATCACTCAATGAGCCATGGGATAGTCGTTCATTTGAACAAAAGACCAGACGACATCCAACCGGCTTATGCTAATTCAACGTTTTTTTTTAAAACTTTAGTCGGTATAGTCCTAAACTTAATTCAGGAAGAGTCAGGAGAAATTTTTTTTCCTGATACAAAAATTGGGCAAATTGAAGTTGGCTTGTATTTAAGTGAACATTAAAAAAATACTGAATGAGCATTAATTTTTTAGGGTATTAGCAGTAAATTAAAATCATTAAAAAATCTCTAATAGAGCATTAATTTATCATTTATTTAGCATTAAATTATATATAAACAAGCATTTATTAATTTAAATAAAAGTACTTAAAGGTAGCGCTGTTAAGCAATTAATGTTGTTTTTATTTAATTAATGTAAATTTTTTAAAATTAATGTTAACTGCAAATTTATAATGTTCAAAAAATTTAATTAATGCATGTTTGATATAATAAATGCACGTTTAAAATAATTAATGCTTGTCCAATATAATTAATGTTGTTACAAAGAAATTAATGCTAAATATTATTATTGTTCAAATCAATTTAATTAATGCTCGAATCAATTAAATTAATGCTCATTTAAATATAAGTCATTGAAGTTTGAGATCAAGATCAAAATTTTTTTTAACAAAATTTTGCAATTTAAATTGCAATATTTTTGTCCAAATCGATTATAGTAAAAAAGGGAAAAACCGATCAATTATGATACCGTAGTTTTTTATTTCAATTATTTTATCACATTTTGCATAAAATATAATGTTCGTTATAGCATTTTGTAGAGGAAGAAAAACTCTACATCTTTAATCTAGAAAGTTAATTGATTTGAATTAATAAATTTCATTTTTTTCTAAAAGAAAAAAAGCGTAATTTATTTTTTCAAAATTTGAATAAAATTCAAAAAAGAAAAATAAAAAAAAATTTTTAAAACAAATTCTTGCAAAAAAAATAACTTATAATAAAAATTAAATTCGTATCACATAGTCTATAAATCTTAGTAATAATACCTCTCAAAAATTTTAGAATTCTATTTTTATTAATTTTAATAATTTAAAAATAATTCAAATGAATAATTCTTGAATGGAATATGAATATGAAGTTCTTTTTCTGAAAATTAACTAACAACTGTTTCTTTGTTTATTGACTTTGGGAAAGCATTTGATGGTATTGATTCAAATTTATTACTTTTAAAACTTTTTCACTATGGTTTTGATAATTCTTCTTTGAGTCTTCTTTCAAACTATTTTGAAAACAAATCTCAGATATTTAGAATTGGTTGTGAAAAGTCTAATCCAGTAAAATTAAAATTAGGTGTCCCGCAAGGATCTGTCCTGGGTCCTCTGCTATTTCTTATTTTTGTCAATGATTTACCATTTTTATTTAAAAATTTAAGTATTAAAATGTTTGCAGATGATACAACAATAAGTATCTCTTAAAAAGACCTTGAAACATCTTTGATAAAATTAAATGTTACAACAAAAAATTTAAATGAATGGTGTATTTTTAACAGAATTGATATAAACTGGTCAAAAACTTTTTGCGTGATTATTGAAAATAGGAAAAAATTATAACCAGATAAGATTAGAGTAGGTAATGAAGACATATTAGTTGTAAAGGAAATCTGTTTATTAGGCTTCATAATTGATCAAAATCTTAATTTTACCAAATTTGTATCTAATTTATCAATTCAAGTTAATAGGAAATTATTTTCTATCAAGAGAATTTTCTATCTTTCTACTTAAGTAAAGATACAGTTTTTTAAAGACCTTTATCCTCCCGTATTTTGACTATTGCTCTACGCTTTTATGCTATTTTTCAAAAGAAGCAATAAATAAATTAGCTAAAAGTTATTATATCTCTATCATAAAACTTTTAAATCTTAAGCTTGAAGCAAACAGCTTTAATGAAATAAATAACGCTTTAGAAAAGTATGGTCTTTATTCATTTCAACATCGAATTTTTGAAAAGATGCTAACTTTTTCTTATAAATGTCTATTTTATTTCAATTCTCCGCTTAATCTTAAAGAAAAGTTAAAGAAAAATGACTCAAAAAATTTGAACTATATTTTAAGGAACAGCAATAACCTTATTGAACCAATGGCCAAATCAAAAAGTGGAGAAAAAACATTTGAACATTTTTATTCAAGATTAATAAATTGCTTTGTAATCAAGAGATCAATGCTGAAGTGTTCAACGTTTGAGCTATCAATTTTCAATAACATAAATTAATTTAAACAGATTTTGTTTCTAAATTTGAATTATTTAACTTAAATATCTTGCTGTTAAATTTTTTCAAATAACTATTAAATCAATAACTCTATTCAATTTTTATAATTTTTTTTATAATTTTAATAAATGTATTTTTTTTTAATAATATTAAATAAATGAAGTGCTAATCAGTCTCATGAGGCATGGACACTAGCCTGTTGATTAACCTTGAATATTAAAAAAAAATTAAATTCGTATCACATAGTCTATAAATCTTAGTAATAATACCTCTCAAAAATTTTAGAATTCTATTTTTATTAATTTTAATAATTTAAAAATAAAAAATAATTCTAGAATGGAATATGAATATAAAATTCTTTTTCGGAACTTGTGAACGTATTGTGCGCGTATTATGTAACATTAGCATTTAAATTTTTATTCACTGTAAGAAGATCGATTTAAAATAATATTTGGACACTAAAGGTTAAAAATATAGTCTTATTATATAGTCTCTTTGGAACAAGCAATGTTACGCAGCATTTGCTAAGGCAAATAGCGTTTTGGGTCAAATCAAGAGTTCCTTTTCATATTTGGACGATTGTGCCACCTTATAAGGGGCTGGTTCGCCCTCATCTTGAATACGCAGTCAGTGTTTGGTCGCCTTCGTTTAAAACGGACATAAATATTCTTGAGAAGGTTCAGAGGAAAGCAACCAAATTGGTTAAATCAATTAAAGAAAAACCTTATGAAGAAAGACTTCGAGATCTGGATCTGATTAGTTTAGAGGAACGCCGATTAAGAGGTGACTTGATCCAAATGTATAAGATTGTGCACAAGGTTGAAAATATAGAATTGGTAAATGATGTAAATTTTGCTAAAAGTTTATCTCTATACTTAAGAAGATCAAATGATAAAAAGTTGTTAAGGGAAATAAACAAAAGAGGTCGGTATCGCTACAATTTCTTAACGAACAGAGTTGTCATCAACTGTGGTAAATGCGATGTCAGTCAATAGTTTCAAAGCATTTATAGACAGGGAAGTTTTTGGAATGGCTCAAGGCAATGTCTGCAATGGCCCTTATAGGCGCAATTACGCGCTAGTATAGTCAAATGCTTATACTGCAGTTTTTACTGCTACTATTACTTATTTATTTTATTTACCAAGGTAAATTTTTGGCGATTTGTTAGTTGTTTAAATTGCAGAAAGTAATTTTCATATTCCATTCTAGAAATATTTTTTTATCTTAAAATTATCAAAATTAATAAAAATAAAATTTAAAAATTTTTGAGAGGTATTATTACTAAGATTACTAAGTCCCAGCTAAGACTTTAATTTTTTTTTTAAAAAATCCAAGTCCGGACTTTTTTTTAAAATTTTTTTCAAAAGTTCAAGTCCAGGCTTTAAAATCTTGAATACTGAAGAAGAAATTTGTGCTAAAATTGCAAGAAAATTCTGATATATGGCAAATCTATTGCATTAGACAACCCAAAAGTATATAAATTTTTTGATATGAAGCCTAATCTAGCAAATTTAAAAAAAGAGTCTTGACTTGGACTTTTTTTTGGGACTTTTACACATCTCTAAAGTTTTTAAAATAAAGTCAATATGTAAATTGTAAAAACAGGTTAAAAATAATTATTTTTCAGAGATTTGCAGATATAAAAAATTCAATTCAATATTTAATGTCTTTGAAAATAGGCTTCCGCAATAAAATTTCAAATCAAAAATTTATAGAAACATCCTTTTTTTATAAATTGTGAGCATGATCATTTAAATTTGATCATTTACTTCTTTTTGACTTCAAAAATCATCAATTAATAAAATTTATTTTAAACTTTAAAATAAATTTTATTAATTTAAAATTTTTAAATTTATCCAAAATTATTGAATAATTTTGAATAAATTTCTGAACATAATAGACTAAATTCTTAAATTAATTAAAATAAATATTAAGTTTATTTAAATATTAAATATTCGTTCACTTCTTTGTTAATGAAGAATTTTGCTTTCTCAGCACATTCATATGTGGTCTCCCCTAAAGTAAGTGGCTAGAATCGATAAAAAAGAATTACAGTGAACTTGACAAGACTGATCAGGTCTTCTGTAAAAATATCCCAAAATTTCTGGGTAAAATTTTTAGATATCTAAATCTTTATTTAAATTTTTTGAAAATAAAAATATTTATTAATTCTTTTCTGGTAACCAAGTTTAACCGGGTGCTCTATTTTTTTTTATTGAATATTTCGCACCCATTTTTTTCGAAGACTACAAAAAAAGTCACCAAATTTTTCTTGTCACTCCTTTATCCTCAGGGGATCAATTGTGTGAGGTCCAAAGGGGTTAACCCGATTACATCTAAAATTTTATATAATTACCCTGAAATTTAACCCTCAATCTTTACTCATTTAACCCATCAAGGAATAAATTTTTTTAATTTTTCAATAAATTTATTAAGCGATTATTTAATTGATTATTAAATAATTATTTTATACAAAATAAGCTTAGTTTTTATACGATTTTATTTTATTCTGTAACAATTAGTAAAAAAATTAGTAAAAATTAAAAACAAAAAAAAAAACGAAACAAAACAAAATTGATTTTAAAAGAAGATTTAAAAAAAAAAAAAAACGATGGTTAAATCATCAAAATAATCACAAAAAAATTCTTTAAAGCATGATTTGTGCGTGAAGGATGGCCATCAAATATCAATAATTTAGTCCCCTTTATTTATTCACAATGAATTACAAAAAATCTTTGGAACTACTCAAAAAAATGCAGTCGTTCCATCCATCAACCTTCTGAACAATTATAGTGGCAATTTTAAGGCCTTACTTCATTGATTGCGTCTACAATATCTTGATCAGTATATTTTATTTTAAATTGAATTTCTTCATTTTGTGACACATTTAGCTTACTTTTAAAAATTTCCTTTTTCGTTTTTTTTTTGGAAATAAACACTTTTTTTGATACGAAAATTTTATGAGAGCGAGACAGAGAAAATATATTCAATAAATTTTCTCTGTCAATTTTCTCTAGTTACAGAATTTGTATAATAATAATTAAGTATTTGAGCAAGCAAAAATGACGGATAAAAAAAAATTATATTAATTGTTTTTAAATTTTCAACTGTCTTATTTTTTTTTAAAGTAAGACTAATACATATACACTTTTGATTAGTGATGAAATCGAATATCAATATTCAGAACGAAATTCAAATAACTACGAATTCGGAATAAAATGTTATTCAAATTGAATATTTAGAAAAAAAAATCCGAAAAAGTTGTTAGCGGCTGGCGCTTTTAATTGTTGATTAAAATAATAAAAAGCCCTAGAATAGCTTAGAACTTAAGTTGCTAGTCTAATTTATAATATAAAACTGATTCTATGGTTAGATCCTTAAAGTCATAGAAAATGGCTCCAAATTTGTTATGTTATTTTCTTTTTTAAATATATTTGATTTTATTGTTGTTTTTCTGAGCTTGTCTTTCTTGGTGAATTGAAGAATAAAATATTTAAAAGAATTCAAATTAGTCTTTATATCATGGCACCTGGAAAACAAAAACAGTTTAGTGATCAACCTCGAACTAGCCGCCATCATAATGGTGACAGCAGTAAAAGCTCAATTTTAATTGAGCCGATTAGAAATGAAAAAGTCGGATTTTCAAAACTGACCCCTAGTCAAGCGCCTCAACAAAAGATTATGGCGGTCCAGGATGAGGTTTTGAATGATGTTTTAGTTGAGCTGAAAGATAAAAGAAATGGGAAGCCAGTCTCGTTGAATTCGAGAAGGAGAAGAGGAAGGCCGACGGGATCTGCCAATAAAACCAAGGAAAGCGCGCAAAAGAATAGAGTTAATAGTGATTTAAAGTCATTTAACTTCCAAAGTTTTAATATGAGGTTCTTTTCTGGATCCGAAAATGAAGATTTTGAACAATGGATTGCAGAGTTCACCAGTCGCACAAAGCAACTCAAATGTGACCTGGAACGAGTTGAATTATTTAGAACTTACATGTCCGGACGGGCTCGTAGCTGTGTTGATGGGCTTTTGGGAAATAACGTCACGGAGTTTGGTGTGTTAGTGAACGAGATGCAAAAGTTGTTTTCAAAAGTTAACCCAGATACATATAAGCTTATACTAAATAAGATTAAAAGAAAGTACAATGAGAGTTTGAGTATTTTTGCATTTAGAGTGTTAGATTACTTATCCAACTTGTTAGATTAGCCTATCCCGTATTGAAATAAAATGATTCAAGCAAGCAATTACTAGAAGATTTAAAAAAAGATTCGTTTATTAAAGGCTTAAGTAGTGAATTGATTAGTAGTCTAATGGCAAGTAGCCCGATAAATTTAGGAGATGCTTTGAAGTACGCCGAAATTTTAGAGGCTGACTCAAGCGCGAGGAAGAAAGAAAATCTCCTTTGTATGGAGGAATCGGAACCAAATTCGAAGAAAACTAAAATTGCAAGTGATGTTAAATTAGATGTGGAAAAGCCGGAAGACGATGGTAAAGGATTTAATTTCCACAACTTGATGCGGAAATTAGATAACCATGCGAACAAGTTTGAGCAAAAATTTGATAAGCTGAATGATGAAATTAAAAGTCTAAAGACAAAGGAGAAGACTCCAGTAGCGGATAAAAAAGACAATGATGTAGAAAGTTTAATGTCAATGGGACAGGATGATAAATTACAAAAGCTATCTTCGCTGCCAGCTTTGCAGCAGCACCAACATCAAAATCACTGTCCCCAAATGGGGAATGCACAATATCAAGGGCTTCATCCTTATTTACCTTATTTGCAACCTGGTTATACCGTTCAATTGCAACAGCCTGATTATAGGCCGCGATTCAATCCGAAATATGCAACCAACAAACATTTCAGGCAACAAATCAACCAGAACCCACCACAAGGAGCTTATCAAGGTAAGAGAAAATTTAATAATTTCAATGATCCTTCCTGGAAAGATAGATGCTTTTTATGCAGCAATACTGGACACATTAAGCGACACTGCCCACTGAACCAGTTAAATAATTATCGACAAAATCAACCTGTAAATTGGACTCAGCAACCCCAAATTCAGGCTAAAGCCCAAACCAATATCCCAATGAACACTTTTAATAACTTTTCTGCTTCTAACAAAAATGCTTCGAATTTAATAAACTACTCTAGAATTTGTTCGGCGACTTTCTTTGACCCCCTTTTGTACAACTTTCCATATCACTACCCAATTCACCCCACGGAACTGTTCATTCCTGAATTAAGTTTGCATAAAACAATCCAGCTAGATTTAAATAAGTCTAACACAATGTCAATACCAGCCAATTTATTTGGCACTTCTTTGACTAATTGTCTGGACACGGGAGCTAGTAAAAATTTTATTAAGTGGAGTTTCTTAGAACAATTTAAAAATTTAGAATTAAAAAAAGATGCATTAATAGAACCAGTCCTATTTAAAATAGGGGACGAAACTGTAAGGCAGTCCAACTTTAAGATTTCAATCCCGATTATGATCGAGGATGACATTTATATGGTCAATTTTTTGATAGTGGAAAGGTTACCTTGTGATGCAATTTTCGGAATGGAGTTTGTAAAGGCTTTCAACGCTCTTATAGAGCCAGTTACAAATTCGGTGCGGTTAGATCCTGATTATGATATAACCGATCCGAAACACTATCAGACACAAGATTTTCTCATTTTATCACACGATTTATACCTACCGGCATTGAGTGAAGCAAGTGTCATGACTAAGCTAAATAAAAAATTTGATAAAACTGCGATGGTAAATAGCCACGCGTATTTAAGAGACAGATTTTCTGTTTACACTGCCAAAGGGATAGTGGAGTTTAAAAATGAAATCGGTATTAAAGTAGCTAACCTATCAAGTAAATTAGTAAGTTTGCCGAAAGGGACCATCGTAGCCACATTCGAAGTCATTAATGAAGATGACTATGATTTCTTAACCTTAATTGATGACATAGAGGAAGAAAAGGAAGCCGAAGCTGAGAATCCTACGGACGAAAGTGGCAGTGCTTCGAGGGTACCAGAAGGCGTAAATTTGAATGAAAGTGCCTTGGACTAAAAGCAAAAAGCTCGACTTGCCTCATTCTTGACTAAAAATTATGATTTGTTTAGTAAAACGCTAGCCAACCCTGGTAGTGCCAAGAATCTCTTACATAATGTGCCAACAGGGGACCATCCTCCTTTTAACTGTGTCATGTTTAGGGCAGGTGTAAAAGAGAAGAAAGTTATCCAGGAGCAAATAGAAAAATGATAAAACAAGGCGTAATCAGACCCTCCTATAGTCCTTGGGCTTCCCCAGTTGTGCTTGTTGGGAAGAAAGATGGCTCCGTGAGATTCTGCGTTGATTATCGAGGGATAAATAAAATTGTTAAGCGAGACGTTTACCCTTTACCGCGTATTGACGACAGTCTGAACAGTCTAGGTAGAGCTAAATTCTTTACATTCCTAGATCTGGTTTCTGGATATTGGCAAGTGCCAATGAACCCAGAGGATATAGAGAAAACAGCATTTATTAGCCACTATGGATTGTATGAATTTTTTGTCATGCCCTTTGGATTGTCAAATGCTCCTGCTACATTTCAAAGATATATGGATATTGTTTTATCAGGTTTAAAATGGATTTGTTGTCAAGTATACCTAGATGACGTTATTATCTTTTCGGAAAGCTTTGAGGATCACCTTGAACATCTTCAAAAAGTTTTTGACAGATTAAGAGTTGCAAATTTGAAACTAAAAGCGAGCAAATGCTCATTTTGTTGTAAAGAACTAAAATACTTGGGGCATAAGGTGTCTGCAGATGGTATCAGTCCAGATCCAAAGAAAATCAAAGCGATTGCGTCGATTCCTCGACCGAAAAATAAACACGACCTTCGAAGTTTCCTGGGCTCGTGTGGATATTTTAGATTTTTTGTTAAGGATTATGCTCTTATTACTCTGAAGTTATACAAATTACTTCATGAGAGTACTCCATTTGTATGGAAGGGAGTTCATCAAGAATTATTCGAGCTCTTGAAAGAGAAATTGACTACTGCACCAATTCTACGGCAACCTGATTTTAATTACCCGTTTGTCATCAGAACTGACGCATGCGACAATGGAATAGGGGCTGTTCTTCTGCAGGTGATCGAGGGTGAAGAAAAAATTGTCCAATATATTAGCCGGATATTACAGCCGAGTGAACGAAAGTGGGATGTAGGGGAGAAAGAAGCTTTGGCTATTTTATGGGCTTGTGAACAATTCAGAGCGTACGTTATCGGAACAAGGTTTATTATGGAAACTGAACATCAGTCTCTCCAATGGCTAATGAAGGCTAAATCGCCAGCTAGGTTTGTAAGATGGGCACTTAGGTTAAGCGAGTTTGATTTTGAAATTAGGTATAAAAAAGGCAAAGATAATTTGATAGCTGACTATTTGTCACGGGTAACAACTAACGAAGATCACATTTTGGACACATATCTGCTTATTAATGAAACCAGAGAAGACCCAATTACAACTCTCGACATGGCTAGTGAACAAATGAAAGACGATGTAATCTCAGCTATCAGAAGGGAGCATTTCGGGGAAAGGGTTAATGCTGAAGACTGGAAATTAATTTTAAAAGAATCAATTCTTTACATAAAGTCGAAGACCGGACCACTTTTGCTTGTACCTAAGCATTTAATTGAACAATTATTGGATCATTACCATTCTTTCGAGCTTGCCCATGTGGGAAGGGACAAAATGTTTGGCTACTTGAGGAGACGATACCGATGGGGGAATATGTATCGGGACATAAGAAACTGGGTAAAAGGGTGTGAGAAGTGCAATCAGTTTAAAAATGTTCAATTAACGAACCAAGGACTCCTTCAACCAATAAAGGTTTCGCATCCTTTTGAAATAGTCGGTGTTGACATTTTGGGACCCTTTAAGACTACCAGACGAGGTTCTAAATACATCCTTGATTTCGTAGATCTCTTTACTAATTGGGTCGAAGCATGTGTCCTAAAAACTTTGGAAGCAGAAGAGGTTGTTAAGGCGTTTTATCGAATAATAATCACGAGGCATGGATGCCCAAGAAAAGTCTTGACCGATCAAGGGACTCAATTTACATCAGACGTTTTTAAATTATTGTGTGAGAAATTCGGAATTTTAAAATTGGAGGCAAGTGCGAAGCATCCCCAAACAAATGGTAAAGCCGAAAGATTTATAAGATTTTTAACAAATGCTTTAGCTACAGTAATTAGCTCAGATCAAAGCGATTGGGATGAATTAATCGAGGATTGTTTATTAGCATATCTAGTGACCATTAACAGCACCATTCAAGAAACGCCATTCTTTTTAATTTATGGGAGACAGCCATGTCTTCCTACTGATATCAAATTCAGGGTATTTAGGGAAGATAGAGTACTAGATGGTGTCGATTTAGACGTTGATGATGTAAGGAATAATGAATTTCGAATGCAGTACAAAATTGATCTGTTAGCTAGACTTAGAACTCACTATGAAACCCTGGAAGCAAAAAGGGATCAGCAAATGAACTACTATAAAGAGAGATATAATCTAAGGCACAAGCATGTAGAGTTTCCGATTGGATCTCTTGTCATGGTATACTGGCCAGTACCGAAGAAGGGTAATACTCAAAAGTTGTTGCCAAAGTGGAAAGGATCTTATAAGATCGTGAGTAAAGTAAGTGCAGTCACTTACAGGATCGAAAAGGAAAGAAAGACGCTGGTCATACATGTTCAAAGATTAAAACCTTATGTTCAATTCGAACGGAGTATCTAGTCAATATCTAGGCTAAAATCTTCATTCATTTATTTTTATTTAATTTTTATTAGAGAATTAATCATAGAATCTAGTAAGTTAAGGTTTATCTAAATCTGACGTCAGTCGGATGAGTTTATGTTGTTAAATACTATGCCATCAGTAGTGGTAAACGGTGCTAAACGGTTCACTAGTATGGCCGACATCCCACACAGACTGATGACGGTCGGACGGAATGAAAATATAACTAAATAAAAAAAAAAAAAAAAAAACAATGCCGTCGCCGTTTGAGACATAGTGCGTAGGACCAAAGTGGTGGTCTACGGTAAATTTAAAAATCCACGAGTGGTTAAGAGAAAATAATGTATATGGTGTTATATACATGTTAAGTTAGGGGTCCTAGTCGGAAGATCGCCTGCCGAATCTTTTCGGTGGATACTGTAGTACGACTGGACAGGCAGGAAACGACTTGAACGTTTTTAAAGAAGGAGGAGTGTTAGCGGCTGGCGCTTTTAATTGTTGATTAAAATAATAAAAAGCCCTAGAATAGCTTAGAACTTAAGTTGCCAGTCTAATTTATAATATAAAACTGATTCTATGGTTAGATCCTTAAAGTCATAGAAAATGGCTCCTATTTTGCTTTGTTATTTTCTATTTTAAATATATTTGATTTTATTGTTGTTTTTCTGGGCTTGTCTTTCTTGGTGAATTGAAGAATAAAATATTTAAAAGAATTCAAATTAGTATTTATATCATGGCACCTGGTAAACAAAAACAGTTTAGTGACCAACCTCGAACTAGCCGCCATCAAAGTTATTTGAAATACGATTTATTTGAATTAAATATTTAAATTGAACAACATTTAAAACATTAATTTTAATACAAAAAAATTTAATTAATAAAAATTTAATTTGATATTTGATTCTCTAAAAATTTTATTTTTATATTAGACTTTTCTAAGAATCGAATCAAATATTCGAATTATTGAATAATCGTAGATAAAAATCAAATTTTTAAATATTCGAATCAAGTTTTTGAATAAAAAAAAATAAAAAAAATTTTTGAAAAAAATTAAATTCGAATTTAAAATTTGAATTTTAAAATATTGAAAATATATTTAAATACAGAACGAATCAAATGTTTATGCTAACAAAAAATACATAAAAATGACTAGAAATATTTTAATAACTTAGAGCCTATTTCAATCATAAATCGGGCCAACATGTCTCCCTTGCAGAGTGTATTAAGAATTGACTTGAACCAATGGTTAAAAAATATTATCAGGATGACAATTATGTATTTTTGGCATTACTTAGCATCATCTCATTATGTGAATATGGTACAGAGTTGTATTTAGGATAAAAATATAAGGTATGTTGCCAAATAAAAAAAACACGACCAATCGAAGATTTTTGGCGAAATTTGAAAGCTAAAGTTTATGAGGGTGATTGGAGGTCCAAGAATCTTAAGAAACTCGAAAACAAATTTGCACTTGCCTGAGCACTAGGCTCGATATCATACGTCATCATTAATTTGGATCAGAGTTGGTCAAAAGTCAAACTTTAAAGTCAGAATCGTCAAAAGTCAAAGTCAAAGTCTGACTTTGACTTGAGTCTAAAATAATTTCAAAGTCAAAGTCTGACTTTGACTTGAGTTTAAAATAGTTTCAAAGTCAAAGTCTGACTTTAACTTGAGTTTAAAATAGTTTCAAAGTCAAAGTCTGACTTTAACTTGAGTTTAAAATAATTTCAAAGTCAAAGTCAGACTCTGACTTGAGTCTAAAATAATTTCAAAGTCAAAGTCTGACTTTGACTTTGGGCGGCCATTAGGCCGGCCAGCTTGGCGGCCTAATTTTTAGACCGCAAAAATATACAGGTGGCCAAAAATCCGTCAAAAAATTAAAAAAATAATATAATTTAAAATATATTTATTATTTATAAAAAGTGGCTTTTTAATTAAAAAAAAATAAATTCAAAATTTTTATAAAAAAAAAAAAATTTAATTAAAAAATAAAAAAAAACAAAAGAAAAAAATTTTATTTAATAAATAAAAAAAAAAAAATTAAAGTCAAAGTCCAGACTTGACTTTAAAAAAATAAAAATTAAAGTTAAAGTCCAGACTTGACTTCAAAAAAATAAAAAATTAAAGTCAAAGTCCAGTTTGTGCAATTTTTTATTCAACACCTGTTATGATAGCAATCTTGGAGCCAACTACAGCTTATTTTATTTTCCCCGGTAACAAAATTTGGTCACAATATCCAATCACGATGAAGTAAAAGAAAGCAAAGAAGAATCTTCAGAAAAGAAAAAATATCCAAATAAAAGCATCATTCTGTCTTATATTTACTAAACCTGACACATTTGGTTGTAAACTCAATCATGAAAAAAACTGAAAAAAGAAAGAAATGATTAACAAAAATGAAACCTTTGTATCTTCATATACTATTCTTGTTATGATTATTTTTTCAAAATTAAATAGCTTAAATGTGGTTTTAATTTTTTGTTGTAAAATCTATAAAAAAAAACATAAACATTTCAGTTAATATTTAATTTTCTTTACAACTTAAATATAACAATTTTTGAATTTAAATTTTGAATTTAAAATTAAATATTTTAAGTTAACAGTATCTTTTTAGGGTCTTAAAAAAAGTGAATATAAAAATCAAAAAAAAAAAAAAAATCGAATTTTTTTTATTATTTTTATCTTTATTAGAATTATTTTAGTCAAAGTATTAAAAAAAAAAAAAAAAAAAAAATGAAAAATTCTTAAATTATAATAAATTATGGACCATAATGTCTCAACGCTTGACCCGATGTATCCATCTCCGACTATACCACCAACCAAAGTCATCTCTGATACCTGATGATTCAAGGGTTCAAAGGAATAAGAGACGAAATAGTACAAAAAGGATAAAAACGGACCAGGAAGAGGAAAGCTCTGATGACGAACCAACAGCCTCCCCAAAACAAATTGAAGAGTTGATAAAGCAAAACAAAAAGCTGATCGCAGCCAATGGAAAATTGATGAAAAAAGTGGACACCTTCTCTAATGTGGTAGAATCTTTAAAAAAATTTACTGCTCGTTTAGCTGACTATGAAAGCAAGCTAGCTGCCTTAACAGCTAGATTAGTAGACATCGAAAGTAATAATATTGAAATGGACCAAACCGCTAGAATCAAGAATTGGATCACTTGAAAAAAAGAAGAATGAAACCTTTCTCCTCAGCGACCTTTTTAGCAGTAATTGAGCAAAAAACACTAATCATGAAATTGTTTTAATTGAAAAAATGGCAAGAGAGTCGAAGGCTAAGGAAAATAAAGCCAACAATCTTGTAATAGGCGGAATTATGGAATCAAGCAACAAAAATAAAGAAAAAATCGATGAAGATGACAAGCTTTCAGTCATCACTCTGCTAAAGGAGATTGGAGTTGCTCCATCAAAAATCAACATTAAAAGGGCAGTATATCGATACATAGAAAAAATTATCATAGAATTTTAATGTAGAAAATTAACATAAAAAATCTTAAATAGAAAAAAGACAATATTTTTGTCGATAAATAAACACAGAAATTTAACATAGAAAAATCTAAAATTAACATAGAAAATATTTATTGAAATTAAACGTAAACTTGTTGATAAAAATTAGCATAGAAAATTATTGAATGAAAATTTAAAATTTAAAAAAATTTAATCTATTTTTAATTTTTGGGAAGCTTAATTAATTTATTAAAATAATCCAAATATTCTGTCTTATTGAAATTGCTTGAAATACAATTAATAGCTTTCTTCACTTCTCGCGGATCACGAGGAAAAACTACTCCATGTTTGATTTGCTCTAAACATATTTCCATCAAATGCTGCTCTTTGAGAAAATGATTAATTAGTCTATTTGTCTCAGGGTGACTATGAATATCTTGAGCAAATGCTTTGTGCCAAGCCTCAATATTGTTATTTGATCTTGGCAAGTTTTCAGAAACACGTTTAAATACGTGCCAAGTATCTAATGGGTAAGATGGCTTTGAGCGTAATTTTAAGCCAGGAGATTTGGCAGTCCAATATAATATTTTTCAAAATATTTGTATATTGGTTTTATAGACTCTGGACAATTTTCTTGAAGTTCATCGAAAACTGACAAAAAGTCTTTTTGTGGAACAAAAGGAATGAGTTTTAGATACTTGTAAAATTTTTAAAATTACATGTCAGTATTGTAAACTGTTCGTAAACCATTTGTTACCTGTTTCCAAATATTAGCACAGAGATGGAAATAACATCCTACAATATTTGTTCCAGGAAAGCATTTTTTAACTGAATTAATTATGGCTAACTCATAATCACAAAGAACATACTTTGGAAAATTTGTGACACCGTGTAACATAAGTATGTTAAAGAAACGACTATATGTAATTTCTTGTTTATTGTGAAGCAAGCTATAAACTATTGCCATATTTTGATTATTTTTGGTAATATTGATTGAAAATACTTGTTTGAAAATATCTGGACTTGCATTAAATGTACCATCTATGTACCAAATCGACTCAGTGTTTTGTAATGTCAAACTTTCAAGTGTACAACAAACAACCATGCGTTCTGGATCATATGAACCACTATCAAATAGGATGAAATCTTTTCCAGATTTTGTTTTTTTAAATTTTTCTTTAATGATGAGACCTCCTTTTTCTTTTGATTCATTACCAAAATCATAAACTTTCTGTCTTTTTCTATCAATTTGTTGCTTTAAGTTATGGATTGGTGGTATTGCAGAAGAACAAGTACAGTCAATCCTCGATATAACGTGCAAATTGGGCGGAAATTTATTTCAGCATCAGTAATAATTATCAGAATTTATTCGATTAATAATAATAAATTTATTACTCGGTGTTATATTGTTTCAGCTTGTGTGTATTGCTGTAGGATATTTTAACTTTTTTCAGGAAATTTAAAAAAAATTATAAAAATTGAGATAAAAATTACAGCTTTTATCGAAAATTTACGTAAAAAGATAATTTTGTAACGGTGAAATTCAGTAAAATTTCGAAAATTTTGGTTAAAATGTGCTAAAAAAGTTTAATCACTTATTTTAAAAGCTTTACTTTGAATAATTGGTTTAATGGCTGGATCAGTCTCCATTTTTTTGAATTACTATATGAATCACCTTTTAAAAAAAAATTAAAAAAAAAACATCTTATCATTAGGTTTTAATAAAAAATTTTCAAGAATACTCAAGAATTACAAAATAAATTAAGAGAAAAATTCCTAGATAGTTTAAATGAGACCATAACTTTTTACTACAAAAAATTTTTGAAAAATACTAGGAAATTAAGTTGTTAGAAGGTATAATTCTAACATAAGGCAATGTGAATTTTCATACAAAAATTACAATAAAAAAAGTAAAAAAAGTTTATAACTTTTGTTCTAACGGTCCTAAACATGTTCTGCAAATATTACAAAGTGTAACAACTTTTTTTACACCAATTGTGAAAGTCTGCTAAATGTGTGCAAATTTGTGCAAAATTTCACGCCATTGAAACGTATTGAAACTAAATGCTCAATAAATTTGCAGAGTTTTTGCAGACTTTCACAATTGGTGTAACAAAAGTTATTACACTTTGTTACATTTGCAGAACATGTTTAAGACCCCTAGAAAAAAAGGTATAACCTTTTTTACTTTTTGTATTTAAATTTTTGTATTAAAATTCACAATGCCCTAACATAAGTAAAAAATAATAAATAATAATAGTATCATCTTGGAGAGATGTTTTATCAGGGATATCAAAATGATCCATATTAGGACCGCTTCTTTTTTTGTTGTTCATAAACCATGTGCCAGAACAATTTGAACAATTTTGCAAATTGTTTGCTGATGACACGAAACTTTTAGCTGCAATAAAGAACCCAACCGACCACCACAATCTACAATCAGATTTGGAAAAAGCAACCAATTGTGCCGCTTCTTGGAAAATGAAATTCAATAAAGATAAATGCAAGTTCAGGCACTTCGGCAAAAAAAATCAACTTTACGAATACAGCATGTAAGTCGTCGGGGCTTCAGAACGTAAGGTCTTAACGTAACGACGTTAGAACGTAAGGAACGTTAGGGGAACAACAAAAAGTGAACGCGATCTCGGTATTGTCGTCTCTAATGATCTCAAATGGAAATGCCAAACTCAAAAAGCTGCTAACAAAGCTAACGCAATTTTGGGTGTTCTAAAAAGGACATTCTCCCATTGGACACCAGATACGCTAAAAATACTATACGTAGCCTTTGAACGCCCTCACTTGGAATATGCTTCGTCAGCCTGATCTCAACATCAAAACCAAGATAAGTAAAAAAAAAATCAAACGCAGAGCTAACAAATTAGTTCCATCTTTAAAAAATTTGCCCAATATTACAAAATCATAAACGAGTTAAACACAATTAATTGGTAAATTCTTTATGTTTAATATCCTTTTTAAGTTACAACTACTGAATATACAGTCACGTTCTGTTCACTTGTTTTTACCAAAATTTACGTAATTTTACGTAAATTTTAGTAAAATTTTAACTTTTTTTAGGATTTCAGGAAAAAAACGTATTTTTTTTAATTTTTATTTTAATATTTACAAATTTTGAAAAACAATTTAATTGGAATTAAGTTTTAGAAAGAATAGTTAAATTTAGTTTGTTTTTTTTGAGCTCTTGTCCGTCTTAAAGCTATTAGCTGCCTTCTCCCAAGCTTCTTTAAACGTCGAGTTTTTTGGCACATATTTTTGTAATTCGTCTTTTAATAATTGTTCTAAATTTCAATTCAGGTTAAGTCTCCGTCAAAATCGCCTGATTAAAACCCTATAGAGATGATATGGAGTCAATTGAAAACTTATGTGAGGAAAAGAAATATAAAAACCATCGAAGAAGCTGTTGAGTCAATTCGATCTTTTCAAAAAAATTTAACCCCGGAACACTGTGTAAATTATATTAACAATTTGAAAAAAGTAAGTAATATTAATTGAGAGAAAGAAAATTAATATTTTGTAATAGACCATTAAGATTGTCATTGAAAATAATGGTGAATGGTCGAACCACTGAAATAATATTATTTTTAATTAAAACTAATTTGTAAATAATATACCATGAATTTATTTTAAAAAATAGCGTAAAATTTGTATATTCATATATTTTTCTAATAAAAATTAAAAATAATTTTAATAAAAAATTAACTTTTTTCTAGATTATCCTAAAAAAGTTTAAAATTTACGAAAAATTACGTAAAATTACGTAAATTTACACAATTTTACATTAAAAAATAAAAAAATTTACTGAATTTTACGTAAATTTACGTAAATTTTTATTTACATGGTAAAAAGTAGAAAGTCGATGAAAAAGCAGAATTGTAACCTTTTTTTCAAAAAATCATAACTTTTTTGTCCCTTTTTGATTTTACGAAAAATTACGTAATTTTTCGTAAAATTACCATTTTTTACATTTGTCAATTTACGTAATTTTACGTAATTTTACGTAAATTTGCGTAAATTTACGTAAATTTTGGTAAAAACAAGTGAACAGAACGGGACTGTAAATATAAATTGTAATTCTTTCTTAAGTAGCTCTATCTCGGTACAGAAAACAAATAAATAATTAAAAATAAAGAGAGAGCTTTTAACTTTATATTTTTCCTATTTACTTTAAATTTATAATACACGTTTATTCAACTCAATTTTGTTCGTTGTCTTCTCTCTATCTCATCTGAAGTTAATCGAAGGTATTCAGGCCAAACTCCCTTGACCAACAGGTCTAGCATTGTATATTTAGCAAACTTCTTATCTTTATTTCTAATGTTCGATTTAGTTATGTTCATAGTTATACATTTCGGTAAGTTGAAAATTATTTGCCACTTTTTGGACCACTCAACTAATTTATCTATGTCTGCTTGCTATTGAAGTTTATCGTTGATGTTCCTTTTAGTTGCAATTAACTTACAATCCTCTGCAAATAGTCTCGAAGCGTGACTCATAACTTCAGGCATGTCGTTTATGTATGTGATGAACAATAAGGGACCCATTCCTGATCCCGGAGGGACCCCACTTTTCACTTGATTATTAAATCTCAATAGATATAATAATCTTTTTTAGAGCTTACTAAATCATTCGAAGCAGAATGATATAATCTAAGTTTTCTTTTTCAACTTATCAAAGAACCCTACCGGTTTTCCATTGAAATTGTGCCCCCTTTTTTAAGTTACAAAAACAATAAAAAATGTGACAAAAATGGTAAAATAGTAAAATAAATAAACGAGAACGGTTTAAAAAAAATAAAAGAGGAGTAAAAATTGCATTATTTTTACTATTTGTGTGTAAAAATATGCTGAATAATTTGTATTTATTTTACTCCAAAATAAACTATTAACTCGGAAAAATTGAAAAAGAATATCATTTTAACTCTTTCTTCTCCGTTATTTCGTATTTAAAGTCCATTTTTTAAAACTGTATAATAGCTAATATAATCTAATATATCTATTGGAATTTTTTTAAGCAGCTACGTTTATATTTGTTGGATATCAATTATATTGATCATTAAAATTTTTTAAAAAAACGTTTTAAAGGCTAAATTAAAATATTTTTGAATATCTCTAATGAATTAGTGTCGTTTACTTTACATTCAAATCCTATAAAAAAAGTAAAACTTTAGCTTAATGCGTTGGTGTGCATTCGAAAGCCAATTCCCTTAAAATCTTAAAGCCATAAAATAATATAAGCTAATTAAACTATATTTAAAAGAGACACAAATAGCTTATGGGAAATATTTTTTATTCAAAGGAGTGTAAGAGAATAAGATAAAATAAAAAGTAAAATTTTTCTTAGAAAAATATATTCAAGAAAAAAAGTTATGTTAGATTTGAAAAGATTTTTAAATTTTTTGACTTTTTAATTTGGTCAAAATGGAAGTAACTTTTTGTTAAAAAAAATTTAGAAAACAAAAATGAATAAAAAAAGCTCTTAAATGATACCATTTTTGTCACATTTTTTATTGTTTTTGTAACTTAAAAAAGGAGGCACAATTTCAATGGAAAACCGGTAAGGTTCTTTAAACTTGTATTTTAAATATGTTTTTTTTTCTAATCATTTATGTAACTTTAAAATTTTTCATAATATATTTTTCTCCTTTAATGAATAAATAATTAAATTTATATTAATTAATTAAGTTAAAATTAAACTTATAGATTAAAATTAATTTTTTAAAATCACCTTTCAAAATTTGTCCCTAATGGAGAAAATTTTTAAAAAGCGTTTGAAAAAGCTAGAAAAATTCATCAAAGCTTATCGTTTGGTTTCAAAAGCTAAAAAATAAAAATAACTATTACTGTAATTGAAAATATTTAATCAATGTTTTTTTGGTTCTTCTCTTGTCATTTTCTTATTTAAATTTACATCATTATCTTATTAATCGTTAATTGAAACTAAATTCAGGAAATGTAATTAAATTTAAGAATTATATCCAATTAAATAAAAAAAATAATTTGTTAACAAAATAGCTAATAATTGAAAATGATCACTTTTATTTCAGAATATAAAATTTTTTCCAAATATTAACACATTTTAACCAAAATATTGCAAATTTTACTGTATTTTATCGTTTCAAAACTCGCTTTTTACGTTAATTTACGAAAATTTACGGTATTTTTTTCTCAATTTTTTTTTTTAAATTATATGTAATTAATGTAATTTTCGAAAAATTACGTAAAATTACCGAACCCTAGTATCATCAGCGCTGTAAATAGAAATAACACATTAAGAATATTTTTACTTTTAATAAAGTTTCGTATTTGTAAAGCTTATTTAAATATAATTTAGATTTTCAATGACTCGTTTTTTCATCATCAGACAAAATTTCCTAGAATAAGCATAAATGCAAGAAACAGCTAAAAAAATGAAAATTTAATGAGTTTCAAACCTGAGCAAGATTTGAATTGTGTAATTTGGTTAAAAATATTGAAATTTATTTTATGATAATATTTTTTTTTTCAGAATATTGTTTTAGTCAACCAGTTTCCATTACTGACGTAAAGACATCAATAATTTTAATGTTTGTTATTGAATCAAACAAATAAAAAAATTTTAGATCTTAATTTTTTTAAATTGAAAAAAATCATAATATTATAAGTCTAAATTTAATAATTATGATTGATTTGTAGGTTTGGATGTACCTTAAAAAAAGAAAAATGATTAAAATTTTTTTATTAAATTAATATTTATGATTTATTTAGCTTTGAAGAAAAAAACTCAAATCCAATTTTATTAATTAAACACCTCTTTAGATCTAGAGTGTATTGAGAATTTCAAAAAATTTTTAAATTAATGACCTCCCTTAGCATCGAATTTATCAACATGATGTTCCTTAAAGCATAGGATCTGAAAATATAGGGTGACGTTATTCGAAATCTGATTAGTTGATTTTTAATTTTATATCATCAAAATATCTTTAAAATTTTTGAAAAAAAATTTTTAACACTGTATTATTTTTTGTTCGAGTTTTATACGGTGTTAATAGTAGTAGTAGTATAACTGCGTGGATCTTATCCACAAGCTGTAGCGTAGTAACGTACAGCTATAGCAGTAAGAACTAGTTATCAATAGATTTATTTAGAACAAAAATTTTTTAATTCTTTTTTAAATAAATAAATAAATATTGTAATCTAAGAAGTTAATATAAAGCTTAAAATATAGTTTAAATATTGTTATATAACTAATTTATACAACCACATTGTTTTTAAATATTTAAAAAAAAAATTTTTATAGGATATTTTTTTAAATTTTTTATTTATTAAATTCCAAAGAACATAATTAATTTAACTATAATAATTGGTTGGTTTTAGTTCTGCTCCAACTTTTTTAAAAAAAATTTTATTTTTCTATTTAAAATTTATTTTCAATACAAATTAGCAATTTTTTTAGCCTAATATATCTAAATTTTCTTCCTATGATTCATCCTCTTATTCGTTTGCAAAAAAATAATTTCTCTTTTGAATTGTTATTGTAATTTAAAAATTATTCCATATATTTATTTAGTCAAAAAGAGTAATTTAATTTAAAAAACTTAAAAAATCGTCATAGATTTTTTTGGTGATCTTAATTTTGACGAAAATTTAGATAAGTTATCGTAGCTCAACTTTTAATGGTTTTGAAAGAGCTTAAATGAGTTAAAAAAAAGCTTCAAAGTTTTTGTAATCAAGATGGTTGTATCAAGTATGTTGCTTGTAAATAATATCTTAATTCAATATTATGTTCTATAATAATTGATATGCTTGCCATTTTGATATTATTTCTGACTTAACAGTTTACCTTTTTTAATTTATTTATCTTGGCTGTGACAACTTTATGACTTCTATCCTAATTTCGATTAAAAAAAAATAAGAAAATACCTTTATTTTTATAGTATCTTTTATTTTGGATCTTTCTCTAAGCTTTTAATCAACTAAGTTTTTGTTTATTAAAAAATGATGGTTAAATAAATAAATTTAAATTTAATTTTCAAATTTTTTAAATATTCTTGCTGTGAAGCCGTTTCCAATGCAAACGCAAAGATATAAATATTTTTGATTTGTTTTAAGAATTTTGAATGAAAAAAATAAAGAATTAGTTTTATTATTTCATTAGCTTTTTCTAGTCTAAAATTTTGATTTTATTTAAATAGGAAAAAAAATAAAAATATATAAACTTATTTTATTCATTTATAAAAACTAAAAAAAAATCCTTGCTGGAGAGTAAAAAAATACGTGTTTTATATGTCATATTTTGATCTGTACGATAGAGCTGGCAAAGTTGATTTAGGCTTGGAAACAGCTAAAAACAACAAAAATGAAAAAAGAATTTCTTTTTTAAATTTATAAAAATTACGTGCGTCAATCAAAGCCCAGCTGTAATTTTGCTTTGATCTGCTTATTTCCTGGTCCGATCTATCATCGATGGGAACCAACTTGTTGTTTTTAAATCTAGATTTTTTATCAATTTCACTAATGGTCGAAAGTTTAGACCGAGAATTTGTGTCCATTTCATCAATCAGCTGCCTTTCATAAGCAGACAACTTGCTAGACTTCGAATCATTTAGTTTCATCTGATCCAACCTCTTCCAAGGGTTTCCATCTTTTATGTCATCTTCTCGATCATCATAACCTGAACTTAAATTTTGAATAAATTCAATTAAATAGTAAAAAAAAAAAAAAATGAAAAAAAAACTAAAATAATCTAAATTAAAAAAAAATAAAATAAAAAAAAAATAAAATTTAGAAAAAAAATAAAAATAAAAATAAAAAAAAATAAAAAAATACTAAAAAAAATCTAAATTAAATAAAAAATTAAATAAAAAACTAAAAAAAACTAAAAAATTAAAAAACTAAAAAAAAATGAAAAAAAGTACAAAACAAAACATAAAAAATTTAAATAAAAAAAAATTAATTAAAAATAAAACTAAAAAAAATGAAAAAAAACTATAAAAATCTAGTTAACAAAAAAATAAAATAAAAAAAAAATCAATTAAAAAAAAAATAATAAAAATAAAAAAAAATAAAAAAAAATAAAAAAATACTAAAAAAATCTAAATTAAATAAAAAATTAAATAAAAAACTAAAAAAAATGAAAAAATGTACAAAACAAAACATAAAAAATTTAAATAAAAATAAACTAAAAATAAAACTAAAAAAAATGAAAAAAAAAAATAAAAAAAATTATCTCTTACTTGTCATATTCTCTTCTCTGACGAACTCGGTCCGACTTTTCGCGCCTAATTCTCTTTTCCTCAGATCTCTGTCTTTCCACGTCTTCTTCTGTTCTATTTTTAATTTTATCATAGTTGACCATGATATCTTTGAACAGCCAGTCGAAGCCAATTTTCAGCGACTGGTTTGTTTTGGACCCGATGGGGGTCAAGGCAACACAGGTCTCAACGCGGCACGGAATTTCAAATTTGTTCACCAGCTCTTCTAAATTCAAATACTGAACTATTTCACTTTCATCTAGCGGGTTGTCCAGGTCCTGTTTGTTGCCAATGACCAAGATCGGCTTGCCGATCACTTTCACATTTTCTACAAAGCTGGAAAAAGTGGCTCTGTTCTGGTTGATGCGTGCACGGTTCGAACAATCAATGACATATATGAATCCGTAGCTCTCGGACAAATAGTGCTTCCAAATGTCTCTGACGCGTTCACTGCCGCCCAAGTCATAGAATTTAATTGATTTAGAGTTGTAGCTGAAATCGTGAGGTTCGTAGCCCACAGTTGGTGAAACATCGGCCAGGTTTTTTTCTGAATTGAGACACTTGACTAGGGTTGATTTGCCGGCATCGTCAAGACCAATTATGCTGATGACCATGTCACTGGTTGGTGAGTCATTTTTGGCTTCGTTTTTTTTAGATTTTAAACAGTTGCCCATCATATTTTTGTTAAAAGGCGCTTCTAATTTCAGTGTTTTAGTCAATTATTGAATAAGGCTTAATTTATGCTTTTTTTTCAAATTTTTTTGTTGCCTGGATACAAAAGGTAATTGAGCAAAAAAAAATTTATATGGTTTTTATTTTATTTTTTGAAAATTTAAATATCCCCATTAGAATATTTTAGTTTTCTATATATTTTTATTAATCCTAAAGAATATAAATAAAAAATTGTCATTTTTTTATTATCTTTTGAGATTAAAAAAAACAAAATCAATATTTGTTTTTGAAAATAAATATTTTTTTAATCCGACTTAAAATTTTTGATAGCTAATTCAAATTTTTTGGTGAATTTTAAAATTTTTAAATAAAAATTTTCTTAACAAAATCTTAAAATTTAAATGAAAAAAAAATTAACAATAAAATTGTCGAAAAAATTTGATGTTCGTTTGATGATTCATTTAGACTAAGACCTTTTTAAATGAATAATAATATTAGACAATGAATGGTTGAGTTGTTTCAATTAAATTTGACATAGTCAATCAACATCAAAAAAATAAATTTAATTAATGTTTTTAAGAGAAAAAAATCTAATTGAGATCATTATATAATTGTAGTGGCTCGATAAATTCAAGTTCAGTTTTTAATTTTTTTTCTTCAAATTGCTATAAGGGATATTAGGTTTTGATTTTTTTTTATAATTTTTTTTTTAAATGTTTATTTAAACTAATTTCATACAATTTAAGTGCTCATACCTTTTTAAAAAATTTCGTAATATTTTTTTTTGATTGTTTTACGAAAAAAAATAGTATAAATTCACCGTCATTGAATTATTTCGAAGTTGAATTTTTGATTTTAGAAGGTAAAAATGTTTAAGTATGCATAATTTTAAATCTAAAAATTAATCAGAAATTTTCTTTTGAATTTTGATATTTATATTTCAAATTTTACAGAAAAAAAAATCCGAATATTTTTATTTGGATTTAAATTTCTTTTAATTTTATAATTTTAGATAGAAAATTTTTTTTAATTTTATTTACTTTAAAAAATCAAAAAATAAAGATAATTTCCAATATTTTCCAGGAATTTTTTTTTCATATTTTAAAAAGAGATTTTTTTTTTTAATTTAAAAATTCAAAATAAAAATTATTTGATAATAAGTAGAATTTTTTTCAGAATTGGGTCTTAAGATTCAATGCATTTTTCTTAGCAACGGAAGTAGTCATAAGAGCTCTTTAAACAAGCTTTAGTGGATCCGTAAATGCGTTAAGTACTAAAAAAGTTTATAAACTATCAAATTATTTAAAAGTTGATTTAGTTTAAGTCTCTTTTTTTGTGATCAGTGGCAATTTTAGCATAAAAATACAAAATTTATTTTAAAGCATTTGGAATGCGAATTTAAAACATAAATGGTTAGGTCAAGCTTGAAAAAATTTTTCATTTAATTTTTTAAAATTTTTGCCCAAAATTAAAAAAAATAAATTAAATAAATTTAAAGATTAAACTGGTAAAATTATCAAATGTAATAAAGGTGTGAAAACTTTATGAAATTGATTTTTTTGATTTTTAAGGTGCCCAAATCATAGTAGGTCAGGATTCTTAAATTTTCATCAAAAACACATTATTTAGGGTACAAAATTTAAATTTTTTAATTAAACAGTTCAGTCCTTATCGAAAAAACCTCTCTCCCAGGGGAAGGGTCTTAAGGGTTCCTCGTAGCATAGAGTGAAATGCTTAGAGAAAGCTACTTTTTTTATCATATTATGAAAATTTACCTTAAATTTAGTCAGAATTTAATTTTTATTTTTACCTTTTTTAACTTTAATGGAAAATTCATGATTTTTTTTGATTGATTTCATTCTCAAAATACAAGCATTTAAAGATACCCATGTTTTGAATTAAATTTTTTTTAAAGCTTTATTAAGTATATTTATTTTTCTGAATTTAATAGAGTATTAAAATCTTTGTTTTTTTTTATGAGAAATGTCTTTACTACTAGATTTAGCTCCAAAAAGCTTTTCTAAGACATTTTGATAGCTTGCACTACTTTGATACATTTCCATAGCTTTCCAGAGTCTGTACCATAATTTAATATTCAAATCATTTTTTTAAATTCATCCACCGCCTCTAAAATTAATTCTAGAAATTACGCCAGACTTGGGGATGTTATACATAAAAAAATATAATAAATATAAAAATTAGTTTAATTCTCAAAAGTCAAGTTTTTTTTTTCTTTAAATGTGAAAAATAAAAATAGACTGAACAATTTTTTTCGTAAAAGAAATTCAAAATTTTAATTTACAAATAATTTTTTCTATTTATATCTACATCATAAAATTAAATTCGTTTTTTATTCATCTTAAAGAAAATAAAAAAAAATTATTAAATGCTGGATATTCAAGAAGTAGTTCTCTTAGCTCTTCAAGTTTTAACTGTTTTGCTTTTTCCTCATCTTTAATCAAATTTAAATCAGCACATATCTTGACTAAACCTCTATAACAACCTCTTTCATCAACACATTTTACACTGAAAAATATTATCAACCGCGTTTTGAACATCTTCATAAATATAATTTTTGATGAAAAACATAATTAATTGAATTTGTCATTTTATATATTACCATTTCCTAAATTGTCAAAAGCTTGTTGATTCGGAATGCTCATCCATTCATCAGCATTTTTTCTTCTCACCACTGAAGCTTTTTTTTATTCTAAGTTTTGTAATTTTCCTATTAGCGAGGGTTCTACGTTTAAGTCGAGCCATTTTTTAAGCAATTAATAGAATTAAAATCTAAATAAAATGATAAGTAGCAGTGATATCAAAAAATCCTCACCTATTTTTTATAGAGTAAACTAAGATCTTTAAAAAGAAAAAGTAATTATTTAATTTGACTTATTTTTACGGGAGAAATAAAACCCCAAAAATGCAAAATTATCAAATTTTTTGTGAAGTTTGCGATTAAATTGTAAATTATTTTGCTGATAAAGTTAAAAAATAAAAAAAATTAAATTTAAAATTTGTTAAATTTTCAAGAAATTTTTGTTCCAATTTATGTTCAAAATAAGCAATCTTGTTTTATTTGATATAGCAAAAATAAGTAGTCAGATCAAAAAAGTATGTTCAAATTCAAATTATCCGCACAAAATTATATAATAAAACAAATTTTTGAGAAAAAAAATTTTTCTAAATCCTTAACTATGATGTTTATGATTTGGGGCACCTTAAAAAAAATAAAAAAGTAAATGTTGTCTCCGACTTATATATTTTGACATGTAGAATTTAATTTTTTAATATTTTTGAGTTTAAATTTTCATCAACTGAATATGAATTTATTCCGAGAAAAAACAAAATGTTTAATGGCATGAATTATGTGGTAAAAAGGGTTAATGGAATTTCACTTCTTTTTTCATTCAATTCGCAGATTTCTGGGGAAATTGGGTGAAATTTTATTGGCCTATTTATCCCTTTTCTCATTAATCTCTTGCACTAACAAGGTGAGTCAAATATACTTGGGGTAAAATCGGTGAATTAAATTCGCTTTTTAAATAAAAGTATGCTTAAATTAAATTTTCTAAAAAACAGGTCGCCCAATTAGGCCTACTAAAAACAAAACTAATTTTAACTGATTTGAACCAGATTAATTAGAAAAAATATATTTATTATTAAAATTAATTAAAAAATTAAATTATTTTTATATCTTTCATTTTATTATGTGGATTAAATTTGAATATCTAAACCCACTCAATCTATTACTATTTCAATTTGACTGAGAAAAAAATTCAGTGTCAAACTAATCAATCAAGGTAATTTTTAATTAATTTCATTTTTTTTAAATAAAATTTGTCCGTGATACAATATTAGTTTTTTTTTATAAATTAAAAACAGTAATAATACTTTCCTTTATGTTTGCGCAATTAAAAAAAGTTTATTCTTAATTAAAAATTTGGAGAAAAATTTCAAAAATTTGTGGTTTCCATTTTAATCATCCAGAGAGTAAGTGGTTGCATTAATTTAGGACTAGAGGACAAAAAATAGTGATGTCAAGACTAGTCTTAACAATTAGATAAATTTTATTTATTTTTTTTTGTTGACCTAAAATAAAAAAATTTTATTTATTTTATAAATTTACTAAACATTGACTGCGTTCTTTTATTTTTTGTTGTCGGTGACCTATTCAAATTAGATGATTAAATTTTGACAAAAATTTGAAAAAATATGAAAAAATTTTTGCGAAAAAAAAATGTGCTGGAATGTTTAACAAATGACATAAAGTGTCAATATACATTAAAATATTATTAGAAAGAATTTTTTTTTCAAAAATGCGAATGATTGGCGAAAGTTGAAAAAATTTCTCCATGACTTAAAGATTAGCAACTGCCACAAATTGAGCTTAAAAGTGTCTCGTACATTAAGACAATTTTCGATTAATCCATATAAAATAAGTTGTTAGCTTGTCATTTCGACAAGTAAGCTCGGATTAGGCACAGTGGTCGAGGTATCTGTGAAAGCTTTCAAGTCAATTATAAAACGTCATCAAAATTGCACAAAAAACAAATGCAAATTAAAAAAAAAAAAGCAAATAAAAATTTCTAATAATTCAAATCACTTTATTTTATTTTTTAATTTAAATTTTAATTTTTTTTTAGATTTTTTAAATTTAGTAATGGACGATGAGAACAACAATAGCACATTGGGCTCAGGACCCATGAGCGCTCAGTCGCTGGCTTTGCGCATACAGAAAAAAGTCGCCTCCAAAATGTCCAACAAAAACATGGCCAAAATATTCATTGACGAAACTAGTGGACGGCTTCTGGACAGCTTGTACAAGTTGGTCAAAGAGTATTCGGCAAACAAAAAGCTGGCTGAATCCATTCTCAATGACATCATTAAGGTGATTGTAAAAATTGGCATCTTGGTCAAGAATGAACAGTTGTCAAGCGATGAAATAAAAAACTGCGACAACTTTCGTCAATCTTTTCATCTGTTGACAAAAAGCGCCCTGAGTTTCTACGAAATCGAGTACACATTCGACCTCAAGCACCTGCAAAAGCTGCTAATGTCGTGTAAGTCGTATATGCATGACATAATACGCGGTCATTTGACTGACAAGTCAAAGAATCGCGTTGACAATGTGTTCAATTTTTTTTCCGAGTCCAAGTTCCTAGAAGAAATATTCAGGAATGCCAAATATTCGAGCATTATGAAGGCAATTTTTGAAGATGCCCGGAAGTTGGTCGACGAAGGTCTTCTTTAAAAATTTAGTTTCAATTTTTTTTTTAAATTTCAATTTTTTAATTTTCTCACTGACTCAATTTGACATCGAATTTTCAATTTATTTTCCTTCCCCTATTTTATGACATTATTAATTATTTAATTATGTAAAATAAATTTTTTTAAAAATTAAAGAAAATAATTGTCTATCATAATTTTTTACCTATTATTAAATAAGATCTATCATTTAAGATATCTAATGTAAAATTATTACTAAGATGATGTGCAAAAATTTGAAAAAAATAGACAAATTTTGTGGTCAATAAAAAAATATTTTTTTTGTTCATCTCAGAAGCTTGTAAAAAAATTTAATTTATTTTTTTTTTAATAATTATTAATTAATTGAAATCAAATTAAATTTTGTTTTATGCTACATTAAAACAATTATACTAGATTTTTTTTGTTATGTATTTAAATTTAATTGTCACCATGAAGAGATTAAAATTAAAAAAGAAAATTAAAGAAAGAACTAAATTTGTAAAAATTTTTTTATTATTAAGTCAAAATCATGTTTAATTAATGAATCGTAAATATTCGGCTTAAAGGGATTAGGAAATACATTTTTTTGAGTCTATGATGAATTTAAAAATAAAAAAAATTATTCAATAAATTATTTTTAGTTTTGATGTTTATGTTTTAATTTTATAATTTTATTCAAAAATTTTTTTACAATAAAAATGAAAGCTCCAAATTTTTTTTTTAATTATTATTTTTGACCAAATGAAAAATTTAAGATAATATAAATCTATTAATAAAAAACAAAAGCTTCTCAGAATTGTGGAAAAAAATTTCAGTTCACTTAGTTATCTAAAGTATTTTTTTAGTTGTGTAAAGAATTTGTGCAATTATAAAAGATTTTAATTTTTTCCAATTGATTTAAATGTTATTTCATTGATTAAGAATGAAATAAATAAAAAAATAAAAAAATTATAATTATTATTAGAATTTTTAAAGCCTTAGTGAAATACTAGACCATTTTTGAACTAAAATGGATTTATTAAAAAAAAAAATTAATCAAAAAATTTTTTGATATCTTTTTTGAAATATATATTTAGTTTAGTAAACTTGAAAAAATTAAAAGGAAGGAACATAAAAATTAAAAAAAGAAAAAAATGTTTAGCATTATTTTTTTTGGGCTAGTAGTTTCAGCATACATGAGAATCTTTAGAATACAATTAAAATCATTTTAGCATAGACTGGTTTAATTTATATATGCTTTACTAAATTAATATACTTAATAAACATACTTAAATCTGTTCGGCTTATAATTTAGATTTGAATAATGACATCTTTTTTTCCAAAAGAGATATAAAATTTGTAAATCGATTTATTTTACAAATAATAAGATAAAGTTTTTATTAAAGAAAAAAAGCGATTTAAATTTATCATAGAATTTATAATTTTTATAAAAAATTTTTGATATTTTGATTCTAGTTAATTTTTTAATGATTTTTTTTTATTGCCACCACAATGATATGTATTAGTCTTTTTTTATTTTATGTCTAGGTGCTTTTATAATTTTTTGTATTTTGGGCCTACTATCCATCTAAATTTACCAAAATAATACAATTTTTCATAATTTATTTAAATTTTGAAATTTTTAAATCTTAAAAATGTAAGTTTGTTTGGAAGAAACTATTATTTTTTAAAAATTTATGTATTCCAAAATTATTTTGTGATTTTTAGTTTTTATGCATGATTGTTATGCTAATTTTTTTTTATTTAAATATTTAGTATGCCTAAAAGATTCGAAAGTATGTTTAGCAATACTTTAAAGTATGTTGGGAATCTAGACCCTTTTATTTTTTGTGATTTAGACATGAGTTTGAGGGTTGCGCAATTGAATTCTAAATAAAATAAAATTTTTTAAATATTTATTAACTTTCTTATATATCCCTTCCAAAAAATTTAGCTTTGAACTGTATTCAAGTTATTGAACAGTCAAAAGTATTTTTTGTACCAAAATCGGTCTTTAGTAATGACAAAAAGAGAAAAAAGCATCTTTTAAAATAAATTAATATTATTTTTATGCTTTTATATTTTTTTATAGCAAAATAAAAACGTTTTTTAATGCTATAGATATTTTTTTATTCTCAAAAAATATTTTTTTTTAAACAATCATTAAAAGTAAATTCAATATTTATAAAAAATAACTTTTTTAAAAAATCAAAAAGATATTAAAATCACGGGTTAGATTAAATTTGCCATTTTGACAAACAATAATTTTTTAAGTCAAATATTTGTTTTTTATCTCAATGATTTAGCAAAAATTTTGACAATAAAAAAGTTACTTAAAAATTGGAATAAAAAAATTAAAAAAAAGCAACACCAGAAATTCCAATTTTTTTAAACTTCTAAAACCTGAAAATATAATTGACTTTTCATTATTTTTGCTGAACGCTAAACATTTAAGACAGTTGACCCAGTGATTATTTTTTTGAAAATAAAAAATATACTTAATTAAAAGCTCTTAAGAAATGGAACAAAGAAAAAAAACAAAATCAAATCAAAAAGTCATTTTTAAGTCATTTTTTGGTGAAGTCAAATATTTGACTTGACTTAGAAGTAGTAGTAAAATAAACTGCAGTACAGATTTCTCTATACGAGTGCTATGCTCTTAGCCCTGGTAGGCTTTAGAAGCTTCCATTCATTGATCCATTCATTTGAAACCATTCATCCAATCTCGCCTTGAACTTGTTCAATGTTCCGGCTTCAATCACGCTATTAGGTAGACTGTTCCACAAAGTCGTAATACGATTAATCAAAAACTCGTGTCTTGCATTACATTGTATTATTTTTTCACGTCTTAATTTACTCTTGTTACCCATTAACTTAAGATTATGATTTGTCGATGAAGAGGCATAATTTAATCCATTTTCCAAATCAACTGATTCCATTACTTTTATAATTTTATAAATTTGGATCAAATCACCTCTTTTTCTTCAAAACTCCAAGGAAGTGAGGTCTTGCTTTTTCAGACGTTCTGAATATTCTAAGCGCTTGATTTTTTTGATCAGTCTAGGTGCTCTGCGTTGAACGCTTTCTTATAATTTGATATCCTTTTTCAGATGCGGGCACCACGCGCTTATACCGTAATCCAAATGAAGTCTAACAAGAGATGAATATAAAATCCTAAGCGACTCGAGACCAATTTTTCTGAAAGAGTTCCTAATCATGCCAATAGCTCTGTTTGCTTTATTTACGACTGAATTTACTTGATGAGACCATTTCAAATCATTTGAAATTATAACACTCAGATCACGTTAGTTGTCTGATTTTGATAACTCATGCCGATTTCCATCTTTGTCAATCATCGAATAACTCAAACATTTGTTATGTTTACCTAGGTGCATAACTTTGCATTTTCGAGATTAAGGTCGTTTGACCATGTCCATGACCATTTGATCAAGTTATCAATGTCCTGTTGTAGCTTATGAGGACTGGTTTCTTCTCTATCCCAAACACAAAAAATTTTACTGCCGTCTGCATATAGCTTACATAATTGAGTCAAATTTTCCAGGAGATCATAAATAAATATAATAAGTAGTAATGGGCCCAGCACGGACCCTTGAGTGACTCAACTAAGTACATTACTCCATTATGATAGAATATTTCCCAATACCACTCTTTGTTTTCTATGTTTTAGAAAATCCTCGATCCATTTTAACACTTTAACACACAGACCATACGATTTTAGCTTAAGTAGTAACTTTTCGTGAGACACCTTGTCGAATGCTTTCGAAATATCTGTAAAAATCACGTCTACTGACTTGCCGTCCTCGAGAGCATTTGTAATTATGTCAAGACTCTCCAAAAGGCTTGTTGTGCAAGATTACTTAGGTACAAAACCATGTCGATATTTATTTAACAAACGATTTGACAGCAAGTACTCCAAAATTACATTTTTGATAATACGTTCCAAGATTTTACAACACACCGAAGTCAACGATACGGGCCTTTAATTTGAGACTTCAATTTTTGAACCTGACATATGTAGAGGTGTAACGTTTGCCTGCTTCCATATTTTTGGTAAACTAGCAGTTTCAAGTGAACTGACAAAAATAATAGACAGCGGTAGTGAAATACTCTCTGAGCAGTTTTTCAAGAATAAGAGACTCACACCATCCGGTCCAAACAACTTGTTAGTGTTTAACCTCTCTAAACATGATTTTATAGCGTTTATGCTTAAATTCTCAGATACATCAAAATTGCATTCCCCGTCTGTCCTGTCAGCATATATGAGGTTCGAATCCAGAGACGAATCGCTTACAAACACTGATTGAAAATAAATATTTAACGCACTTGCAATCTCAGTATTATCTGTTGATAACGTACCGTTTATTGACAACACTTTTATAGAAATTTAAGAAAATTTTTGTTTAAAGTTAAGTCATTTGACTTAACTTGAATTTCAAAAAATTTAATCTGTGTTTTCGAAGTGATTTGATAAAAAAATTTTCTGATTAATTTTCTAATATATATAACATTAAAATTTAAAGAATCATAATTAGGATTGGATGCTTGTTACCCGTTTTTTATTGACTTTCCCAAAAAAAATTCAAGTCATTCTATGTCAAGTCAAGTCAAATGATTTAACTTTTAAAAAAAAATCTTAAGTCAAGTCCCTGACTTGACTTTGACTTACTGACTAACGCACAAGTCTGTCAACAACCCATTAAGAAAAAAATGTAGTCGAGGAAGACCCACTCTGGCAGCAGCAGCACTAGTGGTAGATCCTACTGGATCTAAAAGCTTAAAAGCTTATTTAATTTGTTAATTTAATAACGAATCGGCTATTTAATAAATACTATATTAATTTTTTATTTTAATCATATGTATTATTGTATTTTTTTTTCTCTCCAAAATTTAATAACATATTTGTAATTGTAATTTGTATTTTCTTATGTTTAAAAAAAATAGAGTTTTCGAAAAAAATAGTGCTTGATGTATTTTTTAATCTAAAAATGAATTAAAATATTTCAGGTCCAAAATTAT
The DNA here is from genome assembly GCA_025491095.1 of Brachionus asplanchnoidis. Taxonomy (NCBI): domain Eukaryota; kingdom Metazoa; phylum Rotifera; class Eurotatoria; order Ploima; family Brachionidae; genus Brachionus; species Brachionus asplanchnoidis. The sequence continues at coordinate 280,281 of JAILYF010000028.1, read as the reverse complement.
TTTAGTGAATTTTTAAACATTAATTTAGTGCTTAGTAAAAATTATATTAGTTCTTATTAAAGATTATTATAGTGTAAGAATGCTATATATAGTGCAGCCTTGATAAATATAGTGCATGTAATTATTATAGTGAAACTTGTGATTATTATAGTGAAACTTGTGATTATTATAGTGAAACTTGTGATTATTTATAGTGCAGAATGTATTTGTTGCCTTTTCTTTTTAATAAATATATTTGACTCGTTATATAATTGTATGCTGTTTTTTTTCATATAAATTAAATCAAACATCGTCAACATAAAAATAAAGTTTCTTGTTTGAATGAACTAATTTTTTTCTTTTATAAAAAAAAAACTTTGCTATCTTTACTCTTTGGCACGATTTTTTAAACTGATGAATGATTCACACTTTTTGTCTTATTTTTATCTTGAATAAAATCTTTTTCGACAAAAAAAAAATATTTTAATAATTTTTTATTTAAAAAAAAAATAATAATTTTGCAATCAACTAAATTAAAATGCATGTTTAAAAAAAACGCAATTTATGCAGCATATATTTAATTTTTACTTTTGGAGAAATTTCGAACAAAAAAAATAAACTCCATTAAAAATTAGTTTACTCGAGATCACAGACACAAAATGTTGGCGTCAAAAAATCCCAAGACAATTATTTTGAACCACAGTTCAGAGTAACTAAGTAATACTAAGAAAAGAAGAGATGCCGTTTGTAAGCACGTTCGCCACACTCACATTCACACACGTACACAAACACAAGTCTTTATTTGCACATTGAAGTCGATGTTGCCGACCCCACCAAAACGATACATTTGCATAAAATATTTCTTCCAACAAAATTCAACACAAGTACAAACAACTGCAATCTATCATCACAGTATATGTAAAGCTCATTCCTCAAATTTTTTTCTTCTTCAAACTAGATGCAATAAAAACACCAATTTTGCATTCAAACTCACTCTCTCTCTTTCTCTCTCTTTATCTAGCTCACTAGCAACTGTAATCTCTGATGTAGCAGACAAGTGTGTGAAGCAAGTGACCGAGGCGATCAGACCCATGCATCTTTGATCACCCTCTCCCCACCGGACCTCCACCATCACCATCACCACAAACATTGACTATCTGCATCCGATCTCTTCACAATCATCCAGCACCATTCATTTCCCTTCCACTCAACAACCCTTCTCCATTTCTATGCATAATTTGACATTTAGCTTTCACATACAAATACCTTGATTTTGAAGTCACCCTCTCTGACTCTCTCCCTTTTTGTGTGTAGAATTAGTAGTGTTGTAAGCTGTGGCACATGAGAGTGCAGTTTATGAGGCTGCACTCCGCTTGGTCAGTTTAGTTCCAGCCAGTTAAGATACAACCTTTGTTAATCCTTTTCCTTTAATTTGACCTATGCTCTAAATAAGTAATGCTAATTCAATAAGTGGATTGAATGATGATGATGTGAATTGCTAATGAGGTCTTACAAAAATAGGATGTGATTTTTGCTAAGGTTAAGGTCAACAGATCTGAAAGTTTTTCTTAGTTTTTAGCCGATACTCGGCTTGCCTTGTTAACATATGCGTCAACTTTTCATCATAAATTTAGATAGAATTTAAAAAAAAAACCAAAAAAAAAAAACCACTCACAAATGACATCGGTGAGAGCAAGCGGCGAAGAAGAAGATGAGACAAGAAGCCACGTCGACTCGGACGAATCGGACATCGATTGCGTGAAGCGTCGGCGCGCGTCTACCCAACGCACCAACAAACTAAAGTACTCGTCGGACGAAGACGTATCGGAAGAGGCGAGCGAGTCGTCCTCGCCTCTCTCGAGCTCGGACGAGCCTAGCACCGACGACGACGACGACGACGACGACGACGATTCCGACTACACCTTTTTGAAGACAAAAAAACGGCGCCGCAAAAAACCGACACGAGCGTGCCGCAGCCAACCGTCCAGCTCGAACAAATCACAGCGCCGCTCCACCACCGCCAAACAAATAAACTACTGCGAGGACTCGGAGCACGCCACCGACACCGACGACATCATTTACAAATACGAGGACGAAGAGGCGAAGCGAGCGAGCGCCGACTCGGAGACAATCGAGCGCGTGATCAAACAGCGTCAAGGCCGAGTGGGCGCCGTCGGCAGCAAGACCGCCGTGTACAACGTAGAAGAGCACGGCGATCCGAACGCGGCCGCCACCGCCGACCACTCCACCGAGCCCCACTACCTGATCAAGTGGCACGGCTGGTCGCACTTACACAACACGTGGGAGTCCCGCGACTCCCTGCTCCACCAAAAGGTCAAGGGCATCAAAAAGCTGGAGAATTTTTTGCGCAAAGAAGAGGAGCGGCGCGCGCTCCACGACCGCTCGGCCATGTCGCCCGAGGACATCGAGTATTTGGAGTGCCAGAGCGAAATGATGGACAATCTGCTCGAGACGCACACAATCGTCGAACGGGTCATCAGCCACAACGGTAATGACTACTTGTGCAAGTGGCAGGGCCTGCCGTACTCGGAGTGCACGTGGGAAGACGGCGAGTTGATACGCAAACGCTTCTCGCCGCTAATCGACGAGTATCAACGGCGCCACGCGGCCTCCACCTTTCCGCCCGTCAACGTAAAGAGCCAGAGAGCGCTGCGACACCGGCCCAAGTTCGTGCCGCTCAAGCAAAAGCCCGACTATTTGGGAAAGGGAGCGGAGCTGCGCGACTACCAGCTGGACGGCCTCAATTGGCTGGCGAACTCGTGGTGCAGACAAAACGGCGTCATACTCGCCGACGAAATGGGCCTGGGCAAGACCGTTCAGGCCATTTCGTTCATGTCCTACGTGTTCAATGAGCACAGTGTGTACGGGCCATTTTTGATTGTTATTCCGCTCTCGACCATTCAGGGATGGCAGCGCGAGTTCCAAAAGTGGTCGCCCGAAATAAATCTCGTCATTTATTTGGGCGACTCTCACTCTAGGTCTATGATACAAAAATACGAGTGGTCCGCTGACAACAAGAGGATAACATGCAACGCCGTTCTCACCACATACGAAATTTTGCTCAAGGACAAAAATTTTTTCAGCTCGGTGTCGTGGGCAGCGCTCGTGGTGGACGAGGCGCACCGGCTCAAAAATGAAGATTCACTGCTCTATCGCACTCTCATCAAGTTCGATACCAATCACCGTTTGCTGGTCACTGGCACCCCATTGCAGAACTCGCTCAAAGAGTTGTGGTCACTGCTGCATTTCATTATGCCGGACAAGTTTAACCAATGGGACGAGTTCGACGCCAAGTACTCGTCGGTGCTGCAGGACGGTCTTCGCTTTCAGGACTTGCACAAAGAGCTGCAGCCGTATTTGTTGCGGCGCGTTAAAAAAGACGTCGAAAAGTCGCTGCCTGCTAAAGTCGAGCAAATACTGCGCGTCGAAATGACCAAGCAGCAGAAGCAGTTCTACAAGCTTATTTTGACCAAGAATTACAAGGAGTTGCTGAAGGGATCGAAAGGAAATGTGAGCACTTTTTTGAACATTATGATGGAGTTGAAAAAGTGTTCGAATCACACGTATTTGATTAGGCGCGATGAGGACAAGGCTGTCGAGTCCCAGTTGGATTGTTTGATCAGAGGAAGTGGAAAGTTGTTTTTGTTGGACAAGTTGTTGAGACGGTTGAAGGAGACGGGACACAGAGTGCTCATTTTTTCTCAGATGGTGCGCATGTTGGATTTGATTGCGGAGTATTTGCAGTATAGGAGATTTTCGTTTCAGCGTTTGGATGGATCGATTAAGGGAGAGGTTAGGAGGCAAGCTCTCGACCATTTTAATAAGCCGGACTCCGAGGACTTTTGTTTTTTGCTGTCGACGCGCGCTGGAGGTCTAGGTAAGTTTGACTTTGACTTTTTTTTTTTTGTTGATTAAAGATTTATTAGAAATTAAGAATTTTTTTTTTTTTTTTTTATTAATTATTATTAAATGGGTGTTTATATTAATTATTTGGGTGTCTAAACTAGTGATGAAATCGAATATGCATATTCAAAGCGATATTCGAATAAGTAGCATTTCGAATGAAAATTAGGTTTGAATTTAATTTTTGAATAGAAATTTTTTTGAATTATATACTTGAAAATTAATTTATTTAAAATTAAAAATTGAATTTCTAAAATATTCGAATTTGTATTTGAAAATATAAAATTTTTGGATCAACGTTTAATCAAAATTTACTATTACACATAGGGAGGTATTTAATCGATCTCTAAAATTACTTAATCGATCACTAATATTTTTCTATCTCTTATTTTACTAAATACCCTTAACTTATATTTATTAATCTGTCTCCTAAATTAAATAAAACAGCAACTAATTTTACTTAAAGTATCTCTTATTTTTATTTATTAAATTGATTTAAAAAAAAAAGAATTATAAAAAATTTCAAATAAAATAATATCTCATAAGTTTTTTCTTGGTCTACCTCTACCTCTCTTTAGTGGAGCTTCTACTCTCTTACTTATATCACTGCTGGTTGATGCTTGCACTACATTTTCAGCTTCCTTATCAATTGTTTTTTTGTTCTTTTTTGTTGGTTTAACTGTTTCTTGTGGAGTTTCTTCCTCTACTTCTGTTCTCTTTCGCTTTAGAACTTTGATTGAGCTGACAACTCTCTCTTCTTTATCTGCTTCTGATTGGTACTCAAGCGCCTTTTTAGACTTACACGGTCTACCTCTTCTAGGTTTTTGTCCAAAAACTACTTGCTTAGCTTCGATTGGTATTTTGACAAGTTTCATATTTGCAGCAAAGCCAACAAGATGCTTACAAATATGATCTTTAAAGAAGGAAGGACAGGAACAACTAGCTGTTTGCATCCAGTTATCGGAGCTACTATCTGAGCTGATTCTTGTTTCCCAAGTTTTAAACAAAATTCCATAGAATTCGTCAAAAGATTTGAAATTTAAATGTTCAACTGCCGATCGGTAAGTCTTGATATTTTGATTATTAACTTCTACATTAGCCATCGTCGAGTTTGTGTAATTTATGATCATATTGTCTTCATCTCTTGCAATTGATTTTTTCTTATGTTTAATCCAGTCATATGTCTTGGTAAAGAGTTGAGTATCAATTGTTGGTTGAAGTGAAAAATTTTTGCAATTGACTGACAATGGATCTCTTTTATTTATTTGTTTTCTATTTTTATAATGGATCTCTTCGTTTCGACCAATGCTTAATAATATCTTTTGCAAGAGATAAGAACTGGTGTAAAGGTAAGCGTTTTCTGAACGAATGATTAACTCTCACAAAAAAAAACTCTCACAGGAGATAATTAAATTAAATCAAGAGATAATTTCAACTGTTCATTAATTTAGTTAAGAGCTATATTCATCATAATCATACTCATCTTCAGTAAATTTAGTGACAAAAAAACTCAGGATACATAAATATTTATTATTAGAGACAGTTAATTAATCAAATTAATCGAATAAATAATATTATAGATAGAAAAAATAAAATAATATATTTTATAAAGTGATCGTTTAAGTAATGTAAGAGATCGATTAATAATACCCCTTACATATATGAATTTTTTTCTTATTTATTTTTTTGATCAATTCGTATATTTTTTTATTCAGATTATAAATATAATTTTAAATGCTTTAATCGAATGAAGAGTGAAAAGAGATTATTTTTTGACCATTCTGAGCTACCTAAATTATTTTAAAATAAATAAATAAAGTAAAATTAATTAGTAATAATAAAAAAGTTAAAAATAATAAATTTAATTGCCTTGAAAAAATAATTAAAATTACATTTTCAACTCTAAAAAATTAAATAAACTTAATTTATGTGGCATGGTTTAAATCTATTTTTAGAAACCTTTGAATATTTGAGTTTCAGAACACAGGACAAGCATTTAACATCGAAAAAAATGCTTAGGTTTAATACTCGCTCTGATTATTGAAACTTTGCATCACACAAATAAAGTCTCTCAGGGCTTGGAAAGCTTGCAGAACTTTTGCATACACTAAATTCGTATATTTATTTTTCTGTTATTTCAGTTGATTTATTAAAAATAAATAATTAGAAATTTTTTAAAATTGACATTTTTTTTTAAAATAATTTTGGAATGGTTTTGTCTAAGTTTTGAATGAAATTTTCTTTTTCTTTTTCCCAATTTAGAATTTTTTTCAACTTTCTAAAAAATAGATTTTGCTGCAAACCAAAATTAATCATAATAATAAAAATATTGGCACAAATTTTGGTTATTTTAAACTATAAATAATTGAAGCAAAGAAATTTTCACGTAGATTATTTTGATTTTTTCAATTTATTTATTTATTTGTTTACTGTACCGAACTAAGGTGTTCTCAGAATAAAATATAAAATAAAAATGAAAAAAAAAAACAAATAAATTTAAATAAAACAAATTTAATAAAAATAAAAATGAATTTAATAAATATTCAATTTAATATTTGAAAATAAAAATTAATCAAAATTATAATTGATAAGAAAAAATTTAATCAAAAAAGAATTCATTAAATAATTTGAATTTCAATTCGATTTGGATACTAAAAGTGTGGCAGATTTTCACCAGTCAACACAACTCTTCTCACATTTTCTGGATTACAATTGTTCCATTCATCTTACCAGGTTTCAAAAAGGCCATCTTTTAATTGACTGACAAAAAAATTCCTATTTTACTGACAAAAAAACTAAACTAGGTGACAATCAAACTAATTGACTGACAGATTAACTAATTGAATTGACCAACAAATTAAATATTTTCGGGATCAACCAAAAAAATGGTGACTAATTTAATTAATGACAAATGACTAACAAACACAAAACTATTTTAATAAATATTTTCGTCACTAAAATTAGTTTTTTTTGTCTACAAATAAGGTTTTATTTTGTTAGTGCACTTAAGATCTTTTAGAGTAAATGTAAATGGTCATCTAAGTGATCAATACCCTATTAAAGCAGGAGTCCCAAAAGGGTCAGTAATTAGTCCACTTCTTTTTAGCATTTTTAAAAATGACATACCAAAAAGGAACAAAACAAACTGCCAGTACTCTCTTCTTTTTGCAGATGATTTGGCTACTTTTTTATTTTCAAAAAGATAGGAAATCTTGAAAACGTGATTAATAAGTACCTAAACGAAATTGAAAAATGGCTCTTCAAATGGAAAATGAAAATATCTGTTGAAAAGTCATGTTACATGATCTTTGAGAAAAAAACAAAAGTTAAAACCAATCTTAACCTTAAAATTAATGGTAACAGTTTAAATAATGAGGAAAAAGTGAAATTTTTAGGAATCACGTTAGACTCAAAACTTACATTTAGTCCAATGGTAGATTAATTAAAAGAACGCTGTAACTCTAAACTTTATTTAATAAAATATCTTTCAAAAAGAAAATGGGGTCTTAAACCAGAAACATTAGGTAATCTTTACAAATCCTTAATAGGATCAATTTTGGATTATTCTTTTCCTTGTTTAAATTCATTCTCATAAACTAACATTAAAAAAATACAAGTTATTCAAAATTCAGCATTTCGATCTATTTTGAAGCTGAAATATGATACCCCCTCCAATATTGTGCACCAAGAAGCCTTCAATAAACTTAATCTACTTACAGTCTCGAATTGACTTTTTGAGTTGAGTGAGAGATATGTCAGGGCAGGATTGAGTCATTCTGTCCCACTGGTCGTGAAACTGGTAGAAGAATATAGAGAAGGTTTCGAATCTAGATATATCGAAAATCCAACTCCATTGTGTAATTGCTACCTAGTAATTTCTTATTTTTTTTCCTGACACTTGAACTATTTAAACATGTGCCACATGTAACAATCTATTCCTATTTATGTCTTTTCAACTTTCATTTTTTTAGCTTATTTACTTTATTTTGATTCTTTTTTTTATCTCATTTTATTAACTTTAATTTTATTTTTATTTTATTTTTATTTTTTTTTTTTTAACTTATTCTGAAGGAGCTCTAGCTCGGTACAGAAAACAAATAAATAAAAACAAAAGTGAAAAACCATTAAAAAGTAATTTTAATATATAAATTTGTCAGTCGTTTAGTTTTTTTGGTCAGAATAATTAGTTTTTTATAGTCAGCTTAAACAAATAAAATTAGTCACCACTTTTAGTTATTTTTGTCCTATTAAAAAAATTTAATTTGTCACCCCCAAAAATATAAGTCCATTATAAAGTATTCTAATTGTTCAATTTTGGAAAATTGCAGAGTTGTTGTAGAACACTAAAAATTTTAAAATTTCTGAAACTAATCAATCTCATCTATTCAAGAATTATTCAAATCTAGCTGTATTAAATTCATCGAATTTAAAGCAATTTCTCTTCTCCCACACAATAATCTGCTTAAGAAAAAAATTTGTTTTTCACAATTATTAAATTGATTTTGGCATTTAAACTATCTTGAACATGATTTATCTTTTAGATGATATAGACCACCAAAATTATGATTCAAGCCTTGAGAGTATTTTTAGATAAAATTGAGAGTATTTTTAAATCCAAGAAAAATACAGATAGAAACTGAAATTTAAAACTAAAAGTTTGTACATTCGTTCTTTTTGTGTCATACTTTTCTTTTATGCCTCTTTATACTTTTTCCTTTTTAGGGTTCGGGTTAATTTTTTTATGAAGAGAAGAAGTTTTGAATTTTGCAAAAAACAGGCGCAAAGAAAATCTATCTATGAAGGAAAAAGTACAAAAGAAACAAAGTATTCTTCTTTTTTAAATTTTCATTATCTGTTTCTCAAGAATAAAGAATAATTGAATGGTCAAATTAATGATCGATTATCAATGAAAAAAAATTAAAAAATTGATCTAGTGGACATTTTTGAATTTTGAACCAAAGAACAGAATAAAAATCTTATATTAAAATGAATACTTTTATTCAAGTTTTATACTTGTTCTGTAATAATTGATTGTAAGTATTTAGCTTCTGGAAAAAATGTGCAATTGTCTTTGACTTATTTTCTGTTGTTGATAATTAATAAATTTTTTTAGCGTGTACTGTTAAAATTTTTTACTCAAAATAAAATCGTTGAATTCGTTTTTTCTTTTATTTTTCATTGTATCTAATCTATTTATAAAATTATTTAAAATTTATTCAGATAAAAAATAAACTAAACTTGAATGAAATAATTTTTCATCAATGATTCTTTTTTTTTTAATTAAACGTTACTATACGTAAATTTTTAAATAAATAAAATTATCTATTTTTCCTTTTTTTTATTTTTCTCGTAATTAACTGAAATTAAAAAGATAAATATAGTAATAATCTGAAATAAATGAAATAAAGCGCAAATATTGATAAAAAGTTTATTTATTGGAGCAAATTGTATTTGAGCCATGGCATCTGGATTTACACAAGAGGTTCGGTTTTCTACAACCGCATTGATTTGTAATACATTGAGATGTACAATTATATAAACTACATTAAAAAAAAAAAAAAAGATAATTTAAAAAGTTAGAAATAATTTGAAAAGTTAATTTAGTTTTAAACTAAAGCAAGTTTGTTTTTTTTTTTAGATTTACGGTTGCTTAAGTAAATATCAAAACTTACTTAATAAAATTTGATAATAAGAAAAAGTGAATATTTTTTTCAAGATTTACTAATAGATCAGTTTATTTTGATATTTACGTTTTATCAAAATTTACTATTACATACATAAATTTTTTTCTGTTTTTTCTATTTATTTAAATATAGTTTTAAATGCTTTACTCGAATGTTAGCTGAAAAGAGATTATTTTTTGACCATTCTGAGCTACCTATTTTAAAATAAATAAATAAAATAAAATATAATAATAATAAAGTTAAAATTGATTACCTTGAAAAAATAATTAAAATTAAATTTTTAACTCTTAAAAAAATTAGATTAACTTAATTTATGTTACATGGTTTAATTCTATCTTTATATATCTTTAAATATTTGAGTCTCAGAACACAGGAAAAAATGTAAAATCGAAAAAATTTTTCTTGCTTAAGCGTAGCGATGATTAAAACTTTGCCTCACCCAAATTGAGTCTCTTAGGACTCTTAGGAAAATTTACAGAACTTTTGTATACACTAAATTCGGATGAGTCCGTATCAGTTGCCACATTTAGCTCAACTTATTTTAAACCTGAACAAAAAATTTTATTTCAAATCTATTTTTCTGCTATTTCAGTTGATTTATTAAAAATAAATGATTCGAAACTTTTCATAATTGACAATTTTTTTCAATAATTTTGGACTGTTTCAAAGCTTTGAACTAAATTTTCTTTTTATTTTTCCCAATTTAGAATTTTTTATTAATCAAAATAATAAAAATATTGGCACTTTATTTTAAATATATTTTGGTTATTTTAACCCTTTAACTACCAATGTACAAAAATTGCAACATACGATAAAAACAGACCTAAATTCATTAAATAAAGTTATAAAAATATAAAATTTTTTTTTTTATTTCCTAAACTCAGCACAACCGTGTTTAAATTCTTTTTTTTCAAAATAATAAAAATTATTTAAGTTAAAGTACTTTGAACCTGCAAAAGTAAGTTAAAATTTATTATTAAATTTTTTCAAATTCTTTCTTAGGCTAGTTAATTAACTGTAACTTGTAAAAAGCAAAAAAAAATTTTTTTAATCACTTATAAGTATGATGAATAATAAATTAAAAAAAATAGAGACTTGGTTTTTAAAGTTGTCTTTTTTTTTTAATTTTTAATGTTGTATTAAAAATGCAACATTGGTTTTTTATTGATTTTTTTAAAATTTTTATTTCATTTCTAAATTTTTAGTTAAATTTTTTTTTTAATCAGAAATGTATAAAAATGTTCTTAGAAAACGAAAAGCACCAATTCAAATAACAGAACTATTGCTGTTAGAAGGTTAGACAATAAATCTATCCATTTAATGTCAATTTATGTGGCTATTGAACCTATGGCTCATGTTCTGAGGTGGTCTAAATCCTCTAAAGAAAGGATAAGAGTAGATTGTCCTTCAATAGTAAGAGAGTATAATAAACAGATGGGTGGTGTAGACTTATGCGACATGTTTCACGCATTATATAGAATAGAAAGACGAAGTAAAAAATATTACATAAGAATAATTTATTATTTGTTTAGTGTATGTGTATCAAACAGTTGGATTATATATAAACAAATGAATTCAGGTGCCAAAAATTTACATAGTTTAAGAGAATTTACTCTAATGATTTCCTTCAGTCTAATGAGAGCTGGTAAAGATATCACTCAAGCACCAAAATTAGGTAGACCGAAATCGGATACAAATGATTCAATAAATGGTCCTAGATCTTATAACAGAACCAGAATTAGTGAAGATATAAGGCATGATAACATAGGCCACTGGATCATATCAGCAGATAAAAGAAATCGATGTAAATTGTGTCAGAGTACAACTCAATATAAATGTTCAAAATGTGAAGTTATGCTTTGCTTTACATCCGAACGAAACTGTTTCTATAAATTTCATAACGAATAACTATATATTTTTTATAATTAGATATATAAAAAACCTTAATATTTTAAATTTCGAAAAAATTTACCAATTGAAATAGTTTTATTTAATGGGTTTTAAACCAATGTTGCAATTTCGCAACAAATCTTTTTTCATTGAAAAAAAAATTTTTTTTTTACTCTTTTTTTCTAAAACTTATTTTTATATTATTTTTATATTGAAATTTTTTTGACAAGTTCTAGAGGGTGTGGTAGTTAAAGGGTTAGATTGTGAATAATTGAAGCAAAGATATTTTCACGAATATTATTTGAAATGTATTTATTTATTTGTTTACTGTACCGAACTAAGGTTCCCTCAGAATAAAATATAAAATAAAAAAAAATTAAAATGAAATTAAAAAAGGAGATATATTGAAATATAAAGTACCGAAAAAAAATTTTTGTTTTCAGATAATCTATTTTCATAATTTTAAAAATAATTTTTCATTAATTTTTTTATTGAGTTTCGATCAGACTTGCAAAAAAAAAGCTCGATTTTTTATTAATTTCTTATAAATTTTGAAAAAAATAGTTTCTAATTTATTACCAAGAGTTATTTTATTTTACTTTTTTTTACATAAATTTACGTAGAAAAAGCAAAAAAAAAAGAAAACAAAAATTTTTATAAAAATTAATTTTACCAATTTTTACGTAAAATTACGTTAATTTACATAAAATTACCAGAAATCCAATCTTGTCAAATCGGCACTGTAAGAGATAAAAAAATGTAAATAAATTAAATAAAATATCTATCAAGGACTGTAAAAAGTCTCACAAGGCCTTTAATTAAAACTATTAAAAACAAGTAATTAGATTGTAAATGTTTTAGTGGAATCAAAATTATAACAAAAAGTTAGTAATTAATACAGTAGCTAGAACGTGTTCTCTAGCTGCAATTAATCCATGTCTAAGTCTTGGGTCTAAACCAGACTTACGCAAAAGTCAGAAAAAAAAGTCATTTTAAAGAATTTTTAAAGTCAAGTCACTGACTAGATTTTGAAAATTCTATTTTTTTAATTTAGTCTTTTGACTTGACTTTTATTTTTTTTGTGTTTAAAAAAAAGTCTTTTGACTTGACTAGAAATTTTTTTTCTGAAAAAAGTCATTTCAAAGACTTTGAAATAAAAATGGCCGCCTTAATAATTAGATGGAACGGCAAAAAATTTATTTGGCTGCCTTAATAACTAGATAGAACGGGAAAAGATTTATTTTTAAAAAATAATTTCTCAAGTCAAAGTCAATCAAGTCAATTCTAAAGACTTTAAAAAAAAATTCAATTCAAGTCAAAAGACTTTTTTAAAAACAAAAAAAATTCGAGTCAAGTCAAAAGACTTTTTTAAAAACAAAAAAAATTCGAGTCAAGTCAAAAGACTTTTTTAAAAACAAAAAAAAATCCAGGTCTTGACTGTTATGCAACCAGTGACTTTATGTCGATTTGGTGACCAGGTATTTTTTCTGACTGGTCACATATTCACTGATCACCTAATATGTGACCAGGCAATATTATTATTAAAATAACGAATTTTTTTTTTTAATTTTATTATTTAAGTGACCAGTTATTAAATTTATATGAGCAGTTTTTTTATTTATGTGACCAATTTATATATTAACTTAAAATTATAAAAATTCAATAAAAAAAATCATCTTGCATTTTTGCAATGTGTTGCTTTGCACCACGCTCATTTTTCATTAGTTTCCCGCACTTCGGACAAGCTATTGAGTTTTTATGCTTGCTAAGAACTTTTATTACAGCAGACCGTGTCGCTTCAGAAGCAATTGGAGCTTCTGATGCAATTTTTGAAAACTTTTCTAATTTTTTTTTGTTGAATTTAAACTAAGCTTGCAAATGGCTGCACTAACCTCTTCAAAATCTGATTCACAATTTTCTTCATGATCTGAATCGATGCCACTTGCCAAAAAATCACTCTCTTTTATTGTAATTGTTTCCGTATGTGGATAACTTTCTTCATAGCTTTCATAATTTCCTATTTTACTCTTCCACCAAGTATAGTTGCAATTGCAACTATTTTATTATATGTACAATTAAATTTTATTTAACTTAAAAGAAATTTATGTGACCAATTGCAAAATTTTCGTGACCAAATGCTTATCTAGGTGACCAGGTTAAAATTATTTATAAACATTTTTACCAAATAAAAGTCACTGGTCACATAATATGTGACTAACTGGTCACATAACAGACAAGACCCAAAAATTCGAGTCAAGTCAAAATACTTTAAAAAAAAAAAGAAATTTCTTTAAGACTTTTAAGCAACTTTGGTCTAAACAAGGCCGTTGTTAAGGACTAGAAAAAAACGAAAAAACTCCAAAAAAAAAAACTCTGATCATTTTTACTTTTAAACCCAGGTATAAACTTGTCGACGGCGGACACAGTGATTATATACGACTCTGACTGGAATCCTCAAAATGACCTTCAGGCTCAGGCACGGGCTCATCGAATCGGCCAAAAGAACCAAGTGAACATTTACCGTTTGGTCTCAAAAAACTCAATCGAAGAGGACATTGTCGAACGAGCCAAGCAAAAAATGGTGCTCGACCATCTGGTCATCCAACGAATGGACACGACGGGTCGCACCGTGCTCAACAGTCGCACTCAAACAAACTCGAACCCGTTCACCAAGGACGAAATCAACTCGATTCTAAAATTCGGCGCCGAAGAGCTGTTCAAAGAGGACATGGAGAGCAAGAGCGACGACAAAGACTACGACATCGACGAAATACTGAAGCGGGCCGAGACCCGCGAAGAAACAAACGAGCAGACGGCCGGCGACGAACTCCTCTCCCAGTTCAAAGTGGCCACCTTTTCCACCACCGAGGACGACAAGTCCTGGACCGACATAATACCCGAGTCAGAGCGGCACAAAATGGACGTCGACGAAGAGACCGAAAAATTAAAGCTATTCAGCGAGACGCGGCGACAACGCGTCCAAAAACCCAAATGGAACGCCAAGTCCGACGACGACGAGTACGCCAACGAGTACGCCAACGAGTCCGCCAACTCGTCCGACTCCGAGGCCCGGCTCAAAACGGCCAAAAAGTCAAAAATAAAGTCTCAGTCGGTGTTCGCGGGCCTCAACTCGAACGAAATACGCCGCTTTGTCCGCTCCTACCGCAAATACCCGTGTCCACTAGAGCGCATCGACACGGTCGCCCAGGACGCTCAGCTCGAAGAAAAGTCGCAAGCGTGTCTGATCGAATTTGCGAGCAGAATGCGCGAGCTGTGCGTTCAAGCGATCGAAGAGAACAAAGACAAAAAAGATGTCACCATGTCAAAAAAAGGCCCTTGCGTGGACATAAACGGCGCCAAAATAAACGCTCAGCAGATGCTCGACGCCGAAAAGTATTTCGAGCCGTTGGGCCACTACGCCAGCCACTTTGACCAGTTTGAGTTCAAGACCAAGCTGAAGCAGACGTACTGGGACTGCGAGTGGAGCAATGAGCACGACCGGGCCCTGCTCAAGGGCGTCCTCGAGCACGGCTACGGCAACTGGGAGAGCATCAAGGCCGACACTGCACTCGGACTATCGGACAAAATTTTGGTCACCATGCCAACGGGCAAAAAATCGGACAAATCCGACGGCGCCAAGCTCAAGCCTCAGTCAAAACACTTGCGCACTCGCATCGATTATTTGATGAAGGTGCTCCAGAATCAGACAAACACGGAAAAGTATGGCAAAAATTGGAAAGACATTTTGAACGGCACCGCCGCCAAACGAAAAAACAAAAACGACTCGGACGCACACTCGGACGCCGAGCACAGCGATGTGAGCGACAAGTGTGTGAAAAAAAAGCGCGTTAATTCGGCCGACGATTGCCACAACGAGAACAGTGGTGATCACGTGACTCACGAGTGCGACGATGCTGTGCAGCCGAGCGTGAAGCGCCATGCCAAAAAGACAAATGTAAAAGTGGACAAAAAAGAGGCCAAAATGGACAAGTCAAAAATTGTACTCAGCGAGAAAATATTCGAAGAGTGCAAAAATATATTGAGACCGGTGAAACGAGCTCTCAAGAGTCTCAATCAATTGGACAGTGTCAAGGACTTTGAGGAAATAAAGCGACACTTGCTGCAAATTGGCGACAAAATAAACGACCATTTGACCATTTACAGCGACCCGGAGAAAATTAATTTGTGGCGAAATTATCTATGGGCGTTTGTGTCCAAGTTTACGGTCAAGTGGAATTGGGAAAAGTTGAAAAATTTGTACAAAAAATTCTGCAATTCACGCGACCACGATTTGTACACACAATCGCAGTTGGCTACAAATGGTTCGTATGCGTCCTCGTCCTACTCGGCCACCACCACCAACCACATTAACCACACCAACAATCATCAGCAGCAGCAGCATCACAACCACCACCACCACTATTCTCAAAATAAATACTATTCGAAAAAAAATCACGGTTACCATGGCAACCACTATGGCAACACGTACCAGCAGCAATGGGGCGGCGCGGACAAGAACGAGTCGCGTTCGTACAACTCTCGATCACGTGACCAAGACGTGGAGTCGGACGTGTACAGGTCCAAGTCGTATTCGTCGCTAAGCGGGCACAGTTCACAGGCCGGTCTGCTCGGCGCCTCGCCCATGTTCAGCCGTCAGTTCAACAAGCCGCATAGTCCGTCCTCGTCTCCGTATAGCAGGCGATTGTCGTCGTCGTCGTCGCATCGAACCGGTGATTCGTGTAAAAAGTTGAAGGAAAGCCGCGAGACCTCTCCATCTCGAGACAACCACAATCAGCACGGCCAGCATCACAGCCAGCATCACAGCCATCATCACCACAACTAGTTTAGACAGTTGGCTCACTGGAACAATGTCCATTTTGTTGTTTGAATGCTTTGTTTATATTGTTTAGTGTTGTGTACAAGTATGTTCATTTGGAGATAAAAAATTTTAAGAGAAATTTTATCTTTTTTTTTTATTTTTTTTTGTTTTGATTATTTTATATATTTTTTTTTTTGACTGACATAAATATATATATATATATATACTGATTTTTTTTTGTTTGTTTATCATTGATTAGTTTTGTTTTTTAAAGATTTCGATTAAATTCAGCCTCGAATTTAATGTTTAATTATTGAGCTAATGTTTAATAAAGTGCAGAAAAATTTTCTTTCAACAAAAAATTATTTTTTTATAGTAATCAATAAAAATTTCGAATAAATGTGAACTTTATTTTTTTGTTTCTACCATTGCCAATATTGATGGTGTTTTCATATCTTAAGGTAGATAGAATACTTAAATTATTGTAAGAGGCAATATTAAATCGTCACTATTTTTAATGGAAATCGTCACTATTTTTATTAACATGCATAAAAGAAAATATGCATGCATACTTTAAATAATGATACTCGATCAGACAATAGATAACATAGTCAAATTAAATTATTGATCAATCAAATTATTTATTTATTTATTTGTTTTCTGTACCGAGCTAGAGCGGATACCTATAAAAACAGCGCCCATCAAAAAAGCGAAAAAAAAGCATCCTGTGTAAATCGCATTAAATATTATAAAATACCTTTTTTTTTTGATATATTTATTTCTAACAACCTCAATTTTAATAAAACATCAATTTTTATATTAAAAAAATATTTTTATTATATAAAATTTTCAATTTAAAAAAAAATGTGTACATAACACTTTAAAACACCCTGAAACACCCTTTTGATTCTGATAGAGGAGAAAAAGTTCTGCTTGGCAAATTATTTTTCAAAAGGTCCGGACATGTGAAAACCCTATAAAAACCGCTAAAACTGGTTTAGACCGGATTTTTTGAAACACCCTGAATATTTCTTTTATAAAAAGGTTTTTCAGTGAAAGAAACAACAGGGTTTCTGGGGTCAAGGAATACGATTTTGAGGTCGGTTTAACAAAATAAACTATTAATCATGATTTAGTCGATTCAGGCCCTCAAGAGCCCACTATAAGATTATTGAATTTTGACTTGGAAATTTTAATGTTGATTCTAGGGTAACTAATTGCTCGCAGCTTTTTCGTGAGATAAGATCAAAATACACTGTTTGTTTCAAATTATTGTTACAAGTCAAAAACTCTTCCATTCTTAGCAACAGATCAACACCAGTGCGATATTGAATTTCTATATGACTGTTTTCATTACCATATAAAGCTTTGCTGATGCTTCTTAACAAGCAGTTTCCATCACCAGAAATTTTTACTGGTTTAATCTCATTTAATTCAACATTAGTAAAATTCAACAGTATATCCAAGCAAGTATGATCAATCAAGTCAGATTTTAATAGAACAACTGGGCACCTTTGCATAATGGAGAATTTGTAAATTTCTTTTAATTGTTCAGTGACTTTTTCTCTAAGTTGATCATAATCTGTTAAATTATTTAAGTCACTTAAACATTTAATTAAGATTTTGATTTTTCTTACTTTATTTATGTAAATTATTTCCTTTTTTGAATCTTGATTGTCATATTAAATTTGTATCATAGCAAATCATTCAGTGAAAATGCATTTTAAAAAAATGCATGAAACATAAATTTTAAACAAATTTAAATATAGGAGATTTAGTCTTATATACAAATTTCTCAGAATCGAAAACCCTAGGTAGTAGTTTTTTTGCCAAAAAAATAGAAAAAAATCCCAAGAAAATTAGGATGTATTGCTAAAGAGCCAAAGTGCCAAAATGTTTTTTATTATGAAGTCTTGAAGTCTAATAAGAGACCAAAAAAATAGTCTTTATTTTTATTAAATATCTTCTTTTTTAATAATTTAAAAATAAATATTGAAAAATGCTTTTAATTTAAAAATTTAATTTTATATTATATTACAAAAAGTTACCCTAGAATCAACATTAAAATTTCCAAGTCAAAATTCAATAATCTTATATTATTAATTTTATAGGGTTTTCACATGTCCAGACCTTTTGAAAAATAATTTGCCAAGCAGAACTTTTTCTCCTCTATCAGAATCAAAAGGGTGTTGCAGGGTGTTTTATAAACTTAATAGGGTGTTTCAGGGTGTTTTAAAGTGTTAAAAAAAAAAGGTATTTTATAATATTTAATGCGATTTACACAGGATGCTTTTTTTTCGCTTTTTTGATGGGTGCTGTTTTTATAGGTATTCAGCTAGAGCTCCTTCAGAATAAATTAAAAAAAAATAAATAAAAAAAAATAAAATTAAAGTTAATAAATTGAGATAAAAAAAAAGAATCAAAATAAAGTAAATAAGCTAAATAAATGAAAGTTAAGAAGACATAAATTGGAATAGATTGTTACATGTGGCACATGTTAAAAAAAGTTCAAGTTTCAGGAAAAAAAGAAGAAATAGTAAGGTAGCAATTACACAAAGTGAAGTTGGGTATTCAATATATCTTGATTCGAAACCTTCTTTGTATTCCTTCACCAGTCTTACAACAAATGGAATAGAATGACTCAGTCCTGTCCCAACATATCTCTCACTCAATTCAAAAAGCCGATTCGAGACCGATTCGAATTTTAGTTTAGTAAAAGCCTCATGATGCACGATTTTGGAGAGAGTATCATATTTTAACTTAAGAATAGATCTGACTGTTGTATTCTGAATTGCTTGTAGTTTTTTGATATTATTTTCTGAAAATGAATTTAAGCAAAGAAAAGAATAGTCTAAAATTGATCCGACTAAAGATTTATATAAATTTTCTAGTGTGTTTTGATTAAGACCCCATTTTTTGTTTGACAATATCTTAATAATATTTAGCCTTTTATTGCAGCGTTCTTTAATTTCGTCTACCAGCATATTAAAGTTTAACTTAGAATCAAATTTAATACCAAGAAACTTGATTTCTTTTTGGCTCACTATTCTGTTTCCATAAATTTTTAAGTTTAGATTATCACTCTCTTCTTTGTACCTAGAAAAGACTACTGAACACGACTTTTCAACTGATATCTTCATTTTCCATTTAATAAGCCATTGTTCTAGTTCGTTGAGGTATTTTTTTATCTTATTTTCTAGGTTCTCCTTTTTGTTATAAATGAAAAATGTAACTAGATCATCTGCGAAAGCAGAGAGTATCATTATTTGTTTTGTTTCTTTTAGGGATGTCATTAATGTATATACAGTAAAATCTCACTTATATCACCCCAAATGTCTCTGGTATCAAGTGGGGATAAAACTAAAAGGTGACAAAACTGTTTAAATAAAATTTTTTATTTACAATTACAACTAACAAAATAAATTGAACGGTTAATTATTAAGTTTAATTAAATCAAATAAAGTAACTTGTTTTAAGTTTTTTAATTGCTCTACTTCTACTTTACTATATACACTCTTTATATAATACAAATCTTCATTAGTAACTGTACTACATTGACTTAAAAATCTATTAAAAGTAACAAACGCATCGTACCCCATCTGGACAGTCACGAATTCAGGCTCAATCTCATCATCATCTTCATCTTCTTCTGGCTCTTTTTCACCCGCTATTTCATCTTAAATTTTTAAATTGTTTTCTACCAATACAGTATCAATTATCTCATCGTCAGATGGAATATAAGAAATCAAACAGTCATTCTCAACGTCTAAATAATCATCACAGCTCATGTCAAAAGATGGATCACATTTTTTAAGCTTATCCATGACTTGTTCTAAGGTGTTTTAAGTATTCGGTTGACTATTTTTAGACAAATCACCTAATTGATTTACAATTGATTCCGGCAATATGCC
This sequence comes from Brachionus asplanchnoidis, assembly GCA_025491095.1. NCBI lineage: Eukaryota > Metazoa > Rotifera > Eurotatoria > Ploima > Brachionidae > Brachionus > Brachionus asplanchnoidis. The sequence goes on along the minus strand of JAILYF010000028.1, from coordinate 260,074 downwards.
GGTATGGTTCCAACAACGTTTAATAGTGATTTGGATAACTGTATACCATACATCGTCAATCATATCAAAACACTTTCTTATACTTATAGGCTCTTTTTTTTACCCAAATCAAAAAGTTGAACCCAATGACTGACCAATAACTTTCTATAATAACTTTTAAAACACTTGATAATTCCAGCGTCCATCGGATGGATCAACGAAGTAGTATTAGGTGGCAGATATTCAATTGTCAAATATTTGAACTTAATATTTGAGGAGGCAACATGTGCTGGACAGTTGTCAACAAGGAGAAGGGACGTACTAAATGTACTAAATAAAAGAGGACTAATTACTAAGCCTTGAGGAACATTTGCAGTTTTTTGATTTTCTTCGCTCAGATGGTCATTCACATTTACCTTAAATGTCCTAGAGTCTAAAAAGGATCTAATCCAGTTAGTCAAGTAATGAGGTGTATTTATTTTAATCAATTTAAAAAGTAATCCTTCATGCCAAACCCTATTTAAGGCTTTAGAAATATCAAATAAAAAGCCGCAAACTTTTTTTTTCTATTAAATGATTCCACAATTTTTTGAATTAAAAAGATAAGATTATCTGCTGTTCGCCGGTGTTTCCTAAATCCAGATTTCTCCTGGATAAGGAGTGAATTTTGTTCCAAAAAATTGTATAATCTTGAATATACTATGCGTTCCAGTAACTTTCCTAAACAACTCGTTATACTAATTGGCCTATAATTTAAAGGATCTTGTAAAGTAGAGGCCTTTTTTGAATCATAGTAATGTACGATGTTTTCCACGCTTCCGGGACTCTACCTTCTCGAAGAGATAAATTATCTGATCTAGAATATGCCGCAGTAGTCTGGTCTCCTCATACAGTAAAGGATATTAGAGTACTTGAGAATGTACAGAGAAGAGCCACAAAGTTAGGACCAAGAATCCCTAACTGGGAATATAGCAGGAGACTAGCAGTTCTTGGTTCGACTCCGCTTAGCGAAAGAAGAGAAAGAGGTGACTTGATCCAGCTTTTTAAATTTCAAAGTGGTATCAGTAAAGTTAATTGGGAAATACTTCATACTAGATGTCACTCGATAGCTTCACCAGAGCCGGCTCAGGAAAACAGGAGACAAAAGCGAAGACTATCAAAGCAGACCATTAGAAATTATAGTCAGATGGAACACTTTTTTATCAATAGAGTAGTAAATGGGTGGAACAAGCTTCCTGAGGAATTGATTAATTCTTGCTCAGTGAATCAATTCAAAAATGAGTTCGATAAGTTCAAAAATCCTTATCTATAGAAATTTTCTAATAGATAAAAAATGGATTTTGCTGGCTAGAAATGGTCAGATATATGTGTCTAGTACTTATTATATCGGTTGAGATTTGGTAATTGGACGGAAAGCTGCAATATTTTTCTTCGAAATTTGGATAATTATGAATATCTTAATGTTTAGTTGTACAGAATGTTGCAAAAGTTTAGAAATTAATTATTTTATTTATTTTAAATTGTTTATTTGTTGTATTTTACGAATAACAGTGTAAAAGTAAAAAAATAAAAGCACTAGTTTGTAGAATTTTTTTTCTCTACAATTTGATATATGACATTCGGCATAAAAATATAAACGTTTTTTAAATATTTATAATGAAAAAACTTCCTCTAAAAAATAAAAAATAAAATTCGATGCAAAAGTTTAGAAATTCGGGTAATCCAAAAGTTTTAGCAATCATTAATACCTTTTTTCACACCTTTATGATTAATTCTTAAATATCTTCTAATTTTTAATAAATTTTGCTCTTAAACTGTTAAATTTATAAACTATCCAACTCCTCACTTGGTCTCTAAATAACTTTACCAAAAAATCTCTAATTTGGCAAAAAATGTGTAAAAAAAATGTGTCTAGCCAACAAAAATGGCAGATCATCGATCTGCTAAAAAGTGGAGGTAAAAAGCAAAACGAAATAGCCAAGTTGTTAGGTGTATCTTCAAAAAATGTGTCTCTTCAACTAAGAATCAATATGAAGAGATTTCTGTCTCTGATCGAAGCCGATTTTTTTTAATTAATTGTATAGCTTTTTCCTTTTTTGTATTTTTTCTTTGTTTTTTTTGTCACTTAATTTTTTTTCGGTTTTATGTTTTAGGATTGATGATGACAGATAAAAATTAAAAAAAAAATGCTTTTTTTCTTATTTTTCCGCCTTTTATCTTACTATTTAAAAATCAAATGTGTGAAAATCTTAGCTAAAAATAATAAGCGTGGGAAAATCTTGGATGAAAATAATTTATTTGTTTATTGAATTGAATTAACCTCCTTTAAGGAGAAGTAAAATAAAATAAAAATAAAATTTTTTTTTTTTTTTGTGTTTTTGTGTTTTTTTTTAAAAAATGAAAAACTATTATCTAAAAAAAAAATTTACAAAAATAAAAAAGGAACATTAGTTCGAAAATAGAAAAAGGCATGAAAGTTAGAAAGCAAGATAATTTGGACCAAAATTCATGAATTTCTTTTATTTTGAATTAGCTCATTTAGGAGAGTTCTGTAATGTTATAATTTTAAATTGCATAGACATAACCAAATTGAATCAGATATACCATCATTAGAAATCAGATTAATCTTAAGATTTTCTTTAAGTTGGTTTATATTTACTGAAATTTTTGAGGTTTCAATTTTAAAGTACTTGGAAATAAGTACTAAGTCGGAGGAAAAAGATTTATTAGAGGGGGGGTCACTTAGCATATATTTTAAAAATTGTGAAGATATATAATTATATTTAATTGTATCAATAAAAGTGAGTTTTGAAAATAGATAAAGTTCATCAAAGTTGAATAATTTTAGTACTTTTAAGACTCGTGACATGTGACAGTAGGCTTTTAAACCAAACATTTGTCTAATTAAGTTTTTTTGCAATTTATTTATTCAATCCTTTGTGGTCGAATTAAGAGTAAGAGCCTCAAGACCACATGTGAATTTAGATAAGCAAAATGTTTTGTATATAAATGATTTGAATTTAGGTGAAGAGGTAGGACTATATTTAGGCAGAAGATACGAAATTCCAAAAAAGCTGCTCTGAACTTTTTTAAAATTTATAACTGCCTGTGTGTTAAGGTCAAGATTAGAATCTATAATGAATCCCAAGTATTCTAACTGATTTGCTTCTTCAAGTTCAGATCCATTAAGGTGAAATACCGACTTAAATAATTGAATGCCAAAGTTAACAACTTTTGTTTTATTAGGGTTAAATTTTATTCTCCATTTATTCCCATAAGATCCACAAATATCCAAAAGCATTTGTAGATGGGAGTCAACTGGGCTTATTAAGATTATATCATCTGCGTAGACAATGATAGAAACATTAATATTTTTATAAAGAGCTCCAAGCTCATTGTTAAGGCATTCTATTATAAGATCATCAATATATATGTTGAAAAGAAAAGAAGATAAAATAGCTCCTTGTTTTACACCGGTTTCAATTTTAAAGGGTTTAGTTGTTAGATTATTTGGAAGAGATAAAACAGCTAGTGCTGAGTTATAATAAATCCTAAGCAATACCCAGTAGGAAGTATGCAGTCTCTTTAATAGTTTATAGAATAAGCCATCACGCCATATTTTGTCAAAGGCCTTTTCTGCATCTAAAGATGCTATCCTTCATCCAGAGCCTTTATTGATGTAGTTAAGAGTTGTTTCTTTTAATACAAAAATGGCATGGTTACATGAGGTTTTTTTCTTAAAACCAAATTGGTTATTACTAACTTTGTAAAGATCAGGGGAGTTAATTAGAATAAGTTTTTCTAGGATTTGAACAAAGCAGTTTGAAATAGAAATAGGTCTTATGTTGTTTAGATCATAGCTGTTTTTTAAATTGTCTTTTAGAATAAGATAAATTTTAGAAGTATTAAGATTTTTTGGGATCTTATTGAATAGTAGAAGTTGGTTGAAGAATTCAAGTAGAATTTCATAAAAGCCAACAAAATTTACATTTTTTAAAAGAAGAAGATAATAAGCGTGGGAAAATCTTAGATGAAGGTAATAAGCGTGGGAAAATCTTAGCTGAAAATTTAAACATGAAAGAAAAAACATTCTCGCGCTTATCAATAATAAAAGGATAAAATTTAGCTTTTCAATCTATTCTTTTTTTCCCTAAACTTTAAATTCTTAATTTTTCCTTCTTTTTTTTAAATTAAATTTTATTGAATTTTTTTATTTAATTTTTTGTTCTGAAGGAGATTAAGCTCGGGCAGATAAACAAACAAAGAATAATAAAATATAATAAATAATATTAATTGAAAATTACATTTTAACTTAAATTATTTATATCTTATTCATTTCTTTAAATTCAACTTTTGTATTTTTTTTTAAGATTTTGATTTTTTTTATCTCAAGGAGTTTGAATTCGGATGTAAAACTCATATCCAACCTTATTTCTTTTAGAGTTAATCAATAAGTTTCTATGCTTTAGTAATTAAAATTGAATTAGTTAGAAAATGCCCTGGAATATTTTCCAAATAAAAAGCCTTAATTTAATTTTTACTCTAACTAAAAAATTTAAGAGTTAATTTCGAAATAGAAAATAACTCAAATTTAGACTTTTTTTAATTATGAACCTAATTCTATGAGCCTTTTTGCCTTTTTTTCTCTCGGGTATTTGCTTGAATATACATATATGAATATTCTTTACCTTCATACAGCCATGATTGTTTTTTTATATAATATTTCTTAAAATAGGAGATAATTATTTTCAGTTTAATAAAAAAACACTAATGCACTGACATTATTGAGTGAATATTTGTATTGAGGTATGAGAAAAATTTGTATGTTTAATTACATTAAGTTAACTCTAAAGTTAATTAATTAGTTAATATTCTTAATTGTAAAAAAATAATTAGAAAAAATAATTAGATAAAATTTATTTATTCTAAATATTTTTGAATTATTTAAAATTTTTGTGTCTATTTTCATTAGGAAAAACGCTTTCTTAACTAATTAGTAAATTTTAATACTATTTTTTTTTTTAAATAAAACCTGCTTTTACATAATATGAATGAAAATAAAAAAAATTTAAATAAAATATTTTACTTAACTTTCAAACAGCTTCATACATGAGTAAAAAAATCTCATTGTTTACTAAGAGTGGGTCAAAAATACCCCAATGTAATTATGTGACCAATGAAATAAACTAAACTTTCCAATAATAATAAAAAAATAAATTTTAATAAAAGCAAAAAAATTTTAGGGTTTTTTTTGTCCCATCTTAGCATTTTTAAGTTGGTCGGATCAAAAATGACCCAATCATGGCTAACAAACAAATAAAAAAATAAAAAATAAATAAAAGTAATATTAAATAATAAAAAAAATAACTGAGAGCATATTTTGATAAAAAAATTAAAAAATAAACTTAAACCAAATCGAAAAATAAAGAATAAGACATTTTAAAAAATATCTCTGCTGCAACATTTTCTATGATAATTTTTTCACTAAAGAATTTTTAAAGAATCTGTAAAGAAACTAAAAAAATTATTAAACTAGAACAGATTAAACATTTCAAAGAAAATATAGAGAAAATTTAAAGATTTGTTTATTCTTATTATTGGCTTATTTTTAACTCTTTTTTTTTTTCATAATAGCTCAATTTATAATAAGAAAAATTTTTTTAGAGTAAGATATAAATTTGGGCTTTATTTTTGGAAAATATTCTAAATTCAGAAAATTTTCTGGGGTTGTGAAGTTGATTTCAGTTCAGAAAAACTTGAATAACTTTTTTACTAAAAGAGATAATTTAGTTCTATAAAATGCTTAATTATAAGAAAATTTGCTTAATGCAGTAAAATAGGTCTGCAAAATACTCTGCAATTTTCTGCATTTTGCTTGCCATTAAAAAGTATTCAAATTAATTGTTAACTTACTTTGCAGAGTTTTTGCAGACATTTATTTTCGGATTAAGCAAAGTTGCTTAAACATTAAGCATTTTACAGAACTGAATTATTCCTTATAATAAAAAAGTTATTCAAATTTTTCTGAATTGAAACGATCGAATTGAAATGAACTTCACAGCCCCGTATTTTCTAGCTAATTTAAGATGTTTTTCTTAAATTTTTGTTTTATTCTTATTTTTATTTTTATCTTTTTTTTAAAATCGCTTAAAGAAGCATATTTATATTGTAAAAACGGTAAAATTTTAACCATCGTCTTTGAAACACTTTTCAAGGGCTTTTTAAAATAAAAAAAGAAATAAAAATTTATTTTTTAAATTATTTTAAAAAAATAATCAGAAAATTTTATCCTAAATTAAATTTTCATTTTAAATAATATTTCTCCAACTGACAGGTTTTGTGAAGTTCAGAACAAAATAACAGAAAAAAATTAAAAAAAATTAAATAACTTTTTTTCAAAAAAGTTTAAAATTAATTCTGTGAATACAGAATGGTGCAATTTTCAAAGTTGCATCAACTGTAAAAGTCTGCTAATGATGTGCAAAATCTCTGCAAAATGCCCTACGCTCGATTAGATAGAAATTTAATTTCTGCTAAACTCTGCAAATTTAGCAGACCTTGATATGATCTTGATTGAAGTTGCATTCAAAGAATTAAGTTTATACATTTAGAAAAAAAGTTATTCAATTTTTTTTACATTTTTTTCTGTTCTTTTAATCATTTTGTACTGAATTTCACAAAACCTAACTGACAACAAGCCTGAAACTCTGTGCAAGTGCTCGGCCGAGACCCCGTTTAATTTTTAAATATTATGAATTTTAATCGGATTAAAATAAATTAAAATTTTGACAAAATTACAAAATTCAAATAAACATTGAACAAAACAAACAATAAACATTTCTTTCTAAAAAAAAAGAAAATAAAGATAAAAAAGGAAAAATTGAATTTAAAAAAAAAACACAAAAAATCGTTCATTTTCATCTTGGAATATTTGAGAAAATGGACTTGCTTCTCGATTACTCATTTAAAGTGTTTTCCATCATACTGTATCAATTAAAAAATGATTATAAATTTTTTTTTGATCTTAAAAACTAAAAAAGCCGGTTTGTTCTTAAAAATTTTTAAAGCTAATTCAATTTTATATCCTCAAATTTCATTTCTCAATTTTTCATTATTTAAAAAAAAATAATTAAAAAAATAATTTTTTGGAATTAAAGTTTTCATAATCAACTTAATAATTTTGAAATACTATACCGTAAAACCTTGCAAACTACCCCATGGGGTTCAAACGAGAAAATGGGGGGGTTATAATTTAACAGCAATTTATTCTGTAAAATTATTTTAAAAAAAATAAATTAGAAGCCCGGGCTTATATTGAAATTATTTATTTAAATTGATGGGGTAATACGGAAAAAAGTTTAATTTTTGACTGGGCTTTTAAAGAAAATTTCGGTACTTTTGAAAAAAAATTAATAAAAAAATTAAAAAAAAATATTAAAAAAAGAGAAATTATGTTGGCGATGATGATGAAGAAGAAGTGCTGGCTAGAGTTACTTAAACAATAGTCGGTGCTGCCGAATGGGTAGTTGATGACAGTGGTTCAATCAGACGATTTTCGTTGGCTGCATGAAGTAATGCCTGTCTTTCAGCTGCTTCTTCTTTAGTCGGCCTACCTCGTTTTCTTTTAGGAAGAGGTGGTAGTTGTGGACTTTTCATGTTAGTTTTTAAGTAAATTTATTTAAGTCAAAATTTTAGAAGAGAATTAAAATATTAATAAAAAAAATACGTTCTATTTAACTTGACTTGACTTTAAATTTTGATGTTCAAAGCGTGGGTATGATGATGCAAATTTCTAAAAATTTTAAGCTCATGGGTGTGTATTATTTTTAATAATGCAATCCCATGAGACAATATTATAATTATTATAATTATCCCATGGGGTAATACTGAAAATCTGTTAGTATTATTATAAGAATTTTAATTAATTTTTTAATACAACCCCGGTGTAATACAGAATTTTTTTTTTTAAACCCATGGGGTTATATCATATATTATGGTGGGGGGGCTATAGCAAATTACACACTATAACCCCGGGGTAGTTTGCAAGGTTTTACGGTATTTCAATCTTACACATCTAATGATATAAATTTTTAAAAGAAAAAAGTTTACCATAAAGGGGGTCATCTAGTATACATAAAAACAATCTTTGTGTTAACAAATAAAAAAATTTCTAAACTTTTGCAACATACTATATAAGGGATGTAAATAGCTACCATAGTAGTTTTTCGTGTAAGACTTCTGCGCAGGTTTCTTGCAGTAGTTAATTATTATTATTATTATTATTAGTAATTTTTTATTTTTTAAAAGTCTGGTCAAAGAAAAAAGGAAAATGCCAAGTCATTTTACAAAATCACAATGACATATATTAATCTTATAAAATAAAAAAAACAAATATTTTAGAATATTATAGGACATGTAAAAAGTAAGTAATACAGTAAGTAAATTCTTTTCAGATAAACTACTGGTTATGTCATCAGCAAAAATTTTAATTTCAAATTCCTTTTTTTTTAAATTTTTTTAAATAAAAAAAAAAAAACCTTTTATTAAAGAAATTTTATTAACTGCATTAATAAAAGACAATATTTAATAAAAAAAATCCAAATATTTTTTTGTCACATTTAAAAGTTAAATATACTTAAAATCAGAGTTATTTAAAATTCACATGTCTCAAGTCAAGTCCAAGGCCGGAAATATTTTTTTCTTCAAAAGTCCAAGTCTGTACTTTTTTTTTAACTTTGACTTTGATTTTAGTCAGAGTTGTTTAAAAGTCCCAAAAAAAAGTCCAAGTCATTACAAAAAAGTCCAAGCCCGGACTTTATTTTTTAAATTTGCTAGATCAGGCTTCATATCAAAAAATTTATATACTCTTGGGTTGTCTGATGCAATAGATTTGCCAAATATCAGAATTTTCTTGCAATTTTAGCATAAATTTCTTCTTCAGTATAAAAAATTTTAAAGTCTTTGACTCGGACTTTAAAAAAAAAAATAAAGTAAGGTGGACTTAGACTTTTTTCAATGACTTGGACTTTTATTTAGGACTTTAAATAGCTCTTCTTAAAATCCACTTTTCTCAAATTAAAAAATATTTAGCTTATTTTCAAATATATTAATAAAATTGAATACCTGCACAGATGAACTCGATCAAGTTTGATCAAATTGATGCTGATAAATAAAAATAAATTCATTTAATAAAATGGCAAAAAAATTAAATTTTTAAAAAATTTTAATTTTAACAAATTTAATATTAACAAATGAAAAAAAAAACTCTTTATTGTCAGTTGTAAAAAAAAAAAACTGTACTAAAAGCATACATAAATTTTGGTTATATAATCTGGGATGAGCCACTGTGAGAGTAGTAGATAATTGAGCCGACAAAATTGACCAAAGCAGCAATCATAAATACCGGAAGCCATCTACCACCCGATTTGACCACAAGTTCAGCTGTCAACGGCCCAATGAAGATGCCGGGCACAGTGGCAATTGTGTTCGAAATGCCAAATGTAATTGCACTTGAATTAGGAGCTATGTCCAAATGATTTGCCAAGTGACCACACGAATTGCACGCCAAAAACGCCATACAAATCGATATCACACTTTAATAAAAAATAAAAAAAAAAATAAAAAAAAAATAAAAAAAATAAAAAAAAAATAAAAAAAATAAAAAAAAAATAAAAAAAATAAAAAAAAAATAAAAAAAATAATTTCTTTTTCTCACCTGAAAGCCATGACCAAATTATCCAAGCTTATGAATATGATTAGGCAAATGCCGGGCCCAACAAGTCCCACAACAGTCATCAGTCTTCTCACTGACAGCACTGTCCAATTTCCCATAATCAACGAGTCGGCCAAATGACCGGCCAAAATGCCCGCAAAGGAGTTGACAATGTACGGCACAGCTGTAAATGACAAGGCCGTAGCGCTCACCCCAAGGTACTTGGCCAGATAGAAGGGCACCCAATTGGTGATCACATTGCTGGTCCAGCTCATGGAAAAATGAGCCAGATAGATGGACCACAGCTGTGAATGTCTAAAGTAGTCGTACCACTTTGTCCGAGAGGTTAACTTTGGCGGAATAATTATAAAATCATCATCTTCGGTGATAATGCGAATTTCCTTGAATGAAAATATCCACACAAGCACCCAGACAAAGCCAGTTGAGCCAAACAACAAAAACATCCATCTCCAGGTAAGATGTGGACAGAGAAAAGCGGCCAAAGTTTGGCCAAAACTGCCAAAGGCCACCAGGTATCCAAATGCACGAGACCTCTCGTCCGCAAGAACACAAGTGGAAAATATTTGCACCACAGCAGGCAGACCTAGTCCTTCAGCTATGCCGAGCATTATGCGAGATGTGACCAGAGTGCTGTATGAATAGGCAAAGAGGGGGGTGAGAAATGTCAACAGAGACCAGAAGAGAACTGCAAATGTGAGCACGTTCTTGCCGCCAAATCTTTTGGAAAATTTGGCTCCGATTATTTGACTGCTCAAGTAGCCGATTGGAAATGCGGACAAGAGCCAGCCTTGGGCGTGCATGTCCCAATTGAACTCTGGGCCCATTTGAAGGACGGCAAGCGGCATTATGGCTCGGTCTGCCGCGTTTATCAAGTTCGAAAATGAACATAAAGCAACTGTTTTGGATGTGCTTATGAGCATTTTCTGAATTTTTTTTAATAAAATTTGAACAAATTTTAATTATTTTATTTTATTTATTTCAGAATAAAGTTTGTTTTCAGGCCGAACACGTCACTGGTTGAGACAATTTTTTCAACATTGTGTGCCTGATACCTTAAAAAAATTTTTTTTTTTTCTATCTAACAAAGAGATTAGTTTTATTTGGAGAAAAAAATTTGTTTAATAGAATAAATTATTTATTCGAGTTTATAATTAAGTGTTGGTATTCAAAATTTTGGATTTTTAAATAAAGTTTATTTAGAAACATATTTTGTTATTTATTTTTCTAAATTATTATAATTGATATCATAAAAATTTAAATCTAAAGCTATTTAAATTGTCTATTTTGGTGTTTTTTCTAAAGGGTATAGCAAAAATGGTAGCTTTTATTTTTTTAAGGTTAAAAATGATTTTTAATATATCATGATACTGAAGAAGTCCTCAAAAATTGAATTTAAATTACCTATTTAAGAATACTGCGTAAATATTGCCAGAAATATTTTTAAATTGGTAAATGTTAAGTAAAATTGTTCTGAAACCTTATAAAAATCACCAATATATTATAAATATTATAAAATAAAGATTGAAAATTATTCTATTTAAAAAATTATCTTTTAAAATCAACAAATTTCCAAATAAAATTATTCCGATATAATTATAGAATTGTTTTTATCTAAGAAAGAGTGATACAATTTTATCTATTTAGACCAAATCAATAAAAAAACCCTAATTCTTTAAATAAAAAAATTCATTGAATTAAAGGCCCCTTTAAATTAATTTGAATTTAACTTTTGAATAGAATAAGATAAATTCATAAATTGAAAAAATAATGGCAAAAATAATAAATTTATTAAGTAAAACAGGATTTATTAAAATTTTTCAAAGTTAACTAATTTTTCTTAAAATACTCGGTTAACTTTTTATATAAAAAAATACTTCTTTAATAAATACAAAATAATTAAAGTACTTTTTTTGGTTTATCAAGTCAACCATTTTACCTATGAAAATATTTTCCAACAATTGTTTGCGATGGTTTGATCAATTGACAATGGATATCTAAGAAAATTTTATTTTATAAAAAATTTAGCATGTTTTTTTTTTTTACTAAATTGTAAACTAATAAACTAAAAACTTATTTCCTTTTTCCTGTAAATTTAATTTAAAACATTTTATTAACTACTAGAAATTTTTACTAAATTAATTAATTTTAATCTTTATTTTGCTGAAAGAAGGGTGTTCTACCTGGTAAAAACTTTTTAACAACAAAAAATCTGTTTTCTGCACCCAAAAAAAAGATTTTCACAACCAAAAAAAAAATTCCTGATCAAAAGTACTCAATTGTTGAAAAATCAATAAATTTATTTATAAATCAAATAAAAAATGATTTTTACACTAAAAAAAAAAGCCTATTATTTAATTTTTACAGTATTTTAAACTATTTTTTAGATTTTGGAGGTCTTCCTCTCTTTTTTGTTTTCAATTTTTTGATCTACCTCGCTTGTTCTCTTTGGCATCTTCAACTCCAGTCTCAACATCTATTACATCCTCAACTAACTCGTCCTCATCTTTATTCATTTTTCTCGGTCTACCGCGCTTTTTCACTTGTTTTACAAAATCGGTTGTGATTATCTTTTTTTTGGTTGTAGAAAGTAGATTTTTTGTTGTCAAAACACGACATCCCTTCTACCTTCAAGCACTGACGTAAAGTCATTCAATTGTTGTAAATAAAAAAATAAAAAAATTTACAAAAACTTAAAATGAAACCTTATAAAACTATTCTACAAAAATTAAAATTAACTTATTTTTAGGTCCAAAATTAAAAAAATCGAAAAAGGAAAATGTCTATTTTTCACGGCATTAATCTGCATCCTTATATAGGCTCTTGATTATAACACATGTAACCCTTATGTTCAGGTTTTTCAATAAATTAAAAAAAGCCAAAATGTTTTATAATAAAAAATTTGAAGATATTGATTGTCAATAGATGCGAAATTTGTAAAATAAATTAAATTTAAACCAATAATTTTATTAAAATTTTGATAAAAAATTGTCGCTTTAAAATTTATGAATTATAAAGATAAAACTAAATCACATATTTCAGACGCGTCTTGTGATCTAAGCTTTATCAACTTTGAATAAAAAATATATTTTTAATTTCACTTTTTTTGGAAAATATCTTATCTTTTTATCATACTAACCTGCAATCAAATTTACTGAAGCATTTATAAAATATTGAATTAGGACAAAAAAATTATCAATATCAGATAAAATATGTAAATAAAATTTTTGCGAAATTCTACGCAACTTTACACCAACAAAAACCACTTCGATGTAAATGGGAAAAAAATTTTCATAATTAAATAAAAATACTTGAAACAATTAGATTCAGAGTCTGATATTTATAACCAAAATTTATTCATCATTTCTATTCTAATCAATATTGTTATCTCTACATATTTTTTCAATAAATAAATTATTGATTTTTGATCTAATTTTATTTTAATATTTTTTTTAAACAAAAAAAAAACACTGATGTGTGACTTTAAAAAAAAACATACGATATTTTCAACAAAATTGATAACAAATGTGTATCCAAGCTCTGACATCACTTTAACTTAAAAAATTTATTATAAATTTCATTTTCTTAGTCCCATTGTAAACCACATTTTTAAACAAAAATTTTCTCTCATTTCTATTTCATAAATAATAAAGCGTTCTTTGAATTTTAGATTTTGAACAAAAAAAAAATGAATGAGACTTTGATCCACAGATGGAACACTTTTTACCAAGACGCCCTGACCAAGACAGGTACTTGACTTGAATAAAAAAAATTTAATCTAACCATCTCCCAAAGATCCGCGAACAAACAATTTGCCACTTGTTTGGAACGACCCCAGACCAGTGCTTTATTTGATCGCAGCTTATCTCCTAATGATCTTCTTGGGCAAGCGCATCATGAGCTATTTTCCCGAAGTCAAGGTTCCTGCTTGGGTTCTTTTCATCTACAACTTTGGCCTAGTGCTCCTATCAGCATACATGTTCGAGGAAATAGTGGTCGGAGTTTACCAGTCAGGCTACAATTACGCATGTGGTGAGATTAACAACAAACCAGCAGAGACCAAGGTTACAAAAGCCCTATGGTGGTACTTTTTCTCAAAAGCAATTGAGCTATTTGACACATTTTGGATGATAGTCAGAAAAAGATTTAACCAAGTGACTTTTTTGCACGTATTCCACCACTCGACCATGGTAAGAAGCATAAAGCTTTTTTCTCTCTGTCTTAAAGTTTAATTTTTAGTTGATGATTTGGTGGGTAGTGATTAGCTGGATCCCGGCAGGTCAGGCTTACTTTGGTGCTGCTCTTAATTGTGTGGTACACGTCTTCATGTACACTTACTATGCTTTTTCGGTCATACCCAGCCTAAAGGATAAGCTTTGGTGGAAAAAGTATATAACCACGTTTCAGCTGGTCCAGTTTGTGATCACTTTCAGTCATACTTTGAACGGAATGTATTTGACCATGAGTGGCAAATGCTCGTTTCCAATGTGGGGCCAAATATTGCTCGCTTCCTACATGGTCATCATGTTAGCCTTATTCACCAACTTCTATGTTCATGAGTACATAAAAAAAACCAATGATGCCAAGCGTAGGAAAAATCTGAAAGATTCGAACAATAATGTCGTCAACATGGACAAGAAGAAATTTTTGGAAAATAAGCAAAAAGCAAAAAAAGCTGAATAGATTAAATCAATTTTTAGAGTAGCTTTATTTTTAATAAATTTTTGAAATTAAATTTTTTTTTTATTTTAATTAAATCTATAAAAGCATTTTAAATGAAAACTTCCACTCTTGACTTCGTTTATGGGCCCAAGGAGCACAGGTCTATCTTTGCTTATCATTGCATCCGGATTGAGCACTTTCATGCGGATTGTTTGAGGCACTGAACGAGCTTTATATAAATTTATAAATTGATTAACTTATTTTTTTTCAATTTTACCATCCGGAAGGACCTGTGGATTTAGATCAGCGGGCAGGCGAGGAATGGGGGATATTCTTATTGCCACAGCACTTTCGGTCAAAGGAGATAAAACTAGTTTACGAGTAGCATTTTCTATTTTTAAAATATTTTTAATAAAATTTTAATTAGATCTTTTTTAATTACGGCAATTAATTGACATTACCAAAAGCAAAATTACTATTCTAATCATTTTATGTGACATAAAACTCAATTAGATTAATATTTATACCCGCTGCATACCTATTTTAATTTAGATTAAATATTCGAAATATTCAAGTCCTAGTTTATCTAGCATGGATATTTTTAATTAATTAGTTTAATCATTTATTAAATTCAGGTCATTCAAATAATTAAATATTTAATATAAAAAAATTATTTTATTTTTAATAAATTCTTAAAAATTTTTTTAAATTTTTTTTCTTAACCGGTAAAATATTTTTTTTTTAATTAAATTTTATTTAATTCAATCGATTGTGGTATTTAGTCTAAAAATAAATTTCGCCTAATATTTAGCATAAATTTATCTTATCATATTGTTCAAAATGTTTAGTTTCGGAATGTGTAATAAAAAAGTCATTAAGAGAATGAACTAAAGCTTATTAAATATGAGGATATATGTTTTTTTTTATGATACATGATCAAAGAGTAGAGATATGGACCAAAAACTTGAAGCAATATAAAATTTAGTTATTTAATTTTTTAAAATGAAAATGAAAATATGAAATATATTAATTTTTGAGTTTTTAATTTGAAAGAATTATAAAAATATAATTAAGCTTAGAATTTAAAAAAGAAATTTGGCTTCAGTTGATTTTAAAATAGAAGGTTCAAAGTTTAGAATTTTTTTCAAAAAAAATTCAAAAACTTTTTAATTGTAAAATTTTTAAAAACTTTCTTTGCATAGATTTATTCAAGAATTTAGATTGATTTGTGAAGCCAACGCTATATATCCGTGATAGTATAGTGGTGAGTATCCCCGCCTGTCACGCGGGAGACCGGGGTTCAATTCCCCGTCACGGAGTATTTTTTTTTTGTTCAAAAATTATTTAATCCAGAACAAAAAAATCTATTTAAATTTATTAAATTAATAAAACAAAAATTTCATTTTTTAAAAGTTTAATTATTTTTTTCATCCGATGCTTGGCTAAGAATTTTGTCAGCTTGTTTCAATTTTTGTTGCAGCTGCAAAGCTTGTGCCCGTTTTTTCTCCTCTTCCTTTTTCTTGGCCTTTTCGATGACTTTTCTTTCCTCCTGGAATTTTTTGATCATCTCCTGAATCCTTGGATCCCTCAAGTCCACCTCATAGCCGTAAAACTCTCTCGCTTGGTCCAACACATCCTGTTTTTTGGCCTCTTTTTCTTTGTCCAATTTTTCTCGCTTAGCAATGCGCTGATAAAACGAGTCTATGGTGGCTGGCATTTTTTTCAGAGTGTCATCAGTATCTTTGACCAATTTTTCATATGAGCTCAACTGTTCGCTCTTGCGCTCAATCAAAGTATTAATCTTTTTTTCCAGAGTTAAATCGAACTCTTTTTTTTCATTGATTATTTGTTGTAATTGGTCACGTGATGGCCAAGCAAGGCCCACATCAATGCCGGACTCTTTTCCGAACTTGGCGTACAATTTACGAAAAAAATTGTCTGATTTTAAAAAATCGGCTTCTGGGTCCGAGTATGTTGGAAATATATTTTTGTATTTGTTGTGAGCGGTGATGCGCGAGAACCGACTTACATTTCTTTTTGACTCGATGTAGTTTCGGTATTTTTCAGCACGTTCCATGGCCTCTTCGGCCTCGGGTATATTGGGTCCGAACTCAGACAAAGTCTCCTCATTTGAATCATCGGTTTTAAAGTCCACTTCTTTGGCTGATGTGTTCTCGTATCGTTTCAATGACAAAAGACAGCCTTGTCTCAGTCGAATGGGTCGAAGAAACATTTTAAAGATTTTATTTAAAATTTTTTTTTAAATTGCATTTTAAATTATAAAAAGCTTTGCTTAAAATTAAAGAGCTAATTTAACTTGACTTTTACTGATCAATTTAAACATCGGATCTAATTTTATTGAGTTGATAATTAATGATCTTGGGTGAACTTTGGGAAGCACCAAAGTTAAGGCATTTTCTCTTAATTGAGAATGTCGCTTGGTTTGTGGTTCCAAGCTAGTCTAAATAGTTGCCGAGTTCGCAGTCTCTTATGGCTCGGATGAGTGGCGCTGTTTATGATGAACGTCCCACGTGCTTCCTAGGCCAAGATGCTGTCCTAACTATGCCGTTTGCCGGTCCCAAGCCCGGATGAAAAAATAGGAGGGTGACACAACTTTGAAATTGATTGATTTGACACAATTTTTTTATATTTCTTTGTCTTCTGGACTCTGATTATTCCTGATTAAGTAAAGAATTTTTTGAAATTTTGGTATAAATAGTATTCATGTAACTAAATGGTATCTTTGGTCTTTTATATGGAGCATGTTTAAATTTTGAATTTCTACAGTACCGATTTGACAAGTGGATTTCTGGTAATTTTACATAGATTTGCGTAAAAATTGGTAACAATGAAAATGCCAAAAAAAAGCTCGATTTTTTGAATTTTTTATTATTTTCTTTTAAATTTTGAAAAAAATATTTTCTATTTATTAAATCAAATTTTACCAAAAATTACTTTTTTTAACTTTTTTTTACTAATTTTAACGTAGATTTATGTTAAAAAGGTAAAATATGGTTAAAAAAAGTAACTTTTGGTAAAATTTGATTTAATAAATAGAAACTAATTTTTTCAAAATTTATTAGAAAATAGTAAAGAATTCAAATTTTTTTTGGCATTTTCCTTTTTACCAATTTTTACGTAAATTTATGTAAAATTACGTAAATTAACTTTTTGTTACAAAGTACTGTAAATCAGTACTGTAAATTAAACTCATTTTATGATTAATATTTTTTAAATTTGGAATTTTTACATGGTGGCTCAAAACTAAAGAACTAAATGATAGACTCTGTTACCCAGGAAAATTATAAACAGACATGTGAATAAGTCTCATTTTAAAGTCTTTTCAAAGTCAAGTCAGTAACTTAAATTCAAAAAAATTTAAATCAAGTTTCTAAATAATGAAATAATAACTTCCTTTTTTATGGACATTGATAATTTGATCTTATAAAAATTTGTTATTTTTTTTGAAAAAAATATAAACGATCGGTCTTAATTATTGTAAATTTTTATCAAAATTTAAATTTTTCTGATTGTTTATAAAATAAAACTTAAAATATATAAAAAAATTTATAAAATTGACACATTTTAATATTATTATAATGATTCTTTTTGAATCATTTTACCTATTAATAATTATTTTTGTGTGATAAAAGTAATTTTAAGTAAAATCAAGTAGACAATTTATTAAATAATCGTTTTATCAGGAAAAAAAATAAAATTTTCACTTATTTTGAAATTTTGCAATTCAAAATTTAATTTTTTATTTTAATTAATATGAAAATTTAATTAAAAAAGCATTTTATAGCCATATTTTGGTTGCCTCGAAGTTTTAATTTTGTTAACTGTCAAATCTTTATGCTGATTTGAAAATATACATTTTAAATTTATTTTTGATAATTAACTTCTATAGAAAAAAAATAATGAATGATCATTATAATATATAATAAGATTTTTTTTAATAAAAAAACAAAAAATAAAAGTGTATCACTATTATTGAAAATTTATAAATAAGTTTTATCACATGATCATGATCATAATCTATAAGTTGCTGATTTTGCGAAGCTCATTAATGGATTTAATCTTTTTTTTTCTACTATCTTATTACATTATTGATTTGAAATGATGGTTGACGATTATATTACAAAAAATTTTAATTTTTAAAATTAATTATTTAGCAAATAAAGATAAAAAAAGTAAAATAATGAAGCAAACAAGTAACTCAATAAAATATAATTTTTTTTTAATTCTCCAAGGTAATGGCAGCTGTGTGCTCAAAATTATTATCTTTGTGAATTTTAAAAATCGTTTTTTTGTTGCTTTTTTCATTTTTTATCTTTATTTACCATTTTTACGGTGTCAATATACGAAATTTTATGTAATTTTGTATAAAATATATTCAAGGTTAATCAACAGGCTAGTGCCCTTATCTTTTTCAAGATTGATTAACACTTCATTTATTTAATTATTTAAAAAAATTAAAATAAAATACAAAATATTCTTTTTTAAAATAAAATTCAAATTTTACATAAAAAAAATTTAAGAAATCACATTTAAATTAAATTTTTTTCATTTGAATTTAAAATTTTTGTAAAACAAATCAAATTTATCGAATAATTTACACGTAAATTAAGTTTATATTATTAAATACAGACATTTAAAAGTGATTAAAAGTTAAATTGATTTTTTCAATAACAAAATTATTGATTAATTTTGGGAAAAAAATAAGAAAATTTCATTTCACCAAATTTTGATAATTTAAAGTTAGTTTAAAGAAAGAAGCTTAAAATATACTAAAAAATCAAATTTAAAGAGAAGTGCTAAAAAGTGACTATTTTTCAGCTTTTTACAATATACGAAAAAATAAGTTATTTCGTAATTTTCTCGTTAATCAATACTGATAATAATTACAAAAATTATTCAGATAGATTAGAAAGATTTATTTAAATATCAAATGATCATGATTAAAAAAGTGTATAGTTTTTTGTTCTGTGTTAGACATGCAGTGTAAATTTTTATTTATCAATAAATTACAAATAAAATACAAAAATAAATCGAGTTTTTTTTTAAATTTCTTTAAGGTATCTGAAAATTAAATTTATATTTTGGTAACTTTTATAGTTTTATCAAAATAAACTAAATTAAACAAAATAAAAGGTGTTTGTCTTTTAGAGTCACTGGAGTAAAATTTCCCCAACTCAACAATTTTCAAAGATACATATCCCCAACTCAAAAATTTTCAAAGATACTTTTTTTTACTTATTTTTTGTCTCTTAACAATATATTAAAAATGCTAAGACCGGAAATATTCGCTTCATTCCTTTAGATAAGATCAAAATTTAAAAACCGTAATTAATTTGTTTTTTATTTGTAAAAATCAAAAAATTGGATAAAATTATATGAATAAATTTATTTTTTTTACAATTTAGTTTTTAATGAAATTGTATTTTTTAAATATATTTTAATACTATCCATGAAATATTATTTTTTTGAAATTACTTAATAAGTTTTGTTAGATTTAAACCTCTTTAAAACAAAAAAAAATTTATTTAAGAATGAAAAAAAATTTTTGATTTCGACAAAAAAAATTGTTGATTTCAGCAAAAAAAATTTTATGTGATCAAAAAAAAATACATGTGGTCAAAAAAATATTTTGGTGATCAATTTTTGATCACAAAGAGTACACTTAATATTTTGGTGATCAAAATGATCACATTCTGGCCATGACCCTTAAATTCTTTAACTAAATATATAAAAAATTGAGAATGGAGTAAAAAAATTTAATTTTATTAATCTATTTTATTCCAAGTTAGTTAATCGGAGTCTTTTTTTTCAAAAAAAAAAAAGCTTAATTTTTTTTATTTAAATAAATCTTAATCGAATAGAACTAATTGATGTCTTTATTCTTTGGCATCCAAAGCCGACGCTCCAGAAATAATTTCGATCAATTCTCTGGTAATGACAGCCTGTCTGGTACGGTTATAGTACAAAGTCAACTTGTCTATCATTTCACCTTTTAAAACAAAAAAAAAAAAACAATAAAATAATTTAAAAATTTTTCTTCTTTTTAATATACCGGCATTTTTGCTGGCATTGTCCATGGCACTCATACGAGAGCTAAGCTCGCTGGTCGAATTTTCCTTCAGCGCATAGAACACCATGCTGGCTAGTTGGTACTCTTGGTAGCATTTGATTGTCTCGGCATCCAAGGAGTCATAGAGACCAATGTTTTTGGCACTGCTGATCAAATTGCTCGAATAAAACGGCTGATTAGTGGTGGTGTAGGAGATAGCTGTTTTGAATCTGTTGTAAAGTATTTCACCTGAATCGAACTCGTAGCCAGAGTTGAGGATGGCGTTGGCGATCAACGAAGCGTCCATAAAGGACACATTTTTTTTGCCAACGTCGTTCACAGAGAATAGAATGTTGGTGGCAAAAACGCGCTGCAGCATAGTTTTGGACTTGTCGCCAATGCAGACAATTTTGGTGTCTAGATTCTGGTATTTTTCCTCAGCTAGAAGAGCTTTGACAGCTTTGACTATGGATGTGTGAATGGCACCGCACAGACCTCTGTCAGATGTCACAGCCACGACCAAATGCTTTTTGACATTCTCTGGCTCGGTGGGAACCTCGGCCTGCTCGCTGAAAACAGATGTGGCCTCTCCATACGGCCGAGTTGCCTTCAGGTCTTTCTCAGCCTTTGCGTACTTTGCCGCACTCACCATCTTCATTGACTTGGTAATTTTTTGGATGTTCTTAACAGACTTGAGGCGCATACTGACTTAAATGATTATTTTTTAAAAAAATTTCAATGGTCAGCCTAACAAAATTCGCTTACTGTCCTTGAGTGTGGCGTAGCCACGGGCTTGTGTGCTGCGGAAAAAATTTTTAGACACTTTAGCATTTTTTGACAGGGTACTTACTAAACAGGGCTCATTAGACTCACGGCTCCGAACATTTTTAAACTTCGATCTAGAGAATTAAATTGAGAATTAAATTTTTTTTTTGGGTCTAAAGAATAAAACGCTGGTTTAAAATGCTTGCAACTATGCACTCAAAACGGGCTAAACGCGTTCAGCAAAATTTGGTAATTTATATTGGCGTCAAAATTGGCTCACAAATCATGTACACGCATTGGCAGAGTAATATTCAAAATTTTATATGAATTTAGATTATAAAATTATTTTAACTTTTTACTTTTTTTTTTCATACTCTGACTAAAAAATTAATTGCACAGTTTTACTTTAAAAATTAGGCGAATTCAAGTTTCAGATCAAATTTTTCTAAAAATCTTTTAAAAAATAAATAAAAAACTAAAACCTACAAATTGTTCAGAATTTTCTCTAAGTTCAGAATCTGTATAGAAAAGCTAGTGTTGTCAATCGACTCTAATCGATTGACAAAATAAATAAATCGACTATTTTTTTTAGTTGACTATTAAATCGACTTTTAAAAAAGATGAATCAAGTAAAAATGCAAAACAAAGAATTGGACAACATCTTCATATATTATTTTTCTAAACTTTCATATCCCTTTTTAAATAAAAAATACCATAAATTGAATACTTAAAAACTCAGTTTTTCACGTTTAAAATAAAATAAATTAATTTTTTTTAGTCAATTATTTAAGGGAATAATTTAAATGAGCTCATTCTATTACTGAAACGGGCTCATAATTATTTTGAATAGTTAATTAATTATGGGATATATAATTACTACTTTGGACTCATTTTTTAATTATTTTTGGCCTCTAAAATTACTAAATAAGAGTTACGAAATTTCTTACAAGATAACAATTTTTATTTTAATATTTATTTTAAATGAAATAAAAAAAATAAAATTTCAATAATAATTTTATTAAGCAAGTAAAGAATTATTTGAGTAAAATAAAAAAATTTATATTTTGAATAAAGTAAAATAATAAAGAAATTTATAAACAAAGTAAAAATAAATTTTTGAGTAAAATTGAGAAGATAATGAAATAACTATATAGCAGTTTTCTTAGGTCTACCTCTCTGTCTTTTAACTTCTTGTGTAGCTGAATGACTTGAAGACTGTGCAGTTGATTTAATCAAGTTGTTTGCTTTGCTTCTTGTTTGTCTTGTTCCATCTTGTTCTTCCAATATTTCATCAACATTCTCGGCCATTCTATTTCTTTTGTTTGCACTTTCAACAGGAGAAGCTAATATTTTTTGTGAAGTTGTTATTGATAGATATGGAAAAAATAATTTTTTTTTCTTATATAGCATTTTGAATCAATAATCTGGTCCACTTTAATTAATTTGTGTATATTAAATCAGTAATTAATAAGTTCATTTAAGTAATAATTGAGACCGAAAATGAGTTGAGGACATGAATAGTAATTATTATTTTAGAATAAGTAAAAAGTTATTCATTTTAATTAAATTATGAGACCAAATTAGTAATTATTGTTAATGTGTAATGAGCCCATTTCAGTTACTGGATGAGCCCGAATAAATACGACCCATTATTTAATCGACTAAAATAAATTAGTCGATTATTAAATCTATTATTTTTTTGCTAATTGACTATTAAATCGACTTTTAAAAAAGATGAATCAAGTAAAAATGCAAAACAAAGAATTGGACAACATCTTCATATATTATTTTTCTAAACTTTCATTTCCCTATTTAAATAAAAGATACCATAAATTGAATATAAAAAACTCAGTTTTTCACGTTTAAAATAAAATAAATTAATTAAAAATTCATATGGTAACACAGCCTAAATGTATTTAATGTAAATTCGGTGACGTAATTTGAAAAACCGAAATATATCAGTCGTTTTATTTTTTTTTAAACAACCCACATATTGTTATAGATCTTGAAGAGAGGAATCCAAATATATTTATGAAATATTTTTAAAAATATTTTAAACCTTTTTTTTTCTAATTCAAAGTTTTTTTTTCGGCTAATTCGGTAGAAATTTTCAAATTAGTAATTATGTTTGACAATTTTTGATCCGATGACGGAACAAGTTTGAACTGACCTTATTTGCTTATCGTTTTCAGCGGGTCTTAATTAGTAGAAAATAATTTTACTAGAATTTTAAGATAGCCGATGGGTACGTTGTCTAATGTTATTTTTTATGGGTTAAGAGGTTATTGAGGTATCACCTCAATACCCAAAAATCCCACCCATTTACCCCTAAAAATAAAATATTTAACTTAATTAGGCTTAAAAGACAAAAATGATCACATTGACGCCGTTTTTTACGAAAAATTTAAAATTTTGTTTCTCAAAAAAGTTTGTTTTTTTTTTACAAAAATAATTTGATTTTATATGATAAAAATATTCGTTCTGTATTATCAAAAAAAGTTAATATATAATAAAAATGAATCAGAATAAACAAAAAGAAGTTAAAAAAAAAGTATTGGGTTTGTTTTGAATGTTTACCGAAAAAGTTTAGAAATAGCAAAGGGTTAGAGTTTCACTGTGATGAATGTCTCGACTAATCTTTTAAACTAAAAAAAATCAAACATAAAATTTATTTTAAATTCGTTTAAATTTCTTTCTAAATATTTATGTTGTAGCGTGTATTTAAAAGATTAATAACAAAGAATATTTTAAATATTTATATTATTAAAAAAAAAACAAAAAATCCTTTTTTAATTCTTATTGAGCTAATTGGGTGAATTCGGTGAATATCCTGAAAAAGAGGCTAGTTCTCGGGCTAAATATTTACAAAATCAGGGGTAACTGGGTTAACCTAATTCACCCAATGAGGCCTCACCCAATTAACCGCAGGAAGTAAAGGGGTGACTAGAAAAAACTGGTCTAATTCGGTGAGTATTTTTGGAGTTTTTGAATAAAATGAGTGCGAAATATGAAATAAAAAAAAATAGGTCACCCGGTTAGGCTCATTTACCATATAGAAAAAATTATTCGATTTAATAATCGACAAAAAAAATTAATCGATTTAATAATCGATTGCCAACATTAAGAAAAGCATATGTTGAGAGGTAAGCAAAAAAGAAGATCCAAAAAAAAACTGAAAAATTATCTAAAAATTGCAGATTTTTCGTCTAAATTCGTTTCCCAAATATTTTTTTCCTTTTCTTTTCACATCAAACAGTAGAAAATTCATTTCTCTATAAGATGAGACCAACTTTTGAGTGGGTCGCTTAACTTCAGACCCCCTAGCCCAAAATTTTTGATTTGATTTTTTTAAATTAAAACTAAAATTCGAACAATTTACTGTAATAGCATGCTCAATAGGACTTCATAATATTCTGTCTTAAATCTATTATATGTTGGTGGTTTATAATTAACTAATAAGAGGTTGAGCTTGTTAACAATTTTCTCTAAGATAAGACCATTCTCATTTTCTCTCAAACAACCTAATCTTTATTTTTCAAATTTCTTTGAGATATCAAAGAAAAGAAAGTAATCTTATTACAAAGAAGTTCTGCAGAAAACTTATCAAATTAATAATCTTGTTTAAATTCAATTCCTTCTTTTACTAAAATAGCTATTTCTCTGCCATGTTTATTTCGAGTCTCAATTTATGATATAATAATAACAGACTTGTTTTTAAGTCACAGTTTTAAGTCTAAGTCACAAAAATTTAAGTCAAAGTCATGACTTAAAAATTTTTTTTTTTTTAAATCAAAGTCATGACTTAAATTTTTTTTTTTAAGTCAATAAACATATTTAATTATCTTAAAATTTTTATTTTTTTATGATCTTTTAATTTCTTTTTTTTCAATTTTAAGTCATTGACTTGACTTAAAAAAAAGAAAAATTTAAGTCATTGACTTGACTTAAGACTTGTGACTTAAAAACAACTCTGAATAATAATAATAATAATCGTCCCTTTTCTATCCCAGTGGATAATGAGGAGGCGCTCATCTCCTTTTCAATTACCTTTTTGAGCAACGGCTCCGATCTGATACAGAGGCTACTGCATCGAGTTGATCATCTACACCGCAATTATTGCTCAATAGAAACTGGTCTCCCTATTTTTATGATCAAAGAGGCTTAAACAAACAAATGATACATATTTTTAAAATTAAAGTACAAGTTTATTTCACTCGGATTAGAGCAAGCTACACCCAAAAATGTGTATGTAGGTCTAAGTGTATACAATACCTCAACCTACACCTACGCCTTCACCACGATATACTTAATTTTAAAATATAAATCTTCTAAACCTTTAATTTTTTAGCTTAATTAGATACTTTAATGATTTTTAATATTCAAATCTTAACACTCTTTAAAAATTCAAAGAGTTGTTTTAAAGTTCGCGCGATGCAAAACTTCCACACTATCTCCAGATATGGATTTCCACCTCATTTTTGGATTCTACGTATATGAAAACCTAGGTTTAGCCAAAATTTTAGGGGGGGTCAAAAATTTTATTTTTTTGGCTAGGGGGGTCTGAATCTTTGCAGCCTTATATAAAGTATATTTTATTTAAGCTTTTTTATCTCAGAATTTAATCAATCGAATCTACTCGATCGACACATTTTCTGATAGAGAATTAAATGCTCTTTATTCTGAGCTGGTTATCTTGAAAAAAAAAAATTGAAAATTTTTTCGGAAAAAATCGGAAAAATTTTGACATTTTTTAACTTTTTCGGGATCTTCTTTTTTCCAAACCCCTTAACCTATATATTTTTATACAAATTCTGAAACTAGACAAAATTCTGAACAATATGCCATTTTGTTCAGAAGTTTGAATAAAAAAAGTATAACCATCGGATGGTTTTACTTTTTTTATTTTGTCTTTTATTTTTCTTAAAAAAAGTGTTCAAAATGAGACATTTTTAAAAAAATTGAAAAAAATAAAGTTTATTGAAAATTTAATCAAAATTTGTATCAAAATATTTTCTTTTTGATTTTTTTGGAGGGTATTCGACCATGCTGATCACGAATATGAACTTTGTTTTGGTCAAAAATCGGTGGGTTGGGCGTGGCACTCGATTTTTGGGGGTTTCTACGAGTTTTTGGGCGTTTTGAAGAGAAATATACACTAAAGGGAAAATTTTAACTTTAGAATTGGATAGATTAGCTAAAGAGGTGTCTAAAAAGGTGCCACTTGGTAAATGGAACGGCTTATTATTCATTGAGCCGCCTAATTCACATGAAAGAACGGCAAATATTGCATAGGCAAATTCAATGGGTGGATTTTCATATACGTAGAATCCAAAAATGAGGTCGAAATCCACATCTGGAGATAGTGTGGAAGTTTTGCATCGCGCGAACTTTAGTTTTTTCTATTTTGGTTAAATTAAATGCTAATTTTTACTTGGTTAAATGACAAGGGTTTATCTCTCTGATTTTCAATCTTACATTAAAAATTAAAAAAAAAAAAAAAAAACTTGCTATCGTTTTTCCAGTAATTAACTAGTTCATTCTTTTTTGTACTTTATTTTTCAAAAATTTTTTTATGTTTACTTTATTCATTTTAAAATTCTATTTTTTTTACTTATCTAATGGCAGAAGGAGTTTTATTACTCAGAGCCATTTCAAATTTAAATAAACAATTAACAAAAAAAAAAAAAAAAAATAAAAATTCAAAATACTTTTATTTTCCAGAAATTTATTTCAAATTTAAAAAAAATCAAGTTATTTGGTTGATTCTTTGTGTAAATATAATTATCTAAAATAATTAAATTAGCTGATTTTTTTTAATTTTCTTAAAATTAGAAGTACATTTATTTTATTAAAAATGGAAAACATAATAATTACTCGATCTAAGAAAAATATCAGAAAAAATCATGGTCAAAACAATCAGTTAATGGTATCAACGTCAAGAACTGTGAGGAAAATGATTATGACAGTAAATATAACACTGAAATTGAAAGAATTGCGAATTTTGGAACAAATGAATTACAAAATTTATATAGCTTAACTCTAAGACTTTCGCCCATTCCATCTTCAAGTGAATTTGAAGAACGTTTCTTTAGTTTGACAGGAATTATAAATAAAGGGAAAACTAATATATCCGAGGAATTATTAGTTAACAGGACTATTTTGAAATAAAATTTAAAATTTTTAGAATTATGTTTTGAATAAAAAAACTTATTTTAATCAATAAATATTGGCTTAAAATTAGCTTATTTTTAGAAATTTTTTTAATTTTATTATAACAAAACCAAGATTCATTAGAAAAATATTAATTAAAATTGGTTTAAATTTTTGTGTTTGAATTACAAAATGTATCCAATGTTGAAATAACATTGAAAAAGTGCGATGTTTCAAATATTTTTTTCAATTTTAAATAAAAAAATAATTTTAAGTTAATATTGCAAGCATTAATAACATTTTTTTTTTTAATTTTGACTTTGGATTTGTGATATAATGATGTTTAAGATAATATTTGTAGTTAAAAAAAATCATCTACGCTGTGTGATCCATTTTTTATAAATTGAGTTTTTGTTAAAATGCATCAAACGAACGTCAATTATCACAAAAATCAAAATTTATAAAAAAAAAGAACTAATTTTTTAGGGTCTAGTCGGTAAGGTGAACACTTCTTCTCAATCACAACAATTCTTAATTTCTCAGGTTTTGTGAACTGTTAGTTAAAATTATCTAAGAATTTTTCACTTTTTTTGATATTTTTTCATCTATTTAGAAAAAAATAAATGTAATATTAAAAAATAAAAATTAAAAAAAAAATTAGATAAAAAAATAAAAATTGTGCGGAGTAGGCAAAATTTGAAAATAGATGAATTTTTGTTTCCCAAAGTTATTTGAAGGGTGAAAAATTAATTATTAATTTTTTTAAAAAATTTATTACTTATGTTTAAAGGCAAATATTTAAGTAGAGAGCGCATTTGGGTATTTGGGATTGTGATAATACAAGGTCAACTAGACCAGATTAAATGCAATTTCTTAAGCTTCTTTGAATTAAAAAAAAAATTCATATAATTCTTTAATTCTATATCAGTTCAGAGAATTAGGCATTATATTAAATAGCTTTATTCAATTTGTTCACATGAACAAAAAATTGTTCGCATAATAGGTGAACTATTTTTCACCTATCCGACTAGATCGAGTTTTTCAACGATTTAATATTAATTTAAATCTAAATGAATTATCTTTTTTTTTCTTTTTATCTATTTTTTATTTTCAATATATTTTTTTTCTGATAAAGCATTAGCTAGCATAAACAAAAATTAAATAAATTATTTAAAAATTAATTTTCAATATTTTTTTTATATTTTCAAATAAAAATTAGTTTTTTTAGTTTTTATTTAAAATAAGAATTTTTGTATTCATTTCATAATTTTACACACGATAAGTAATTTTGTGTTGAATAATATTTGCTAGAATAAATTATCAATTTTGTTTTTTTTAGGAATTTTTGTTTAATGTTTCAGAAATATTAGTAAAAAAATAATAATTAGCCGATTTTTCCTCTTAAATTAAAATAAAAATAAAATCTAGATTGAAATGACAATCGATTATTTTTTTTTAATTGGAAAAAGGTAATCCAAATCGTTCAATATTTTTAGTTGTGAACTGTTTTTAGAATTTTTTTAGATACCTTTTAATTGATATGCGGTCCGAAAATCAAGAATAACAAAGTTTCAATAAAAAAAATTTCTAAATGTAAGAAAAAAGAAGATTAAAATTTTGAATTTTTTCTGCTTTTTACTTTGAAAGTTTTAAATTTTATTTAAAAGTTTTCCGTTTCAAATAACTTGGTAATTACATGCTATTCAAAACATGGAAATACTGAATGTGATGCATCAATAGCCATGAGATTTGGAGGATTTGGCTCAATCAAAACTCCTGCTTTTAGAATGTCAAATTTTGAAAATTCTTTCAACTTATCGACTGAAATCTCCATTAAAATATTGTAAAATGACTCCAAATAGTCGTAGTCGATGTATGATTCTTTCCATTTTTCAGCCGAATGATGCCAGTCAATTTTTTCACAAAATAAATTTTTTTCTGCCAAATAACCTGAGTCAATTAGGGGAAATTTTGAGTTTTTTTCCATATTTGAAAATGGACTAGATGCGCTAAAATTTTTGCTTTCTTTACGAACCATTACGTGAGTAAGTTCATGAATGAAAAGACGTGTTAAATAGAACTTGAGAATAATTTGTTTATTCTCAGCAGGGGCACCAGTTTCATCCAATATAGAAATTAACTCTTGGACACGGTCAATGCTAATGTAAACTTGATTGATTCCAGCAAAACCATTCAAATTGTGATATTTAGATTTAAAAAAGCTTATGGAAATATTATCAAAATCTTTTGATTCTATTTTAATAGCTGATATTTTACAAACAATATCACTGATACTTTCAAAAATAGCACTGCTTTTTTTAACTTGCTGAAATATTCTGCTTGCTGATAAATTTGGCAAAACATTTTCAGCGTCAGACAAAACTTCAATAGTGCGTAAATTCTTCAAGAAATCAATGAATCCTTGTTGATTTAAATCAGATTTGCTCAGGTGAAGGAGAAGACAAACTCTGGCAAGATGATTTCTGGATGAACTATCTTCTTCAAATACCTCAACAATTATATTGATTACTCCAGAAGGCCAATGTTCAACACTTGAAAAATTATTGTTCATAAAAAAGTTGGTTATTATGGCATCTTTGCAGTTATCAGATAATAAGCTTTCTACCGAATTTTGAATTGGAATTTTTCTCGGACTCTTTTGACAAAAATTTGTCTCGAAAAAATTCTTAAAGCTATAGAATTTTCCAGAACTAGCTTTAAACTCTTTTATGAACTTGGCAGCAGACATCTAAAAAAATGTTGAGCCTTCTTTTAAATGAATTAAAGTGTTTTAAAATCTAAATATACTATTTTAAGAACTACTATTTTAAGAAAAGTTGTTTCTTTAATTCAAAATTAAATCACGAAACTTTACGGAAAAATATTTCTTTTTGAATATTAAGTTAAAAAAAACAAAGAATATTTATAGTGGTTTGATTTGAAAATTTTTTTTGAATAAAATCTAAGGACTCGTGAAAAACAATTCCTAAAATTTAATGAAATCAATCTCAAATACTAAAATGTCTACTACAAACAGTGAAGATAACAATGAAGTTTTCTCAGTAAAGCTAAATGAAATGATTTAAAATATTCAATTGAAAAATTTCACTGTTAAGTCTCTTGATTAAATTTGGAATTTCATATGAAAATTAATTTTTGGGAGGCCAAATTTTCTTCTTAATATTCAGTCGTAGAAATTTCGGTAATTTGTAAAAAAATCAGGTGGAAAATAATAAAGTAACCAATAATTTTTTTTATAATAGTTTATTGAGAAAAATTAAGATGATTAATGCAAATAAAAAAAAAAGAAAATTAAACTATCAAATCTGATAATTCTCGCGGTTCTTTTCGAACAGTCCACAATTCAAACTCATTTAAAAATTTATTTTGCAAATAACTGTTAAAATTAAATCTCATAAATTTTTAGCAATTTTAAACTTAACTGCCTTATACTGTGCCGATGTTTTTTCATCGTTTAGGTAACTAAAGATAGGGTATTCTTGTTCCATTTTTTTCCAAATTTTAGGTAAATTCTCAAAGCCATTTTATAGAAACAGGGCATTGGATTAGGGTAATATAGTCAATGTAGTAAAATTATTTAGCTTTAAGTAATATAATGGTTTAGAACTTAAGTATTTTATAAAGAAAATTATTTAAGATTAATCTTTAAAAGATATATTCAATATTATCAATTGAATTTTAATACGGATAATATTCCACTGGATTTTTTTCTACTGGATTTTTTTCAGACCGGATTATTTTCCACCTGATTTATTTCTAAACAGATTTATGTCAGTGAATTTTTTTCAACCAGATATTTTTCAGACCGGATTTTTTACACCAAATCGACATTTCACTATTCTTTACAAAACTCCAAATTTAATCAAGAGGTTTAACAGTGAAATTTTCTCAGTACAGCTAACTGAAATGATTTAAAATATTCAAGTGAAAAATTTCGCTGTTAAGCCTCTTGATTAAATTTGGAATTTCATTTGAAAATTAATTTTTAAGTCTTGAGTCAAGTCCAAGTCAAAGTATTTAAATTTTTGTTGCTTCTATTAAATCCGGACTTGGACTTTAATTAAGGCCCCAAGGCAAAAATTCAAATATTAATTTTGACTTTAAAATGACTTGATTCTTAAGTCGAAGTCACTAAAATTAAGTTCAAGTCAATTTAGGACTTTTAAACAAATCTGTTGCTAATGTATTTTTCTTTTTTTAATTTTCATTATCGTCAGTATTGGCGTTAACTGAAACTAAATAATAACAATCAATAAAAAATAGTTAAATTTTAATTTCCTTTTCAATAAATAAATAAAAAAAGCAAATCATGTTTTAAATTAAAAATTAACTCGGATTGATGCTGAATACAACGCTGTTTAACTGTTTGACTGTTTAATTGTGCTATGATTGTGTTTGATTGCTAAACCTTATCTCAAAAAGATAAATACAATTTAAAAAATACTTACCTAAGACTTTTAAAAAATGTTTTATTTTTTTGTCAATCTCAATCTTTGAATATTTAATCTAAAATTAAATCTTTTGTTGTATTTATGTAAAAAATGGAAATCTATTTTAACATTTCTTAAACATAATTGTAAATTTAAAAAAGGAAAACAAACAGTACAAAACTTCCTTCCTTTGTATTCAATTTTATTTAATTTTTTACATCGCCGAATCTGGCGTAATTTTAGGATTATGCTAAAACACGGACCACCTATTTTTTACTAAAACACGGACCGCGGTCGGATGATATTAGGAATTATCCAAAAACTTCCGACCACCGACCATTTTGTAGAGGATTTGATAAACTCTAGCGCAAAAGTATCAGTAGGACCATAAGACCTAGTTATTGACTTGTAAAACTAGAAATAACGAGCAAAATCCTGAGTTGCTGTTAACGGACAACATGTTTTCAAGAAAATGATAAGACCTTAACCTTCCGACCACTTTTTATATGATAGAGAATAGCCTAAGCATTATTGCAGAAATAAATAGTCTCCTAGATCATTTATTTAAAAGCTGATAACTGAAAAACTAAACATATAGTAATTCAGAGTTGAACCGTGAATTCTTCTTTGAATGACTATAACTTTTCTTTGAAAAAAAATTTTCTATTAAATAAAAAAAAGAATATAAAGAACGTCTTTGTTAATAAAAATGACTAATAAAAAAAAAATATTTTTATTTTTTTTTTTATTTCATTTAAACGACTAATCTTAGCTACTTAAAAGAAAATGCCGATCCTCAAAAAAAAACTTTCTTGATAATTGGTAAAAATTTTCACAAAGAACATTATTATATGTATTTTTTGATGCTGATTACGAATTCTTTATTGAAAAATTCAAAAACTTAACCGATTTTCTGTTATTTCAAAATAAAATAAGTTTAAAAAAAATGGGATTGGGGTTAGACCGTTAATTTCATTTATTGCAATAAATAGTGTAAATTTTCTATTTGATTGATATTTAAAAAAAAAACTTTTTTAAAAATGCCGAGAAGTAACTTGGTTCAATCTGTTCTTCAACATCTACAATCAGCAAATAAAGAGAAAACGTCAACAAAAAAAACGAGGATTAAAAGAAAGTACGGTGAAGTTTTGACTGAGAATCAAGTTTTGAAACAATTAGAAGATGAAGAGGCAAAAAAGTTGAACAAAAAGAGGAAAAAAGTGACAATAATCAGTGATGAAGGAGATGAAGATAAGTCTGAAATTGAAATATCTCCACTGAACGACCAAAAAAGTTGTTTCAAATGTAAAACAGTATTTGGAAAAGTCAAAACAAATTAAAACAAATGGATTTCTTGTGAGAAATGTAACAATTGGTCTTGTGAGAAATGTCTTCCAAGAGGCTTTGATTTAACTATGGAATTTTTTTGTTCAAAAAAGTGTTCTAAATAGATAAATTTTGTTTTAAAATAGGATACATATATTTTCCTGTACTTTTTTTTGTATTTTAATTGCTTGAATTTTTGTAATTCACGGATATACCCCAATGTAAGCGTTGAAACGTTAATGAAAGTTCTTATTTTATTTTAACTATAACTTCTGAACCGTTCTTTTATTCTAAATAAAGTTTTTTTTTTAATTAAAGACAATATTCTATTTTATTTATTTATATTTTTTTCGTAAAAAAATAAATAAATCTCACAACTAATTAGCGATCAAATAAAAGAATTCACGGTTTTACCCCGTTTGACTATATCTTTTTTTTTGGGAGAATTCTTCAATTTCAAAGAATTGATACTTATGGCACACCGTTTTGTATGTAATTAAAATCTCTACATTCTTACATAACAAATATAAATTTATTTTAGGGCTCTCGGTCAAAATTTCTCTTAATTTATTTTTACTTTCAACCAAGGCAAATTTTTTTTATTAATTTAAAGAAAAAGTACCGTAATAAAAATATTTTTTTTTTAAATGAATATTAATAAATGTTTTTTTTACAATAATTAATAAATTTTGTTAGAATTTAAAATATTCAAAAATTTCTTATTTTTAAAAAATAATTAAAAAAAAAAGATTTGATTTAAAGTAAAAATAAATTAAGAGAAATTTTGACCGAGAGCCCTAAAATAAATTTTTATTTGTTATGTAAGAATGTAGAGATTTTAATTAATTTTTTGCATAAATAATAATAATTATATTTAGTTAATTTTAATTTCCTTTTTAATAAATAAATAAAAAAAGCAAATCATGTTTTAAATTAAAAAAACTGGTTCTTTTTGTGTGAAGCATTTTTGTTGCTGTCGCTAAGGATGGTGCACCAATAAGACAAACAAAAAAAATTGATCTGACTTTAACTATTTGAGTATGTGTTGGTTTGAATGTGCACGTCTAATTATGTGCGCTTGGCAAACAAGAGTTCAAGGACTGATTATGAACAGCGTTCAAACTCCACTAGCAAACAACATCAAAACTCTCAATTTAAATACATGCAGCACCAAGCATCGCGTTAGCATTTTTCTCGTGTGTGCTTAAAAACAAAAAAAAATTTAAACATTTAGATTAAGAATGAACATAGTCGATTTGGCCAAGACAAACGTTTTCGCGAGCCCGTTCTCTCAAAAGAACAGCAAGCGTCAAATAGGGTTCGCGGCAGCCGACCAGGCCTCCCAAGTAGAGTACGGCTCGGGCCAGTTTTACGCACTGTGCGCCGTCGGCGGCGCTCTCTCGTGCGGCCTCACACACACCGCTGTCGTGCCGCTCGACATGGTCAAGTGTCGAATCCAAGTCGACCCGGCCAAGTACAAAAACATCGCAAACGGCTTCAGAGTGACCGTTGCCGAGGAGGGAGTGCGCGGCTTGGCCAAAGGCTGGGCGCCCACTCTCATCGGCTACTCGATCCAAGGCATCGGCAAGTTCGGCTTCTATGAATTGTTCAAAATTTTGTACGGCAACATGCTCGGCGAGGAGAACGCGTTCTTGTGGCGCACCTCGTTGTACTTGGCGGCGAGCGCGTCCGCCGAGTTCTTCGCCGACATCGGTCTGGCGCCGCTAGAGGCCGTCAAAGTCCGAATGCAGACCAAGGCCGGCTTTGCCAACACTCTGCGCGAAGGCTTCCCCAAGATCTATCAGGGCGAAGGTCTCGGCGGCTTCTACAAAGGCCTGGCTCCTTTGTGGATGCGTCAAATTCCCTACACCATGATGAAGTTCGCGTGCTTCGAGCGCACTGTCGAGCTCTTGTACAAACACGTGGTGCCCAGACCTAGAGAGCAGTGCACCAAGGGAGAACAGTTGATTGTCACATTCGCTGCCGGCTACATTGCTGGAGTTTTCTGCGCCATAGTGAGCCATCCGGCCGACACTGTGGTGTCCAAGTTGAACAATGAAAAGGGCTTGACAGCGGTCGCGGCTGTCAAGCGCATCGGATTCGCTGGTCTGTGGAAGGGCTTGGGTCCGCGTATCATCATGATCGGTACTCTCACTGCTCTCCAATGGTTTATTTATGACACGTTCAAAGTGGTCATGGGAATACCGAGACCGCCGCCACCGGCCATGCCCGAAAGCCTCAAAGCCAAGTTGGCCGCCCAAAATCAATAGATTAAAAAATTAATTTTTTTTTATAATGAGTATTTTAGTTTATTATTACAACAAAAGCAACAACAAAAATATTTTAACTTATTTAATTGAACAGGATATGTTAAATTAATAAAAAAATTAATTCGATTTTTTGTAATTTTTTTATTTTTAACTGGACGTAATTTTTGACTTTAGTTAATTACGAAAAGAGATACATGATAAATGCAACGAACTGGCGTGAAGTTTTCATGTGGATTAAAAAAATTGAATAATTTGAAAAGGATATTAAATGAAAAAAAAATTTTTATTCAATAATTTTTGTATTGAAAATTTTTTACAAAAAATTGTAAAACAAAATGAATACAAAAATAAAATAAAATGAGTATTTTAGTTTAATAATAGATCATTAACAAAAGCAACAACAAAAATTATTTAAATTATCTAATAGAACAAAATATGTTAAATTAATAAAAAATTTTTATTCGATTTTTTGAAATTATTTGTCTTTTTTTTTTTGAATTTTATTTTTAACTTGAAATATTTTTTGGTTTTTTTGATTACGAAAAATGATAAATGCCACGAACTGGCATGAAGTTTTCACGTGGATTAAAAAAATTGAATAAGTTGAAAAGGATATTAAAAATTTTTTATTCAATTTTTTTTGTATTGAAAATTATGAACAAAAAGTTTTAAAATGAATACAAAAATAAAAATGAATACAATCAAATTCTTTATTATTTACTTTTCTGATTTTACCTTGAAAAACCATAATAATTTGATGACGCGTTCAAGGTGCTCATGGGTATACCCAGACCGCCACCACCGGCCACGTCCGAAAGCCTCAAAAACAATAAATTTGTAGTATAATTTTTTCAAATAGTGTTTATAAAATTAAATATAAAAAAAATTAAATATAAGATTAATAAAAAATTTGAATTAAAATCTATTTTAAGTAAAACCAATTTCTAGCTTATTTTGGAAGACCTTTTTTAGGAATATTAGGAACCTAATGAAATTAAAAAAGGTCTTCCATTAATCTTATATTTAATTTTTTTTACATAAAATTTTATAAACACTATTTGAATAAATTATATTAAAAATTTATTAAAGTTTTTTCACCACAAAAAATTTGTGTTAACCAGTTATTTGGTTAAATATGTAAAAATTATTTTTTCTTTAAATACAACCAACTAATAAACATCAAAAATATGATCTGCGCTAATGGATCCAATTTAAAAAATGTCTTTCAAGTCCATTTTGAAAAATTTCATAAATGGAATATAAATGAATAAAAAGTAAACAACTTTTGGATTATGTAATTTAATTTATGAAATTTTTAAAATATGAGATAAAAAACTTAAATTTTATGAGCTTTAAAATCATGATCAGTTTTTTTTCAAAAATTATGTTGTAGTTCTCTCAATAGCGTTTAGCAAGTCGTATTTAAGTTAGTATTTACCAATGTGTAAAATATTAGACATGTTTGAATGATGAAGAAACTATGAAAATTATATTTTATTTTATTTTCCCTTTTTTTGTTTTTTTATATTTTGTTTTAGGCTAGAAGTTGTCATCTTTTGTAATTGAATAAATATATTTGAAATTTGTTATATATTTTATTATTATATATTATTATTTAAGGGTTTAAATAACAGACCGAATAAAACATTAATCATTTAGCCTATAGACCCTTAAAAATAAAAGCTTTAGTAACAAATAAGCACTGTGTAAAAAAATTGTTTTGGGTTAGTTATAAAATAGATCCGAGTTTATTAGAAATAACTTGCATGAGTTCAAGAAAAAAAAATCAAATTGTAAAGAAGTAATTGCACAAAAGAAAGCTAACTATTAAAATCTATATTCTATAGCTATTAAAAAATAAATATTTACGTAATTATCGGAATTTAGTGACATGTCACTATTTGAAATAATGTCACTATATTGAAATAGCACCTAGATTATTCCTACAAGTATACACAATACATGCAATTATCAATGGAAAATGTTTACCACTTATTTATTGTTTGCTGCCAGGAAAGAGTGAAGCTCTGTATTCTCGAGTTCTGGATGTCATTTAATCTAAGCTAAAAAATAAACCAAAATCATTGATGTCAGATTTTGAGAAAACTTTCATAAATGCAGCGGAAAAATCTTTTAGTGGTTTATCCATTCATGAATGTTTTTCCATTATAAACAAGCAGTATGGAGAAAAGTCCAGGAATGCGGTTTAGCAAAAATATATACTGATAATAAAGGAATTAGAAAAATTCTAAAAATAGCTCAAGTATTGGCTTATATTCCATCTAATGATGTTAAGTATAAATTTTTTAAAATTTATGACAATTTGGAAAAAAATCAAGAATATTTTAGTCAATTGGATACTTTTTTTAACTACATGAAAGAAACATGGATTGGATATGATATAACCAAAAAGAGTGGTCGTGGTAGAGGTGTTCGGATTGAGACAAAAAATGTCAAACCATTGTTTGAAATTGATCTTTGGAATTTGACTCATAGAATTAAAGATTGTTTACCACGTACAAATAGTTTCGTTGAGGCCTGGCACAGTGCATTTAGCAATATGCTTATTAAACATCCTTCTGTGTACATTTTAGCAGATATGTTTCGTAAAGAACAAAAAAAATCTGAAGAAAATATAACGTAATTGCTCGATTTTAGTGACATGTCACTATAGTTGGGTATTCGGCTATAGTGACATGTCACTATTTATCGAACACTGGTTTTCATTTTGACCTTTTTCGACTAGTGCGACATGTCACTATAGTCGAAAAAGGCCTAAAAATGACGATTTTTACAAAATTTAGTGTCTAAGTTAGTGACATGTCACTATAGTCAAAAAATTAAAAAATCGTTTAAAAATTGTAAATTATGAGTAAAAAGTTTAGTTTTGATAGATTTGTTTTTTTTTTAATAAATATGATAACATAAATTAATATATTTGGATAATAATCCATTCTTGTAATATACAAAAATGGCCACAAAAATATTGTTAAAAGGTATATAAATTGTATTGTATATTAAAAGGGTGGATTATATATACCAAAATTTTTTTTTCTATAAATATATTATAAAATTTTTATTCATATGGATTTTTATCTGCTGTTTCAGAAAAATATTAATATTGAACTTTATTTAGCTAAAATTAAAAAATAAAGTAAGTTAAAATTAAACTTTATTTACAGCGGTTCTAATAAAAACGTAGCGCCAACGATCCGGCACAACAGTCAGACAGAACTGTCCGATCTAGGCGTTCAATATTTTATTCTAGAAAAAAATTTATTTATTTTTATTAAAAATAAGACTTAATTTTTTTCATATGAGGATTTCTAAATGAGAGCTAATCATCCAAAATGAGTTTATCATTTTGAAATCTTAAAGTAAAATATTGCCCAGCTAGAAAATTCTCAGATGAAAAAATTAAACTTCTTTTTCAATTTATAATAAATAATAAACATCTAAAATAAAATTGTATAAAATATTGAACGCCTGGGTCGTCCGGCAATATCCGACGGTGTGGACGGCTAGGTCGGAACGGCCGGCGGGTTGGGTCGGATGGATCGGCTAGGTCGGCCTTGTAAGCCGGTTTGGACGGACGGGTCGGATCTGCAAACAGGCCTGGACGGACGGCCGCTACGGTTGTTGTTTGGACGCGGCTTTTTTAGCGTTACATTTTTATTAGAACCCTGTAGTTAAAATTAAATTCTTTATCTCAACGTACTTGTTTTTTATACTATACATTATTCCTAAACTTAATATATTTCAAAGTATTAATTTTAACATCAGTAAGTAAATAAGATGTTAAAATCGAAAAAAAAGCAGGATAACCGAATATGTCGTGCATATTTAATGGAATTCAAAAGAGCCGCAATTAGGCATTACGAA
The DNA here is from genome assembly GCA_025491095.1 of Brachionus asplanchnoidis. Taxonomy (NCBI): domain Eukaryota; kingdom Metazoa; phylum Rotifera; class Eurotatoria; order Ploima; family Brachionidae; genus Brachionus; species Brachionus asplanchnoidis. Next base: position 220,789 of record JAILYF010000028.1, on the reverse strand, counting down.
ACAAAAAAAAATTTAACTTAAAGTTTTATCCTTAAATTTTATGTTAGTTGGTTGATTCTATAAAAAGGGATTGATTGTTTTAATTGGTAACTAAACACGCCTTTACATGAGAAACTTAAATCAATTAATCAATTAATTTTTTTACTTATATTTTTTCAAGGATTGTCTTGGGAATTTTTTTTTAATTGGGTGTATGTAATTTCCTGTTCATGGAAAATTCTGAACATCCTGAACATTATTTAAATAAATAACATAATTTGTCCTTATTAACATGTCGAAATTTCCAGGTCGAATTTTTTTCCAGATCACCAGCACCATCAAAGTCGCATATTTTTTAAAATAGTACTCGACTCAGACATTTTTTAAATGCATAGCTCTTATTAAATCTAGTTCCTAAAAAGATGTTTGTTTTTCACGTGAACGATGTAAAAACTGAATTTGTGAAAATTGGTTGCCAAAGAGTTTCAAACAATTTTATTGTCCAAACTGTAAATAACATAAAAATATTTTAGAATTTATAGACAATAGCTTTTTTTAATTTTATAGTACAATTTCTGATTTTATATTCTTGCGTAAAATTCGTTAATTACTTTCTCGTTAACCAGACAAAAACTAATAAAAAATAGCTAAATTATTTAAAAAATAATTTTAAGCCTTTTTTTTGACTATAGTGACATGTCACTAACTTAGACACTAAATTTTGTAAAAATCGTCATTTTTAGGCATTTTTCGACTATAGTGACATGTCGCACTAGTCGAAAAAGGTCAAAATGAAAACCAGTGTTCGATAAATAGTGACATGTCACTAAAATCGAGCAATTACGTTAGTCAAATTAGAAACTGGAACTATATTTAAACGTAAGCCAAAGTACATCTTTTGGATGAAAGAATTAATGAGATAGTCAAAACTTATTCATTGGATACCTTTGATAAATTTTATGATAACTTATCTTCAATATTAGACTATTAATCTTTTTCAAGGTCGATATTTTTTTATTTCAACTTTTTTTTTTCAAGGTAAAAACTTGCTAATTTAATTGGTGCTAATTTTTTCTTTTGCTATTTTAATAAAGTTTATTGCTATTTATATTTGGCTATTTTAATTAGTGGTATCACTTTTTTATGCTCAATTAACGTGGCTATCTTAAATACTGCTATTTTAAGTGACTACCGAAATAATGACATGTCAGTAAAAAATGAGCATTGATTTAAAATTATTTATTTTCTATTTATTTGTTAACTGTACCGAGCTTAAGCTGCTTCAGAATAAAACCAAAAAAAAAATAAATAAAATAAAATAAAAATAGAGTTAAATAAAATAAAAAAAAAGAAAAAATCAAAAATAAATTTAAAAATAAAGTAAAATAGAGTAAGTAGTGTTCAATGTAAATAAAAAAAAAAGCAATGTTCAATTTATATGACATGTCTTAAAAAATGAAGAAGTAAACTTTTTTTTAAAATACATCCGGTTTTAACACTAGAAGCACCAACGAGTCAAAATGACTCTTTTTCGATTTTTGGCCGCTAAAATCTAAGTCAATTTTTGCAATTTGAGCAAAATTATTTTTTTTAGCATTAAAATAAGAATAACTTTCTAAATTAACTAAATTCAAATAAAAAAAAAACTTCCTTTGTACAAAATCGAGTTTATACTAATAGAAGCACCAAAACGAGTCATTTTGACTCGTTTTTTAATTAAAATGTTGGCTTTATCTACAAAATCAATGGATTAGTCATAAAATATTAATAAAAAGTATACAAATCTTTAAAAAGCTGACTCAAACCCTAATACTTGAACGAAGATAAACAATTTTAAAAAATACAAAAATTATAGTTTGCGTATTTTACATGAAAGACGAAGATTTGGCTCAAAAAGAATAAGTAAACTTTTTTTTTTAAAATACATCCGGTTTTAAATATATTCGGATTTAAAACATAATTAAATTTCCATTTTTAAAATAATTTCATAAAAACTGAAACTATTTTTAATAATTTTTAAGTTTTATCACATTTAATTACATGTCACTAATAATGAAGTTTTATTATTTTCAAAAACCGTCTTAATTTTGAATAACATGTCACTAAAATAGAGTTCTCTATTTTAAAGACATGTCACTCAATTCGTATGATTTCGTTATATATAAATTAATTTGTCAACAAATGTGATCACATGATCACATTTTCTAATATAATATTTGTATTCACTTTCAAGAAATATAAAATAAAAATAAAATATAAAAAATCAAAAATATTTTTTTTTAAAATTCAATATAAAGCTAATAAGACTAATAAAGCAAAAAAAAAAAACATAATTAATAACGAATAATTTTTTTAGACTAAATTTTGTCAGAAACAGACAAACTAAAGTAAATTTTGAAAAATTCTTTTAAAAAAATTTCTCCAATTCACACAAAAAAATTCAAAACCTTTAGGGATATTTGAGCATTGCACATATTTTGTCTTATCTAAAAATCTCAACAAAAATAGGTGCATAATTATTCATCAAGTACCGAATTATATTTACAAGTTTAATCATAAACCAAATTATTCAATTTAAAAAAAAAATCAAAATGAACCTAAGCCTATTGATAGTAATAAGCAGCCTTTGCTGTCCAGTATTTTCAGACATATATCTTCACAACCCCCGAGGCTCAAACAACCGACTGAATGAAAAATCGGCCACACGCGCAAACACCAACCGAGTGTTCAATTCACAGAACAACCAGCGCGGGGGATACAATGTAGGAGATTCGGGCAGTGCTCCATTTAAAACCGAATCTGACCAATATCAAATGAAGTATTACCAAAGTGGGGCCAATTCACAGTCAGTGCTCAACATCGAGTGGACTGACCAGCACGGATGTGGAAGTGATGATCAGGACCATTCATCTAAACAAAATTGTGCTCTAGTCCTGCAATATATGTGTCAGTCACGTGATCAAGACGACAACAATTTAGACCGAATTAGAGACGGTTTGAACACAAATTCACAGCCATTCACCCAAATGGCTCAGGACACTTTTGATCAAAACTCACAGCGGAAACAAACTGATGTCAAAGTGGACCGAGCTTTGCAGGAACCGTGGCAATACTATGACAATTGTTACTACAGACAAAGAAACATGGGCTTGTTTACTGCTGATCAAGTTTTGAATAAGAATAATAAAGGTTATGGAAGTGCTGTTCATACAAGACAGAACCCGAATGGAGCCCGCAGTGGATATGAGTGCCCTGAAGAGCGAGACTATTTTCCGTACTGGCATCCGAGTCCGTGGAAAGACATTGCTGTTCTTACATCAGATTATGGTATGTGCGATTATTATCAAGATGAGAGCTTTAACCAAAAATCAAAATTTTTATGCATTCAATTTTATGATGATAATAGACAAAAGCATTGGTCAAAATGGAATAATAAAAATGAATGTGAACAGAATGGGGGAAAATGGACGGAATTTTTTAACTACCTGGAAAAAGCAACGCGTAAATAATTTTTTTTTTTTTTATATTTTTATTTTATCTTCAATTTCAAAGAATTGATACTTATGGCACACTGTTTTGTATATAATTAAAATCTTTACATTCTTACATAACAAATATAAATTTATTTTAGGGCTCTCGGTCAAAATTTCTCTTAATTTATTTTTACTTTAAATCAAATCTTTTTTTTTTAATTATTTTTTAAAAATAAGAAATTTTTGAATATTTTAAATTGGAACAAAATTTATTAATTATTGTAAAAAAAACATTTATTAATATTCATTTAAGAAAAAAAATATTTTTTTTACGGTGCTTTTTCTTTAAATAATTAAAAAAAATTTGGCTTGGTTGAAAGTAAAAATAAATTAAGAGAAATTTTGACCGAGAGCCCTAAAATAAATTTATATTTGTTATGTAAGAATGTAGAGATTTTAATTATATACAAAACGGTATGCCATAAGTATCAATTCTTTGAAATTGAAGAATTCTCCGTGTTTTAGCATAAGCCTTAAAGTGACCTGAGGTAAAAAATAAATTTTAAAATTCAAAAAATTAAAATTTAAGTGCTATCTGAATTTCTAATTTTTGACTTGAAATTCTTCAACTTTTTCCTTTGAAATCTTAAATTTAAATTTGTTTTTTGGAAGGCTAAACAACAAAAAAATTGTACCCAGGGGTCCAAAAATAGCTAACCAGTTAAAAAGTTGTAGTTCTTTCAGACCCTGGTATTCAATTATAAAATTTAAATATTTTTAAAATTGTATATATTCTAAAAGAGCATAAAATTTACTACACTCTGGTGTATTTTTTTTTATTAAAAAAAAAGAGTGTATCAATTTTATTTATTCAAAAACAGTCAAAAACAACGCTTTTTTTAACTTGAATAGTAATCCTAGCGATCACTTGAGACCAAAAATTTTATTTTTTTTTATATAAACTAGACAAAATTCTGAACAAATTTGTGGTTTTACTTTTTTGAATTTTAGCTTTATTTTATAAAAATAAAGTCTCAAAAATTTGATTAAATTTTGAATATAATAATTATTTTGATAATATTTTGAATTTTTTAACTAAATTTAAACTCTTTTGAGATGAAAACTAATGAAAAGATGGAAATTAATGTTGAATCTTATTTTAACTTTAATTATCAATAGCCTTTATTTTGGCGTATGCTAATACATTAAGAAAAATTACTCATTTTTCACAAATTTTAGTAGATAAATATAAAAATGAATAACTTTTCAAAATATCCAATATTTAATTAGATTTAAAAAAAAAATAATTTTTTTTAATTTTGTTCATTCTTTGTCACTAAAAAAAGGGGTCCTACTTAAATACTGACCCCCAATTTTATTAAATTCTCTGACCGCCATTTATTCTGCAAAGCAAAAATATTTTTTGAAGTTTTAATATATAATTTAGTTTGAATTTTTCTCTTTTTTTTGAAAATTAAACTAGTTTTTCTCCAAAATTTTTATTTTATGTGAAAATTGAATATTTTTATATTTTTAAAACCCTGACTTCCAATTATATACCACTGACCCCCATTTTCCTTGAAGAGAATTTAACGAGCTTTCTAAAAATGTGTCTAATTTTTCTCCAGAAAGTATAGTTTTCGAAAATTTCAAATGATATCATAATAATTGAGAAAAATTCAATTTTTGATTGTAATATTTGATATTTTTTGTTTAATTAATTTAGTTTTTAAAATTTTTTAAATTACAATTAATTTTAATAAAAAAATAAAGTCTTTGTCTTAAACTTTTAATTATGTATAAATCTGATTAACTTAAATGAGGCGAAATTTTTTATTTTTTTATTGCAATTTTTTGCCTCTTGTTTCTGATTTTCGTAAAAGCAAGTTACGTTTCTTTTTATTTTAATTTGATCTTTAGGCAGTGGAATCATTTTTTAAAAATTTTATAAATTTAAAAAATGATTGGTACTGCAAATTTAAATAAAAATAATAATTTATTTTCGAAAACTATACTTTCTGGAGAAAAATTAGACACATTTTTAGAAAGCTCGTTAAATTCTCTTCAAGGAAAATGGGGGTCAGTGGTATATAATTAGGAGTCAGGGTTTTAAAAATATAAAAATATTCAATTTTCACATAAAATAAAAATTTTGGAGAAAAACTAGTTTAATTTTCAAAAAAAAGAGAAAAATTCAAACTAAATTATATATTAAAACTTCAAAAAATATTTTTGCTTTGCAGAATAAATGGCGGTCAGAGAATTTAATAAAATTGGGGGTTAGTATTTTAGTAGGACCCAAAAAAAGCGAATTGAAATAAACAAAGAATAATGAGATATAAATTTAGGACTTCAACAGATGAAGTTTACGAATTTAAAGTCAAAAATTAAAAATTCAGATAGCACTTAAGTTTTGAATTTTTTGAACTTAAACATAAAAATATGGCAAAATGTAATTTTTTGTACATTTTTATATTTTTACATTTTTACATTTTTGAGAGAAAAAAAATCTCAAAATCAAAAAATCTAAAAAAATTTTCATTCAAGAAAAGTAATAATAAATTCGCAATTTCTTAAAAAGGAGTTTTAGAAAACTTTATATGTAAAAACCAAGGATAATTTTTTGAAAATCCCTTTTATTTAATTGCGAATTTATTATTACTTTTCTTAATGAAAATTTTTTTAGATTTTTTGATTTTGAGATTTTTATTTTTTCTCTCAAAAATGTAAAAATGTAAAAATATAAAAATGTACAATAAATTACATTTTGCCAAAAATATTAAAATGTCTGTCATTTCAATTATTAAATTTTAAGATATTATTTTTTTTTCTCAGAAAGATAGCTACCATAACGAAATTACATCTAGTCCTCCTCTGCAGGTCTCCTGCTGTAGCTTATTATTATTATATCTATGAAATCAAAATTAAAACCTATTAAGCGTTCGATTAATGTGACTGGTGTTTTTTTTTAGATCGGTAAGAGTTAAAAAGCAAAAAAAATCATAAGCAAAAAAAGACAGATAAGAAAGGAAAGAATAAAAGAATTTTGAGTGAATTATTTACACTCAAATAAAAAATTTATTTTTTAATAATTTCTAAAAGATAAATTTAATTTATTGTTTAAAAAATTTTTAGGTAATAATTTATTTGAAAATAAAAATGATTAAAAGATCATAGTTTAAGCATTACGATATTGAAGGCAACTTGAAGTTCATGATCATGATCAAATGATCAAAATTTAATAGATTATAATCTTAATAAAAAAATAATCAAATTAGCTTTTTTTAATATATTTTAAATTAAACATAAGGTGTTTATTTTTTCTGATTGATTTTTTATTGATTTTTCTAAAATCTTTTTTTGAAAAGTTTGAAGACAAATTTAAAATCCATATTTAAGTATCCAAATTATGGCTTTAAATGATATTTTAATAAAAATATATTACGGCGAAACAAAGTTAAATTTTGTCTTGCAAAATTTCAAAATATTGATTAAGATTTTAATTTACTTTAGATAAAAATTCATTTAATTTTCTATCTAAGTATAGATTAAAAAAATCATGTTAAATAAAGTTTAGTAATTTTTTATTAAAAAATTGAAAAAAAAAACCTTTTTATTTGAATCATAAACTAAAAATTTTAATTTGAAATTTAAATTTGATCATGAACTTCAATTTGCCGATATTGAATGATAATCTTCAAATTCAAAAATAAGATTTATAATAAATAATTAAAATTTTAGTTTCATTACTTTTCTGAATCTCTTGTCGACATAAAAAGACAAAAGAAAAATTTTCAAAGACAATTTTATGATCAAAAAACTAAAAATTTGAGCTTGAAATTCAAGTTAAAAATTAGAAACATTTACAGAATTTTAAAGGACGGGTATTAATTGAGCAGTAAATAATATTAAACAGATATTAAATTATAATTGCAGAAAATAAATAATTAATAGGACTCAAATAATAGTTATAACGGTGAGAATAAACAGAGTTGTTTAAAAGTCCCAAAAAAAAGTCCAAGTCAGGACTTTTTTTTTTTTTCAAAGTCAAAGTCAAAGTCAGGACTTTTAAATTTTTTTTTGAAAAAAAAAATTCCAAGTCATGACTTTTTTTTTTTTTTATTATTTTTAAAGAAACATTTTTTTTGTTTTTTTTTTTGATAAAATTTTTTTTCTTTATTCTTTTTTTAAATTTTTCAATAAAATTTTTTTTTTTTTTTTAATTTTTTAATTTATTTTTTTTTTAATTAAAAAACTAATTTTTTTTAAATAATAAATATATTAGATATACTTAAATTTTTATTTTTTTACCTTTTTTTTGGCATCCCGTATATTTTTGAAAAAAAAAATAAAAAAAAAAGTCTTGACTTGGACTTGACTTGAGACTTGTGACTTTTAAACAACTCTGAGAATAAATAATAAAAGCGGTAGTAAAAATAAATTTTATTGAACAGAAAAAGTATTTTTTATTTAAAGAAAAAGTTTTTAAATCAAGTAACATTTAAAAAAAAGAAGTGTAAGATGTAGTAGTATTAATTTTTGCGAGGTCTACCGCGTCCTCTTTTAGCTTTAAGAATTAAATCACTTACCTGATTTTCACCTATTTTAGGCTTTTTATTACTAATTTCATCAGTATTTTCAGTAACTTCAGTCTTTTTGTTTGCGAGTAGGCTTAGCGGTTGGTTTACTCGTTGCTGGAGTACTTGTTGTTGCTTGTGACATTATAATATCTTAAGGTTGATAAACAAATGCCTTTTTTGCTAATGATCAAAATTCATTTTATTGGGTTCAATTAAGCATAGTTTCTGTTCATTTCATTCTTTTAGCGGATAACTTAAGGTTATTATCACTTTTATTTTTTATTCCTACACATTAATTAATTTTACTGCTTTTTAAAATTTTTTTTTGGGGTAAAATAATTTTATTTACTGCTCAAATAATCTTACCTCAATTTTAAAAAAAATATAAATTCTATTGATAAAAAAAAATTCTATTGAATTAATCGTACCACAAAAAAGCTTTTAACTACAGCTTAGATTTGTAAAACTGATAGATTTTTTACCAAAATTTCTGGGAATTTCGGTAATTTTATATAAATTTTGATATGTTTAAGGCGTAATTTGTTTGAAAATCCCCAAGATAAACGTATTATCGGGAGCTATTGCTAACTTAGAAAAAGCATTCAAAATATTTTTTTTAGTTTTTATAAGACAACAAATCTTAAAAAATCGCTGGTCACATTATTTACAAAATCAATCATTTTTTATCTTTATCACATCAATTTATAATCTTTTAAGAATACAGAGACGAAAAAAGTTGTAATTCAAAACCAAATCAAAAATGGGCTCTAGCTTATGATGCCAAAAGTGTAAATGAAAAAGAGTGTTTGGTCATATTGGCAAAACCAGAGTGCCACAAAGCTGAGTGGACCCGCTCTAATCATTTGGGAAATACTTTAGATGGCAAAGCGCCTAGTTACAATTGGATATTGCCACATTTTAGTTCCAACAAAGCCCAAAAATGTGTTTTCAGAATCCGCTATAACATTTCCACTGATGATTACGAGCCAACTTTAGATTCAAAATCAAATGGCATTAAATCGCCTATTAAAACAAATCCTCAAGTAAACATGGGTGGAAGTAGCAATCAAGTGCTTAAATTGGCCGTAAACACAGCACAGTATGGTCGTGTGTTTCAAGACAGATCACACAGTTTCATACTTTTGCCAAGACCAGCGCAAATAAGTGGAGCCAAAATTTACAATTTAAATGTGCGCGGCAAAAGAGGAAATATAGTTCAGGTGTATCCAGGAGTTGAGTACGATTTTGTGCCAAATGATTTGAGTGTCAAGACAAATGAGCTGGTGCATGTCCAATGGACTGGTTCCAATACGCATAATAATGCACAACCAGCTGGTGATGGTCAAGCAGGCGCTGATGGTCAAGGACAAGAAGGAACTGATAGAAATAATTTTGTGCAGATTTTTTCGCTTAATGACAATTATCCGGTTCCAATTGAAAAGGCAGATATTTGGAAAGATGTGGAAGCAGTTGACTTTTTAGATGAAACAGTAAAGATTAAGTCAAGTGAAGGAGAAGATTTAGCTTTGTACTTAGCTAGTTCGGGATATTATAAATGCTTGAAAAAAGAAGATTGTGAAGAAGATTATTCTAAAAAGAGCAAACTTGATGAAAATTTGAACAATGGTCCAGCGTCATGTCCAGGTGTTTTGATAAAATTTAAAAAAGCTAATAAAGTTTATTATTATATGTCTACGAGAAATAATAATTTTTCTAATCGTAGCCAAAAAGGCACAATTCGTGTTGTTGACTAATTTTGATCTTTTTTTTTTCAAATGAATATTTTTATAATAAAATTTTAGAAATTTTTTAAATTGTTTAACTTTTTTTTATTTATTTTTAAGTCCAGAGTTTGAGATTATAAGCCGAAATAGCTCAGTTGGGAGAGCGTTAGACTGAAGATCTAAAGGTCCTTGGTTCGATCCCGAGTTTCGGCACTTTTTTTCTGATTGCTGGCCAGACTTGTGCTAAAGTTTGGAAAAAATATTCGAACAAGTGAAATACAAGTTAAAGTCATTGCATAAAAATACAAAAATTTTTAAATTTTTAATTTAAGGAAAAATTTTAACAAATGTTAGAAAACTTTGAGTATTCTCAATGATGTCAGCCAGGGCTCTGTGAAGTTCATTACAAAAGAACAGAACAAAATGACAAAAAATTGAAGTTAAATAGTAAAATCATCCCGTTTTTTTTTCATCCTCAAAAAATCATTCCGTAGAAAATATCCCATTTTCTTATTTAAGACAATTATCCCGCTTTTATAATAAAGAAATTCATCCCCTTTTCTTATTTAAGAAATGATTTATAGTAATCTATCGCCAGTTTTTTAAATCGCCAAAAATGTAATGCCAATTATTTTATTGCCATTTTCTTAAATAAGAATCAATCGCCAAAAATAAAAATAAGGATCTAATGCTATTTTCTTAAATAAGAATCAATCGCCAAAAATAAAAATAAGGATCTAATGCCATTTTTTAAAATAAGAATCTATCGCCAAAAATCAAAATAAAGATCGAATGCCATTTTGTTAAATAGGAACCGATTGCCGAAAAAAAATTGAACAATTACACTTTTGATTAATTTATATTTATCTTCAAAAAAAACAAACTTGACTCAACTATCTTGCAAACATAACCGTTTAACGGAAACGGAATATTGTTATACAAAAAAAAATTATCTAGGTTGCTTAACTCAGTTTCGGCACTTTGAATCAATTGAAAATGTGATATATATTTTTAAAAATTATTGAAATATTCATAAAAACGAAATTTTCTTTAAACATGAATAATAGAGTTAGTTTTATTACCAGTATATTTGGTACAACTGAACAAAAAAATGCACATCCGATCGCAATTTACGACAATTATAGTTACTGGTGGAAGCGAGATAACAAAAAATCCACACAATTCGTTTGTAGTCACGAATCATGTTACGCTAGCATTCATTTAAAAGACGATATCGTTTTAAAAGAATCTGGAAAACATTATTATGATAAATTAACCGAATACGAAATACAACTTTTAAGAGCAAAAAAATACCTAAAAAAAGCGGTAACAAATGACTTATCCTAATCAATTTCATTTCAACCTAATTTTATCAATAATTACGTTTATTTTTAAAATATTAAAGTAATGTAAATAAAATTTTTTTCAATTAGTTCTTATTTTTTTAATCTGGGATTTTTTTTTGCTTTAAATTCCTATTTCAAAATTGGCATTAAAAAAACTGGCGATAAATTCGTAATTTATTTTTACTGGCGATAGAATTTTTTGTCGATAGTTTCTTAATTTATTTTTGGTGATAGAATTTTTTGGCGATAGTTTCTTAATTTATTTTTGGTGATAGAATTTTTTGGCGATAGTTTCTTAATTTATTTTTGGCGATAGAATTTTTTGGCGATAGATTCCTGGCGATGAAAAAATGGAAATAAAATAAACTGGCGATAGATTCCTAATTACCTTAAGAAATCTATCCTGATTTTAAAATAAGAAAAAACATCCCGTTTTCTTATTTTAGGAAACTATCCCGTTTTTGCAAATAAAAAAATTGTTCCATTTTTTTTTAATCCCAAAAAGAAAAAAGGAAAATTATCCTGTTATTTTTTTATACCAAAAAAAAATAAGAATATTTCTATTTTTCTAAGAAAAATAAAATGAGAAATTATTTAATATAAGGCAATTATAATTTATTTAATATATAAAAAAATTTGTAATATAATAAAAATTTAAATTTATAGAAAAAATTTACTATTACTAATAGTTAGCATTACTTGAATATCTTTCCAAAAAATCCAGGTCTTTTTTTTTTGATTTTCCTCAGTTCTTATTTTACTGATCAAACTTGCTTTTGCTAATTCTCGGTCCATTTTTGATACCCGTTGTTTGTTAGTGCCATCTTTCGCCCTTAACCTCTTTGCTTCATTCTTGATATCCGAATCTGTTAAAGCTTCTATTCTCTCAGCAATTCTCTTTCAACACGTTCTTGCTCATTTCGTTTGGCTTTTCTCATTTTTTCTAAATTCTCACTATTTATAAGCGACTCAATTTTTGTTTGATTCAGACATTATTCAATTTAAAATTATTTTATTTAATAAATGTTGATTAAGTAGTTTTTATTCAAAAATAATCAAGAGTTTTTTATTAATAAGAAATTAGTTGTCAATTCTTTTTGATTAATATAATTTCGCATGCGGACGCATTTAAACTAGAAAGTTTTAGCATCCATAACAGATAAAAGAAAAATTCCGGAAATAATTTGAAAGAAAATAGTATAATTTTCTAATATATCAAAACGGGATTTTTCCGTTATTTAAGAAAATAGGATGTTTTTTCTATTTTTAAAAACGGGATAATTGTTTTAAATATGAAAATGGGATAATTTTCTTATTTTTATTTTGGGATTAAAAAAAATTGGGATAAATTTCTTGTTTTTTTTTCGGGATGAAAAAAAAACGGGATACTTTTCAACGGGATATTTTTTTCAGGATGAAAAGAAAACGGGATGATTTTACTGTCAATAAAAATTGAATGATTTTTTTTCTAATAGTTTAAAATTAATTCTGTAAATGTTCATGTTGCAGTACAACATGTTGCAACTATGCATCAATTGTCAAAGTCTGCAAATGATGTGCAAAATCACTGCAAAATGCAAGGCGCTTGAACACATTGAAATCTAATTTCTGCTAAATTTGCAGAGTTTTGCAGACCCTGAAAGCTGATGCAACATTGAAAGTTGCACAATGTCGTAATCATGAAACTAATTTTAAACTTTAAGAAAAAAGTTTTTCAATTTTTTATTATTTGTTTCTGTTCTTTTTATCATTTTGTGGTAAAAAGAACAGAAACTGGCATTTAATAAATATTTTTCAATCACAAAAATAATTATTATCAAGTTACAAAATGATCGACCAACATTTTTTTAATATCATCTAACTTTTTTGGCGTTGTTTGAAAGCTTATAAAAATGGATTGAGCTACGGTCAAATTCTTAAAACATACTTCTCTGGCAAATCTAATGCTAAAACACAAGAGCATCTAAGAATTTCTAATAGTTTATTAATATAAAATTTTTTATAAGATTTTTATATTTTATATTTTATATATAAGATGATATTAATATAAGATTTTTTTTAGAAATTGAACTATATTTTGACTTTTTTTGGATTAATTAAGCTTTAAATAAAAAATGTGAAACCTGAGATTTGTTCAGAATTTTGTCTAGTTTTATAATTTAATAAAAAAAGTTAGGGTCTTGGGTCAATCCTCCGACGAGAATCAAAAAAACTGGAAAAAAGCACAAAAAAATGTGTTTTTTTAATTTAAAGTGCAACTTAATTCCACTTAAATTACTTGAAAAATATGAAAATTTGAATGAAAACTCATCTCAAAAATTTCAAAACCCTATAGTCAAAAATCTTCCCCCCCCCCCTAAAAATTTGAGCTTGAAACATTTTATTTTGTAGAAAATTTTACAGAATTTTAAATTGAATTGATCAAAAAAAAATTCTATTGAATTAATGGTACCACAAAAAAGCTCTTAACTACAGTCTAGATTTGTAAAGATGATAGATTTTATACCAAAATTATTGAGAATTTCGGTAAATTTTGATATGTTTAAGGCATAATTTGTTTGAAAATCCCCAAGATAAACGTATTTTATCTAAAGAAGTTAAGTACATTAAGGACGGTTTGCACCATTTTTCTTTTCTTCCTCACATATCTATTAGTGAACGCCATCCACAGAAATTAAAAGAATCTGAATTGAACCCATATTTTTATTTCTTAAAAATTTAGACAAAAATGATTCATTTTTATAATTATTTTGATAATTTTAGAATTTTTTAGTTATTTTTTAACTCTTCCCTAAACTGTAATCAGAAAATACATTAAAGAATCAGCTCTATAATATTTAGCAAACAAATACCAACGAATTTATTTAATATTTCTAATCTATTAGTTTAATTTTGATAAGATAATTTTTTTTTTTAGAATTTGTTTAGAAATTTTAAATGCACAATTAAATTATCGTAGATTTAAAATTTATTTAACATTAAAAAGTTTTGAAAATGGATTGTAATTTAAAAAAATGCATTGAAATTTAGTTGCGCATTTAAAATATTTTGATCAAATTTTGAAAAATGAACTTTTATCTAGTCAAGATTAAACTAATAGATTAGAATTATTAAATAAATTCGCTGGTACCTGTTAGCTAAAAAATTGAGCTGATTCTCTAATGTATTTTTTGATTACAGTTTAGGTAAGGTTTAAAAAATAACAAAAAAATTCTAAAATTATCAAAATGAATCAATAGACAGTTTTTTATAGAATTGATTTCTTAGATTTAAATACCCAGGTATTTTGTTCTCATCAATATTTCATGATAAATCTAACTGAGATATAATGTGGATTACATGTAGAAAAATATGAGATTCAGCTGAAACCTGATTAGAAAATATGTATGAAGATTCGCATAAGAATCTCAAGAGTTTCTCATCTATTTTCTTATTACTTTTACTAATTCGGATTTCAAAAAAAGGAAACTTTAAATATTGAATGATTAACAATAGTTTGTATTGGATAAGGCCTTAATTTGAAAAGTAATGATGAAATTCAATTAAAAATTCTATTTTTTTTTAAATCAATTAATGAGTTCTTAACACTTTTAATTTTGAAAATAACTTATTTAAAGAATTTTCAATAAGTTATTTTCAATCAATAGGCAGTTTTTTATAGAATTAATTTCTGAGATTTCAATAAGACAAAATTCATTGGCTTTTGTTTTGAAAAGTCAAGTTAATTATTTTTCATTAGAGATATTAAAAATAATTTTAATTGAATAGTGAATGCATCTTATTTTTTTTTAAATTATTGACTATTTATTTATCATCTTTTTTACAATTAAAAAATTCAAAACGTTTTCAATAATGGATAAATTGGACAGAGTCTTAGAAGAACTCGAGGAATTGAAGGTTGATATCAATTTTTTTTTTATTTTTAAATAAGACAAAATTTAATTATTTCTAAAGAGAAGGCTTCAATCAATACAAGTTTCGCAACAAAAAAGCATAGAAGAACAGAATAAGAAAATGTCAGAAGATGAAGAACAAAACCAAAGGAATCAAGAAAGAATGCCAGAAGTAGAAGAACAAAACCAAAGGAATCAAGAAAGAATGCCAGAAGTAGAAGAACAAAACCAAAGGAATCAAGAAAGAATGCCAGAAGTAGAAGAACAAAACCAAAGGAATCAAGAAAGAATGCCAGAAGTAGAAGAACAAAACCAAAGGAATCAAGAAAGAATGCCAGAAGTAGAAGAACAAAACCAAAGGAATCAAGAAAGAATGCCAGAAGTAGAAGAACGAAACCAAAGGAATCAAGAAAGAATGCCAGAAGTAGAAGAACAAAACCAAAGGAATCAAGAAAGAATGCCAGAAGTAGAAGAACAAAACCAAAGGAATCAAGAAAGAATGTCAGAAGTAGAAGAACGAAACCGAAGGAATCAAGGAAGAATGTTAGAATTGGAAGAACAAAGCCGAAGGAATCAAGAAAGAATATTAGAATTGGACGAACAAAGCCGAAGGAATCAAGAAAGAATATTAGAATTGGACGAACAAAGCCGAAGGAATCAAGAAAGAATATTAGAATTGGACGAACAAAGCCGAAGGAATCAAGAAAGAATGTTGAAATTACGAGAACGAAATAGAAACCAGAAAAATGTGATTTTTCATCAGCATATACAGAAAAATAATTTTAAAAGAGAGCTAAAAATTAATGATCAACTTGTACAAAACATTCCAAATGGTGTTTATCATGGAAAATTTATTTTTCAAAGATATTCCAACAAAATTTTTCAACTCCTACTTATTTTCTTTTTGCTTGAAAAAATTAAATTTAATACTAAATGATTTTTTTTGAATTTTATGTGAATAGTTTTTTACTATTTAAATTTTCGTTAATTTTTTTTTTATAATATTTTAAAATTTAAATTAAATGGACATGTATGGGATAATTGGCAGATTTTTTAATTTAAATGTGCCACAAGAACAATCTCATAATATAAAATATTTTTTACTTTAAGACTTTATCGAAAAATTAAAATATTCAATCGCAATACTGACAACTTCACTAAACACATCATTATTTTATACTAATAAAAAATGGAAACACATTTATTTTACTCCTTTGTAACTCGAAGACAAAAAATGATTGAAATGAAGAAGCAGTTTAATTACTAAAAAAAGATCTATGAAAGCTATAATTTTGATCAATTTTAAAAATTAATTTGAATTTGATTTATTTAACAGTTAAATCTCTATTATCCGTGAAGCTCAGGGCTAAAAATAAACTGATTTTACTATAAAACTTTAATCTGTAATTTAAAGTTTTTGACTGCTAAAAGAGTAAAAATAAATTCTTAATCAATATTTTGAAATTTTGGAATACAAAATTTAACTTTTTTTCGCTTTAATATTTTTAATCTATATCAAATTGCCATTTAAAGCGTTTGTTTTTAAAAAAAACAAAATGAAGTAATTAAAAAATAACTCATTTTTTTAATTCAATTTTTGGTTTAAAAAAAAGCTGATTTTTACATTGGTGTTTTTAAAAAAAGAATAATTGTTCAATTTAAGTTTTTATTAAAAAGAAAAGGATTTAAGAAAAATCTACAAAAAAAGTTAATTAATTAATTGAATATTTTTAATTTAAACTGTCATTCATAAACTATTTTTTGAAACAAAAAATAAGCTAAAATTATCTATTATTTATTATGTATTTATCTTTGTTTGATGGATCTATCACCTTTTTTTCCAAGGTCTGGGATAAGTGAATATTTAAAATAGGAAAAGTATAAGTATTCATTTTTAGCAGTGTGTAATTTTATCAGCAATGGGTTTAAGGTTTAAATATATTTTTAATTTATTTAATTAATTTTTCTCAATTATTGTTTTTTGGGGGATAATCAAAATGTAGTTAAAGTAAATAAAATTGCAAATGTAAATTAATTGTTAAAGTGCCATATGAAGAAACAACTCTTTTGATTTTTTCGCTTTTCTCAACAAGCTTTTTTTTTGTTCGCTTTAAACTTTCGCCTTGAAAAATGCTCACTAAAAATCATTATTAATGACTCAAAATTTTTATAAGACCGGAGTCTATTAGCGATCGGAGTATTAGGATTCGTTTTAAATTTCATTAAAAAAAAGCAAGATGTTTTTTTTTATATTTATTCCTTTCAAATAAAGGTTTTTTATTTTCTATATTTTTTTCGACATTTACTTTTTCTACATTTTATATACTTCTATATTTTTTGTGTTCTTTATTTTTATTTTCTACATTTTTTTTCTATGTTTTGATTTATTACCTTGTTTTTTAGTTAAGTTTGGGTTTCATTTCGGATCTTTTGTTTGGAATTATACAGACTTGTTTTTAAGTCACAAGTCTTAAGTCAAGTCAAGTCAATGACTTAATTTTTTTTTTTCTAAGTCAAGTCAATGAGTTAATAAATCCATATTTGATACCAATAAAGTAGTTGCTTCCAAATTCCTGGCTGTTAATCTTGACCTATTTGGTCTCTTAATGTAACCAGATTATGAAAAAATTCTTTCAACTGGTCCAAATGAAGCAGATACTGATAAAAATTTTTGTGCAAGTTTTAACTTTGACTTAAATTTTTGTGACTTTTAAACAACTCTGGAATTATAGAAGTTTAAAAGAGAATAAGTCATTTTTTAATTAATTAATTGATTGAAACTTTTTATTTTTACGGTCATATTTTTTCTTTTCATCAAAATATTGAAGCAGAAAAAAATGAGATTACAAAATAACTAATTCATTTAATTAATTAATTCATGTCAAGACTTCAACCCAGTACCGATCTAGTGCTCTTTCAGAATAAAAAAAAATATTTGAGAACTAACATAAGAATAAGTTTTAAATATCATTTAAAAATATTTTTAAGAATGTAATAAATGGTTTTTTTTACCAATTTTTTGGCAAGATAAAGATTTTTTGGGCAGTGTGACAAAATATAGAAAGACAAAATGTAGAAAACGATTTTTTATTGGATAATGTAGAATTTACCTGGAAAAAAAAAATGTAGAAAAAAAAAATATAGAATTTACCTGGAAAAAAAAATGTAGAAAAAAAAATGTAGAAAAAAAAAATATAGAATTTACCTGGAAAAAAAAATGTAGAAAAAAAAAATGTAGAATTTACCTGGAAAAAAAAATGTAGAAAAAAAAATAGTCTAATTAATTTTTATTTCAATTTTTTTCTTTGTCAATTAGTAAATTAGTTCCTAAACCTTCTAAAAATGCTTCAATATTCTCACTTTTATAATCTGTCACTAATTAATACAAAGTAAAAGTCTCAAATATATTATTATAATAATATAATTAAAATTTTCTATATTTTTTTACATATAGTACTATTCTATATTTTGTCTTTCTTTATTTTGTCATATCTATATTTAGTCTTTCTATATTATGTCATGTCTATATTTTGTCTTTCTATATTTTGTCATGTCTATATTTTGTCTTTCTATATTTTGGAGAAAATTCTACATTTTGTCTTTCTATATTTTGTCTTCCTCCCATTTTTTGTCAATGTTAATTTGAAAGAACATTATTATTTATTTATTTTTTTATTTATTTGTATATCTGTACCGAGCTAAAGCTCCTTCAGAGTAAAAAAATAAATAAAAATACAAAATTAAAAAATAAAATAAGTTTAAATAAATTATAAAAGACTAATTAAATTAAAGTTTCAAGGTTAATCAACAGGCAAGTGCCCTTATCTGTTGAATAGACTGACTAACTCTTGATTTATTTCAATTAAAATAAATAATTCATTAAAATACAATATATCAAAATGTTTTATATAAAAAAATTATTCAAAAAATATACGTTTTTAGATTCAAATTTAAATTATCAAAACTCTTAATTGATTTTTCATTAATCAAGCTAATATTATTAAACATTGACAATTTATATGTACTTAACTTTAGTACCAATTTATCAACAATTAACTTATTCGATAATCTTGAATAAATATACTTAAATGTTTTTTCACCACAATCCAGGTCTTATCCACCCATTCAACAATCCAATATACCCAAATGCCCTCTCTAATTAAATCTTTGCCTTTAAACATAATTAATTAAAATTAAAGAAAATTAGAATTGATTTTTTTTTTTTTTTTTAAATAATTTGGGTGGATACCCTGGGCAGTTCCGAAAGACGATAGCCTTCTTTTCAGCCCCATGTTAGGAAAGTGTTCACGAAATTTTTACATATTGAAAAGTTGAAAAAATAAAAATTGAGTTTTTACTTTAAATTAAAAACTGAAATTATCAATTGACCAGAAGAGAAAAAATAAAAAAGATTGAGTTAGAATTGATTTATAAACCTTCAAGTGCCTGACTTTGGGAAACATATATTCATCTACTTCGCAAACTTTACCTACTCCGCCCAACTTTAAATTTTTTGTCTAATTATTTTTTTTTATCCTATTTTTTAATTTTTATTTATCAATTGAATTATTATGTTTTTAAATATTACATTTATTTTTTTTAAATAGATGAAAAAATATCAAAATAAGTGAACAATTTTTAGATTAAATGAACTAATAGTTCACAAAACCTGAGAACAGGAATTTTTCCAGCAAAAGATGTAGGATGATAGTGAACCATAGTTCACTTAACTAACTAGACCCGAAAATTTCTTATATTTTTCAATTTCTGGTTAATTTTTTTTTCCCAATAAACTTTTAATTTTTGTAAGATATGATCTACTGGGACTTATTGAAATATAAGATTTAAAATTGAATTTTCACAATCACAGAATTCTGTTACTTCTGCATTTAACTTTTCAATTTTGATTTCGCTATGACTTTGCATTGTTTTATTTGAATTTTAAAAAAGAATAGTTTTCCAATCATTTCACCATTTATTTTATTTTTCGTGTTGTTTAACCTTTGGGCTACTCTTTTTTATTTCATTAATTATTGAATCCGATGCTTTTTTTGTTGGATTTCTAGGCCAAATTATGAAAAGATAGTTATTTTAAATCTGATAAATCATTATTTATTAAAAATCTCCCATATAGTATAATTCTAATTTTAAAAATGCTTATTAAAACTTAAAAAAAAATTTAAAAAGAAAAGAAGCTTTAATTTTAGATCAAAAGAGCTTTTTTTTGAAAACAAGAATTTTTTTCTAAGCAAAATCTAAATTTAAAAAGCATATGGATAAAAAATAAGCAACTACATTTTATTCTTCGATTTGCTTTGATTTTGAATGGTCTTCTTTATGTGATTTATAATTTTATCACTCATTTTATTTCTAAATGTTTTCTTGATTGCTAGTTAAATTTAAACATTTTACATTTTGTCCTTTATGACATTCAGTAGTACATTTTCTATTATTTCGTAAACAAGTACAGCTTGTTTTTGACTCGGGATCGCATGGAGATTTTGCTGCATCGCTGCACTCACATGAACAGTTTATGCTAATAAGATAGTCGAAAAATTCCCTCGTTTTTAAAAAGCTTACTCCTGTAAGTTTGTCGATAAAATATCTAAAATTTTGAAATTCTAGATCATATATTAGACTGTCAATTTGAATTTTGCAATTAGTTGCTTTATGCATTTCTATAGTTACTCCAGGAGAAATATAAAAATATTTAAATATTGTAGATTTGCTTTGATTTTGTTTTAGTTTTAGTTTTAGTTTTTCTTCTATTTTATGATTTTGGTGTTTTTTTATTGTGTCTTTTTGTTTTTCTTTAGAATCGTCAGTTGTAATTTGAAACAGATTAACAGTCGCATCATTTTTTTGATAAATCATAAAATCCCAAGCTTTGTTAGTTTGATTTTTTGGCCAAATGATACTATATTTTTTGTTCAAATTGTTTAAATCACATTCATTTAATTCCTTATAGCTACTTATGAAATCGATCTCATCATCTGTAACATTTTCATTTTCACTAATATCGAGAAAAATTTTAATCATAAATGGCCTGAGTTGATCTGTCAAACTTTTGAACATGTTCTCTAAAAGTGTTCCATTTATCGAGCCATTTTTACATGCTTCAGAAATTCCTTTGTAAGACGAAGCTCGAACTTCAAAAGACTGATTTGTTAAATCAAATATTTCTACCAAACTTTTTGCCAAAATATCAAATGATGTTCTTTTATTTACATCTTTTACAATTTCCAAGTGATAATTTTTATCCTTGATCACATAAAGGTTATTTTCATTAATTTTACAAATTGTTAAATAATTGTGAGTCGTCATTATAACTTGAATTTTTAAATATTCAATTAATTCTGCATTTATTAAATCAATAAATTTACCGACTAGATTAGCTTCACAATGAGAATCAGGCTCATCTAATAAAAGAACTTGTTTTATTTGTTTATCAATATTTTCCATCTTTATATTTTCTCTGTCCTTTATTAAAACAATTAAATGCAAAATTAGTCTCTCTCCTGGCGATAGATCTTTAAATTTAATTTTCTTCTTTTTATCATTAAATATTATGCGCTCATTAATATCTGATTTATCGACAAATCCTCTGTTTATTCTTTCTATTTCATATGGAAAATTGAGGCCATATATTGAATTACTATCACGAATAAATTCATTTATTTCATCTATATCGAACTGATAGCGCATGTTAAGCATCAGCATTTGTTTTAAACTTCCATAACAAATTTTCTTCAAAATTTGTCGACGATAAAATTTTTTGAATTCGTCAAAATATATTTTCTGTTCATATTCAGTTGCGCCGAGAATGGTTTGTTCATACTTGTTTATATTCTGAATAACAGTTTCATCATTTTCTGGTTCTATTTTACCTAAAAAATATTTGTAAAATTCTGGAAAATTTTCATTTGAAATCGATTCAATATAATTAATAAAATCTTGATAATCTCTAGAATGGTAAGTATTTATTAAATTTTCTATCAAAATTTTCCAAGAATCAAAATCACATCCAAAACATTTTAAAACATTTTCAGTGACCAAAGGATGATCAGTTTTGTCCGGATCATAATCATCATCATGTTCACCATAATCCAATCTTCTTGCTATCATATACGGATAATTTTGATTTTTAATAGTTACTATATATTCTCGAATTAACTGTAACAGTCTGGATTTGCCAATTCCATTCTTTCCTGTTAAAACAATGAACGGATTGTCTAATTTATTAATTTTATTAAATTTGAAATCATTATCTCCACAAAATTTAATGAAATTATCCTCAAAAATATCAAAATTAGTCATTTGTTTAAATTAGAGGTTTTTTCTATTAAAAAATATATTAAATATTTAATAATTATTAATTAATAGTTAAAAGTAAATAATTGGAACCTAGACGCCACAAAATTAGTGTAATATTATTATTCAATAAAGTCACCATTAAAGCTTAATTCTATCAAGTAACCAATGTCACTGGAATGATAAAGAGTTTAAAAAAAGTAAAAAATCAGAAGGATTATTTAATATAAATTTTTTTATCAAAGAATTTCAAAATGCAGCAGTTAGAGGCCTCGCTTCGGTCCACTTTAACTAATTAATAAAAAAAGTAAAAAGTCAAGTTAAAGTTATGTCTTTCGTTACTTTATAGGATTTTTTTTCGTGACTTATGTACAAGTCTGTAAATACATTAAATTGGTTTCAGTTTTTTAAATAATCTTAAATAAATATTTGATTTACTATTATTCCATAATTAAATAATAAAATTTCAACCATATTCTTGCAAACAAGTCCGGACCAAAAAAACAGAAATTCGGCTTTCGTCCCAAAAGCAATATACCACTCTATCCTATCTTATAAAGTCCTTATTTCATTTACCATGTTCTTAAATCCGAAATTTGAATTTTGGGACTGACTCAACAACAAACCTATAAATCTTTTCTTCAAGCTAAATGCTGATAATCATGTATATTTTGTTTAAAATTCTAAATAGTCATTATCCCTGACATTTTTTTTGAAAAATAAAAAAAATTTTTGAATTAATAAAATTTAAATATGATGTTTTATTCAACTGAGCTTTTTAATAATAATCCTTGGGAAAATCATAATTTAAAGATTGCTTTTATCATTCCTTTGTCATAGCTTTGTGAGCCACGCTTTCAGCAAATATTTACAAATATTAAATTCTAAATTAGAATTTAATTTAAAAACTTTTCTTTATTTTCAAAAATGTTTGAATTAAAGATTTTTACCTAACATATTAAAATATAATTGAGTTGCATTATTTTTTAAATATAAACCAGTATTTACTAAAAAATTATATAATAGTTGATTATTCTAAAAAATCACTAAAATAATTTGAAAAATTACTGATTTCTGAAACAAAATTTCAATCACTCTTAAATTTAAAATTGAAAACTAATAGTAAATTTCCTTTATTATTAGGAAATTTTTCAAAATTAATTATAACTGAGAAACAAAATTGGAAAAACATCTATGCAGAAGCTATCAACACTAAATAATTGATTTTTTTTATTTTTAAAGAATTTTAAATTTCAAGCAAACATTTGAAAAATTTTGCCTTAATTTAAAATTTAATTGAGTGGCATTATTTTTTTATATTATTCAGTATTTACTAAAAAAACATAAAATAGTTTATCATTCTAATAAATCAATAAAATAATTTGAAAAATTCCAGTATTCTGAAACAAGATTTCAAAATCACTTTTTAAATATAAAATTGAAAACTAATATATAATCTCGTTTTTTATTAGGAAAATTTTCAAAATTAATTATAACTGAGAAACAAAATTGGAAAAACATCTATGCAGAAGCTAACAACACTAAATAATTGATTTTTTTTTATTTTTAAAGAATTTTAAATTTCAAGCAAACATTTGAAAAATTTTGCCTTAATTTAAAATTTAATTGAGTGGCATTATTTTTTTATATTATTCAGTATTTACTAAAAAAACATAAAATAGTTTATCATTCTAATAAATCAATAAAATAATTTGAAAAATTCCAGTATTCTGAAACAAGATTTCAAAATCACTTTTTAAATATAAAATTGAAAACTAATATATAATCTCGTTTTTTATTAGGAAAATTTTCAAAATTAATTATAACTGAGAAACAAAATTGGAAAAACATCTATGCAGAAGCTAACAACACTAAATAATTGATTTTTTTTTATTTTTAAAGAATTTTAAATTTCAAGCAAACATTTGAAAAATTTTGCCTTAATTTAAAATTTAATTGAGTGGCATTATTTTTTTATATTATTCAGTATTTACTAAAAAAACATAAAATAGTTTATCATTCTAATAAATCAATAAAATAATTTGAAAAATTCCAGTATTCTGAAACAAGATTTCAAAATCACTTTTTAAATATAAAATTGAAAACTAATATATAATCTCGTTTTTTATTAGGAAATTTTTCAAAATTAGTAAATTTAAGCGTTTTTTAAGATTTAGAAAAATTCAAAATATTTACTTTATATACAAATATTGATTTAGTTTTAGCTCTACAAATTATCACTGATTTTATGAAGGATAAGTTGGATAGTAATCATTTGAATATTCAAGGTTTTAATGAAATTCTAAAAATAGTTCTATTCAATAATTATTTTAAATTTGAGAATAACTATTTTAAACAGATTAAAGGTATTGCCATGGGGACCAAGTGTGGACCAGCTATTGCTAAGTTGTAAATTTTTTTGAAGAAAAATTTTTAGTAATACATAAACCTTTATTTTACAAAAGATTCATTGATGATATTTTTTTAGTTGTCAAAAAAGATTTTAATATTGATCAGCTTAAAGAATTTTTCAAACCATTGAAATTGAATATCTGCGGTGGAAATGAGATAGTTTTTTTAGATTTAGCGATTAGTTTAAATTATTTTACAGGTAAAACGATTTTTAAAATTTATATTAAACCTACTAATAGTTTTAGCTATTTATCGACAGAATCAAACCACCCAGATCATATTTTTAAAAATATACCTAAAGGATTATTTATTAGGATTAGAAGAATATGTTCTTATTTTTCTGATTATTTGATTTTTTCTAGTCTTTTGATATATCAGCTTTTAAAAAAGGATTTAAATTTTCAACATTACGCAAAATTAGGTCGTGTATTGGTAAGCTAGATCGTAACAAATTGATTGAATATAAGGAAAAGAATGATTTTTTGTGTAATGATTCACTGATTATAAGAACTTCTTTTAATCGCAATATTCCTAATTTAAAGAAAATATTAATAAACTCATATAATCATTGTAAAAATCAAGAAAAAAATTTATTAAGTAGAATTAAGTTAAGTTACATTTCAAATCTTTCTTTTAACTTGAAGTCCATTTTTATTCATGGCTTAAAATTTAAAACCTTTAATGTTTATTATAGTGATAAATGTAAAATTATGAACTGTCAGATTTGTGCTTTCACTGATAGAATTAAATTTTTAAATTTAAAAGATTTTTATTTACCAATCTTGTCAAACAATAATTGTGAAAGTATTAATTCTATCTATATAATTAAATGTATGAAATGTAAAGATTTTTATTATATTGGTCAAACTAAACATACAAAAATAAGAATTAAACAGCATATTCTTGATATAAAAAATTTTATCCCATATATTAAAACAACATCTGTAGCAACACATTTTAATTTAAAGGATCATGATCCTTCTATACATTTTAAATTTTATGTTATTGAAGATAAAATAGATGACTTAGATTTAAGATTAAAAAAAGAAGCAACATTAATTAACTTATTTTTGAAACTAGAAACGAATCTTATTAATGATTTCATTCCTAATTTACATAATATGTTTTAAAATATTCTTTCATGCATTGTATTTTTATTTTAAATTCATAGCGTCTTTTTAACTTTAATACATTGTTATATTTTCTATTTTTTAATTTTCTTTGAATTTTCTAAATATTAATTTATTTATTTATTATTTTTGTTTTAATTTTAATTGTTTTAAAAAATATTTTTTTAGCCTGACAAAGAGACATAGGTCTACGAAACCGGTCGTATTTTATTGGAAAAAATTAAAAAATCGTCTTTTAAATTAATCGTTTTTGTTCTTTTTTTTTGTCATTTAAATTATTTTTTAATTTTAAGCTAACTTTTGAAAAATTTTGCCTTAATTTAAAATATAATTGAGTTGCATTATTTTTTTTAATATAAATCAGTATTTACTAAAAAATTATATAATAGTTGATTATTCTAAAAAATCAATAAAATAATTTGAAAAATTACTGATTTCTGAAACAAAATTTCAAAATCACTCTTAAATTTAAAATTGAAAACTAATAGTAAATTTCCTTTTTTATTAGGAAATTTTTCAAAATTAATTATAACTGAGAAACAAAATTGGAAAAACATCTATGCAGAAGCTATCAACACTAAATAAATTTTTTTTTTTCAATTTTATTTCCTTTTTTATTAAGAAAATTTTCAAAATTATTTACAACTGAGAAGCAAAATTGGAGAAAAATCTTTGCAGAAGCTAACAACACTAAATAATTGATTTTTTTTATTTTTAAACAATTTTTAATTTCAAGCTAACATTTGAAAAAAATTGGCATAATTTAGGATAAAATTGAGTTTTTTAAATTTTTTTATTCTTTTAAATTTAATAATTATATTAAATTTTAAAAATTTATCTATATTCTTCTTTTATTTGATTTTACGAAAAAAAGATTTAATCAAATAAAATTTATCAAATTATTATAGTTGAAAACAAAACTAAAGCTTAAAGAATTTATTTTAAATTAAATTTTAAAGTGGCCAAATTAGACAGATATTTTATAATTAATTAATTTAATTATTTTTTTTAATTAGTTATTTAAAAGTCAATGTGAAACGAACGTGATTCATAGATGAATATGATAGTTCATATTTTTTATTTTTTTTTACATCGCCTACAAGGCGTTCATTGAATAAATAAATAAATATTCCTAATGACTTCTATTACTTTAACTCAAAGCTTCCAAATTTAAAATAGCATAAAATTAAATAAAAATAATTTAATCTAAATTTTTCTAAATAATATAAATATATACATTGATTAATTGTAAAATTAAAAAAGGATATTTTTTAACGTTTTTAAAGATTTAAAGTATTAATTGGTTCACTTTTTTACAATTTACATGCTTTTGATACTCTCTTTTTTGCATTCTAGAATTCTTCCTCTGATCCTCTTCTCATATTTTATGATTAATGTTAATATATGAATTTAATTAATATTAATTTTATATATTAATTAAATAATAATATTCAATTTTCAATTTTTTTATTCTTTTATTTTGTTTAACATTATTCCTTTTTCTTTATTAAATGGTTTTTAAAGTGGTTAATTACTATTAAATAGAGTATCTGAGTCATAATCTAAATCATATAAAAAGATATTACAATAATAATTACAACCTTTATAATCATTTATTAAAAAAAGTTTTACAAATAAAATTATAAACCACTTACCCTAGACCGAGTTCTTAAATTTTTCCTTGATTTTTCTTAAAATTAAATAAAATGAACCCATGTTCACAAAATCCAAAATTTGAGTTGGGGATTGATTCAACAACAAACCTAGAAAAATTTTATCATATCCAATGCTGAAAATCAAAAATATTTTGTTTAAAGAACTAAATTCGTATTATCCTTTTTATTTTTAAAATAAAAAATAATGCTTTTAAAAATTAAAAAAAATTCAAATATAATGTTTTAACTGAGCTTTTCAACAAAAATCCAAGGAAAATTATAATTCACACAGATTACTTTGATCATTCCGTTACCATAGAATTAATAGCGTCATCACGTGATATAAAAAACCGTTGAAAGCTGTGTGTTGGTAATCTCTCTTAACAAAATAAACCAATACCGACGGCGGATTGTTAAAAATTCGGCAAGGCTAAATTTGAAGAGGTTAGAAAAACCGATTAGCCACTTAGTCTTATTTAGTGCACTAGATTTCGTCCTTTACCAAGTGTTAAATGATGCGAACACGTCTATCTACAATTTCTTTTCAATCAAGGTTTGGATAATTGAGTTTGATGCTGCTTTTAATGTTGCCAAAATCTTTGATCGTGAAATCAATATTAATGGAGCCAATTTCAGACTTGAAGATACAAATAAAGTCCCAGATCTCAGAAGGTATTGTACTTTTCGTTTTTACATTTAGCCCTCTGAATTCAGGAATCATCGACTTGAAACTTTTTTTTAACGCTGGTAGTATATTGAGCATATTACTGAAAAAAAAAAATAGATAGACCCATGCGGAAAAATAAGACAGAAGAGTGAGAATATCATTTCCAAAAGAAGTTGAGAACATTATTGGAAGCTTACCGGGCCATACACTAATGTATTGTTTAAAGTGTGTTGTGTCAATTGTTGGACAAGAGCAGAAATGCTATTTTGATGAAGAAGGACACAACATAGCAAAATGCCCTGTCAAAAATATACTATGCAAAAAATGTCATCAGAAAGGACACTTGACAAGAAAATGCTCCATTGCCGAAAAGCTTTAGTCGCTAAAGAGGAAAAGATTGGCTACAATGATCTTTAAATTGACCAAGAACAAACCCAATTAATAATTGAAGCTGAACAAAAAGACAATGATGAAATTATGATACCAAAAACATACACATTTTAATTTTAATTGAATTAAAGAAATAAATCTAAAGTAGCCCTATTTAATCTTATTTTTTCAACAATAAAACTAAAAATAAATTTTAAATTCTATTTAGAAACAATTTTATGAATAAAGATTTACTTCCTTCCAAAAAATTGGTTAACGTTTTGTCATTATTTATATTTAAATCAACTAATCTTTGGTCTTTAAACTTTAATTGGTGGGTTCATTAATTTTTTTCAAAATTTCTTAAATTTAAACTGGATTGTTTCCATTTTCCAACAAACCACTAAATAATTCTCCGATAGTTTTCTGGACAAACCTTTTCTTATATTTTTCAATTTTTAGTTAAATTTTTTTCCCAATAAACCTTTAAATTTTTTGTAAGATATGATCTACTGGGACCTGTTGAAATATAATTTAAAATTGAATTTTCGAAATCACAGAATTCTGTAACTTCTGAATAAGCATCTAACTTTTCAATTTTGATTTCGCTATGACTTTGCATTGTTTTATTTTTATTTTAAAAAAGAATTATTTTCCACTCATTTTACCATTTATTTTATTTTTTTTTGTTGTTTAACCTTTGGGCTACTCTTTTTAATTTCACTCGTTTTTATTTCATTAATTATTAAAAAGGATGCTTTTTTTTAGAATTTGTAGGCCAAATTATGAAATGATAGTTATTAAAGTTTTAAAAAATTTAAAAAGAAAAGAAGCCTCAATTTAAGATCAAAAAAGATTGTATATTATTTTATAATCTAAATTGAAAATAAAAATTTTTTTTTTTTAAACAAAATCTAAATTTAAAAAGCATATGGATAAAAAATAAGCAACTGCATTTTATTCTTCGATTTGCTTTGATTTTTGAATGGTCTTCTTCTGTGATTTATAATTTTAACACTCATTTTATTTCTGAATGTTTTCTTGATTGCTACAATCCAAAAATTTTCCTTTATGAAATTTAATAGTACATCTTCTATTATTTCGTAAACAAGTACAGTTTGTTTTTGACTTGGGATAACATCGATTACTTGCTTTGCAATCACATTAAGAGCTTAATACAATCAAATAGTCGAAAAATTCCCACGTTTTTAGAAAGCTTTCTCCTGTAAGTGCTACTTCTTCTTTAAGTTTTTCGATAAAATATTTAAAATTTAGAATTTTTAGTTCACATTTTTTTAAACTTTTAATTTCAATTTTGCCATTAGTTTCTTAATGCATTTCTTCATTTACTCAAGGGGAAATACAAAAATATTTAAATTTTTTAAATTGTTGCTTTAGTTTTTCTTCTATTGCATCTTTTTCGTGATTATTTATTGTTTTTTGTTGTTTAGAATCGTCAGTTGTAATTTGAAACAAATTAACAGTCGCATCATTTTTTTGATGAATCATAAAATCACAAGCTGGATTAGTTTGATTTTTTGGCCAAATGATGCTATATTTTTTGTTCAATTTGTTTAAATCACATTCATTTAATTTCTTATAGCTACTTATGAAATCGATCTCATTTTCTGTAACATTTTCACTAATATCGAGAAAAATTTTAATCTTAGCGGGCCTGTGTTTATCTGTCAAACTTTTGAACATGTTCTCTAAAAGTGTTCCATTTAGCGAGCCATTTATACATGCTTCAGAAATTCCTTTGTAAGACGAAGGATTATGGTTAAGATTGTCAGAATCAAAAATGTCAGAGTAAAATTGTCAGAAATAAAAAAGTCAGAAAAATTATCAAAGAGATAGCGATAATTTTTTTATTGGTTAATTTTTTTAAAGAAAATGTAAATGTACCAATTATTTGAACAAGCAGGCTCACTTGGATTATAATTTGAAATGACGACCCAGTGATTTTTAGCATGAGCAACTTGGATAAAAAGTGATTCATCAAATTCATCAGGATTAAAAGGAGGACCCTCAATTGAAAAATAATCAGGCATAAACAAACCATTTGAACCATATTTTTTAAATATAAGGTTTTGAAATTCTGTTTTATGCAAATTATTTAATTCTTGGTTTTTATCGAGCTTTAAAAGATCTAGAGAAATAGGAACCCGCTCAAAGTCAGTAAAAGATCTAGCTTCTAAAAAATATATTATTATAATTATTTATAATAATTAATATTAGAATCAGAAATAAGTATATTAAAAAAAACATTTTATCTTCCAATAAGAAAAAAGTAAAAGCAAAAATCAGGATTGGTTTGACATTTTTATTTCTGACAATTTTGTTTTTTTTTACATTCTGACTTTTTTTTTTTCTGACAATTTTACTCTGACATTTTTGATTCTGACAATCTTAACCATCTCCAGACGAAGCTCGAACTTCAACGGCCTGTTCTGTTAAATCAAATATATCTCCCGAATTTTTTGCCAAAATATCAAATGATTTTCCATTTTTTACATCTTTTACAATTTCCAAATGATAATTTTTATCCTTGATCACATAAAGGTTATTTTCATTCATTTTACAAATTGTTAAATAATTGTGAGTCGTTATTATATAACTTGAATTTTTAAATATTCAATTAATTCTGCATTTATTAAATCAATAAATTTACCGACAAGATTAGCTTCACAATGAGAATCTGGTTCATCTACAGACGATCCTACGTATAACGAACCCCCATATAACGAAATCCTCTATATTACGAATAAGAATCCAGGAACCGATTTTTAGGAAAAGGAAAAGGAATATAAAGGAAAAGGATTGCTAATTTTCTTTGATACAACGAACCTTTTTATATCAAAATCCCGATATAACGAACTATTAAAAAAAAAAACGAGTAATACTTTTCTAAAGAAAAAAACCTTTATATAACGAATTTAATTAACACCTTGATAATAAAAAATAGTAAATAAAAACTTGACAATTACTTATTATTTTTTAACTAAAAATTCTAATTGATTTAAATGAATGAAAAGCAAACGGAATGCTCTCAGAGGCAAAAATCGTCGATTCAATAGCATCAAACAATCCAGTAGAGCAAGACAGTGATATAGAAATTGAATAGCAACAAAATGAAAATAAAAAAGTGATTAACTCAAAAGAAGCAATCGATAGAATAAATGAACTGAAACAATTTTTTTTAACCAAAAAAAGTGAAAAATCTAATGTAATTAATTTACTATTTAATATTGAAAATTTTATAATTGAAAATAGCTTTACCAAACAACCATCTATTACCGATTTTTTTCAAAAAAATTAACTTTTTGTTTTTTTTTGCATTTTTATTTTAGTTTTTTTAATCAATAAAATTTGGTTTAAAATTTTATTTGTCCCTATCATTTTATATGAGAATTTTGATATAACGAATACCGAATTTCCCGCCCAAGTAGTTCGTTATACCGAGAAATATTTAATAAGAAATTGCTTATTTTAAAACATAAAAGCAAAGAAAAAGAAAAAGTTTTTTGAATTTCAAAACTAAATTCAATATTTTATTTACATATTTATAAAAAAGTCAAAGTCTTAATATTTTCTATTTTTGGTATTTTTACATTTATTATAGGTATATTTAAACTTAAAAAAAAATGTATCAAGTCGGTTTTAGTCGATTTACGAATTAGATCATCATTTAGGTCTGAATTAAATATGTAAAATTTACATCAAGAAAAGGTCTGATGATCAGACCTATTTTGTGACCAATCAAGTTAAAATGAATAACAACTTCAGAACACTTGTCATAATTACTAAGTGATTTTCTCAAATCTTTATTAAATTTTCTTACTGAATACAAGTGTTCCGATGTTCTTTTTTTAGCTCACCTAGAAGATTCTCCAATATAAGATATATTACATTTTCTGTACTTAATAAAATAAATAATCCCTATTGATTCGAAATTTGAATTAGTTAAAAATGGAATATAAAAATTTTTTTATTTAATAAATCTACTTTCACAAGAAAACTGACAAATATTGTAATTAGTTTGATAGCATATTTTTGAATAATAATTTGGTTTCTGGCCAATTTTAAAATCTAATACAAAAAGTGAACCAATATTTTTATCTATTCTATTTACAACCAGGAGGTTTTTATCATTTATAAAATTGGAATATTTTTCACCTTTGTAAATGATTCATTTATTAATTTCTTTAAATTTGAAAAATTATTATCATATTTAAAAAAAAATTAAGATCATCTTTTTGTTAATAATTTTATTTTTATAATGAAGTAATTCAGAACTATCTTTGATAGCCAAATTCCTATATATACCTGATATTTTCTTATAATTACAGCTTTGTTTTACTATCTGAATAATCAAATTTCGTGAATGAGCTAAATAATCTTTAAAATATGAACAAATTCTCCTTATTCTAGTAAAGAGTGATATTGGGATATTATCAAATATATGTTTCGGGTGATTCGAAATAGGCATCAAGTAAGAACAAGAATTAGTAGGCTTTATATAAGGGTCAAAAATTAATTTCTTTAAAAGTGGTTCAAAGATAATTTTTAGGTCTAAAAAAAATATTGATTTTTCAGTTGAAATATTAAGTTTTAAATAAAAAATAGAGAAGTTAAGTCTTCAATTTTAATTTCAAAAGGGGAAACTATAAATATATCATCTGTAAATCTTTTGTAAATAATAAAATTAGAATTTAAAGAGACCCAATGCTTCTCTAGGATAAATACATATAAATTAGCCACAGACGGACCACACTTACTTACACGTTAATCAATTCAGAAAATTGAACTATTATTTTTCTTTATATTTTTATTATCATAAAGCAGTATTATTATCAAAACCTCATAGGTCATTAAAAACAATCAAGAATATTAATGGACGTCAGTAAATGTCACCGCAAATTTAGAAAAAAAAATCACCAATTCAGTAAAAATATTACCATTTCATTAAAAAAAAACTTATTCGGTTTTTTATTCACAAAATCAATAAAACATATCTAATAGAGCGAAACTGTCACAAATTAATATATTGATTCACTAATGAGATAAAACCTGCACTAATTTGATAAATATATAACTAAAACAGTACTCAATTAACTTATAACTAATTATTGACACTTATTAATTTGTAAAAATCAATATCATTAACACCAACAATTATTAATAATAATAATAATAAACATCAACAAGGAAAATTTGAAATTATTGTTCAAATCAATTAAATTTTTTCTCATTTAAATATAAGTCAATTTAAACAATTAAATTTTTTTTTACAATTGAAAAAAAGATTACAAAAATTAACATAAAATTGAAAAACTACTGTCTTGGTAATCTTGACATCACCCAACGTAGGAACACGGTTTAAAATGACCGGCAAACAAAAAAATCTCTGCTACGTCGAATATCTTCAACGGAAAAGAGAAATTAAACGCAGACTCGAAATCAAACAACTTCGAGACTTGAACAAAATAGATAGCTTGATGACTTTTGCAAACGGTATTAGAATTCGAACTTCAAAAAATCAGAAAATCACAAGTAAAGCCATCTTTGGAAGCCTAATGTCGGAATTAAACCCAGAACAACTGGGTTTAATTCCGATATTTTTGGATGTTTTTGGAACAGCTGCAGAGCTTTTTGTCAAACGACATAAGCAACGACCCGTTAATATGAAGCCTCCTTGGTGGAATAAACAAATAGCTTCTCTCATTCGTCGCAAAAGACGTCTTTTCATCGGTAAATGTGCCGACAAGGACAGCAAGAAATTGTCCGACAAATACAAAGCAGAATGTAAGACGGTCAAGATAGTTATCAAACAAAGTGTCATCGATTTCGAACTCAAACTTGCCCAGGATGCGAAAGAGAATCCTAAGAGACTTTATATGTATATAAATCGTCGATTTTCCCAAAGAGAGTTAATTGCAGCGCTTAAAAATCATGATGGGCAACTTGATATCAATAGAGAAAGCATTTGTGAACTACTCAACGAATTCTTTCATTCAGTCTTCGATAATGCAGCTTCAAAAGAGCAAGTAATTCATGCGACTAATGTCTTCCATATTCGTGCCCAGCCTGATCCAGCCTTGAGTGTCGAAGACATTGTTACACCAGAAAAAGTCCTCAAGAAACTCGAAAGCCTGCAAAGCGACAAGACGTCAGGTGTTGACCAAGTATCCTCGCATGCCCTCAAAATGTGTGCGGCAGCATTGGCTGGCACAA
Organism: Brachionus asplanchnoidis; assembly: GCA_025491095.1. Classification (NCBI taxonomy): domain Eukaryota; kingdom Metazoa; phylum Rotifera; class Eurotatoria; order Ploima; family Brachionidae; genus Brachionus; species Brachionus asplanchnoidis. The sequence goes on along the minus strand of JAILYF010000028.1, from coordinate 186,016 downwards.
TGGCTCTCTTTTTCGTGCAGTCATTAAAACACTCAGCTATACATCCTGAGTGGAAATATGCCAATGTCACGCCAATTTTTAAGCGAGGTAGCAGAAATGAAGTGGGGAATTATCGTCCAGTTTCACTTACCTCAGTCCCTTGCAAAGTAATGGAGTCACTGATTAAAGATTACATTCTGAAGCATCTTTACCAGCGCAATCTTCTGTTGAACAAACAGCATGGCTTCGTTGCGCATAGAACCTGTGTGACGAATCTTCTCGAAACCGTCGATTTTCTAACTGATTGCATGAGCCGCAGACAGCCAGCTGGCGTTTTATACCTGGATTTTGCCAAAGCGTTTGACAAAGTCTCAGACGAGTTGCTGATTGTCAAACTTACAGCGTACGGAATTCCGATCATAGTTGTCAAATGGATACGAGCATTTCTCAGTAACAGGAAACAACGTGTTGTAGTTGTTGATGTTGTATCCGAATGGAAGCAAGTTACAAGTGGTGTGCCTCAGGGCTCGGTTCTAGGCCCTTTTCTGTCCTTTTTCTTCATCAATGATTTTCCTGAAGCATGTTAATCTATTTGTAAACTCTATGCTGAGGACACAAAGCTAATGAAATCCGTTCAACGAGCCGACAGAGATACGAGAGAACTTCAGCAGGATCGTGACAATTTGGCTGAATGGTCGGTGATGTGGAAAAGCTTCAATGAAGAGAAATGTTTTGTCATGCACATTGGAGCTGATAATGAGAGCTATGATTATACAATGAATGGTCAAATACTCTCCAAATTCAGAAAAGAACGCGATCTTGGAATTATTATCACTAGTGATCTCAAGTCAAGCGAGCAGTGTAAGCAAGCAGCAGCTAAAGCAATGATGGTAGCCTACAGATTAAAAAACACTTTTAAGTTTTCACTTTTTTGTTTTTGTTTAACTTACTGTTCAAGTCATTCGTCAGACCTCATCTCGAGTTTGCGGTAGGCGATTGGAACCCTTATCGACGTGGTGACATAGGTTTTCTTGAACGAGTACAAAGAAAGTTTTTGGAAAGACGAGAAGCTCTTGGTTGGACGACACTTGAAGATAGACGTAGACGTGGCAATCTGATCCAGCTCCACAAGATTCAACACGGACACGACAGAGTTGAGCTAATTCATGGATGTCAATTACTTGCTTCAAATCTTCTAGACAGCCCGGCGAGCGGTACCAGGCGAGGTCAAAAGTCAATCGAGAGACAGCTGCTGCGCAATTGTCTTGGTGCTATGCCTTCTTCGGATAGTCGTAGTCCGAAGAACGTGAGCTCCTTCTTGTACAACTCGCACTTGTCCACATTGAGAGTGACGCCAGCTTGCTCCAATGTCTCCAACACACGCATGAGGTTCTCGTGATGCTCCTCTTCCGATGCTCCAAACACCAAGATGTCGTCGGTCATGTTCAGCTGGCCTGGGCATTTTCCGAGAATAGTGCGGATGAGCTCGGTGAACATTTCCGATGTGCACGAAATACCTATGTGCAGCTGATCGTACACGAGTGTGCCCACGTGCGTGGTCACCGCCGTCAGTTTCTTCAACTCCTCATCTAACTCGGCCTGATGGAAAGCCTTGACGATGCCGAGCTTGGATAAGACCTTCGCTCCGTTGACCTGGTAGATGATATCGTCGATTCTTTTCATCGGGTAACGCTTGCGCTTGATGGCCTTGTTGAGCAACCTGTTGTCGCATGTCATTCTGAACTTGACCTTCTTCGGCTGCCCCACCCCCGGGTTCTCCTGCTTCTTTTCGACCACCACCAAGTTCGAAATCCATTCAGGCACTTCGTCGTCCTCGCCCAGCTTATGCATGACCCCCTCCTTGATCTGACTGTCGATCTCCTCTTCGACCGCATCGCGCCAAGCAAACGCTATAGGCCTCAGTGGTTGCTTCTTTGGTGCCAACGTTGGGTCCACCTCTATGTGAATCTTCCTCCCCTTGATGCAACCTACCCACCCGTGTTCAACGCGGGACACTCTGAAATCTCCTTGTGGGTTCGCCTGCCACAGTATCCACAGTCCTGCCTCGACGAACCATGACTTGGTGTCGACCAGCTAGGTGTAGTTGATTGATCTGCTGCTCATCTCCGCCGCGGTTGGCTTGAGCAGCCCGCTGACATTCTCGGCCACTCGCTCGTAGCCGCGCGCATTCTCCAGCGCTGCCTTCAAATCGAGATCGTTGGTGCGGCAGCACTCTCGCAGGAACTCATCGATGCCGATGCCCACAACGAACTGGCTCAAAATCTCGGTCTCCAGTGCCGCTCCAAACTAGCAGTGCGCCACCATTCGTCGTAGCCTCATGGCGTACTCGTTGACCGACTCGTCCTGGCGCTTCATGGCACGCCGGAACACACACTTCTCTGTGAAGACTGATTTCTTCACCACGAAGTGCTTTGTCAACTTCTCCTGTGCCTCCTTGAGCGTGTCCGTATCGTCGGGCTTCCGTAGAGTCTTCCACACCTCGAAAGCCTCCTCTCCGAAGAGAAGAAGAAATGTTGCCTTAGCCTTTTCCGCGTTGGTCGTCTGCAACAGGTCCGTGGCGGTCCGGTAGATGTTGAAGCGCTCCAGCCAAGTCTCCCATCTTGACCCCAGAGTTGCCTATTCGCCGCCGTAGATGAATGAGCCGCACGTGGCTCCACTTCTGTCGTTACTCATGTCTTTCTGCTCGGATTTGAATCTTATTGAAGATGATATTCCGTCCACTGTAGTTTAATCCTCGTCGCCAAGTGTGAAGTTGCTATAAAGTCCAGTTAAAGAAAAGCTTTGTTTTTTTTTAAATCTTTATTTTTTGAGCTTAAGCCAAAAGAAAACGGGATCCCCACATTCGCTTCTCTCCTCTCTATTTATATCTTTATTTTATCGAGCGTCATATAACTACTCGATCATGCAAAAATAAATAGTACAAAAATAAAATATATAAATATCATAAGTAACTTAACGCTCACATACCTAATGAATAAATAAACAGATAAGTATCTGTGGTGAACACCACAGAGTCCGTCATAATTTCTTCGCTAATCGGACAGCCGGAAATTGGAACACTCTTGATGCGGCGACAAAGAGCGTCACAAATACAAACATTTTTAAAAAAAGAATTGACAAGTTCAGTCTTTTTCAAAAAACAAGTTAGTAATTACACACTGGAGTTGTTTTCATTTACCTAGTAGGATTCAACTTTTAGAGGAATTCCTAGCTCAAAATTGCCTTGACATTGTCCGCCTAAATGAAATTACAGTTAATCCGAACGAAATTAATTTCTACTTTAATTTTAAAAATTATATATCATTAGTAACGGCTGGAAATAGACATAGTGGAGGAATAGCTATTTTAGTAAAAGAATGAATTGAATTTAAACACGATTTTTTATATGATAGATTTTCTGCAGAACTTCTTTGTATAAAGATAAGCTTAAAAAATACACAATTTTTTGTTTTTAGTTTTTACAATCCACCAAATATTGAACTTTCTTTTGAACTTTCCTAGACATCTCAAGGAAATGTGGAAAATTTTTAAAAGGGGGTGATCTGAATGCGAAGACTAAAAGTTTAGGTTGTTCTAGTGAAAATGAAAATGGCATTATCTTAAAGAAAATTATTAACAAGCTCAACCTCTCTGTAATTAATGATAAAACACCAACATTTAATAAATTAAAGACAGATAATTATGAAATCCTAGACATTTTTTTATTACCATCCTCACTCTCTGATAGAGTTGTTGACTTTAAAGTTCTGATCGATTATGATATGTTGAGTGATCATTTTCGCATTCAGGCAGATATCTCAGTTGAACATTTGATAACAATTAATTCCTGAAATTCTAATTTTAATTTTAAAAAAGCAAATTGGCATCTCTACTAAGATTTACTTAAGTCTTCTAGTCATAATAATTATTAAACGGAAAATATTGACAAACTAAATGAATCTCAATAAATATCATTAATGCTGCTCAAAAAAGTATACCCTTCCACTCTAAAAAGCTTTTTAAATCTAGCTTTCCAAAAAATATAGTAATATTAATTAAGGAAAAGAAAAAGTAAGAAGGCTTTTCCAAAACTCTAGATGTCTTTCTCTAAAGATAGTCGTTAATAAGCTTACATCTGAGCTACGTCACAGTCTAAAAGAATTTGAGAACCAAAACTGGCTCGAATTCATTAATAAAACAGGAAGAAATCCACTGTCAAGGAGCCTTTTTGGAGAAAAATTAATAAGCTCAGATCAAAGAAATGCACAAGACAAATTCCATCACTTTTTTAAAGACGGTAAAGAATTTAATATGGATATAGATAAAGGAAAAATCTTTGGAGATCTGTTAGCCACTACTTTTAGTCCTCACCTCGATTTCGCCGAATCAGAGGATAATTGTGAAATATCAGATGAGGTAAGAGATTTCCTAAAAAATAAGGTACAAAACAATTTAAACGAGCCTATCACTCTTTTAGAAATTAAAAATGCCTTAGAAAAACTAAAAGAACTGACAGGGTGTGGTCTAGATCGTATTCACAATCTAATGTTAAAAAACTTACCCACAGTGACTCTAATTGAAATAAGTTAACTCTTTAACATGAGTTTAGACCTAGGCCAAGTGCCAAAATCCTGGAAAATAGCAACGATAATAATGATCCCTAAGAAATCTTCTCCTACTCAAGACCCAAATAACTATCGTCCAATTAGTATGACAAGTTGTCTTGGAAAGTTACTTGAACGTATTATTTACGCCGGAATATATAATTTTCTTGAGAACAATAAATTACTCATACATGAGCAATCAGGATTTAGAAAACATAGACGCACTGCAGATAATCTTTACTTTCTTATTCAAAAAATTGTAGAGTCTTTTAATAGAAAGAAAAAAGTATCTTGTCTATATTTTGACATTTCTAAAGCTTTTGATAGAGTTTGGCACAATGGACTAATTTACAAGCTAATTAAAATTGACCTACCTCCTTATATTATTTATTGGATAAGATCATTTCTGCATTTAAGATCTTTTAGAGTAAATGTAAATGGTCATCTAAGTGATCAATACACTATTAAAGCAGGAGTCCGACAAGGGTCAGTAATTAGTCCACTTCTTTTTAGCATTTTTATAAATGACATACCAAAAAGGAACAAAACAAACTGCCAGTACTCTCTTCTTTTTGCAGATGATTTGGCTACTTTTTTTATTTTTCAAAAGATAGGAAATCTTGAAAACGTGATTAATAAGTACCTAAACGAAATTGAAAATGGCTTTTCAAATGGAAAATGAAAATATCTGTTGAAAAGTCATGTTACATGATCTTTGAGAAAAAAACAAAAGTTAAAACCAATCTTAACCTTAAAATTAATGGTGACAGTTTAAATAATGAGGAAAAAGTGAAATTTTTAGGAATCACGTTAGACTCAAAACTTACATTTAGTCCAATGGTAGATGAATTAAAAGAACGCTGTAACTCTAGACTTAATTTAATAAAATATCTTTCAAAAAGAAAATGGGGTCTTAAACCAGAAACATTAGGTAATCTTTACAAATCCTTAATAGGATCAATTTTGGATTATTCTTTTCCTTGTTTAAATTCATTCTCAGAAACTAACATTAAAAAAATACAAGTTATTCAAAATTCAGCAGTTCGATCTATTTTGAAGCTGAAATATGATACCCCCTCCAATATTATGCACCAAGAAGCCTTCAATAAACTTAATCTACTTACAGTCTCGAATCGACTTTTTGAGTTGAGTGAGAGATATGTCAGGGCAGGATTGAGTCATTCTGTCCCACTGGTCGTGAAACTGGTAGAAGAATATAGAGAAGGTTTCGAATCTAGATATATCGAAAATCCAACTCCATTGTGTAATTGCTACCTAGTAATTTCTTCTTTTTTTTTCTGAAACTTGAACTATTTAAACATGTGCCACATGTAACAATCTATTCCTATTTATGTCTTTTCAACTTTTTTTTTTAGCTTATTTACTTTATTTTGATTCTTTTTTTATCTCATTTTATTAACTTTAATTTTATTTTTATTTTTTTTTTTTTTTTTTAACTTATTCTGAAGAAGCTCTAGCTCGGTACAGAAAACAAACAAATAAATAAAAATTGGATAAATAAATAAAAATACATGTGCATTTTACTTAAAAAGTTATTTTTGTAACCACATAATAACCTTTGTAGCCTTTTTTTTTGATATTTCTAAAGCCTTTAATAGGGTTTGGCATGAAGGTTTACTTTTTAAATTGATAAAAATAAATACACCTAATTACTTTACGCAACAATGTTAAAAAAAGAGGTTTTTATTGTCCAAATGGCTGTACTGTTTTTTTTATGTAATTTTTTGTACTTAATAAGTGAATTTTTTACTTAATTAGCGAATAAAATTAAAATAGAGTTATGATTTAATTGAATTAGTGTTTTTTCATCTTTTTTTGTGATATTTTTTTATTTTTTGCGTTCTTTTTCTGAAATAAATATTATAAACTGAATTAGTTAATTGTTTATTGATTGTGTTATTTTTTTACTAAATTAGTGAAGATTTTTACTGGATTTGTGGATAGATATTATGCTCAATATTAATTAATAAAGAAAAATCAAAATTTTAAAAATAAATTTTATTCGAAAAAAAATCAAAAAAAAAATTAATCTTTAAAATTATAATTACGAATCTTTGGTTTTTGCAGAACATTTTTTCCCATTTGTCTTGGCGTTTTTGGCTTCAAACTAGGCGATTTGGACGTATTGATCACAGCTTTTTTAACCTGAGGTTTAATCTCAGCCGACTGATCAACATTTTCCTCCAAAATCTTCCAAATCTCCTTTAAATTCTCTGACTTAACCGATGAGCTTACAGTTTCATCCGTACTCAACCCAATCTCATTAGAATAATTATTAACTTTATACACTTGTTTATCCCTGACAGGCAAATCAGCCTTTTTATTTTCACTCAATTGTCTTTTGGTCAATTCATACTGCTTCTTTTCCAATTGTTCCAATCTACCACTAAACACAGTTTTTGGCTTGACCATTTCGACCATAAACTCACTCTCTCTGTTCGCTCTGACCAAAGCCAAACTCTCATTATCAAACTTCACCCTATTCAATTCTCCCCTCAATTGATTGCTCAACTCAATCAAATGCTCTTTTTCCCCAATCAAACTATTTATATACTTGGCCGCTGTTTTTAATTTCACCTTTAAAGCATCAATTTCTTGTCTCCTCTTAACTTCCACATCCTCATCGGACTCTGAATCATCGATTACATTCTCTCTGCCATTCTGTCCTTGTTTCAGCCTCAAATTTTCGTGGTTCAATTGTCGAGTCTTTATTTGCATTTGTTGATTCAGATCAGACACTCTCTTAATCTCTTCCTTTAGCTGCTCAATGAACAGTTCTTGTGCGCCAAAATTGATTGTTTGTCCACTGGACGACAATTTTAAATTGAGCTCAGTAATTCGGTGCTCCAGAGAGGATATTTCCGAATTTTTCTCTATGGTAATTTTGTGGTATTCATCTGCTTCGTGTCTGGTGGTCTGCAGCTCAAGCTCCAAATTTTGAACTATAGTCCTCAGATTGGATATTTCTGTGCTCATTCGGCGCTCCTGGCAACCCAATTCATACTTGAGGGTGTCCAATTGTGTCTGCTTGACTCTTTCTTTTTCACTTGCATCATTCACTTGTTTTTCCAAGCAGACCAATTTAGCCTGTTGTTTCTTACAAAAGGCGGTCAAGTCAACTTTTTCTTTGCGCAATAGATCAATTGTTTCATTCAGAGATTTCATGTGTGAATTGAGAATTGTGTTGTCAGTAAGCTTTGAATCTGGCATCTTTTGTGCCAGCACATACTCGTCTATTTTGGACTGTAGATCTCGATTTTTTTGCTTCAACTCAAACAATTGTTTTTCCAAGTCTTGGCTGAATTTGTCTGCTCCTTTGTTTTCTCCACTAGCCACCATTTCCATTTCCTGTCTCATTTGTTTGATGATCAGCTTCAATTTTTCGTTTTCATCAGCGAGTTTACTCTCGCTTAAATTCTGTATTTGGTCCAGATGAGTTCCCAATGGATCAGAAGAAAGAATTGACTTGATGACACTTTCTTTGTAGGCTAATTTTTGTTCTAAATTTTGCACTTGTGCCAAAGCTTGATCTCTGGACTCTTGGAGACTTTTGTTGACCAGGTCTGAATTTTCAATTTTAGAATTTTCTAGTTCCAGGTATTTTGCGCGCCATACATTCTCCACTGATGACTTTTCAGCTTCTAATTGAGCACACCGGGATCTAAGTGATTCCATGTCATACTTCAAGTCTTGGTCAAAATTGGTCCTCACTGTTTGTTTGGCTTTTAATTTTTCAATTTCTTCCCGGGCTGTTCTAAGCTCAGTTTCTCTCAATTCCATCTGTTGTCTTAGATTGTCTTCTTCACTATTATCAAACTTTATATTTTTATACTCATTTAATTGTTGAGTTAAATTAATTATTTTTAATTTTTCTTCTTCCAGAGAACTTTTTAAATTTTCTATTAAAAAATTTTTTTCATTCAACAATCGATTGGATTCTTGATTTTTGCGCTTTAGGTCCTCTAGAACAGACACATTTTTGGTCTCCATGTTGGCAATTTTTGATTGAAGATCCTTGATTTGGGCGTCCTTGAGGACAGATGTGTCGTGCAGTTGCCATTCTTTTTCTTTCAATAAACGCTGCATGTCCTTGGCATTGGTCTCAGTGTGTTCGGTGGTATCCTTTACTTTGTCCAGATCTTGTCTCACATAACTCAGCTCGTTTTGGAGCATTTTTATTTCCAAGTCCTTGGCCAAGATGGTCGTGTTGAACTCATCGGTCTGAATGCGGTGTTCGTGCTCGCTTTTTTTCATTATTTGATCAAATTCATTGCGCATTTCGTCCCTCTGCTTGTCCAAATCAAATTCCAAATCTTTTATTTGAAGTTGAAGGGTTCTTTTTAGTTTTTCGATTTGGGTCCGTTCGAGACCAATTTCCATGTCTTTGGCATTTTTATATTTTTCTAGATCAATATTTTTTTGATTTAAACGCTTTATATAATATTTTTTTAATTCGTCTAAAGAATTTTTTTCCTCTTCTTTTAACTTTTTGTAGTCATCAAGCCGAATTTTTAGATCGCTAATTTCGGCATTTTTTTCCGATAACTGTCTACGAATATCTAAAATAAAAAATTGAAAAAAATTTTTTTTTTTTTTTTTTAAAGTTTATTTATTTACTTGTAATAGATTGTTCAAATTTTTCCAATTCAGAATCTCTTTCCTCTAGAAGTTTTAAATTGTATTTAAAGTCTTGTCTGAGCTGCTCGAATTTGGACTTTTCGTCTTTGAGTTCACTTGTTTTTTGGGACAGTGATTTTTCCAGCATTTGGATCCTTTTTGTATGAGAATAATTTATTTTTTAAATTTTCATTTTGATCTGATTACCTTTGTTCCTGAATTTGACGCCATTCTTTTTCCTTTTGCTCAGCAGCTTCTTTGAGAGCGTCCATCTTTTTAAAAAGTCCACTTTAAATTTAAAATAGAATAAAAAATAAGAATTTTTAAAAACAGTTGCTAAGCAATGTTCAAGTAAAGTTTATTTTGATATTGTACATTTTCCAAAGGACTTAAATTATAAATCATCTATTTTAACTTAAAATGGATTCTGCTATCTCATCAAAAATTTTAATCTAACTATTTAATAAAAAAAAATGAAAATCCTTAAAACAAAAATAAAATTGTAGCAATCAAGAAAACATTCAGAAATAAAATGAGTGATAAAATTATAAATCACAGAAAGAATACCATTCAAAAATCAAAGCAAATCGAAGAATAAAATGCAGTTGCTTATTTTTTATCCATATGCTTTTTAAATTTAGATTTTGTTTAAAAAAAATTTTTAATTTTAAATTTTAATTTCAAAATAACTTAAAATGGACAATATAATCGAACACAAGACCCGTTTTTATAAATTCGTCGAACAATATTTAAAAAACTCGAGAATGGTTTACACACAAGACGACGTCAAAAATAAAATCGAACAAATCGTTACAAATCGTTCGAATCCAAGTACCAAAGAAATGAAGATTTACAATTTATTTCAAGCATTCAAAGTAATCGAAATTGGTGGAGTTAATCGTTTAGCGAAATTAGATGAAGAAGATAACTTAGTCAAATACATTTGTGCGTACGAAGAGTTATTTGACGAAATTGATAAGTATCATAAAACTGTTGGCCATGGTGGTATTCATAAAACGTTAAAGGAAGTAAAGAAGCATTTTGCAAATGTAACACTCAAATTCGTCAAAGCATACATCGAGTTTTGTGTTGGTTGTCAAGAGAAAAATACAAAAAGTGGTAGCAAAAAAATTGTTGTCAAGCCGATCGTTTCAAATGGTTTCATGCATCGGGGACAATTGGACTTAATGGATTTTCAATCGATGCCAGATGGGGTCTATAAGTGGATAATGCATTACCAGGACCATCACAATAAATTATCATTTTTATCATTATCATTACCACTTACCTCTAAATGTGCTAGAGAGGTAGCGCTAAGGTTAGTAGAGATTTTTACGTTCATAGGTGCCCCATTTATTTTACAAATGGACAATGGCCGTGAATTCGTTGCTAAGGTAATTGAAGAGTTGAAGAAGATATGGGCCGACATGATAATTGTGCATGGTAAACCAAGACATCCACAGTCTCAGGGCTCTGTTGAAAGAGCGAATGCTGACGTTAAATAAGGAAATTGAAGTTTATGAGGGACCAAGTTCTAAAATACCTTGTTTTGAGGCTAATGCGATAAAAATGGCTGATATACAGCAAAGTTGTAATGCAAACTTAAGGAACGCTGCTGAAAAAATGGCCCAACAACATATCAATAAGTTAGGGGAGGCTTTGGTTGGTGATACTGTTCAAGTACCAGTACCAGATGTAGATAGAGGGCCTGCTGATCCTTCAAACATCCTAGCGTATATACTAAAAATAAATAATTCCCACATGAACTATCAATTAGCCACAAAGCATGGTATTATCTCAGGTTGGTTTTCTAGAAACATGTTTTCTATTTGTAAACAGAAATTGCTTAAATTTGAGGCTTTAGATTTGACAAAAGAACGTTCGTTAAGGGAAATTAACGGGCTTCATTCAATATCAGGGGGCCAAGGGTTTTTAAAATGCAATTGTAGTGGCAAATGTGAGCGCAATTGTACATGTAAAAAGAATGGGGTATTTTGTAATTCTAGATGTCACAAAAATAAAGCTGATAGTCAATGTATAAATCAATTTCAAGAAAAGTAAAATTTATTTTTTATAATTATTTTTATTAAATTGTTACGACTTTAATTTTTTATTTTACTAAATAAATTTGTATTTTGTTAAAGTTCTTATTATTTTATTAAAACAAGATTATAGAATTGATCATTCTATTAAACTAAAAAAAAACGTATTATTTTTACTTAAAGTATTATCATTTTAGCAAAATAAATTATTTTGCTTATTTTACACGACATATTCATCTTTAAACTTAAATATAAGTGATAAACATAGAAATCTAAGAAAAGTTGTTTTTACAGTACTGACAAATAAAAATAATTTAACCATACGAAAAAGACAGTTCCCATCTGGGGATGTAACGGGTAGTGATTATTTTTGTTTGAATAGAGAATGAAGACTGTTCGCCATCGTTGCATCAACTGAAAATTCTGAAGAAAATATTTTTTATCTAAACAAATTGTTTTACTCAAAATATGCTCCAAAATAATTTTCATACAAAAATTCCATTAAAAAATTTAATTCGTAATAAATAAATGGATTTTGAACTACAGCTTTTCTGTGAGTCTTAAAATTTGGAACATAAAAATTTTCATTTAACAGTCCAGTTTAAAGAAAAAATTCAAAGAATTATTTGACAATAAATTGATTACTATAAATCAAGTTGTATGTTAATTTTGAATTAAAAATTGATTTTTTTGCTAAATTTAATTTTCAATTGCTTTAAAAAATAAACAGCTTAAATATTTTAGTTATATTTCTTTATAAATATAACCACCAATTCTAAAATTATTTAAGTAGCGATGACAGAATTTTAACATTTAAAAAAAATGAATTTACAAATTGCAAAAAAAATTAGAAAAGAACCAAATAAGAAAAGATCATATTGATAAATAAAATTAATCTTAAAATACTGATATTTTTTTGATCATTAATATTTATTTTGTTAATTAAAATTATTTTTTTTAATTGATTTTAGTGAAATTTAGTGAATGTTTCATGTTGTTCCATCATCAAAGTTTAAAATGCTTGATTTTTTCAATAAAAATTATTCAGAAAGAATTTTATTTTTGTAATTTTTTGAACCAAAATTGTTCCATTTTGAGAAAGATAATTATCGATTGTTTGTTTTTTAACCTCATATGATAAAGCATAATCATCAAGATAAAACACATATTGTTCTAGAATTTTCTGTGATTCTCCTTTTCTATTAGTTTCTTCTTATAGAATATTTTCCTGCTCATTTAAACATTTTTTTAACATTAGAAAGTCCTATTTTTTTATACCGTTAAAGCCCGATCGGGTCAATCTGACCCGAAAATCATTTCAAATTTTATTTTTTTACCAAACAATCAATAAGTTATTGATTGTTTGGTAAAAAATATTCAAACGGGTCAATTTGACCCGCTGGGCAAACCTCGTATACAAATCCTTTAACATAGCGATTCATAATTTTTTTTTCCCTATCTTTTTAACATGGAAAAAAAAAGAAATTTTATTTTTAGTATGTTAATAAAAAAAAATGAAAATCCTTAAAACAAAAATAAAATAAAATTTTTCAAATATAAAAGATTAAATAAAAAATTTTAAAATTATTTAATAGAAGCATTTAATTAGTCAAAAATTGAATCTAATAATAAAAGAAATTTGGTTGTAAAAGTAAGAAAATATTTTAAAAAGATGCCCCTTAAATTTTTGTTTGGTTTAAAATTTTTAAAAATGGATGATGTGAGCATTGTATTGCCATGTGGTTTTTCGCCAAAAGCAAAGACATTTTGTACAGAAAAGGAAGGTTTCCATGTCCAGTTTGTAAAATACATTACATAACAAGCGAAGAATGTTTGAGTATGACAAGAAATAAGATGTTGATAAATGAGATTAATCTTTATCTAAAAAAGAAAAATTACGAAAAGTTGTTGAAAATATTCGAGAAGTATAAAAATGACCCACAGATATTTTTAGATGAAAGTTATGACTGTTTAAAAAAGAAAATTAACAGTCGTCAAAAAGAAATCAAAGTTATGCTAAATAAAAAAATAGATTGCTACGTTGATGATTTATTGAAAAAGATTGACATGGAAAGAGATCTTAAATTAAAAGATCTAGCAGAAAAAATTCAACAAATAGAGACATTAGATTTGGTCAATTTAAATCATGATAAAAATTTAGATATTAATTCAAAATTATATTTTTATAAAAAAAGCAAAATAGAAATCGACAAAGGTATCAATTTGGTCAAAAATATAATTGGTGATTTGAAAGAGCCTAAGTTTAAGCTAACAGATAGTAGTGACAATATTGGTATTTCAAAATTGTTCGGAGAGCTTTATTTAAAAGAGGAAACAATTATTTATTTTAATAAAGAAGAGATTGACCATGATAGTCGTTCTGAGGCAACCATTAAATTAATTATTAATAATTTTTCTCTTTTAAAAGATAAAAAGAATTTTAGAGTGTATTCAAAAAAATGTATTGTTAGAAAATTTGAATGGCAAATTGGGATCATATTTAATGAAAAGAGTGGGAAAATGAGATTTTTTTTTGTACTGTGATTCAATATTTAATAAAAAAATCAATTTTAGTGTAAATGTCACTGTTCAACTTTCAATTTTAAATAAAATTGATTCAAACAAAAACTTAAGTTATAATTTTGAACAGTTATTCAACAAAAATGATTGGAATTGGGGATATCAATTTTATTCATCTGTGAATGATATAATGCATCAAAAAAAATGGATATTATGATGGAAATGACGACTCTGTTACTTTTATAGCAGCAATACGGACTGAATTACCTAAGAGAGAAAAGAAAAAATGGCATCGAAAAAATAATATTTTAAAGAAAAATATTAAAAAAAACAAATATTAAGAAATAATTTTTTTAATTTTCATTAATTTTTTTATTGCTTTTTTTATTTTTTTTTATTTTGTTTTTATAAAAATCATTTTAATTTTACTTAAGTATTACTAGACAAAAAAAGTATTTTTATTTCACAAGAGTATTTTTAGACAACAAAAGTATTTTTGTTCCAAGAGAGTTTTTTAGACAAAAAAAGTACTTTAATATCACAAGAACATTTTTAGAATTTAAAGAGAAATTTAAGAAAAATGATGATTTTTGGTGATAGAAAAATTCTAAGCCTAAAGTTATTATATCCAGAAAACACTTTTAATTTTTAGAAATATATATATCAAGATTATTAGATTATTAGATTTTTTTTCTAATAATAAATTTTTATCATTAAAAAATTTTTTGACCACAAAAATACATTTTAATTTTTAGATCGTATAATAATGATCACCAATTCGGGGATCAGCGATTTTATGAACAAAATTTTCACCTAACCTAGCCTAACCGACATGATATAATTTAACACATTTTTGTGATCATTTGATCACATTTTCAACATTACCCGAAATAACTTTGTTGACTCTAGAGTACTTAGAAGATAATTAATTATTTGTGATTTTTGTGTTACATTGGCTTTTAGTGAGTCACATTGGCTTTTAGTGAGTCACATTTTGGCCATGCTGAAGAACACAAAGTGTTGTTTAAAATTTGAATAACTAAAATTTAAATCAAATTTAATTTTAATTTAAAAAATATTAAATTTATTTAAAAATTTATTATTGTAAGCAAAAAGATTTTTATATAATTAGAAAATTATTTTTAGCAAAGGCTTGAACTTCAAACTGAAATAATAAGGAAAATAAGAAATTAAAAAAATATTCAGAAAATAATCAAAAAATTGTTATAATCAAAGATTTTAATTTTTTGTTGGGTTAAAATTTGAATGATACGATAAAAAATGGATAATCTGATACTAACATTACCATGTGGCTTCAGCAGTAGATATAAAGACATATTTTACAATAAAATGCATTTTGCATGCCCTGTTTGCAAATCACATGACATTTAAAGCGAAGAATGTTTGAAAATGACAAAAAATAGGTTGCTACTTAATGAGTTTAATCTTGAGCAAAAAAAGAAAAGTTTTACTCAGTGTCTCAAAAATTTTGAAATCAGTAGAAGTAATCCAAAAAGTACCATCGAACAAAGCTATGAAACTTTAAAAAATCAACTTGATGATCATCGAAAAGAAATTAAATTAATAGTGGATAAAAAAATTTATGATTTTTATGAAAATTTATTTAAAATAATTGAAGAGGAAAAAGAAACAATATTAAATGAATTTGAAACCAGAATTCAGCGAATTCCATCATTAGAGAAAGAGATAATGGATCTTAAAATTGAAAATACACCATCTGACATAACGAAAAAATTGGATACACTCGATGGTTATTGTGTTAAGATTGATAATGGAATCAACTTTTTGAATACAATCAAGAATAATTTGACTTCAAATAATTGGATTTTTAATCCAGGTGATGAAAGTTTGGATATAAAAAGATTATTTGGCGAATTAGATTGGAAAGAAGTGATCCAAGGGAATGAAAAAAAAGATCATATTAATAAAATTGATGATGAAGGTGATAAATTGCCACGGGATTTTACTGCCAAACAAAATGATTTACGGAATGAAAAATTATATGAAAGTGATATATCTGAATGTTCAAGTTGCAGAGTACAATAACATTATTTGGCATTCAATATTAATGATTATAATCAAATGATCAAAATTATTTTAATTAAAATCTCAATAAATATTTAAAATTAATTTTGTTTTAGTTTTAATGGCATAACAAATTTTTTTTAATTTAAAAAATTTACATTTGACCACAAAAAAGTTTAGAGCAACAATAAAAACATTTAGAGTTGTTTTAAAAAAATTTATTTGAAATGTTGAGATGATAATTTTAAATGTTTATTTCAATATGATGGAAAAATAGTATTTTAATTTTATTGTGATTTCATGGATTAATTAAAAGAGTTTTCTGAAATGAATTAGATGCGAATTTTTTTTATTTTGGTTCAATTTTGGTTTAATTTTGATATTGTGCACAGAGTTGGGCAAAAGTCATCAAGTCAAAGTCAAGTCAAGTCATTTGACTTGACTTCAAATTTTTTTTTTGAAGTCAAGTCTTTTTACTTGACCTTCCGCTGAGTTAATAAGACGACCCATAGTTTTAGTTGCCGTTCCTTTTCAAAACAATCGGCGTTCCCCCTAATATTTGCCGTTCCATCGACAAAAATTGCCGTTACCATAGAATATTTGCCGTTCAACCGAGTTAATTAGGCGTCCTAATGTTTTTGTTGCCGTTCCATTGAGTCAACTAGGCGACCCATAGAAATTATTTAAGATAGCAAGCAAATATTTCAAAAAAACGTTTTTAAAATTAAAAAAAATGGTGTAAAATTTAAAAAAAATTAAAAAATACTCTCCAATTGTAAACATTTTTTTAGCGATTAATGATATAAATATAGTGAGAGGCGTCTTTTCTTATTTTTGAGCGTCACATTTTACGGGGGGACGAAATTTTATACGAAGATTTAATTGTATAATAAACAGCAAGACGACTTTTGCTTACCGCGAACATAAAATTTATTAAAAAAATTTTTACGATCGAAAAGTATTTTTAAATTTTTTTTAAATTTTACGCCATTTTTTTTAATTTTAAAAACGTTTTTTTGAAATATTTGCTTGCTATCTTAAATAATTTCTATGGGCCGCCTAGTTGACTCAATGGAACGGCAACAAAAACATTAGGACGCCTAATTAACTCGGTGGAACGGCAAATATTCTATGGTAACGGCAATTTTTGTCGATGGAACGGCAACTAAAACATTGGGCCGCCTTATTCACCAGACGGAACGCCAATAAATTCATTGGAGCGACTATTTTTATTTAAAGACCGTCATATTTAAATTAATTTTGAATTTGGCGATGAATTTTAAAATTTTAAAATGGAAAGTCTAATTATTTAACGGGCCGCCTATTTGAGCCGACGGAACGGCAAATATTTAATGGGAACGCCAATTGTTTTGAAAAGGAACGGCAACTAAAACTATGGGTCGTCTTATTTACTCAGCGGAACGTCAAGTAAAAAGACTTGACTTTAAAAAAAAAAATTGAAGTCAAGTCAAATGACTTGACTTCCCAAGATATTCAAGTCAAGTCGCTGACTTGACTTTGAAAAGACTTTAAAATGACTTTTTTTTTTGACTTTTGCCCAAGTCTGATTGTGCATTTATAACAGTACTAAGATTAAGAATCTGTATTTTTTCTGTGGATTTCTCAATCTAATCAAGTATTACGTATAAATGACTTAACTGTAATTAAAATTAAATAAAAGGTTTAGGTTTTTAAAATTAAAGGTTCAAAAACGATCTAAAATTATTTTGCATCTTTTAACAGAAAATGTATTCAATCAATGCAGGGGAATGAATTAATTTTCTTTATTTCAAAAAAACATACTTTTATAATGACTTGAAATTCTTCAAGGCACTAATTTTACTTTTTTTGTCACAAAATCTCAATTTAAAAAAAAAACTCTTTTGAAAAAAAATTACATTTTTGTGAAAATAAAAAAATGACTGACCTCAAAGAGACATTGTATATAATAAAATAATGATCAGTGGCAACTAAGCAAAAGCTATTTAAAAGAATACATTTGTTTTCATAAAATAACTGTGAAAAAAAAATTAACTCAAAATAGACTTCAGTTTTAATCCAAATTTTTTCAGTCCTAAAAGAGAGCGCAAGCCTAACATAAATGATTTTAGAAAAAAAAAGTATTTTTAAATCACAAGAGAATTTTAAGAACGCAAAGAGAAAATTTAGAAAAATTATGAATTTTGGTGATAAAAAATTTTAAATCTTTTATAATTGTGTCAGTTTAAAATTAAAGAAAATTAGAAATAATGGAAAATAAAATCATTGTATTACCGTGTGGTTATTCTGCCAAATACAAAGATGTTTTTTACAACATTGCCAAATTTCCATGTCCAGTTTGCAGAAAACATGACATAACAAGACAAGAATGTATGAATATGACAAAAAATAAGATGTTGATTAATGAGATTAATTTTGATCTAAAAAAGAATCAATACGAAGAATTGATGAAAGAATTCGAAAATTATAAAAATGACCCAAAATATTATATCGATGAAAGTTTTGATAGATTAAAAAAAGAGGTTGATCTTCGAAGGGAAGAAATCAAAGCTTTGCTAAATAAAAAGATTGATGATTACCATGATGGATTATTGAAAAAGATAGATATGGAAAGGGAAATTAAGTTGAAAGATGTCGGAGAAAGAATAAAACAAGCAGATACATTTGATTTGAATTCGTTAAATGCTGATACAAATTTAGATGTTTATGTTGATGTTTATTCTAAATTAGATTTTTTTGAAAAGAATAACATAAAAATTGACATTGGTATTGGTTATGTCAAAAAAATTTTAGAAGATTTGAAGGAGTCTAAATTGAAGCTTACAGATAGTAGTGACAATATTGATATTAATAAATTATTTGGAGAGCTTTATTCAGCAGAGGAAACAAGTATTATTTTAAATAAAGATGAATTTGATGATGATAGCCGCTCCGAGACAACTATTAAATTTAAGATTAATAATTTTTTTCTACTAAAAGATAAAAAGAATTTTAGAGTGTATTCGAAAAAATGTTTTATTAGAAATTTTGAATGGTTTATTGAGATCAAACTAAATGAAAAAGATGGAGAAATGGGATTTGGTTTGCATTGTAATTCAACAGCTAAATCAAATAAATATCCTGTAAATGTCACCGCAGAGCTTTCACTTTTAAATAAATTTGATTCAAAGAAAGACTTAAGTCGTAAGTATGAACATTTATTCACCCAAAATATTGGTAACGGATATTCTAAATTTTCAACCATTAACGAAATAATGAATCCAAAAAATGGATATTATAATGCCAACGAAGACTTCGTTACCTTAAAAGCAACTGTAAAAGCTGAATTGCCTCAAAACAATTCTATAAAATAATTTTGAATTTCTTTTATCACTTTAAATACGATTATTTACATAAATTGTATGATTTATTATTGCTTTTAAAATTTCTGTTTTCAAATATATATTCTTTTTTAATATCAAACCAAAAATAAAAAATTCATTGTATAAATTTTTTTATTCATATATACAGTACTGATTTGTTCCTATGGTATTACCAAAATTTACGCGAATATACCAAAATTTTAGCAAATTTACGGGAATTCCGGTAATTTTACGTAAAATCGCAAAAGTGAAAAACAGCAAATTTAGCGGAATTTCCGTAAATTTGCTAAAATTTTGGTAATACCATAGGAACAAATCAGTGAAAAAGTGAAAAAAAGTTAAAAAAAAAGAAAAATTTAAATTTAGTTTTTTTAATATCGAAATTATTACATACATTTATTTTAGTGATTTTACCAGTCGCCATTTTTCTCAATTACATTTTCAATTACCTAATTTATCAAAGTTAATATTTTGAAAAGTCAAAAACTTTAATTTAAATTTCATTATTTTTCAGATGATTTATATATTTACTACATTTTTCAACTGTTAGTGATTTTTCAAATTCTCTTATATCCCTATTTACATAATTTCTTTTTATCATTTTTAAAGCTGTCCGCAGCTTTTTTCCAAGCTTCTTTAAAAGTTGAATGCGCCGAAACTAATTACAGCACATCCTCTAATAAAATTATTTTATATTTAACCTATAATTAAATTAAAAATTACTTTTAATTTCATCCATTTCTACTGCATATTTTTGCTCATAATAACTTAACTTTTCGCCGACATCATTCTTAAACTTATTTTTAACCCTATTGAAATGCTGTGGAATGAAATGAAAGAATTTGCAGGAAAAAAATGGTGTTTACCAAAGCTGATGCAACATTGGCTATAAGAGAATTTGAAAAATCACTCACAGTTGAAAAATGTAGTAAATATATAAATCATCTACAAAATAATGAAATTTAAATTAAAGTTTTTGACTTTTCAAAGTATTAACTTTGATAAATTAGGTAATTGAAAATGTAATTGAGAAAAATGGCGACTGGTAAAATCACTAAAATAAATGTATCTAATAATTTCAATATTAAAAAAACTAAATTTAAATTTTTCTTTTTTTTTTAACTTAAAATAAGTGTAAAATTGGAAAAATTTGGATTTTTTTGGCCCTTTTGGTTTTACGAAATTTTACATAAAATCCGTTAAATCCTGGTAAATTTACGGAAATTCCGGTAAATTTTTCAATATTCCGGCTGTTTTTCACTTTTGCGATTTTACGTAAAATTACCGAAATTCCCGTAAATTTGCTAAAATTTTGGTAAATTCGCGTAAATTTTGGTAAAACCATGGGAACAAATCAGTACTGTACAGCGGTTCTAATAAAAACGTAACGCAAAAAAAGCCACGTCCCGGCCTGTATTCGGCTCCGAACCGGCCGACCTAGCCGAGCCTAGTCCAGCCTATACTAAAATAAAATTTTCTTGAATTAATTTTTTTAAAGAATAAAAATTAATTTTTTTAAAATTTGCCAAAAAAAATTAAAATCGAAAAGATATAGAAAAAATGAAAAAATTAGAGAAAAATTAAAATTAATTTAAAAAAATTGGTTTTTACCAAACAACACAGAGTGTGTAATGCAGATAAAAAGGTTAAAAAACTTTTGCAGTCACTTCTGGAAGACCATTAACGTTATTTAAATTTTTGGAAAATTAAAAAAATAAATATTTTTTTTCTGGTAAAATAAGGGCTAGGTCGGCCGGCTAGTAAGGTCGGACAGTTCGGACGCGTTTGGATGCCAAAGTTACCGTTTGCCGGCCGGATCGCTGGCGTTACGTTTTTATTAGAAACGCTGTAAGTTGAGAAATCAGTAGTCTCACGTCCTATTATACAAAAAGCTTACCTGAAATTTTAAAATTTCACTAGAATTTGCTTAACCCTTAATTACCAATTTCCCAAACAAAGTAAAATAACTTTATTTTCTCATATAAACTAACGAGACTTGTTTCTAGACCAAAAGTTTAAATCAAAATCAAGTTATGATCAAATTAATATTGCAGCCCTAGGCCTCAGATTCACATGAAATTGGATTTTTATCGTTCCATGCGGTCATCATCGCAGCCAAATGAATTTTCTACCGATTGAAAATGAAAAATATTAAATTGACAATATTTTTTTGAAAAAAAATTAAAGTCACTAACTTGACTTTACTTAATTGTTGGTTAAATAAACCGCTCATATTAACTTTTTATCTAACCAGTGTATAATATTTTTTATTTTTAGCTATTAAACAAAATTATTCTATTCAAAATTCTTTTTTAAATATATTTTTATTTCATTTTTCACTTTTTCTTGGAATTACATTTAATTCTTTCTTGTATTGAGACCTTTTTGTAAAAAAAAATCATAAATTAAAATACTGAATTAGGAACTAAATAAAAACATTTTATTTTTATTGTAATTAATGTCAATTAAATTTAAATTGATCACTTTTTTATTTTATTTATATGTTGTAGTCCTTTAAATGACAACAACTACTTTCAACTTAAAGAAGAACTTTGTTTAGTCAGTTTTAACTTGAAATTGGATCAGTGTAAACAGAATCGAATTTCAAGTATAAAACACTGTGAAAACAGTTTGTATTTGCATTATTATTATTATTTTTTTCTTTATTATTTTTTCTTTATTCTCTTCTTGATATATTGTATTTCGGCTAGAAGTGGCCTTTTTCATTTATTTAAATAAATATAAAAAAAGAACAATTTCTTTTATTTCTTGTTAGGACCTAAGTATTATAGAGACATAAATTATATAGGCCCGTAACATATACATCATTGAAGTTTTGAAGCAATATCAAGATTCGATGATTTTATTGATTTTATAAATTCATTTCATGTAGTTTTTTTTGTGCATATAATAAACACAGGTACTAATTATACGCCTTTAACAATTTAACTAAAATAATGAAAATCTTTAAAATAAAAATAAAATAAAATTTTACAAATATTAAAGATTAAATAAAAAATTAAAAAAATTATTTAATAGAAGCATTTAATTATTCAAAAATTGAATCTAATAATAAAAGAAATTTGGTTGTAAAAGTAAAAAAATATTTTAAAAAGATGCTCCTTAAATTTTTGTTTAGTTTAAAATTTTGAAAAATGGACGATGTGAGCATTGTATTGCCATGTGGTTTTTCCGCCAAAAGCAAAGACATTTTTTACAGAAAAGGAAGGTTTCCATGACCAGTTTGAACAAAAAAAAAAAAGAAAATTCACGAAAAGTTGTTGAAAATATTCAAGAAGTATAAATAGGCATGTAATTATCAATTATGTTATTAATATTGAAATACAAAACAAAATTACTGAACTAAGGAACAAATGTATTTTTTTTTTCTATTATAATAAAAAAGGTACATAAATAAAAAAAGTAATACAATTTATATCAAATTAGAACCAAAATAATTAAATATAGGCAAAAATAATATTCAATTTACTTTTTTTTTGTTTGTTTGATCCAACTGGTCTACCGCGTTTTTTTTTAACTTGGGGTTGTGGAGTAACGGTTAGGGTCTCTTCAAGACGAAATTTTTTTGATATTGGCTCTTGCACAGGCGGATCAAAAAAATTTAAAAAATTTACTTACTCATTTTTTCGTATTCAATGATTTTACTTCTCGCTGGCTCTCTGATGACATAATTCGTCTTTTGCTTTTCCCATTTTGAATGATCATGAACCTCGTCTGTCATTTCAATAAGGATAGAGTCGTTAAAACTATAAAGCTTTAAACGAATTGTACATTTTGTACATTGATACCAAATGACATCGCCAGGCAAATTCTCTGTGGCCCGCTTACAGGTCCAATCGTTATCGGCAAAAGTCATAGCTAGATTTCCTTGAGCTGATTCTAAGTTACGAAAACTACAGAAAGGGAGGTAGACTTTTCCCTTTCCTCTAGTTTTTTTAACTTGTTCTGGTTTAATGGACTCATCTTGGCTTAAGTTGTTTGGGATTTAGGTAAAAGACATTTTGAGAATAGTGAATATTGTCTAGCTTAAAAATTTCCTTTATGTATAACACCAATAAACTCATCTTTTCGGAATCAGCTTTAGAAGGTCTTTAATTTATTATTGAAATTATTTATTTATTTGTATATCTGTACCGAGCTAAAGCTCCTTCAGATAAAAAATAAAAATTAAAATTAAAATAAAGTTAAATAAAATAAAAGTTATTAGATGAAAGTGATGACTGTTTAAAAAAGAAAATTAACAGTCGTCAAAAAGAAATCAAAGTTATGCTAAATAAAAAAATAGATGGCTACTTTGATGATTTATTGAAAAAGATTGACATGGAAAGAGATCTTACATTAAAAGATCTAGCAAAAAAAATTCAACAAATAGAGACATTAGATTTGGTCAATTTAAATCATGATAAAAATATAATTGGTGATTTGAAAGAGCCTAAGTTTAAGCTAACAGATAGTAGTGACAAAATTGGTATTTAAAAATTGCTCGGAGAGCTTTATTTAAAAGAGGAAACAATTATTTATTTTAATAAAGAAGAGATTGACCATGATAGTCGTTCTGAGGCAACCATTAAATTAATTATTAATAATTTTTCTCTTTTAAAAGATAAAAAGAATTTTAGAGTGTATTCAAAAAAATGTATTGTTAGAAAATTTGAATGGCAAATTGGGATCATATTTAATGAAAAGAGTGGGAAAATGAGATTTTTTTTTGTACTGTGATTCAATATTTAATAAAAAAATCAAATTTAGTGTAAATGTCACTGTTCAACTTTCAATTTTAAATAAAATTGATTCAAACAAAAACTTAAGTTATAATTTTGAACAGTTATTCAACAAAAATGATTGGAATTGGGGATATCAATTTTATTCATCTGTGAATGATATAATGCATCAAAAAAAATGGATATTATGATGGAAATGACGACTCTGTTACTTTTATAGCAGCAATACAGACTGAATTACCTAAGAGAGAAAATAAAAAATGACATCAAAAAAATAATCTTTTAAAGACAAATATTAAAAAAAAACAAATATTAAGAACTAATTTTTCTTATTTTAATTTTAGAAAAATTAAAAAAATTTTTTTGAAATAAATTCTTTAAAAAAAAAATTATTTTTAATTTTTTTTTGTGATCCATAAAATAACCTAATCTTATCACCAAAAATTTTTATTTGATCACAAAAGAACACCTCTCAAAAATATTTTGAGATTCTTTAATTAATTATAATTCAATATTATTCATGTAGAAAAATACATCTAAAAATTATGAAGCATTTTTGAAAAATTTTCAGCTTTAGCATAAAAACCCAGGACAATACCCGATTTGTGGACTTATGGTGAAATATGAAAAAAGTTTTAAAGTTCATATATCCAGAAAACAATATTAATTTTTAGAAATATATTGAATATTTTACCAAGATATTTTTTTTTCTAATTATAAATTTTTATCAATAAAAAATTTTTTGACCACAAAAATACATTTTATTTTTTTAGATCGTATAATAATGATCACCAATTCGGGGATCAGCGATTTTATGAACAAAATTTTCACCTTACCGACATGATATCATTTAACACATTTTTGTGAACATTTGATCCTATTGTTGACTCTAGAGTACTTAGAAGATAATTAATTATTTGTGTTTTTTATGTTACATTGGCTTTTAGTGGGTCACATTTTGGCCATGCTGAAGAACACAAAGTGTTATTTAAAATTTGAATAACTAAAATTTAAATCAAATTTTATTTTAATTTAAAAAATATTTAATTTATTTAAAAATTTATTCTTGTAAACAAAAAAGATTTTTATATTTTTAGAAAATTATTTTTAGCAAAGGCTTGAACTTAAAACTGAAATAATAAGGAAAATAGGAAATTAAAAAAATATTCAGAAAATAATCAAAAAATTGTTATAATCAAAGATTTTAATTTTTTGTTGGGTTAAAATTTGAATGATACGATAAAAAATGGATAATCTGATAATAACATTACTATGTGGCTTCAGCAGTAGATACAAAGACATATTTTACAATAAAATGCATTTTACATGCCCTGTTTGCAAACCACATGACATTTAAAGCGAAGAATGTTTGAAAATGACAAAAAATAGGTTGCTACTTAATGAGGGTAATCTTGAGCAAAAAAAGAAAAGTTTTACTCAGTGTCTCAAAAATTTTGAAATCTGTAGAAGTGATCCAAAAAGTACCATCGAACAAAGCTATGAAACTTTAAAAAATCAACTTGATGATCATCGAAAAGAAATTAAATTAATAGTGGATAAAAAAATTTATGATTTTTATGAAAATTTATTTAAAATAATTGAAGAGGAAAAAGAAACAATATTAAATGAATTTGAAACCAGAATTCAGCGAATTACATCATTAGAGAAATAGATAATGGATCTTAAAATTGAAAATACACCATCTGATATAACGAAAAAATTAGATACACTCGATAGTTATTGTGTTAAGATTGATAATGGAATCAACTTTTTGAATGCAATCAAGAATGATTTGACTTCAAATAATTGGATTTTTAATCCAGGTGATGAAAGTTTGGATATAAAAAGATTATTTGGCGAATTAGATTGGAAAGAAGTGATCCAAGGGAATGAAAAAAAAGATCATATTAATAAAATTGATGATGAAGGTGATAAATTGCCACGGGATTTTACTGCCAAACAAAATGATTTACGGAATGAAAAATTATATGAAAGTGATATATCTGAATGTTCAAGTTGCAGAGTACAATAACATTATTTGGCATTCAATATTAATGATTATAATCAAATGATCAAAATTTTATTAATTAAAATCTCAATAAATATTTAAAATTAATTTCGTTTTAGTTTTAATGGCATAACAGACATTTTTAATTAAAAAAATTTACATTTGACCAGAGATGGTGACTCAAAAATTTGACTCAAGTCAAGTACAATTCAAGTCTGACTTAAGTCATTTTTTTTTACTTGAGTCGATTCATTTTTTTTTGGTAAAATTGACTTTGACTTGAGTCAGAATTGACTCTAAGTCAAAAAAATAAAGCCGACTCAGACTCGATTCAAGTCATTTGACTAAACATGACTCGAAAATTATTTATTTTTCTTAGAATTATTTGTGCGCAAATTTAATATATATAGATTTTTTATTTATTTTTATTTATTTTTATTAAATCATTAAATCGAAATTAATTCTTTTTGAAAATTGCAAATTTGAAAATTTTGAAAATTGCAAATTTGAAAATTTTGAAAATTGCAAATTCAGTGGCAAACGAAAAGAACATGTATCCGCAGTTAAGCGATACTGCAAACATGCTCCACCAGGCTCACCAAACTCTGGATCACCCTCCGGAGTACGGTTTTATGAGACCCACATACGCGACCAGAACAAGACCATCACCATACGATGCACCATCAAGAAGAGCAATCATTCTCCAACAATAACAACAACAAGTTCACACGTACCAACAAGAATACCAAGGTCCTCAACTATACTTGAACCAAGCACTGACGCCATTCAACATCCACATGAACCAACAACCATCATCACAAGCAAACAAGAATTATTTTCAAATGAACGCGAGTCAATACAACAACAACAACAACCCGATAAATAACTTAAACGAATTCGATAGTCAAATAGACCATGATGCAAACTTAACCGAACCGAAAACGTTTACGTTAAAATTCAAGAGCAACAAGAAATTTGACAACAAATTCAAAGACTACTTTACTTTAGAAGACTACATTAAAGAATTAAAACCAAACGTGTCGCTCAGAACAGCGTATATAAACAAAAACGATGAACTGGTTTTAAATTTGACTGTGAAGATCAAATCGAATATCTTAAAACATGGCCCAGAGATGCGTTCTTGTATGGAATCGTCGAGGTTATTAAAACGAGAAATTTTTACTTAGCCTTACACTATGTAGACGTCAACTTCAACATTGAAGCACCGCGGGCAAAGGAGCACTTAAAGCAACAATATGGCATAAACAACGTCCTTAGAATGGTTAAAAAACAGTCAGGACAAAAACTCGAAATAGTCAAAGCGGTCATGTCGGATATGGACAAATTCAACGAACTAATTAAAACTGTCAATTTTAAAATTGGTTACAGTCGCATAAAGATATCACCATGGCGGTTTGGCATTACGCCTGACCAGTGTTTTAAATGCCAAAAATTCGGCCACACTGTTGCTAACTGTACAGCCAAGGTTGAAACTTGCCTTCGCTGTGCAAAAAACCATAACTTTCAACATTGTCCGATAAAGGACCCAAAAGAATAGTACTGTGTAAATTGTGGACAAAATCATGCTGCCTTTTCAAATACATGTCCTGAATTGGTAAAAGCAATTGAAGCTAAAAAACAAAATCTAGACAAAAAAGTTAATACAACAAGGCCAATGACGAGAATTTATTCACAAAATTATCACGATGGAATTCCAAACAAACAAGCAGTCGGCATGGTCAAGCTAATGGTAGAACTTTTCAAAAACATAAGTAGAATCACTGCGACTGCAAACGAAGACCCCGGTCCAATCTTAGAATTAATTAGCCAAAATTTAGGTAACGACTTCAGTAACCAAATGAGTAACATTTTATTTAAAAATTTCGACAAAGATTATCCATTCATGAAAGATAGATTCCTTGAGAATGAACAATTATAATTATCTAAAATTTCTACACATTAACTGTCAATCAATCAATAGCTCCATTAAGAAATCACAAATCGAAAATTTAGCTTCAAATCACGGAATCGATTTCATTAGTTCAAACGAGACTTACCTAATTGATACATTTTTCTAATCATTTTTTTAAGGCATGTATTTATTGTAGTTATTTTTTTTGGTTAATCTGAAAATGTCGGACTATTTTAGGCGAAGATGAAAGAGTTGATTCTGCAAAGAGCCCTCAAATAAATACATCTGGTAGAATTTCTCTCCCATTCATTTCAAATATTCTGCCGTCAAAGTCTCAAGCAGAAATCGATTCATTAACATTCCCAACTAATAAATTGTTATCATTTTGATTCAAACACTTTAAACTCAATTAACAATTCAGTAACATGCAAGGGATGTGACAAAAAATTTTTTTACAAACTGGGTGATCCTACATCTAACTTATATCGTCACATAACAAAATCTAATTAACTTTTAGTCAAGCATGAAGCATTAATGAAAGAAAACAAACTTTTAGATTCTCCAAATCGTGGTATCAAGCGTAAATTGATAGAAAATGATTCTAAAATAATATTTACCCCTATAAGTAACTTTAAAAATTTTGAAAAATACAAACAAAATGAGCCAAAAAATATTAAATAAGATCTAAAATTGTGCCGTCTTATCGTTTCATTGTTTAAGAAAATGAAACCTTTATATCAAAATTATAAAACTTAGATTAACAAAATAGAAAAGATATTCAATTAATTAATTCAAAAATCAATTATAAAAATTTAAAAAAATCAGACATTAAACTTTTTTGAACGCTTTTTAAAAAAATAAAATAAATCTTCAATAATTTTTTACGTTTTCTTTTTCATGAGTCAAATGTCTCAAAATGAGTCTTACTCCCGAGTCTGACTCGGGCTCGGACTCGTAAGTCATCCTTAGATCATCATTTGATTCTGACTCGAGTCGAGTCATTAGAAACTGAATGATTCTGACTCAGACTTAGTCATTACAAAAATGTCGAGTCACTATCTCTGCATTTGTCCACAAAAAAACTAAGAGCAACAATAAAAACATTTAGAGCTGTTTAATAAAAAATTATTTTAAATTTTGAGATGATAATTTTAAATGTTTATTTCAATATGATGGAAAATAGTATTTTAATTTTATTGTATTTTCATGGATTAATTAAAAGAGTTTTCTGAAATGAATTTAATTTTTTTTTTTTATTTTGGTTCAATTCCTTTTTCAAGAGTGTCCACCTTTGTCATAAGTCCATTTAAAATTTAAAAAGATTTAAATAGGAATTTTTGATTCAGTTGTAAATTTAATTTTGATATTGTACATTTATAACAGTACTAAGATTAAGAATCTGTATTTTTCTGTGGATCTAATCAAGTTTTACGTTTAAATTACTTAACTGTAATTAAAACTAAATAAAAGGTTTAGGTTTTTAAAATTAAAGATTCAAAAACGATCTAAAATTATTTTACTTCTTTAATAGAAAATTTGTTCAATCAATGCAGGGGAATGAATTAATTTTCTTTATTTCAAAAACACATACTTTTATAATGACTTGAAATTCTTTAAGGCACTTATTTTACTTTTTTTGTCACAAAAAATCTCAATTTAAAATAAAACTTTTATGTTAAGATAAAAAAAGACTGATCTCAAAGAGACATTGTGCTAATCAATCTAATAAAATAATAATAAGCTGCAACTTAGTAAAGGTTACTTAAACAAATATATTTGTGTCCATATAATAACTATGAAATAAAAAATTAACCTAAAATAGACTTCAGTTTTAATCCACAAACAGTACAAAGCTAAAATAAGTTAACAGAAAAATAAACCAAAATAGAAAAATGTTTAAACAAAAATAAAAAAAATATTTAAACAAAAATAGAAAAATGTTTTAACATCGAAAATGATTAGTGTTTAAAAAAGAACGCGTGTTTTAACATTTTAGAATTATTCTGAACATACAGAAACAAAAAAATATTAGTTAATTAGATTATAGAAGACACTTAATAGTCAATAAAAAAACTTTCGAATTGTTTGCAATTCCAATTCTATTAAAAATTCAAAAATGAATATACAATCTTCAAATGTACTGTAAAAAATAACAAAATCACAAAAACAAAAACAAATATCGTTTGATGGCATTTTTTTAACTAACAATCTGGCAACAACAAACAAATGAAATACAATTATTTACTTACAAACCTTAATTTTTTTTTATTTTAAGCCTAAAGCATAGGCCGCTTCGCGACCACTTTCCAGTACGCTGTGAAATAAAGCGTACTGCATTTTATTTACAAATTGAAAATTAAAGTTAATTATTCCGTATAAAAATTGTTTCATATTTACATATCAGTTTATGGCCTAAAAAGGTAAAGGATCACAATATTACAAAAATAAAAGCAGAGTATATGAGTAGTCGTGTAAAAAGAGTTCTAGAATTTGACTATTTCAAAAAGTTTTGTTGATGGTTCTTGCTTGTTTTGCATGTTGATGATCTTTCGTAAAACGTCAACTTTTTGATTATTATATGAAATTGCTTTCATGTCAGTTTTAATTTGATATTTAATTATTTAGCATAGGTTTGTCGTCTCAGTTTCGTTTTCTATGCCATAGTTATTGTTGATATCATTTATTTCAGACTGGATGCCTTTTGTGTGTGTCTTAGTCTGGGTTATTGTATTTGTGTAGTTATTTGTAGTCAGTCGAAGATAAAAGTCACATTTGGTTTTATCTATACGGCTAGGAAAAAGTCTGTTGTTCGGCACCTTGTAGGAAGGCCTATCATCATTTTAACAATGTTGCCTTCAATTCTTTTTAATTTTAGTTTTTATTGTTTGTCTAGTGAAAGATTTTCTAGTCCATAGAATAAGACCGGTCTAATGTATGTGTTAAAAAGGTGACCTTTCATGTTCGGATGGCTCTCGTTTGTGAGAAGTGATAGGTCTTTTAGTCTATTTAACGCATTTAGTGCCGATTTTTTACATTTGTCAATGTGTGCTGCATTCTTATCATCGTCTGTTTGTATCATACCTAGGTATTTCATTTTTGATACTCGTTTAATTACATCTCCATTTAGTACTAGATCCCCTTACCATGAGTCAGAATTTAGCTCATTTTTATTACGTTTGATGCTCGAGTTGAAAACCATTAGTGTGGTCTTATCTGGATTATATTTTATCTCGTTTGTTTCTCCGTATTGTTGAATTATCTCAAATTGTATTTGGAGCCCTTTTTTTCTACTGCTTAATAAAAGGATGTCATCGGCATAGACCACTTTGTCAATTTTTTTACCTTGATTTAATTTAATGCCTATATCAAGTGATTCAATTTGTTTGATTAAATGGTCTAAAAAAATAGAAAATAACTTCGGTGACATTATACCACCTTGACGTACACCTAGTGTTGTCTTAAAGAGACTTGAGTACTCATCTTCGTTATTTACTATCATCATCGACTAGTTATAGTAATGATAGTGAGCTAAAATGATCGCTAGGTTAATGTTTTTTTGGATAAGCTTAGCCCAAAGGTTAGTGCGGTTCACCTTGTTAAATGCTTTCGATGCATCGATGGCGCATACGTATAGCCTTTTGTTTGCTAGTCTACTTATTTTAATTGATTGTTTTAGTGTAAATACGGCATGGCTACAAGACGATTTTTCTTGAATCCGAACTGTTTTTCGCTGTCTTTGTAATCTTCTTCTAGTTCTTTTAACAGTACTGCTTCAAAAATATTAGCTACAGCGTCAGAGATTGCAACTGGTCTTATATTCGAGATATCTTTATTTGATTTTTTGGTGTTTTTTATTATCGGTTTCAGTAATGAGATATTAAATAGGTATGGTGTTTGTTGAAATCTTTTAAGCTTCTTATATATGATAGTTAGGTATTCTGATACTAATTCGTTCGACGAATATTTTAACATTAAGTAAGTAACTCCACCTATACCAGCACTCTTTCCGTTCGGCAGATTTTCAATTATATCTCTTACAGTATCTGTCTTCAGTTCAAAACTTAATTATTTGTCCTTCAGACTGGCTACAAAGTCGCTGATCGTTACTTTGTTAGTGTTTTCGTTAGGAGAACTTTGGATAATACGTTAATTAAATTGTTTAAAAAATTCACTTTGTAGTTGGTTCATCCCAATATCCACTGTTTGTTTATTCCGGTACATTGTTTTTATTCTTTCCCAGAAGGCGTTTTTATTTAAGCGAAATAACTTACCCAGCTTTTTTAGGGATTTGTCTCTCTTAAGTTTTAAGTTTAGTCGCTTTTTTGCTCTAAAGTCACGCCTAGCGTTGTGATAACCAAGCTTTTCAGCAATAGAAAATCTCGAGTTTTTATATTTGATGTATGATTCTATCAAACCTTTATTATAACAAGTTTATTTGTTCAGATGATTTTAATTAATTTGTAATAACCTTGTTGTTTTCCTTGTCCATTTTATTCCCTTTGATGCACGAGTTATTCTTTCTTTCGATATTTTTTAGTGAAAACGGATAATAAACTTTAAAACTAATGTGCAACATCTCGGTTATATCTAATTAAGTCATTTAGATATTCATAGTGTTCCTTTTTAAAAATAGGGTTGCGGCCCTTTCTAGGAAAGTCTGGGAGGATTTTGGATTGGTCATATTTCTTGCATATTTTATAAATTGAAACACAGCTGATTGTTAAATCAATTCGTAAGTAACTCCATTTGGTTCATCTTCTTCGGGCTAGCGTTAGGAATAGGGTTTTAAAACTCAATCCGGAGATTCTTAAATCAATGATTCGCCGCCAAAGAAGCTTTCATCTTTTTCTTTATTTTAATTCTTTCAAGTTTCTTTTATTAATATTCTGATAATAATTTGTATGTAATTTTTTAATAATTACCAAATAAATATAATTAACTTTAAAAAATACGCCACACAGACTTGAAAGTTTATTTTTAAGATTATACAGTGTATATGTTTTAATGTTCAAAACATGTTTAATGTTCAAAATATCTTTATTGTTCAGAAAATGTTCAATGTTCAGAAATTTTCTGTTTTATGTTTGAACATAAACAGAAAGATGTTTGAAAATGTTTAAAACCCTGTTTAAACATTTTGAAAAATGATGTTAACTTATTTCAGCTTTGTAGTGTATCATAAATGTTTTTAGAAAAAAAAGTATTTTTAAATCACAAGAATATTTTAAGAACGCAAAGAGAAAATTTAGAAAAATGATGAATCTTGGTAATAAAAAATTTTAAATCTTTTATAATTTTTTCATTTTAAAATTAAAGAAAATTAGAAATAATGGAAAATGAAATCATTATATTACCGTGTGGTTATTCTGCCAAATACAAAGATGTTTTTAACAACATTGCCAAATTTCCATGTCCAGTTTGCATAAAACATGACATAACAAGACAAGAATGTTTGAATATGACAAAAAATAAGATGTTAATTAATGAGATTAATTTTGGTCTAAAAAAGAATCAATACGAAGAATTGATGAAAGAATTCGAAAATTATAAAAATGACCCAAAATATTATATTGATGAGAGCTATGATAGATTAAAAAAAGAGGTTGATCTTCGTAAGGAAGAAATCAAAGCTTTGCTAAATAAAAAGATTGATGATTACCATGATGATTTATTGAAAAAGATAGATATGGAAAGGGATATAAAGTTGAAAGATGTCGAAGAAAGAATAAAACAAGCAGATACATTTGATTTGAATTCGTTAAATGCTGATATAAATTTAGATGTTTATTCTAAATTAGATTTTTTTGAAAAGAATAACATAAAAATTGACATTGGTATTGGTTTTGTCAAAAAAATTTTAGAAGATTTGAATGAGTCTAAATTGAAGCTTACAGATAGTAGTGACAATATTGATATCAATAAATTATTTGGAGAGCTTTATTCAGCAGAAGAAACAAGTATTATTTTAGATAAAGATGAATTTGACGATGATAGTCGAACTGAGGCAACCATTAAATTAAAAATAAATAGTTTTTCTCAACTTAAAGATAAAAAGAATTTTAGAATATGTTCAAAAAAATGTATTGTCCAAAATTTTGAATGGTATATTATGATCAGACTAAATGAAGAAGATGAAGAAATGGAATTACATTTGCAGTGCAATTCAAAAGGAGAATCAAATGAATTTCCTGTAAATGCCAATGTAGTGCTTTCACTTTTAGATAAATCTGGTTCAAAGATAGACTTATGTCGTAAGTATGAAAAATTATTCACCCAAATTAAACAAAGTTGGGGATATCGTAAATTTACAACCATGAACGAAATCATGAATCCAACAAAAGGATATTATGATGCCAATGAAGATTCTATTACTGTTAAAGCAACTCTAAAAGCTGAATTGCCTCGAAAAAATCCTTTAAAATAATTTTGATTTTCTTTTATCACTTTAATTACGATTAATTTCATAAATTTTACGATTTATTATTGCTTTAAAAATTTTTGTTTTCAAATATATATTCTTTTTATAAAGTATAAAATAAAAAATAAAAAAATCTTTGTATAAATTTTTGTTATTCATATGTAAGTTGAGAAATCAGTAAATTCACGTCATAATTAACAAAAAGCTTAAAAATTGAAGTTAAAAAATTTTACTATAATTTACCAATTTCCCAAATAAACTAAAATAACTTTATTTTCTCATAGAAATTAACGAGACTTGTTTCTAGGCCAAAAGTTTAAACCAACATCAAGTTGTGATCAAATTAATTTTGCAGTTATAGGCCGCGGATTCACATAAAATTAAATTTTTATCGATTCATGCGGTCATCATCGCAGCCAACTGAATTTTTTACCGATTGAAAAGGAAAAAAATTAAATTTACAATTTATTTTTGAAAAAAAATTTAAGTCAATAACTTGACTTGACTTAATTGTTGGTTAAATAAAACGCTCATATTGACTTTTTATCTAACCAGAGTATAAATTTTTTAATTTCAGCTATTAAACAATAAAACTTCAACAAAATTATTATTTTCAAAATTCTTTTTTAAATATATTTTTTTATTTCATTTTTCACTTTTTCTTGGAATCATATTTAATTTTTTTTTGTATTGAGACCTTTTTGTAAAAAAAAATCATAAACTAAGTTTGATTATTTCTTCACTGGCTCAAAATCGGTTTTTATTTTTATTTAAAGTAATTTAAAATTTTATTACGATTTAGATAAAATAATAAGAATTATACCAGTTATTCAAATTTAGGAAAACTTTTTTTTTTATTAATTTTATTTAAAAAAAAAATCGACGATTTTTTCATTCTTTTTTTTCACAGAAACAAAGTTCCTAGGTCTAAAAAAAGAACCATAGAAAAACAAAGCTTTAAAAGCTAACTATAATCAGACTATAGATAAAAAATCTGATTTTAGCTCTAGTTTCGATTCAAATTAAAAAATTTTATTGTAAATCTCTCTTTTTTTATTATTTGGAAACAAATTTTTAAGCTTTTAAAATCAGCAAACTGAATTACTAAAATAAAATTCAATGAAAAATCATAGGCTATTATTTCTCAGAACTTAACCAATATTATGATTTAGAACTTTAATTTTCCCATTTTGACCATTTTATTCGGACAAGATTGATTAAACCATTAAATAAATATCATAAAGTATAAAACAAGCACATAAAAAAATTATTATATTGGATAAAATTAAATTAAAAACAATAAAAAAATGTTTATTTTAAAAATTGAATCGTTGATTTCATTAAAAAATTGTAATGTAACATGCTTAACATGAAATGTCGATTTAGAAAATAAAAAAAATTGAAAAAACATTTTTCAATCCATTTATAAAATCGATTTTATATTCAAATGCATTTACTGATTTTTTGTAAAGTTTATACGAAATAATTTATTTCAAAAGTATTTGTATCTAGCATTCAAAATTAAATTTTAAAAATAAATTCAAATAAAAAAATCCAAATAAGTTATAAATTAAAAATAAAACTTTACAAAAAATAAGTAAAACAATTAATAATCGATTTTATCAATTGATTGTGAAAATGTTTTAAAATTTTATTTTATTTGTTAAATCTACATAACATGTAAAACATGTTACATTACAATTATTTAAATTAAATCAAAGATTTACTTTAATATCCTAAGATAAACTTTTTAAATTGAAAAATATTCTGAATTGATCATCAACTTCAAGATACCACTAAATTATTAAATATTTCAAAAATCAATTTTTCAAAAAAAATCTAAAAAAGGTGCTTAAAAGAAACACTGATAAAAAATTTCCACTTTTTACTTGATCCAAGATTGATAATTAACGAAAAAAAAGTCAATTAGAACAATTAGATAATGGAGTAGGCTAAGACAAATAAATTGAATTTTACTCCTTACCGTGAACATCTTAAATTTTAATTACAAAATAAATTAGATTCTTAACTTTTTGTTAATTTTTCAAACAGACAAATTTTAAATCTCCATGTTTTTTATTTTTGTTTTGATTTATAAGCAAAAATTTTAATTTAAGAAATTCAAAAAAAAAGATTTAAAATTTGAAATTTTCTAAAAATGGATGACATAAGTGGTTCACTGCCATGTGGTTTTTCTGCCAATTATAATGAAATTTACTTCAACAACGCCAAATTTCCATGTCCTGTGTGCAACTCACATAACCATATGAGACAAGAATGCTTGGATATGACTCGAAATAAATTGCTGATTAATGAGTTTAATCTTAATCAAAAAATGAACCATTTTCAACAGTGTCTCAAAGAAATTGAAATCTGCAAAAGTGATCCAAAAAGTTCCATCGATGAAAACTATCAAAATTTAAAGAATCAACTTGATATTCGTCGGGAGGAAATCAAATTAATTGTGGACAAGAAAATTGATGACTATTATGAGGATTTATTTAAAATCATTGAAGAGGAAAAAGAAAAAAAATTGAATGAATTTGAAACCAGAATTCAGCAAATTCCATCATTAGAGAAAGAGATAATGGATTTTCAAATTCAAGATACCACTGAAATAACTAAAAAAATGGAAATGATTAATGGCTATTGTGCAAAAATTGAAAATGGAATAAAATTTTTGAATAAAGTGAAAGATGACTTGGAAACAAATAAATGGATTTTTAATCCAGGTGATGAAAGTTTGCAAATTAAAGAATTATTTGGAAAATTAGATTGGAAAGAAGAGACCAAATGTATCCAAAAAACTGATCACTTGAATAAAATGGATAACGCTAGCGTTATATTGCCATGTGGGTTTCCTGCCAAATACAACGAAGTTTACTACAAATGCGCCAATCTTCCATATCCTGTGAGAAAATCACATAACGCAATGAGACAGAAATGCTTGGATATGACACGAAATAAGTTAATGATTAATGAGATTAATTTAAATATTAAAAAGAAAAAGTACGATGAATTGATGCAAAAATTCAGAGTTTACAAAAAAGACCCTAAGCATTTTAACAATAGAATTTTTAATGTATTAAAAAATGAAATCATTGAACTTCGTTCGATTTTTGAAGATTATGTTGAAGACTACCAAAGAAATTTATTTCAAAAAATTAAAATTAGACAGGATATTCAGTTGAAAAAAATCGAAGAAAAAATAAAAGAAGCAGAGGCATTTGATTTGACTTCGTTAAATGTTGACAAAAATTTGGATATTTATTCTAAATTAGATTTTTATGAAAAGAACAACATAAAAATTGACACTGGTATTGGTTTGATCAAAAATATTTTAGAAGATTTCAAGGAGCCTAAATTGAAACTGACATTAAATGAGGAGGTTTGTCCTGAATATCTTGAATTTTATGAATTGTCTTGTTATGAATTATATGGAGATCTTTATTCAGCAGAAGAAACAAGCATTATTTTAAATAAAAATGAAGTTGATGATGACAGCCGATCTGAGGCAACCATTAAATTTAAAATTAATGATTTTTTTAAATTGAAAAGTAAGAAAGAATTAATTTTACGTTCAAAAAATTGTCTTGTCAGAAATTTTGAATGGCATATTAGGATAAAACTAAATGAAAAGGATGGAGAGATGGGATTTTTTTTGAATTGTAATTCAACAGAAAAATCAAATAAATTCCCTGTAAATGTCACCGCAGAGCTTTCACTTTTAAATAAATTTGATTCAAGCAAAGACTTTAAAAGAAATTTTGATCACTCATTTGGCGAAAAAAAAAGTTACGGATTTTCTAAATTCATAACCATTAGCGAAACAATGAATCCAAAAAATGGATATTATGATGACATTGAAAACTTCGTTACCTTAGAGGCAAATGTAAAAGTAAAATTGCCTCAAAGAATCTTTAGAAAATAATTTCAATTTTTTTTTTATTTTAAATACCACTAATTCCATAAATTTTTCAATTTACCTTTTTTAAATGTAATTTCTATTTGATTTTATTTAAACTAAAATAGCTAAAACGTGTAAAATAATCGTGTAATTTTTTTAAAATATAAATGCAAAAATATATAAGAATTTTTACCTCTAATCAAATTTTTTTACTTTTTTACTTTTAAAAAAACAATAAAGAATTATTTATATTCAACTTTTATATGTTATTTGAACCAAAAAAGTAGTCTTACGTCACATAAACTGAAAAGTTTACCTCAAATTTCAAAATTTTACCTAAATTTACTTAGCTTATGAATACCAATTTGCCAACTACAGAAAAAAATACTAATGCTTTATTTACTTTTATAAAATTAAATAAAAAATCTGGTGAATAGCGGGATCTAAGGCTTAGTCCCTTTTTATTGAAAAGGGTTCTTTAGAAGATAAGAGAGGTCTTTGAAAATTTATTTAATAAGATCTAAACGAAATATAAAACTTGGTTTCAATTGAGCAATAAAGTAAAAAAAAGTATTTACTAAATTCATTCACTAATTTAATTATTTCATTATTAAAAAAAAATATCAAAAAAAATTTTTAAAAAAATTTGATTTTATAAAAACACTGATGTATTTTTTCAAAAAATTGAATGCATAATTTGATCATTTTTTCAATTTTCATGTATTATATTTGCATATTTAAAAATAAAAATTTTAAATTTATATTTTAAAGTATATTTATTTGAAAATTTATAAAAAATCTGATGAATATTTTCATGCATGTATTTAATAAAAGATCAACATGATTCATTTTTGCCAAAGAATTAACCAAACTATCTGAATTTTTTTTTTTGTAATAAAATAAATTTCCCGTTTTTGAAAATTGTAATTTCAAAACAAATCTTTGTCTGAACATTCGTCAATTCTGAAATCAAGAATTCTGAAACTAAGACTGATGTTAAAGCTTAAAATATTTTCCATTCTTTTAATAATTCTTATTTATATTTTTAGAAAATTATTTTTAGCAAAGGCTTGAAAATCCAACTTGAGATATTATTTTTTCAAAAATTTTAAAAACATAAATTAAAATCAATTTTATTTAAAAAAAAAACAATAAATAGAGAATGAATGTAGTAGATATCATATAAACTTGTGGCTTTACCAGCAAATTTAAAGATATCGCTTACATCAATGATAACTTTACTTTTAATGAATGGATGATTGAAAATGGGTTTTCTATTTAAAATCCTTTTTTTTAAATTATATAAAATTAATTAAAATTATTAATTTATTCAATTTATTAATGTAAAACTACATAAAAAAAAACGGCGGAAGGAGTTCCATTACTCAGAGCCATTTAAATTTTGAAGTAAACTATTAAAAAAAAACAATGAAAACTTTACTTGTCCAAATCACATGAAATTTCTTTCAAGGAATGCTTGAACTTGAATAAAAATAAGTTGGTTTTACTTCAGAAAGATGTTCAAATGAAGATGGATGGATTTTTTAAGCGAACAAAAAATACTCAATTGTATGAAAATAACACTGAGTATCATATGGATAAGTGTTATGAAAAATTAAATAATGAAATTGATGTTCGTCTCGAAGAAGTTAAGTTGATGATTAATCAAAAAATTGACGAATATTGCCTCAAATTATTATATAATGTAGATTCGATTAAATCTATCAAGTTAAAAGAATTTGAACAAACATTTTTTAAAATAAAATATTTAGAAAAAGAGACAAAAGAATTTTATAATTGAAGATAATGCAAAAATAAGTGATCAAATAGATTAATAAATATAATAAAATTTTTAGAAAATCTTTAAGATTCGTTTGAATTCTTCTTAAAATAAGTTTGTTGTCAACTTTTGGTTCTGAATTGATTTTTTTTTTGGAATATTGAAATTACTGATCAAATTTTAGGATCAAAAAGATTATTTTAAATTTCAAAACTTAATTAATCTAATTATTTTGAAAATTCTTAAAAAATTAATATTAAACATTACTAAACATGCTATGCATAATAAAAGTTCATTAGCAAATTGACATGGCTAATCTTCCCGTTGGTTCATTGATGTTTATAAGCCACATCAACGCGTAGGTATCGGTATTGACCAGAAATTTAAGGCCATAGTACTCTTTGCGAAATTCTTTGAACATTGAACTTGTGAAACGCTTTTAGGAAATTTTCTTTCCTTGATGGCATCAAGTTTTGCCGAATCTATTTCTATTGTCGATCCTGACACCAAAGTACTAAGAAAATTAATATCCTCGGTCATTTAATATATCCTATAAACACAAATAATAATTTTTCTTCAAATTGAATGAGAATTTTGGTTTCTAGGATATTATTAAATTTATAACCATTAAAGGAAGAGAGATGTTTAATAATTAAATAAAAAGTTAGTGTCCATAAAAGACCGATTAATAATTTTTTTATTCATAATAAAATTTAAATTTAATCCATTTAAAAAAAAAGAATAAACTTAAAATCTCGTTTAATTGGCAAGTGGAAGTTTCAGATCAAAATTTAAGATCAAAACGATCATTTAAATCAAGTAAATGCTTTGGAAAAAAATTATTTTTTCTCTATTATTTAAAACAACTATAAAATTTATATTTTGATCTTTTAATCTTGATCTCAAATTTCAATTTGCCGTTTAATTGTGTACAAAAAAAAATAAAAAAAAATTTACTGAAAAAATTTAACATTTGATTGTTTAAATTAAAATTTTTAGTTTTTTTGCAAAATCTTAAAAATATAAGTTAATATTATTTAATAATGCCAAAGGATTTATTATAACAGATAGAAAGATGAAATTTACTAGATATTATATTTAAAGATAAAAAAGATGAAATCAACTAGATATTTTTATTAACTAATAGATAAAAAGACAAACCACTATATAAAAATATTTTTTACTAGATAAAGAAATTATTTGATAGACAAGCAAATAAAAAATGAGTAAATATTTTTTTCTTCTTTTACTGCGCGACTCATGAACATGATCAGCATCAATTTGATTATTGTTTGAAGCAGCTCTTTTTTTTTGATTGAGTGGCTTGCAAAATCCTTGACACTTTTTTTTGGTCTAGCACGACCACGTTTGGATTGAGTTGTTTCTACATCAGCAGGAATTCATCATCAGCACGTGGTTTATTTATTCTTCCTCTTCGTTTTTATAAATGATTTCTATTGTATTGTTTATTTGTATATTTGTTTGCTTATTTACTGATATATCTAGATAGTCTTCATGAGTATCTTCATCGCTAGAATCACTGACAGCTTCACCGGGTAGTCTTCCAAGCCATTTGCCGTAACTTTTGGTCTATCGGATCGTCTTTTCTGGCCAATTGGTATTGATTTGACATTTGCTGGGAATTCAAAGAGAGCAATTCGCTCAGCTATTCCGATAACATGTTTTCACATGTAATGTTTCGGCCATGACATACAACTACAGAGACTTTTCTTCCAATCTTCTATATTGAAATCAATAAAATAGATCGAGTTGAACTCTTATACAAATTTGTCAAGACTATTCCAATCAAGCTTTGTAATTACAGATAAAAATGCTTTACAATATTTCGAATCCAATTTCTCTCAGACGTATGTCACTGATTGTGAAAAGTAGTATCGTTTACCATCTATCTTTTTTGAATTGACTGGATTACGCTTCAGGGACCACTCATAAGCCATTTTCACTGTTTGAAATTCTAAATCAGGAAAAAATCTATAATCTTTTAAATCAAGATTATCAATTGGATTTCTCTCATTTGACCAGTTGTGTATGTAACCATTTTCCATTAAACTCTAAAATTGTTTGATTGCTAATCGAAGTCTCAACGTTCCATCTTCTCTAATGTATCTGTTTGTCAATTCCAAACCGTTATTTGATGATGGATAACCAGGGTCAAAACCTTCAAACCAGCCATAAAATTTTTAAATTTTATTTCTCTTGATCACAAAGCTATTAATTAATCTCGAATAAAAATATCCAAATATTTTTCTCCTTTAATTGTTTTTGACATTGGTTAGATAAGATTTACTCCATCCCTTAAATGGGTCTTATGAACCTGAATACCAATGATATTGAAATTTAAATATCACTAATCTTAATATCAATTAACTAATTTACAATTTTCGATATT
Organism: Brachionus asplanchnoidis; assembly: GCA_025491095.1. Classification (NCBI taxonomy): domain Eukaryota; kingdom Metazoa; phylum Rotifera; class Eurotatoria; order Ploima; family Brachionidae; genus Brachionus; species Brachionus asplanchnoidis. The sequence goes on along the minus strand of JAILYF010000028.1, from coordinate 143,648 downwards.
CAAATTCAATACCAGCCAAATAATTTGAATTTCGAAATAAAAAAAAAAAGCAATTATGTAATTATTTGGATCCATCTCTAAGAACAGTAAAGTCGTTGATTCATGTTGATACAAAGTAATTTACGTTATCTATCGAGTCTATATGCGATCAACTTTTAAACAATCATTATAACTCTTATCAATTCTTGAGTGATCTTAAAACTGGGCAACGCAAAATTATACATGATATGTGAAAAATATCAACTAAAGCATGTAAAATTACTGGAACAAGGTATAAAATTTTAACAATTTCTCGCCATAATTTGAAAAAAGAAATTAATGAGCTTTAAGTTTTAAGAGACAAAAATATTGAATTAAATGTTCATGTAAATCATATTGTTAAAAAAATTCCTCCAAATAATTCTCCTAAAAAACGTGGACGTGGAAGACCGAAAAATATTAGCCTAATATTTTTTTAGGTGGTTTAGTGGGTAAAACAACAGCTTATTGCAACTGAGAGTCCGGATTCGAATCCTAGTCAAGTCAAATAAAATGTAACGTTAGAAAAAATAAATAAATTATGGATTTGAGCTTGTGCTTTCAGTGTTGTGCTTCTATTTGCCACCTGATTTGAGTTCATCGCCAAATCGTTACTCTGGATGGTTGTTGCCATTCATCTTAAAAATGGAACCTGGCATTAGAACAGTGATTATCTTCCCATGGGAACGTGTCAGAACTCGCGAGTCCAGGGGACTATAAATAATGGCGTCGAAAGACGTAAGTAGCTAGTATAAAAAAACTCTGTAATAAGCAGCAATTCTTCCGCAAGCTAACCAAATATAACTTGGGATGTTCTACAAGAGGTTAGACTTGTCGCAGAAAACTACTGCTACTACTACTACTACTAATATTTTTTGGTCTTCCACGTCCACTTATTTTTACGTAATTATTATTTATTTAAATATTTAAATGACTTTTTTTTTTTAATCAAAAAATTAAATAAAAAATGACATTCTAATTACCGTATTCCCACGTTCGATATTGCAATCTCAGAACCCGAAACACAACTTTGACGCAGGCAATAAAGCCATCTCGCCAATGTTAAAACATTCTTAACTTACACTGCATGCGTCAAAGTTGTATTTCGAGTCTTGGATCATGTTTAAGTTAAAGTTTTTTAATTTAATACAGCATAGAAAATAGAGTTTCTGTCATTAAAATAAAAAAAATCTTTTTTGAATTTTCCTATTATTCAATTTAAAAAAAATACTAATATTTGATTTTTAATGCGGCATTATTTCTTAGAAAAATTTAAAATTGACTTGAAAAATTAATAAAAGTTTAATTTTAAAAATATTGACCATGTTTTTCAAGTCAACTTTAAATTTTTCTAAGAAATAATGCCGCATTAAAAATAAAATTTTAGAATGTTTTTTTAATCGAATAATAAAAATATTCATTTCTAATTTTTTTTCGGTTTAATTTGTGATCCTGCACCAAATGCATAATTCAAAAAATTATTTTTTATTGTTATGACAGGAACTCTATTTTTAATGCTGCATTAAATTACAAAACTTTACTTTAAACATGATCCAAGACTCGAAATACAACTTTGACGCGTGCGGTGTAAGCTAAGAATGTTTTAACATTGGCGAGATGGTATTTATTGCCTGCGCCAAAGTTGTGTTTCGGGTTCTGAGGCTGCAATATGGAACGAGGGAATACGGTATTTATCTGATATTGAATATCAGCTAATTTTTTAATTTATAGTAAGATTAGTGATATTGAAATTTCAATATCATTGATATTTAGGTTTAAAAGACCCTCTTAAATTATAACTTAAATTTCTTAAGTCATTTTTTATCAATTGAGCTTTAAGATTTTTAGGTGAATTATGATAAAACAATATTTTATTAGAAAAAGAAAACATATTATTTAAAATTCCATGCTGAAAAGCATAAAAATTTTACTTTTCTAAAAGATTGTTTACATCAATGTAGTAAAGAAAGAAAGATGTTTAATAATTATATTAAAAGTACCAAAAAATCTTTTTTAGAAGTGTTTTCATTTAAATGAAATTAATTTAAAGACACATAAAAAACAAGTCTAATCTTAAGTCAAAAATAATGTAAATGTTCTTAATAATTTTCAGATAGATATTTATATTTAATTATAATAAGAGTTAAATAATTCATGCAGATAAAATTTATTTAAAAATTACTTAAAAAATTAATTTAAAACAAATTAACTGTTTTCTGACTTCTGAATCCTGAATCCATACTCGTTCCATAATTTGACACTAAAAACCAAAAAATGGGTTGGTTTTAAATTTCATAAAAATTGTATTTTAAAATATTTTATTATTAAAAAATTGACAAAATTAGACACAATGGATGATGTCAACATAATATTACCATGTGGTTTTTCTGCCAAATACAAAGACGTTTTTTACAACAATGGTAAGTTTCCATGTCCAGTATGCAAATCACATGACATGACCAGCCAAGAATGTTTGAAAATGGAGAGAAATAAGTTGATATTGATTGAGAAAACTTGTGAATTGAAAAAAAATCATTATGACGATTTGATGATAAATTTCGAAGATTTCAAAAATGATCCAAAGTATTATATCGACGAAAGCTTTGATTGCTTAAAAAGAGAAGTTGACCTTCGTAGGGAAGTAGTCAAAGCAATGATAGATGATAACCATTATGATCTGTTGGAAAGGATTGACATGGAAAAATATCATAAGTTAAAAGAATTCAAAGAAAGAATTAAAAATACAAATGAGTTAGATTTCATTAAATTAGATGTTGATTTAAATTTGGACATTGAGTCAAAAATAGATTTTTACAAAAAAAAAAAAAAAAAAATTGACAATGGCATCAGTTTGGTCCAGAATATTTTAGATGATTTTAAAGAGCCTAATTTTAAGCTTATTGTGGATGATGATATTGATATTGAAAAATTATTTGGAGAGCTTTATTCAAAAGAAGAAACAATCATTATTTTGAATGAGGATGAAATTGATGACGATAGCCGTGCCAAGGCAACTATTCAATTTAAAATCAATAACTTTTCTTTATTAAAGGATAAAGATAATAATTTTGAAACGTATTCAAAATATTGTATTGTCAGAAATATTAAATGGTGTATTGCGATCGATCTAAATGAAGCTTATGGATGGATGGGATTTTATTTGCACAGGGATATGAGCGAAGAATCTAATATTTTTTCTGTAAATGCCAAAGTAGAGCTATCACTTTTAAATAAATATGATTCAAATAAAGTCTTAATTAGAAATTTTGAACACTTTAGTGGTGAAAATGATTGTGCTTTTATTGGTCTTCGAAAATTTGTTACCATCAAAGAAATAATGAATCCAACAAACGGATATTACAATGCCAATGATGACTCTATTACTCTGAAAGCTTTTATAAAAGCTGAACTACCTCAAAAAAATCAACATGATAATGATGATGATGATGATGAAGATGACGAAGATGATCGTGAATAAATTCTAATCAAAATTTATAAATTTTTGATTTATTTTCCATTTAAAAAAAAATGATAAAATAAAATAATATCGATTAAATATGATTGTTTTTATTTTACTGAAATTAAATTTACAAATTATATATTTCAACTAGCTAATTAGAAATTGTTAATTTACAGAGTTGTTTAAAAGTCCCAAATTAAAGTACAACTATAAAAACGAAAAAAATAAATGCCAAAATATTTTCTTATTTAAAATTAATGTTCATTGATGATTTATCGTGAATTAATTGCATTATTTTCAACAAAAAAAACAACGATCATCAATGCACAAATTAACCATTCGAATAATTTATTTATATTACAAATAGAATTAATAGAATTTTAAAATGTTCAAAAAAATTTATTGTCCTGAATTTTAAATGGCATATTTTGATCAAAATAAATGAAGAGAATGGATAAACAGGATTTTATTTGGCTCGTAGTTCAATGGAAGAATCAAATGAGTTTTCTGTAAATGTCACTGCAGTACTTTCACTTGTAAACAAATCTGATCCAAATCAAAGCTTGAATAAAACACTTACACATTTGTTCACTGTAAACGACTCTTGGGGATATTTATTGGCAACAATGGACGAAATTATGAATCCAGCAAGCGGATATTATGATGCCAATGATGACTCTATTACTCTAAAAAACGTAATAAAGGCTGAATTACCTCAAAAAAATTCAAATAAATGATTTTTAATTTAATTTTTCATATCTAATACAAAAATAATTAACTTTATCTAGTTACCAAGTTTTGGTTTAAACAAAATATTCTTTTTATTTGTTCAATTTTAAAAAATATTAATTTTAACAATTGATTTGTTCCAAATATTTATGTTAAATATAATTTAAGACTAGAAATTTCAAATTAAAATTTGATCTGAAACTTCAATTTGCAAGGAGACAAATTCGAATTATATTTTTTTACCATAAAATTTTGAATTTCGTCAGGTTCTGGTCATTCATTCAATAATGAAAACAGTCTGCACCGATATTTAATGAAAAGTTATTTGATTCTTCCATTGAATTACAAAATAAACAAAATCCCATTTCTCCACCTTCCTCATTTAGTATGATCGAAATATACCATTTTCAATTTCTATTTTATCAGTAGAACCTCCATTTAGAATGGATGTCTAAATTTTCATTTATTTTGAAGTTAGCCAAATCTAATGGCGCTGCTTTTTGAATTCTTTCTTCCAAAATATTAAAGATGATTTTAAAAAGCTTCAGTTTAAGCTAACAAATAGTTGTGATGAAATTTATATTAAAAAATATTCGGAGAGTTCTATTTAAGAGAAAATACAAAAATAATTTACTTTATCTAGTTACCAATTTTTGGTTTAAACAAAATATTCTTTTTATTTGTTCAATTTTAAAAAATATTAATTTTAACAATTGATTTGTTCCAAATATTTATGTTAAATATAATTTAAGACTAGAAATTTCAATTGCAATTTTTCTATTTAGAGATTTTTTTTTTAAACCAAATTGATTGCGTTGGAAAATAAAAAATTAGGCTTTATTTTTTCTAATAGAAAAACACATTTTTTCTTCTAAATTATTTTAAATATATAAAAGATAATTTTCTTAAAAGTAAATTTAATTAATTATCTTTATTAATTAAGAAAACTTTAAACTAATACAAATTGATAAATAACTGAAATGTGAAATTATAACAAAAATATGTCAATATTTTTTCTTTATATCTTTGATTTTGATTATTATTATTTTTTTTCATGTGATTTAATTTGCTTTTAAATAAAAAAAACAAATATACGCTAATAAAATAAATATCTTTTTTTCTGAAATAATTTATCTTTATTATAATTAAAATTAGATATGAAAGAATGTAATTAGCTGACCCCAAAATATATTTTCTTTAATTATTTAAAGTTCAAGTCCAAATTGACAAATTGAAGTTTGAGATCAAGATCAAATGAAAAAAATATAAATTGTAATATTTTTTTTTAATGTTCATTGAAATAAATGAATAATAATAATAATAAATAATAATAATACTAATAAATAATAGTAATAATAAATAATAGTAATAATAAATAATAGTAATAATAAATAATAGTAATAATAAATAATATGTAATGTCAAGTTTATTTTCATATTGAAAATTTTAATATGTCCCTTTTTATTGAACTGCTTTAATAGACAAAAAAAATTAATGATTCCATAAGAAAATCAACTGAAGCCGATTTAATTAATTTATTCATTAAATTTCAAATTCCAATTTTAAATAAAAAAATCTATAAGTTGGATAAAATTAGAACCATAATCTTTTCTTAAATTCATTGTATATTTGTAAATTAAATTTAGTTATTATTTCAAAAAATGAAAAAAATTTTAAAATTTTTATTCTTAAAAATGAAGCATAATAAGTTTTTTCTAAAATTCAAAAAAAAATTTTTCTTTTTTTCATAATTAATAAATTGTTAAAAAATTGTAATTCTCGGTCATCTAGATCCTGAAGAATGCCTATCGGTCGAAAAGTGTCGTTTTCTAAAAAATTGTTTTTTATATTAATAAATTTTAAAATCAAATTTGAATTGTTTTATTCGAATTTTAAGTGGAGAGTACAATAATTTTAGTTTAAATGAATGAATATTAAAATTATGAATTTGAATTTTTGAATTAACTTAACCTGAATTATTTAAATTATTAATTATTTAAAATATTAGACATAACTTTCTAGTAATATTTAGTATTTTTTTCTTAAAAAATATCAAAATCGTTAGATTAATTAACTTTTAAAATTCTAAATGGTCGGTTTAATCTTAAAATTTGATCTGAAACTTCAATTTGCAAGGAGACAAATTCGAATTATATTTTTGCCATAAAATTTTGAATTTCGTCAGGTTCTGGTCATTCATTCAATAATGAAAACAGTCTGCAGCGACATTTAATGAAAAGTTATTTGATTCTTCCATTGAATTACAAAATAAACAAAATCCCATTTCTCCACCTTCATCATTTAGTATGATCGAAATATACCATTTTCAAATTCTTTTTAATCAGTAGAAGCTCCATTTAGAATGGACTCCTAAATTTTTCATTTATTTTAAAGCTAGCCAAATCTAATGGCTCTGCTTTTTGAATCATTTCCTCCAAAATATTAAAAATGATTTTAAAAAGCCTCAGTTTAAGCTAACAGATAGTTGTGATGAAATTTATATTAAAAAATATTCGGAGAATTCTATTTAAGAGAAAATACAAAAATAATTTTAAACAAAAAAAAAGCCTCCGCTTTTGATGTATGAAAAATTAAAATTTGAAGTAATAAATTACATATAAAAAAACTAAAAAGTAAAAAAGAAAATTTAAATTATTATTTATTAAAAAAATAATTACTGTAAAATTGTTTTCCTCACATAATTTATTGATTTAAAAATCAAATTTTATATCTTTGTTATATTAAATGAAATCAATTAAATAACATTTATCTATTTCTGTATACTTTTTACATAAAATAAATACACTTGAAAATTAATTCTTTAAATATGTTTATTTTTTTAAAATATTTCAGCATTATTTATTCGTGAAGAGATATGTTTTTAAACTAAGCATCAAAACTTAATTTTTGTGAAAAATGACTTCTTTTTTTTAATGCAAAAAAATAAATAATTTTTTTTTTTTAATAGTTATTTTTATTTAAAAATTAATTTAAAAAGGCTTCGAGCTAACATTCGAAAAGAGCGCAAACTGCACATTCGAAGTGAAGCTCCTTCTGCCCAGTAAAAAAATAAAACAACAATAAAAACAAACAAACATATTTTAAATTACATCATTAAAATAATTTTTTTTCTTTTTTAAAAAAGAAAAAAGAAAGACAGAAGAAAAGAAAGAAGACATAAAATTTGATAGTTTCTAAATAACTATATAAGAGAATCCTGTTCTCATATCAGATCTTAAAAAAGCTAAGAATCAAATATAAACTAATTAGGACAGTACATGCATACGCAATTCGAATTATAGAGAAAAAGGCTCCTACCGGAGTAGAGGTAACCGATACTTTAGCTGTGTTTTCAGACCACGACCCACTATATTCCTCAACAAGTAGCTTAATGAATCTGTTTTTATAAGAGAAACATTTTAGCATATATCTAGCACCCATTTGTAAGAATCTTTCTTTAATAAACAAAATGTTACTAACTGAAAAGAGACTCCTAGTTGGGCTGTCCCATCTTAACTTATAGATACACCTAATAGCTCTGTTTTGAACTGTTTGAACAAGTTTTAAGTTGGTCTTAGAAATACATGCTACAGTAAAGAAAGAGTAATCAAACATGGAACCAATTAAGGCTCTGTAGATACTAGTGAGGGTAGTTTGTTTTTAGGTACCAAGAGCTGTGAGCAAAAATTTTTATTATGTTGAGCCTTTTTAGGGCTCTTACTCTCAAGTTTTGAAATTGCTTATTAAAACATAAGTACTCATCGAAAGTCACTCCTAAAAAGAGAGGATTAGGATTATAAGGTATCAGGTCTCCAGACAATTTTAAATCCATTTTCAGTCTACCTCGACCACCTCCTGAAAAAATAGTATAGCAACATTTTGAGGCATTCATTTTCAGACGCCAAGCAGACAGCCAATTCTTAAGCCCACTTAGGTACTTATTAATTATTTTAATGACTTTTCCTGTCTTTTTAAAGTAAAATATCGCCCCCAGGTCATCAGCAAAAAGTGCTGAATAACTAGATTGCTTTGAGTTTGAGAGCTGAATATCACCTATGTACACTAAAAAAAGCAGTGGACCTAAAACTGATCCTTGAGGAACAGAACAAGTAATGGGATACATCCTACTAAACTTATTATTAATCTTGACTGTAAAAAATCTGCCCGATAAAAAGTTCTTAACGAACCTGACTAGATAAATAGGTACACCCAGGTAGACTAGTTTATAGATTAGTCCAGCATGCCAGACTTTATCAAAGGCTTTTGAAAAATCAAAAAAGATACCACATACCTTGCTGCCATTATGTTTATTTAGTCGTTCTTGTATCTTTTGGGTCATGAATAAAAGATTATCAGCAGAGCCTCTATTTTTTCTAAATCCAGACTGCTCGTCAATAATGAGTTTTTTACTTTCTAAAAATTAATATAAACGATTTCTAATAACTCTTTCAGCTAGTTTACCAAGACAACTAAAAAGACTGATTCCTCTATAATCAACAGGATCAGTAGAGTAACCAGCCTTCTTTAGAATCATCGTAATCACTGCAATTTTCCAGGACTCAGGTATTCCGACACTTAAAGAGAGATTTATCAAATCAAGGAGGAGACTAACTGCCTTGAGTGAAAGCTTTTTGAGAAATCTGTTGTGAATGCCATCTTCACCAGGCGAAGAGTCAACTTTTAATTTGTCAATAATGTTCACTAGCTCTAAAAATGACACTTTTGAAAATTGGTCGTCACTGTAATCCAACTTTGACACAAATTCCTCTACATAGTTGTAGCAATTTGTATCAAAGTCCGTACAATCGCTACCCGACTCAGAAAAGGTCTTACTTAATATTGAAGCAAATAAGTTTGCTTTATCTTCATCACATTCATAAATTCTTCCATCTTGAATAAGTTTCGGAATTCCTGTGCCTTTCTTTTGCGATCTTGCATTATTTATAATTGCCCAAAAAGTGCTAGAAGAGGCGGGGTATGGGCCAAGTTTACCCAGAAAATTCGCCCATCTATCCTCTGTATATTTTTTAATCGAAACCCTAATTTGATGAGTGAGCATGTTAAACTCACAATTTAAAACTTTTAGCTCTTCACTATTTTTTTTCAACTTTTTTTTCCTTTTCCTTATCTTTCGGCGCAATTTGATTAAGTCGACTATAGATCTAGGGTAGCTTTTAAGCGTAGTGGCAGCAAAATTTGGTATCGCACTATTAGCCGAAGCTTTGATTAAGTTAGAAAAAACTTCGTCAAAACTTTTAATGTCATTCAGATTTTCATTATTGATTTCATGTATCATTCCGTCTAATGTGCTTCCAAAAAGACCCTAGTCAGCCTTGGTAAAATTGAACCGTAGTTCAGCTTCAGTCAGGTCTAGTCTGAAGTCTTTGTTGAATCCAAAAGTGCACATTACCGGGGCATGATCACTTCCCATTTTTGAATCTGTTAATATCTCAATACTAGTCATTTTATTCGCTAATGATTTAGTGCATAGAAAGAGATCTAGGAGTTCGGAGTAGTCAACTTTTTTCAGGTTATTATTATATCTAAAATAAGTGGGCCTAGATGGTTCATTTAAGACACACAGGTCAAGCTCTGAGTCAATAATTTCTTCAAGGACCCGGCCATTGGCATCTAAAGATCTACATCCAAATACAGGAGTCTTAGCATTAAGGTCTCCCAAAATGATCAGATCCTCACCCAATTCACAGTAACTCTTAATTAAATCTTTTTTCAAAGTTTTCGAAGGAACATATAAGGAAACTAAATTAAAACAAATACCTTTGGAGTCAATTTTTATGCCAACATGATCAATGTCCAAGTCAAACTCAGAAATTTAAAAAAAGTTAATTTTGTTGTTAACAAGTATTAAAACTCCACCCCCATGCGTAGGATTTAGTGAAATCATCCAATTTATAATTTACTGTGAACCTAATAAACAATAAAAAAGATGAAAAAGAAATTTTTTATTAAGTTTTAAGAAATTGTAAAGTCTCGGTTTGGACTTTAGGGATTTAAGCCAAGAAATAAATAAAACAATTAAATTTAGTTAAAGTTTATTTAAATGGAATCCAAAGTTATTAAAAAAAGAGGTAGTGGTTTATATAGTAGCTAGAACATGTGCTTCAGCTGCAGTTTAATACAAGATTAAATAATAAGTAGAGACATGTCAAGACTTAGGTCTTAACATACCTTCCCCTTAATAATAAAGAGGCAATTAACCTCTGAAGCAATGATTGAACTACTATTTAACCATAAAAAAAAAAGATAACTAATGTATAAACATTTCAAAGGCTCTTCTGGATAATTATATCCTCCTTTGGTTTAAGGTTCTTCTGAGTAAACTCTCCTTAAACTTTTTTTTTTTTTTTTCTTTTTTTATGTTTTTGATTGTCTGAGGGCAAATTGCATTTTATCATTGTGTTTGATTGCGTTTCTTTTAAAATGCTTCTGCTGGCTAAATCTTATTGGTGTGTATGGTCTGTTTGTATTTAACGATAGGTATTGGGTTTGTATTCTTGTAGACAGTTTGCTAGGTGGAACAATTATCGCTGACAAAGCGTATCGCGACCATTTACTAAAAACCCAAACTATTAATGCAACCACTATTGAGATACTGATGACTGCAGTCATTCTTAGCATATGTGTGTACACATCTAGTGATTTTTTGTCGGAGTTATTCTCCATTTTCGGTTTCTGAGTTTTTGTTGTATCTGTTTTGAGAAATCTTTTTTCAACATATCATCTTTTTGAGAGAAATTACTCTCCATGTATGTAGGTACATTAAGTATTGACAATGGATGTTGTGTTTTTGATATGATAAACCAACTATTTGGCAAACGGATAAGAGTCCACGTGTTTCTTAATCCAGAACCATTAAACCACTTGTTCCCTATTAGTATGAAGACTAAAACCACAATCGAAATAACAAGTAAAACCGAGTGGTTTAATTGCCAGTACTGTAAGAATTGGTTCTTTACCTTCCCAGCCAAAATGGACAAAATACTCTGATTTGTTAAATCGTTCGGGTGTGGTATCGGATTGGTTGGGTTTTGAGTTGAATCTGGTCGGAAAATATATCCGATTAAATTCGATATTCTTTGCCTCAGCATTTTTTCGAATTTTCCACTTATAATGAATTATTTACTTTCCTCGTGTCGCAACACGTGTTTTTGTTCTCTTCAATGGATCCTCCTAAAATATATAGCAGAATCCTCCCGTTGGGCACCAAATGTAAAGTCTCGGTTTGGACTTTAGGGATTTAAGCCAAGAAATAAATAAAACAATTAAATTTAGTTTAAGTTTATTTAAATGGAATCCAAAGTTATAAAAAAAGAGGTAGTGGTTTATATATTAGCTAGAACGTGTGATTCAGCTGCAGAAAAATGAAAACATGTTTGTAAAGGATTAGAGAAAAAGAACAAAAGAAACTGAGTTTAGTTGTGACTGGATCACAACAAAATGTTTACTAAAACAAAATAAAATAAGCGATAAGAAAACAGAATTGATAAACATTGAAACTAATATATCTTTAATGAATTAAATTAGCTTTAATTTTAATTTGCCTCTTTTATTTGAAACTTTTTAATATTTAATTTTTAAGCCTTTTATTATCTTTGAATATACGAATTTCACCATTGAGTAAAATATAATTTTGAATTCTTTGTTGATTTTACGACAACTCATACTTTCACGATACAAAAAGATTTTTTTTAAGCACCATGAAGTGTAGCTCAAAGAACATAAAAAAAAACTTAACTCTGTACAAAAATTTGTTGGTTTTCAGAATATGTATTAATACAGAAATTTTGTTTGAAAACTAAATAAAAAACTCTAAAATCTGTATTAAATAGTATTGGTAATTTAAGGGCTCCATAAATTCAAGACCCCGCTGTAAAATTATTTTTTTAACCATTCTTATTGTAGAAATTTTCCAAGCTTTTCATAATGATGATTATAAATATGATATGCTCATTTACTAAAGATTTTTTAATAATCTTTATTATTTTTATGCTAATTTAAAGAGCCGATGTTTAAGCTTGCCGATTGTAGTGATGACATTGATATTGAAAAATTACTTGGAGAGCTTTATTCAAAGGCAGAAACAATCCAATTAAACATATTTTTATTTTTATTTTGTTCTGCAATTTACAATTACCTTAAAAAATAATTTTCTTTTTAAAAATTTTAAAATGTTTAATTGTCTAATTTTATAATCTTTTTAATGTGTTAGAAAGAGAGATGATTTTTTTAATAATATCATTATCTGAATTCAAATTAAACTGTTTTTGCTCATGATCTTACATTTCTCTGGAAAATGAAATGTGGTTTGCAAATGGGACAAGTTAATTTTGACTCTCATGAAGACAATATCTTTAAAATTTTCGGTGATAAATCTATTATTTCAATACAATTTTCAATTCATCAATTCATCAATTATCAATTAATCTTTGATTAAAAAAAATAAAAATTGAATTAATAAAAATTATAATTGATTTTAAATGAATGTGTTTAAAGTTTTTTAAAAACTTGTGCTAGTGCTAGATAGTGAAATTAAAAGAAATGTTGTCATATTTTTTTAAAAATAAAATAATGTTTAAAAAAATAAATATTTTTTAAAATGCTTTTATAAAATTTTTTGCGTTAATAGATTTCTTATTAGAAATCTTTAAAAATAGTTGGTTCTTGGTCAGATGGCAGTTCAAAATATTGAACAACAAAATAGGTCTTCCATATTACACACGGATTATAATCATTATAATAAATAAAAATTTAACTTTTATTTTATATAAGAGTGATATATCAAAATTAATTCATTCAGATTGATGTTAAATCTATTAATACATTTTTTTCTATAATTTTTCTCTCTTTTGTATTTTTAGAAAATTATTTTAGGCAAAGGCTTGAAAATCCAACTTGAGATTTTATCTTTTGAAAAATTTAAAAAACTTAAATTAAAATCAATTTTATTAAAAGAAAAAAATATATAAATAGAGAATGAATGAAGTAGATGTCATATTAACTTGTGGCTTTACCAGCAAATTTAAAGATATCGCTTTTATCAATGATAACTTTACTTGTCCCGTTTGCAAATCACATGAAATTTCTTTGGATGAATGCTTGAACATGAATAGAAATAAATTGGTATTACTTCAGAAAGCTGTTCAAACGAAGATGGATGGATTTTTTAAGCGAACAAAAAATACTCAATTGTATGAAAATAACACTGAGTATCATATGGATAAGTGCTATGAAAAAATAAAAAACGAAATTGATGTTCGTCGCGAAGAAGTTAAGTTGATGATTAATCAAAAAATTGACGACTATTGCCTCAAATTATTATATAATGTAGATTTGATTAAATCTATCAAGTTAAAAGAATTTGAACAAACATTTGATAAAATAAAATCTTTAGAAAAAGAGATAAAAAATTTTAAAATTGAAGATAATTCAAAAATAAGTGATCAAATAGAAATGAATACAGATTTAAGAAACAAAATTGTAGGAGGAATAGACTTGGTGGAAAATTTAGAAGAAATAATTAAAGAACCCTACTATGGGCTTCAAAATAACAATGGTAATGTTGATATAGCCGATCTATTTGGAGAGCTTTATTTAAGAAAGAAAGTAAATTCAATTTTATACAAAAACAATCTGGAAATTGACGATTTTAACCGATCTGAAGCAACTATTCAATTTGTTATGTATGATTTTGATAAATTAAAAAATCACAGTCAAACTTCAAAAACTTGCATTCTTAGAAATTTAGAATGGTCAATTTTGGCAAAAGTAATTTCTGAGAACAATGAAAAAATTAACCTAGAATTTTATTTGTGTTGTAATTCAAAAGATGAATTAAAGGAATTATCAGTAAATGTAGATGTTGAGCTTAGGATTTTACACATCAACCATCAGAATAAAGACTTAATTAAAAAATTTAAACAGCTATTCAGCGTAAATTCAACAACTTGGGGATATCGTAGTTTTTTAACAACCAAAGAAATAATGAATCCATTAAGCGGCTATTTCGATACAAAATACAACTATATTACTTTGCAAGCATGCCTGAAGGTTGATATTCCTCGACTGACTTTAAAAAATTCCAATTTTTAATTAAATTTTATTTTTTTGGAAAAAATTTTAATTTTTTTTTTTAAATCTGTTAAATTTAATTATTTTAATTCTTTTTTTTATTTTAATAAATTATATTTTAAAATATTTAGTGTTTTATGAAGAATTTTTAAAATTAGTGACTAAATGAATTTTTTTTATTTTCAGATTATAATATTAAAAATTAATAAAATTCAAATTATTTTTTCTAGTAGCAAAAAAATATTCTGCATCAATTTTATTGCCTGCATATCATCAGCAAAATAAAATAAAATTTGAATTTTTATGGTTAAAATAAAGTTTTGTTAATTTTAGTTCCAAAATTTACTTTTTTTGGCAAATTGAATTTATTCAAATCATTTAAAATTTTAAATCTTTTTTTAATCTAATGATTTTGAAATTTCATATGAAATCAACTGACATTGATAAATTCCAATTTATTAACTAAATGTTATTATAAAGCAGAAATATAAATTTTTTAATAATTTAAAAGTTCAAGATTTATTTATTGTAATTATGTTTTTTAATAATTAATAAAATTTCTGGTAACTACGTCTAAAGGGTGATATTTTAATAAGGTGTAGTAATAAGTAATATTTGACGTGTTGGCAACACTACAAATATTACTATCAAAAAATTGTTATTGAAATAAATTTTTGCAATGAATAAAATATCTCAAAAATATAAAGAAAAATATAAAGGTGATATAAAAAAATTGAAATATTTTTAAATTTGAATTTCTATTTTAAAATACTTTATTAAATAAATTCTGCTATTAATTTCAGACTAAATTAAAAAAATCGTATTTACAAAAAAAACTTAAAAGGTGCTTAAAAGAAGCTCTGAAAATAAATAGCCAATTTTTACCTGATCTAAGATTGAAAATTAACGAAATAAAAAATCAAAAATAAACAATTAGATAGTGGAGTAGACTAAGACAAAAAAATTGAATTTTAATTATTTTGAAAATTTTAAATTTTCATTACAAAATTAGAAATTAACTTTTTGGCGTTATTTTTTCCGAAACAGGCAAATTTTAAGTCTCCATGATTTAATTTCTTGTTTTGATTTATAAGCAAAAATTTTAATTTAAGAAATTCAAAAAAAAAAAAAGATTTAAAATTTGAAATTATCTAAAAATGGATGACATAAGTATTTCACTGCCATGTGGTTTTTCTGCCAATTATAATGAAATTTACTTCAGCAACGCCAAATTTCCATGTCCTGTGTGCAACTCAAATAACCATATGAGACAAGAATGCTTGGATATGACTCGAAATAAATTGATGATAAATGAGTTTAATCTTAATCAAAAAATGAACCATTTTCAAGTGTGCCTCAAAGAAATTGAAATCTGCAAAAGTGATCCAAAAAGTTCCATCGATGAAAACTATCAAAATTTAAAGAATCAACTTGATATTCGTCGGGAGGAAATCAAATTAATTGTGGATAAGAAAATTGATGAATATTATGAGGATTTATTTAAAATGATTGAAGAGGAAAAAGAAAAAAAATTGAATGAATTTGAAACCAGAATTCAGCAAATTCCATCATTAGAGAAAGAGATAATGGATTTTCAAATTCAAGATACCACTGAAATAACTAAAAAAATGGAAATAATTGATGGCTATTGTGCAAAAATTGAAAATGGAATAAAATTTTTGAATAAAGTGAAAGATGACTTGGAAACAAATAAATGGATTTTTAATCCAGGTGATGAAAGTTTGCAAATTAAAGAATTATTTGGAAAATTAGATTGGAAAGAAGAGACCAAATGTATCCAAAAAACTGATCACTTGAATAAAATGGATAACGCTAGCGTTATATTGCCATGTGGGTTTCCTGCCAAATACAACGAAATTTACTTCAAAAGCGCCAAACTTCCATGTCCTGTGAGAAAATCACATAACGCAATGAGACAGGAATGCTTGGATATGACACGAAATAAATTAATGATTAATGAGATTAATTTAAATATTAAAAAGAAAAAGTACGATGAATTGATGCAAGAATTCAGAGTTTACAAAAAAGACCCTAAGCATTTTAACAATAGAATTTTTAATGTATTAAAAAATGAAATCATTGAACTTCGTTCGGATTTTGAAGATTATGTTGAAGACTACCATGAATATTTATTTCAAAAAATTAAAAATAAACAGGATATTAAGTTGAAAGAAATCGAAGAAAAAATAAAAGAAGCAGAGGCATTTAGTTTGACTTCGTTAAATGTTGACAAAAATTTGGATATTTATTCTAAATTAGATTTTTATGAAAAGAACAACATAAAGATTGACACTGGTATTGGTTTGATCAAAAATATTTTAGAAGATTTCAAGGAGCCTAAATTGAAACTGGCATTTGAGAATGAGAAATTATTTGGAGAGCTTTATTCAGCAGAAGAAACAAGCATTATTTTAAATAAAAATGAAGTTGATGATGACAGCCGATCTGAGGCAACCATTAAATTTAAAATTAATGATTTTCTTAAATTGAAAAGTAAAAAAATTAGTTTTACGTTCAAAAAATTGTCTTGTCAGAAATTTTGAATGGCATATTAGGATAAAACTAAATGAAAAGGATGGAGAAATGGGATTTTTTTTGAATTGTAATTCAACAGAAAAATCAAATAAATTCCCTGTAAATATCACCGCAGAGCTTTCTCTTTTAAATAAATTTGATTCAAGCAAAGACTTTAAAAGAAATTTTGATCACTCATTTGGCGAAAAAAAAAGTTACGGATTTTCTAAATTCATAACCATAAGCGAAACAATGAATCCAAAAAATGGATATTATGATGACATTGAAAACTTCGTTACCTTAGAAGCAATTGTAAAAGTTAAATTGCCTCAAAGAATCTTCAGAAAATAATTTCAATTTTTTTTATTTTAAATACCACTAATTCCATAAATTTTTCAATTTACTTTTTTTAAAATGTAATTTCTATTTGATTTTATTTTAATTAAAATAGCTAAAACGTGTAAAATAATCGTTTAAATAAATCGTGTAAATTTTTTTAAAATATAAATGCAAAAATACATAAGAATTTTTACCTCTAATCAAATTTTTATACTTTTTTACTATTTAAAAAAACAATAAAGAATTTTTTATATTCTTTTTTTATATGTTATTTGAGCAAAAAGTTGATCATGAAAAAAATGATTGTAAGCAACTCAATTTAGAAATTTTTTGTTTTAAGAAATAAGGATTCATTAAAATTTAAAAAAAATTAGCCAGAATGGCTTATTTTAAATGGTTAAGGCTGAATTATCTCAAAAAAATCCAAAAAAATGATTTTTAATTTAATTTTTTCATATCGTTTACAAAAATAAGTAAACTTTATCTAGTTACCAAGTTTTGGTTTATACAAAATATTCGTTTATTTGTTCAATTTTAAAATAATATTAATTTTAACAATTGATTTGTTCCAAATATTTTTGTTAAATATAATTGAAGACTAGAAATTTCAATTGCAATTTTTCTATTTAGCAATTTTTTTTTTTACCAAATTGATTGCATTGTAGATTTAAAATTAGATTTTATTTTTTTCTAAGAGAATTTTTATTTTCGAAAAGTAGAAAAAATGGCAATTTGAAGTTTCTGATCAATTTTTGATGCTCAAAATGATCAAATCAAACTAAAACTATTAAATAAATTGCTGTTTCATAATAGAAATAATGCAGAGATACATTTTTGGATTTAACATACTATGTTAAATAAACAGATAAACTCTGCAATACCAAAATGCACAATGCAGAGTTCACATCATCGAAATTATGCTATTTTAAGTGGATACTTTTTTGCATACTTTTGCAGATTTAACCTTTGGATTTAACAAAGTATGTTTAGACCAAAAATTACCTCTGCACTAATTATATTAAAAAATTAAAATTTATTTAATTTTTTTAGTATGATTTGATCATTTTGAGCATCAGAAATTGATCATAAACTTCAACTTGCCAAAAAAATATGAAAAAATATTTTTTTTCTAAATAACTTTAATTATATAAAAGATAAATTTCTTAAAAGTAAATTTAATTAATTTTTTTTTATTGATTAAGAAAACTTTAAACTAATACAAATGCACTACCGCTGTCTTTTATTTTTGTTAGTTCACTTGAAACTGCTAGTTTACCAAAAATATGGAAGCATGCAAACGTTTCATATCTACATAAGTCAGGTTCAAAAATTGAAGTCTCAAATTATAGGCCCGTATCGTTGACTTCGGTGTGTTGTAAATTCTTGGAACGTATTATCAAAAATGTAATTTTGGAGTACTTGCTGTAAAATCGTTTGTTAAATAAACATCAATATGGTTTTGTACCTTAGAAATCTTGTACAACAAACCTTTTGGAGAGTCTTGACATAATTACAAATGCTCTCGAGGACGGCAAGTCAGTAGACGTGATTTATACAGATTTTTCGAAAGCATTCGACAAGGTGTCTCACGAAAAGTTACTACTCAAGCTAAAATCGTATAGTCTGTGTGTTAAAGTGTTAAAATGGATCGAGGATTTTCTAAAACATAGAAAACAAAAAGTGGTATTGGGAAATGTTTCATCAGAATGGGGTAATGTTAACTTAGTGGAGTCTCTCAAGGGTCCGTGCTGGGCCCATTACTATTTATTATATTTATTAATGATCTCCCGGAAAATTTGACTCAATTATGTAAGCTATATGCAGACGACAGTAAAATTTTTTGTGTTTGGGATAGAGAAGAAACCAGTCCTCATAAGCTACAACAGGTCATTGTTAACTTGATCAAATGGTCATGGACATGGTCAATCGACCTTAATCTCGGAAAATGCAAAGTTATGCACCTAGGTAAACATAACGAATGTTTCAGTTGATTGACAAGGATGGAAATCGGCATGAGTTATCAAAATCAGACAACGAACGTGATCTGGGTGTTATGATTTCAAATGATTTGAAATGTTCTCATCAAGTAAACTCAGTCGTAAATGAAGCAAACAGAGCTATTGGCATGATTAGGACTATTTCAGAAAAATTGGTCTCGAGTCGCTCAGGATTTTATATTCATCTCTTGTTAGACCTCATTTGGATTACGGTATAAGCGCGTGGTGCCCGCATCTAAAAAAGGATATCAAATTATTAGAAAGCGTTCAACGCAGAGCAACTAGACTGGTCAAAAGCATCAAGCGCTTAGAATATTCAGAACGTCTGAAAAAGCTAGACCTCACTTTCCTTGGAGTTTAGAAGAAAAAGAGGTTATTTGATCCAAATTTATAAAATTATAAAAGTATTCGAATCAGTTGATTTGGAAAATGGATTAAATTATGCCTCTTCATCGAAAAATCATAATCTTAAGTTAAGAGGAAACAAGAGTAAATTAAGACGTGAAAAAATAAGGCGATGTAATGCTAGACATGAGTTTTTGACTAATCGTATTGTGACTTTGTGGAACAGTCTACCTAATAGCGTGATTGAAGCCGAAACATTGAACAAGTTCAAGACGAGATTGGATGAGTGGTTTCAAATGAATGGATCAATAAATGGAAGCTGCTAAAGCCTACCAGGGCTAAGTGCATAGCACTCGCATAGAGAAATCTGTACAGCAGTTTATTTTACTACTACTACTACTACTAATATGTAATTTATTTATTTATTTATTTAAATAAGAAAGCCGCAACTAGGGCGATTTTGGGAGTTGGAGCGTCAATCGCGGACCTCCTCTTATTAAAATTACTAGTATATTTACAATTGTTCAAAAGTAATTATAAAATTTGCCAAGTAAAATACCAATAAAAATATAAAAAAATATAAAAAAAATAGTTTGAAAGTCTATTGTGCACATTTGTTAATCTATTTTTTCAGCTCCTGATTAGTACTCGATGTGTAGCAACTGATTCAACCTTATTCTCCTTTTGTCTCCTTCTATCTCCAATGCCTCCATTATATCTTTGACTTCATCATCTTTCCTGCACTCTACAATTCTTCTTACTGTTTGCCTGACTATTTCATTTCCATATTTTATCATTTCATAAATTGTTTGTCTATTCGTAATCACTGATATTTCGTATAGCAGGCTTTTGTTATCTTTGCTTAAATCGGGATCATGTGCCATTAGCTCATGTATTATTGATTTTGTAAGTTCAAATTCTACCAGTCTTATTAAGAATTTGACTTTTGTATTTACTATAAGCTCATCTACTTTATTTATATTTACTGCTCTTAAAAACTGAGTACTTCTAGTTCTTTTTCTTAATCTAAACATTCCCTTTATTAACTTTGATTCCAACGTTTGTATCTTCTTAATCTGAGTCTTATTTAGTATAACATTGTCTAGTCCATAATAAAGTGTCGGTCTAATATACGTCTTATAGAAACAAAGTTTTATATCACTAGTGACATCATCCGAGGTTATTCCACATCTTTTTAGGTTTTGATATCCAAATATAAACGCTTTAGTTCGCGTAGCGACATGCACTCGACTGTTAAATGTTTCATCAATCCACATTCCAAGGTATTTCATTATTACTACCCTTTTCACTTCTTCATTTTCAAATATGACCTTTTCTTGTGTCCAATTTTCTTGTCTACGTATTTATTTATTGAACATGATCATATAGTTGGTTTTGTTCGGGTTAAATTTAATTTCATATTCTTTTCCATACGTCTCAGTGATATTAAGTAACAAGTTAAGCTCATCAATACTATTTGCAATCAACACTATATCATCAGCATAGAATATGTTATTGATTATGAGTCTACCAATTTTAACTCCCAGGCCTAGTCCATTTAAAAGGGCTCCTAAGTCATCAACATATATTGCAAATAGAGCTGGGCTTAATGGCCCACCTTGTTTGACCCCCCTGGTAATTTTGAATGGTGATGTTTTACTTTCTCCAAGTACTATCACAATTTTAGATATACTATAATAATTGATTAAAACTCTCACTATCCAAGCTGTCAATTCACTTATTAACTTTGACCATAACATTATGCGGTTTATTTTATCAAATGCCTTGCTGGCATCAATTGAACATACACATGTTCTTTGAACATGCACATGTACTAATATGTAATGTCAAGTTTATTTTCATATTGAAAATTTTAATATGTCCCTTTTTATTGAACTTCTTTAATAGGCAAAAAAAATTTAATGTTTTAAAAATTAATTATCTTTTAAGTGGAGAGTACAATAATTTTAGTTTAAATGAATGAATATTAAAATTATGAATTTGAATTTTTGAATTAACTTAACCTGAATTATTTAAATTATTAATTATTTAAAATATTAGACATAACTTGTCTAGTAATATTTAGAATTTTTTACTTAAATTTTATCAAAATCGTTAGATTAATTAACTTTTAAAATTCTAAATGGTCGGTTTAATCCTAAAATTTGATCGGAATTTCAATTTGCAAGGAGACAAATTCGAAAATTTTTTTTTTTATCATAAAATTTTGAATTTCGTCATGTCCTGGTCATTTATTCAATAATGAAAACAGTCTGCAGCGATATTTAATGAAAAGTTATTTGATTCTTCCATTGAATTAAAAAATAAACAAAATCCCATTTCTCCACATTCTTTATTTAGTATTATCGAAAAAAATCATCTTCAATTTCTTTTTTATCAGTAGAACCTCCATTTAGAATGGACCCCTACATTTTTCATTTATTTTAAAGCTAGCAGAATCTAATTGCTCTGCTTTTTGAATCATTTCCTCCAAAATATTAAAAATGATTTTTAAGCCTCAGTTTAAGCTAACAGATAGTTGTGATGAAATTTATTGCGAGGAACGAGCCAAGTCGAGACGAGCTTAATAACCAAACAAGACCGTTCGGTTTTGGACTGAATCAATTTGATTTGAGGGAAAAGTAAGCAGAACTATTGGATTAGATTCGAATTGATTCGCGAAAGAACAAACATCTATTGGATAAAAATCCAATTGATTCACGAAATTACAAATATCAATTGGACAATATTTCAATGATTCAAATTAAAAAAGAGGATCAAGTTAATTGATTCAATGTAAAAAAAGACGAAAACTAAAAAATTTTGAACAATAAAACTTCTTTTTTGAAGCTTAATTGATAAAAAAAGAAGATCTAGTTTTTTTGAAAAATAAAAAAAAGAATAAAAGACAAAGATCTTCATTATATTACAAATCAGTTTTTTTTACAACTGAACGAAAAAATTACTATTTAGTTTAGTGTAATTATTTTTGTTATAGGAGTTACAGTTAGAAAACTAAAAATTATTGCAAGATGTTAATACAAAAAATTATTTAGAACAAAGTTAAAATACGCCGGCTAAACTCTTTTTTTTCAACTAATACTCTTTGCGATGGAGAATTTTGAATATTTCGACCAACTAAACAAATTCTCCCTACAATTAGTCCGGTTAATCGATCAAGCTAAACAGTTACAATTTCAAAAAAATGACTTAAAAAAGAAATTTATTAACAAATATAAAAAGTCTGATGAATTATTTATACAAATTTGGATAGATACATCTGGTCAAAGTTTGAAATCATTCCATAAACAAGCCGTGCTAAACTGGGACTCAGAAATACACAATGAAGAATAAGACTTGATTCTAAACCAAACATTAACCCAACTTGAAACAAGTTCACACGATCAAACTCAACCAAATGTATCCAGCACCAGAAAACGTACCATAACATCAAACAATTTAAATTTTTTCTTAAAAAATTAAACTTTAATACTTTTGCTTAACTTTCTATATACTCAACTTCCTTTTGTAATAAAATTTATTATTTTAAATATATTCTTCTTTAGAAAAAAAATTATCATGAACCGCAAACAAATTGAAAAAAGTTTTGTAAATCAATGTAGAGACCTGAGTCCTATTTTTGATAAAGTAATCACATCAAAATAATAGAATAAAATTGACTCCTTATTAAATTATAATTAAAAGGAAGCCTCCAATTTGACACCTTCGTCTTTTAAGTCATTGGTAACTTTTGAAAGGAAAAATAAAAATTTAAAAGAATATTTAAACAAATATTAAAGAGTTCTAATGAAACCTTTAACATTGCAATATTTTCCATGTCAGGTTCGTTAATATCAATTTCAAAAACACCAAAACGTAAACCGAATTCTCTAATTGAAGACAGTCAACATCAATCTAAATCGCCATTTAAATTAGGAACCTCACCAAAACCTAATGTAACTTTTTTAATTACTTCTCATCAAAAATAAAGACTTAGATAAAAATTTCCAGAAATATATAATACTAAGAGGGCTCACGGGCAATAGTTTTAAATTTAAAGATTATAAAAAATTTATATGAAAATATTGATTGATTTAATCGATTATGTTTCTTAATTAGCACTTCAAAGTCTTTATTGCTTTTCCTATTAAAATAATGAACTATTTTTAATCATCAGACTGCCAAAACATTCAATCGAGCATTCATTTCCAAAACATACACAACATCACCTGAATTAAACACGTCGTATAATGTAAATCAAGTTAACAACTCTACAAAATCAATATCAACACTCTCAGCATCACCGATATCTACGGTACGATTATTAATTAAAACATAAAAAAATTAAAAATCTAAATACTCAAAAACTTTAACCGCTATTACTCCTAATTATAGAATAAGTGCTAAAATCTAAAAGGTAGACACTCTAACTACTAAAAGATAGATATTATTACTTAATCTAAAACACGCCTGACATACGAAGGGGCAACACGGACATGCAAATTATAATTGACAAAAATGCAGCGATACGTTATATGGTTTAATATGCTGCAAAGCCATAGAAATCAAGTCAGACGTACATGGATACACTTAGGGCAATTTTGGGCTAATCTAACGAAGAAGATGACCCAAGAACAAAACTAAGGTCTTTAATGTTGAAAACTTCATGTGGTCAACGGGATATAGGCCAATGTGAAGTTTGTCGACTATTAATGAGTGGCCCACTTTGTCAAAGTTCATTATAATATGTCACCCAAACACTTGATATAAACTCAAGACAAATACAATTAAGCAAAAATAGTGATAAAGAATAATTAATTGTCAAAAAATCGATGCTAGATTATTTTGCTGAAAGAAAAAAATTAACAATTAACTTGGACACAATTTATAATTTTGGAGACTTCTGCTTAAAATACCAATTATCACTAAAAAAGCTAGTTCAACGTAATAATAAGGATAAAACCATCATTATCACAACCTCAAGAATACGGTTTAACCCTTTGGATATGCAAAATCATAAAAAATTTTGTTACTATCAAATTATTAAGTACAGTTCTTGGGACATCGAAAATTTGTATAAAATTAATAATTTTGATACCACAATTGAAAGATTCGAAAATTTTATTAAATATGCACCAGATAGAGTTATTTACAGTCTTACGTTTTTCAATGAATTCCTAAAAGAATTAAAACGACTTAGAGAAGAATTCGGTCCAGAACAAGAATATCAAATGTTGCCTATTGAATTCACCGAACTCTCTGAATTAGTTCCAATATCCGAAATAGTTGAACAAATTTCACCCATTGCTGATACAGCATATGATTGGAAACAAAGAAAAAATGTTTATTCTAAAGCGGATTTAGATCGAATGGTAAATTGGATTGAAATCCAAAAAGGAAAAAGTAAAGAGTTAGATGATACGAAATGTCCAATTGTACATAAGGAAAGTTTAAACAAAATGCAAAGATTTGCTTTTAACATAATGGAAAACTTTTTTAACAATAACAAGCAATTGTTAATGATTTTAATTGGGACAGCTGGAACTGGCAAATCTTTTACCATTTTCGCTTTTTCAACTTTTTTGGACAAGACTTTAAGACGTTGTGCACCTACAGCCAAAGCTGCTTATATAATACGCGGTGAAACAATTCATAGTTTGTTTAGCATACAAGTTTATTATGAAACACAAAATATTTCAAGCGATAAACTTAGTCTCTTACAAGAAGAATTTAAATACGTAGGGGTTTTAATAATTGATGAGTTTTCTATGATGCCCCAAAAAATGTTTGGAGTTGTCGATATCCGTTTAAGACTAATTAAAGCTGATGACAGGTATTTCGGCGGATTATCTATCATTTTAGTTGGAGACCCAGGTCAACTCCTACCTATTTGTGGATCACCTCTTTATTTTAATAAATCCAACAAACCAAATAACTTAGATGGCTTTAAGGCATACAGCCAATTCAAAATAGTAGATAAATTAGAACAAGTAGAAAGACAAAAAACCATTAATGATATAAGACAACAAAAATTTATAGAACTATTACCTAGGTGTAGAAACGGAGAAAATACAGTAGAAGATTGGCAGCTACTATTAGAAAATTCTGTTTGTCCAACGAACATTCAGAAATATTCTGATGCAACTAGGTAGTGTTGCAGCGATTTCGATTAATCGCGATTAATCGCGCGCAATTTTTCAAATCGAAATCGATCGATCATGATGTCCAAAATCGCGATCAATTAATATAAATTCTAAATTTTCTTATCATGAATTTTGGCGCTTCTTTTTTCTATTATAAAAAATTCACATAAAGTTCGTTCAATTAGTTTTTCAATTTAGTTTTTGTTTATTAAATTATTCTTTAAAAATAAATATGAGTTCACCTTTTTCTTTTCTTGTTTGGAGACATTTTAAATTGAATCCTGACAATCCTACAATCGGTATCTGTCAAATATGCCTAAAAACTAAAACAGAGAAAGATTCATCAATTTTGAGAAAAAACAATACTACAAATTTATGGAACCATTTAGAAGCTGATCACAATCAAGAGTTTATGTCAATTAAAACTTCTCAAGATAAATCAAAACAAGCTACTTTAAATGTTTCAAGTCAGATTAAATTAACATTTAATGTTGGCTTACAATCAAAATATTCAATCGATAGGTATATAGCTGAAATGATAGTATCAGGATGTCATCCGTATAGAATAGTTGAAGAAGAAGGATTTAAAAACTTAATTAGCTATCTATGCCCAAATTATCAGCTTCCTGGAAGAGAGTTTTTTAAAACACTAATTAATAAAATGTATGATGAAAATGTTGAAAAAATTAAAAAAGAACTAATACAAGCTGAATTCGTTACATTAACTTCTGATTTATGGACCGGAATCAATCAAGAATCATACTCTACAATTACAGCACATTATATACATAATCAAGAGTTGAAAACGTATGTATTAGATACAAAACCGTTTGGATCTATTAGACATACAGCGGAAAATATTTCTATTGTCTTTAAAGCAGCAATCTTTAAATGGGATTTAGAAAAAAAAATTGCTGCGATTGTGACGGACAACGCGGCGAATATTGTCAATGCAGTAAATTATACTGATAATCTCTCAATACGATGTTCAGCTCATACAATTCAATTAGCAATTAATGATGCTTTAAAGAATAATAATCCAATAGATGATATTTTATCCAAGTGTAAGACAGTTGTTTCACATTTTAAACATTCAAGTCTAGCGGCCGCTAAGCTTCAAGTTATTCAAAAACAACTTCATCTAAAAGAAAACAAGCTTATTCAAGAGGTCAGTACAAGATGGAACTCAAAATATTATATGATCGAGCGTTTATTTGAACAGAAGTCGAGTTTAAATCTGTACATCAGCGAAAATCCAGAAACAGATTTACCTCAATTAACGAATCAAGAATGGCGTATAATTGATGGCTTGATTAACATTTTAGAGCCAATGGAAGCTTCAACAAGAATTCTAAGCGGTGACAAATATTCAACTATTTCCCTCATTATACCACTTATAACAGGTCTTATTGTGAGTTTAAAGTCTCGAAAAAGCTCTGAAATAGCTGTAAATAAATTTCGAGATTATTTAGTCGATTCAATAAAGCGACGTTTCGCAGATGTAGAAAAAGATTGTTTGATTTCTACTGCAACACTTTTAGATCCGAGAGTAAAAAAAACGTGATTTATTGAAGATGAAAAAAAAAGAAAAGCAGTAAAAAGGCTACAAGATTTGTTAAAGGCTAATTTTCAATCAAGCAAAAAGGGTGCAACCAATGAAATTGAACGACTTTCGTCAGATGAACAGCCATCGGCAAAAAGACCCTGTTTTGATTTAAGAGAAATTATCATTGAACAGCAATGCATAGAAGATCAAAGTGAAAATAATGAGTACGTTATTGAATTAGAGAATTATCTTAAACAACCTATCATTTTGAAAAAAAACGATACAGATTTATGTGATATATTGGATTGGTGGGAAAATAACAAATATTCATTTCCTTACTTATATAATTTAACTAAAAAATATCTTTCTATTCCGGCAACAAGTGCACCATGCGAAAGAATTTTTTCAAAAGCCGGAGAGATACTTTCCAAAAAAAGATCAAGGCTTAATCCAAAGAACTTTAACTCTCTTCTTTTTCTCATGCATAATATTAACAAATTGAGAAATGTAAAATAAAATATACCTTTTTTTTATAATTATTTTTTTTAAATTTGTTTAAATAAAGTTTTCAATCAACAAAAAAAAATTTTTTTTGTATGCATTTTCGGGCGATTAAATCGACGATTAATCGATTAAAATCTTAAAATAATCGAAAATCGACGATCGTTAAATATCATTAATCGCTGCAACACTACAACTAGGTTGTTTTTGTAAAATGATAAAGTGGATGCATATAACAATCAAAAATTATGTGAATTAAATAAGCTTATAATGTATTTTCAATCTAAAAACAGCTCAATTTTAACTAAACGACTTCCGTCTGATCAGTGCAATGGTTTGTCGAATCAGCTACCGTAATTCCGTGTTGGGGGACGCGTGCATTAATACCCAAAGTCATATGTGAAGTGCATGCACAGACATTAACCCCTTCCATGTTAAAAAAATACTATTAAAGGTTCGACGCACTACATGTGCAACTTTGGGTATTAACGTGTGATACTAATAAAAAAACCAAGTTTAAATGTCGAGTTAATAATCAAAAAATCTTTTTTAGAGCAACACTTTAATTTGAAATTTTCTGAAATATTAAAAAAATAATTTTGCATATTTCAACTTTTAGTGCGACCATTCAAACAAAATTATGAAAATGTTTTTTAATATTAAAAATTATTTTTTTTGTGCTTATCTAGTTATAGATGCAGCTTTTTTTTTAAAGATTTAAAAAATCATACGATATTTCATAGATAATTTCAAACCAGAATGAGGAAGTTATGCGTCGACCTCTTCAAAGTTTAAACTTGAATAAAGTTGATATTACTCCAGTTGTAGTTTTAAACAAAGATGGGAGTGTTCGAAAGCCTCTTGGTAGGAAAAAGTGCTCAAAAAACAAATCATCAAATTAAGATTTTCAAATAGTATTTTTTTTATTTTAATATTGTCTTTAAACGCCGCTCTTATAATTAATTCAAGACTTTGTCATATTATTTTAATATTTATATTCTATGAAATATCGTATAATTTTTTAAATCTTTAAAAAAAAAGCTGCATCTATAACTAGATAAGCACAAAAAAAATAATTTTTAATATTAAAAAACATTTTCATAATTTTGTTTGAATGGTCGCACTAAAAGTTGAAATATGCAAAATTATTTTTTTAATATTTCAGAAAATTTCAAATTAAAGTGTTGCTCTAAAAAAGATTTTTTGATTATTAACTCGACATTTAAACTTGGTTTTTTTACTAGTATCACACGTTAATACCCAAAGTTGCACATGTAGTGCGTCGAACCTTTAATAGTATTTTTTTAACATGGAAGGGGTTAATGTCTGTGCATGCACTTCACATATGACTTTGGGTATTAATGCACGCGTCCCCCAACACGGAATTACGGTATACATTTCAATTAATTCTCAAATTACATTAACATCTATTTTATGGACCTCAAAAGGCTTGGTCAACAGTGCTAATGGAATAATAAATGACATAATCGTGTTAGATGATTTTGTACATGGTGATATACCAATGGCCGTGTTAATTTAAATACCAGATTATACTGCACCGCAATTTTTTTCAGATCTAGATAGAAAAAATATAATCCCAATTAATCCAATAACAGCATTTTGTAAATCTGGAAAGGGTACCCGTGAACAGCTCCCAGTTAGACTAGGTTATGCTATGACCATCCACAAATCGCAAGGACAAACCCTTAAGTCTACTGTAATCGATTTGGGAAAATCGGAAAAATCACTAGGACTAACCTTTGTTGCATTGTCTAGGTTAAAAAATGTTAACGATTTTATTATTGTACCCTTTCCGTTTGATCGTTTGACCAGGATTAAAAACAGTGCTAACTTAATTCCAAGATTGAACGAAGAAACTAGATTAAACCAATTAAGAGAGAGTACATTAAAAAAATTCAAATTTTTATTAAATAAATAAACATTTTTTTTTATCAAAGAACAGACTCATTTATTATTATAAATCAATAAAATCTCAAAAACTAATTTTTTGCACATACAAAAATATCTTTTAACGTTTCGTTACTCGCATATCAAAAGCTCTACTTCACTATCTTATTAAAAAATATTCGGAGAATTCTATTTAAGAGAAAATACAAAAATAATTTTTAACAAAAAAAAAAAAGCCTCCACTTTAAATGTATGAAAAATTAAAATTTGAAGTAATAAATTACATAAAAAATACTAAAAAGTAAAAAAGAAAATTTAAATTATTATTTATTAAAAAAATAATTACTGTAAAATTGTTTTCCTCACATAATTTATTGATTTAAAAATCAAATTTTATATCTTTGTTATATTGAATGAAATTATTTAAATAATATTTATCTATTTCTGTATACTTTTTACATAAAATAAATACATTTGAAAATTAATTCTAAAAATATGTTTATTTTTTTTTAAATATTTCAGCATTATTTATTTGTTAAGAGATACGTTTTAAAACTAAGCATCAAAACTTAATTTTTGTGAAAAATGACTTCTTTTTTTTAATGCAAAAAAATATATAATAGTGAAATCATCCAATTTGTATAATTTACTGTGAACCTAATAAACAATAAAAAAGATGAAAAAGATATTGTTTATTAAGTTTTAAGAAATGTTTACTATTACAAAATAAAATAAGCGGTAAGAAAACCGAATTGATAAACATTGAAACTAATTTATCTTTAATTAATTAAATTAGCTTTAATTTTAATTTGCCTCTTTTATTTTAAACTTTTTAATATTTAATTTTAAAGCCTTTTATTATCTTTGTAAAATTGAGTAAAACATAATTTTGAAGTCTTTGTTGATTTTACGACAACTCACTAACTAACACTAACTTTCACGATACAAAAAGATTATTTTTAAGCACCATGAATTGTAGTTAAAGAACATAAAAAAAACTTAACTCTGTACAAAAATTTGTTGGTTTTCAGAATATGTATTAATACAGAAATTTTGTTTGAAAACTAAGTAAAAAACTCTAAAATCTGTATTAAATAGTATTGGTAATTTAAGGGCTCCATAAATTCAAGACCCCGCTGTAAAATTATTTTTTTAACCATTCTTATTGTAGAAATTTTCCAAGCTTTTCATAATGATGATTATAAATATGATATGCTCATTTACTAAAGATTTTTTAATAATCTTTATTATTTTTATGCTAATTTAAAGAGCCGAAGTTTAAGCTTGCCGATTGTAATGATGACATTGATATTGAAAAATTACTTGGAGAGCTTTATTCAAAGGCAGAAACAATCCAATTAAACATATTTTTATTTTTATTTTGTTCTGCAATTTACAATTACCTTAAAAAATAATTTTCTTTTTAAAAATTTTAAAATGTTTAATTGTCTAATTTTATAATCTTTTTAATGTGTTAGAAAGAGAGATGATTTTTTTAATAATATCATTATCTGAATTCAAATTAATCTGTTTTTGCTCATGATCTAACATTTCTCTGGAAAATGAAATGTGGTTTGCAAATGGGACAAGTTAATTTTGACTCTCATGAAGACAATATCTTTAAAATTTTCGGTGATAAATCTATTATTTCAATACAATTTTCAATTCATCAATTCATCAATTATCAATTAATCTTTGATTAAAAAAAATAAAAATTGAATTAATAAAAATTATAATTGATTTTAAATGAATGTGTTTAAAGTTTTTTAAAAACTTGTGCTAGTGCTAGATAGTGAAATTAAAAGAAATGTTGTCATATTTTTTTAAAAATAAAATAATGTTTAAAAAAATAAATATTTTTTAAAATGCTTTTATAAAATTTTTGCGTTAATAGATTCCTTATTAGAAATCTTTAAAAATAGTTGGTTCTTGGTCAGATGGCAGTTCAAAATATTGAACAACAAAATAGGTCTTCCATATTACACACGGATTATAATCATTATAATAAATAAAAATTTAACTTTTATTTTATATAAGAGTGATATATCAAAATTAATTCATTCAGATTGATGTTAAAACTATTAATACATTTTTTTCTATAATTTTTCTCTCTTTTGTATTTTTAGAAAATTATTTTAGGCAAAGGCTTGAAAATCCAACTTGAGATTTTATCTTTTGAAAAATTTAAAAAACTTAAATTAAAATCAATTTTATTAAAAGAAAAAAATATATAAATAGAGAATGAATGAAGTAGATGTCATATTAACTTGTGGCTTTACCAGCAAATTTAAAGATATCGCTTTTATCAATGATAACTTTACTTGTCCCGTTTGCAAATCACATGAAATTTCTTTGGATGAATGCTTGAACATGAATAGAAATAAATTGGTATTACTTCAGAAAGCTGTTCAAACGAAGATGGATGGATTTCTTGAGCGAACAAAAAAAACTCAATTGTATGAAAATAACACTGAGTATCATATGGATAAGTGCTATGAAAAAATAAAAAACGAAATTGATGTTCGTCGCGAAGAAGTTAAGTTGATGATTAATCAAAAAATTGACGACTATTGCCTCAAATTATTATATAATGTAGATTTGATTAAATCTATCAAGTTAAAAGAATTTGAACAAACATTTGATAAAATAAAATCTTTAGAAAAAGAGATAAAAAATTTTAAAATTGAAGATAATTCAAAAATAAGTGATCAAATAGAAATGAATAGAGATTTAAGAAACAAAATTGTAGGAGGAATAGACTTGGTGGAAAATTTAGAAGAAATAATTAAAGAACCCTACTATGGGCTTCAAAATAACAATGGTAATGTTGATATAGCCGATCTATTTGGAGAGCTTTATTTAAGAAAGAAAGTAAATTCAATTTTATACAAAAACAATCTGGAAATTGACGATTTTAACCGATCTGAAGCAACTATTCAATTTGTTATGTATGATTTTGATAAATTAAAAAATCACAGTCAAACTTCAAAAACTTGCATTCTTAGAAATTTAGAATGGTCAATTTTGGCAAAAGTAATTTCTGAGAACAATGAAAAAATTAACCTAGAATTTTATTTGTGTTGTAATTCAAAAGATGAATTAAAGGAATTATCAGTAAATGTAGATGTTGAGCTTAGGATTTTACACATTAACCATCAGAATAAAGACCTAATTAAAAAATTTAAACAGCTTTTCAGCGTAAATTCAACAACTTGGGGATATCGTAGTTTTTTAACAACCAAAGAAATAATGAATCCATTAAGCGGCTATTTCGATACAAAATACAACTATATTACTTTACAAGCATGCCTGAAGGTCGATATTCCTCGACTGACTTTAAAAAATTCCAATTTTTAATTAAATTTTATTTTTTTGGAAAAAATTTTAATTTCTATTTTAAATTATTTAAATCTGTTAAATTTATTTATTTTAATTCTTTTTTTTTATTAATAAAATATATTTTAAAATATTTGGTGTTTTATGAAGAATTTGTTAATTTTTAAAATTAGTGACTAAATGAATTTTTTTTATTTTCAGATTATAAATATAAAAAATTGAATACAATTCCACTTTTTTTTTCTAGGAGCAAAAAAATATTTTGCATCAATTTTATTGTCTGCATATCATCAGCAAAATAAAAAAAAAATTGAATTTTTATGGTTTAAATAAAGTTTTTTAGAAAAACTTTCTGAGTCTTTTGAATTTTTCATTAAATAAATTTTTGTTAATTTTAGTTCCAAAATTTACGTTATTTTTGGCAAATTGAATTTATTCAAATCATTTAAAATTTTAAAACTTTTTTTAATTCATTTAATGATTTTGAAATTTCTTATGAAATCAACTGACATTGAAAAATGCCAATTTTTTAATTAAATGTTATTATTTTGCAGAAATATAAATTTTTTAATAATTTAAAAGTTCAATATTTATTAATTGTAATTATATTTTTTAATAATTAATAAAATGTATGGTAACTACGACTAAGGGACCTCACACTCTATATTTTAATAAGGTGGCCAAGTTTGAAAAACTTCTATATCTCCTTCATTAAAAGATATTTTCTAAAAGAATATGTTAACATGAAGAACTCGTTGAGAGGAATCGAATGATATGTTAGATATATTTAAATGAAAAATTTTAAAATTTTTTTTAAAATTATTAATCCGGCACTATTCCATTCAGCACATGTTCTAAGATATATAAGAATATATTCAGAATTATAGGATATGCTAGTAGTAGTAGTAGTAGTAGTAGTTTTGACTTTAGCTGGCTAGCCAGCGAGTGTGCTGATAAGGCACACTAAGACAGCTGATGTGATTGATTGCTGCTCATCCAGCAATCAATGCCTGCTTTAAAGCTGTTAACATTGGGGACTTCAACTAATTCATTTGGCAGCGAGTTCTATATGTTAGCGGTTCTGTTGAAAAAAAAAATATCTCTTTGTTGGAGCCTCGATATTTCTTTGTGATATTTGAGGCAGTGACCTCTTCCCTGGTTTTTTGTGACATTAAAATTGTTCATTTCTAATTGACGAAACAAATTTCGTAGCTCTGCGTTGAATCCTTTCAACATTCTCACAGTCAGACTTAAGAATTGGAGACCATACAGGCACCGCAAATTCCAAAAGAGGACGAACAAAAGTTAAATACAAAGATCTTAATAATTTACAATCAAAACGAGCGAATGACTTGCTGATGCGACCTAACATTTGATTTGCTTTGTTTGTAGCCTCTATCACTTGATTTTTCCATTTAAGATTTGCATTGAAAATAACTCCAAGATCTCTTTCGGCTTCTGACGTTGATAACTGCTTATCATTAATAAAATAAGGAAATTCTTTGTTTTTATGATCATAATGCATAACCACATATTTTGATGTGTTGAAGAAAAGTAGCCAATCTTGAGTCCACTTGAAAATTAAATCTAAATCTGATTGTAGTTTCGCGGCGCTTATTTCTAATACCGTTTGCGAGAAAATTTTAGTATCATCTGCATACAATTTCCAACATTCTCTATTCCTTCTGGTAGATCATTGATATACAAAACGAACAATGCTATTTATGATAAATGAAGTGTATATGAAATGGGTAAATTTTTAGACTAACAAAAGTTTTACAGATTTGACCCGATTAGAAAAAAATTAAAAATACATTTTATCTCTCTCGTTCTCATAAACTTTTCTCTTATAAAATTAAAAAAATTTTACAGCATACCAAGACAAGATCTCTTAAATCATTTGATTAATTTTTTGTGATGATTAAACCTTCGTTTTTTCTCTTTTATTTAATCTTATTTTAAACTCACTAACTTTTAAAATTTTAAACTTTGTTTCGTTTTTTTTTTTTTAACTTTTTACTAATTGTAATAGAATTAAATTAAATCGTAAAAACTTAATCAATTAAATAATCGCTTAATAAATTTATTGAAAAATTAAAAAAAGGGGTTAAAATTCCTCATTTAGGTTTAAATACAGGGTAATTAAATACAGCTTTAGTTGAAATCGGGTTTACCGCTTTAAGCGCTTTGGACCTCACACAGTTAACAGTCGGAGGAAAGGGGTACTTAAATAAACTCGGGAAATTGGGTGAATGTTATTGATGTTTTCGGACAAAAGGGTGCGAAATATTTAGTTAAAAAAATTGGGCATATAATATAAAAATAAAATAATATTATATTGGAAAAAAGTAAGTTAAACCCAATAAAAATTTATTAACACAAAACAAATTTTTTTAAAAATTAAATTTGTTTCTAGATTTGTTTTTTTTAAGTAGTAAAAAAACTCATAAAATCTTTTCTACAATAGAATCACATAATTAAACTGAGGGGAATGCCTCTTACCAAAAGCAACAGGTCGACAAACATTTGGATAAGAAAAATTGTCAGTCAATAACTAGGTACTTATATGTTAACTTTATCTTTTATTATAAATCAAAAGAGCTCAATGTTAGACAAAATTTTTTTGGATGTTTTTTAAGTTTCAAAAGAAAAATTATTAAAAAACCTAGATTGTCATTTGAAAATCAGATAAGATGCTTGGAAAAAATTTAGTGTTTGGAAATTGGTCAGGATAAACAAAAAATAGTGTTTGATGCTATTAGAAATAGATTTATGTGTCCAAAAAAGGTCTTTTTGTCTCGGAAAAATATGTGATATTTCAGATTCACAAGTATTAGTATTTCTTATAAATCTATGTTGTAAATAAATAGTGTTTGAATTTACTTTTGAATAATTAAATTAATTTTTAAATTTGATATTAAATTTAAGCAATTTTTAAATTTTAGTTTTATTTTAAACCCAGAAAAAAAAATTAATTCAAATTTTTTTAATAGTTTAAATTAGAATTCAAATTTTATTTTTAATTAAGATAGGAAAATATCAAATAATTTGTTCAAATCGTCAATTTGATTTTTTGATAGTAATATTTGTAGTGTTGGCAACACTACAAATATTACTATCATATATATATGATATATATATATGATAATTAACGAAATAAAAAGTCAAAAATAAACAATTAGATAGTGGAGTGGACTAAGACAAATAAATTGAATTTTAGTTATTTAGAAAATTTTAAATTTTCATTGCAAAATTTGAAATTAACTTTTTGGCGTTGTTTTTTCCGAAACAGGCAAATTTTAAGTCTCCATGATTTAATTTTTTGTTTTGATTTAGAAGCAAAAATTTTAATATAAGAAATTCAAAAAAAAAAAAAGATTTAAAATTTGAAATTTTCTAAAAATGGATGACATAAGTATTTCACTTCCATGTGGTTTTTCTGCCAATTATAATGAAATTTACTTCAGCAACGCCATATTTCCATGTCCTGTGTGCAACTCAAATAACCATATGAGACAAGAATGTTTGGATATGACTCGAAATAAATTGCTGATAAATGAGTTTAATCTTAATCAAAAAATGAACCATTTTCAGCAGTGCCTCAAAGAAATTGAAATCTGCAAAAGTGATCCAAAAAGTTCCATCGATGAAAACTATCAAAATTTAAAGAATCAACTTGATATTCGTCGGGAGGAAATCAAATTAATTGTGGATAAGAAAATTGATGACTATCATGAGGATTTATTTAAAATCATTGAAGAGGAAAAAGAAAAAAAATTGAATGAATTTGAAACCAGAATTCAGCAAATTCCATCATTAGAGAAAGAGATAATGGATTTTCAAATTCAAGATACCACTGAAATAACTAAAAAAATGGAAATAATTGATGGCTATTGTGCAAAAATTGAAAATGGAATAAAATTTTTGAATAAAGTGAAAGATGACTTGGAAACAAATAAATGGATTTTTAATCCAGGTGATGAAAGTTTGCAAATTAAAGAATTATTTGGAAAATTAGATTGGAAAGAAGAGACCAAATGTATCCAAAAAACTGATCACTTGAATAAAATGGATGACGCTAGCGTTATATTGCCATGTGGGTTTCCTGCCAAATACAACGAAATTTACTACAAAAGCTCCAAACTTCCATGTCCTGTGAGAAAATCACATAACGCAATGAGACAGGAATGCTTGGATATGACACGAAATAAATTAATGATTAATGAGATTAATTTAAATATTAAAAAGAAAAAGTACGATGAATTGATGCAAGAATTCAGAGTTTACAAAAAAGATCCTAAGCATTTTAACAATAGAAGTTTCGATGCATTAGAAGCTGAAATCGATGATAGTAAGTCGGAAATTGAAATTATGAATGAAGACCACCATGGACAGATGTTTCGAAATATTGAAATTAAAAGGGATATTAAGTTGAAAGAAATCGAAGAAAAAATAAAAGAAGCAGAGGCATTTGATTTGACTTCGTTAAATGTTGACAAAAATTTGGATATTTATTCTAAATTAGATTTTTATGAAAAGAACAACATAAAGATTGACACTGGTATTGGTTTGATCAAAAATATTTTAGAAGATTTGAAAGAGCCTAAATTGAAACTGACATTTAGTGAGGAGGTTTGTCTTGATGAATTATTTGGAGAGCTTTATTCAGCAGAAGAAACAAGTATCATTTTAAATAAAAATGAAGTTGATGATGATAACCGATCTGAGGCAACTATTAAATTTAAAATTAATGATTTTTATATATTGAAAAGTAAAAAAAAATTAATTTTACATTCAAAAAAATGTATTGTCAGAAATTTTGAATGGCATATTTCGATAAAACTAAATGAAAAAGATGGAGAAATGGGATTTTTTTTGAATTGTAATTCAACAGAAAAATCAAATAAATTCCCTGTAAATGTCACCGCAGAGCTTTCACTTTTAAATAAATTTGATTCAAGCAAAGACTTTAAAAGAAATTTTGAACACTCATTTGGAGTAACAAAAAGTTACGGATTTTCTAAATTCATAACCATAAGCGAAGCAATGAATCCAAAAAACGGATATTATACTGCCAATGAAGGGTTCGTTTTATTAAAGGCAATTGTTAAAGTTAAATTGCCTGAAAAAATCTTTAAAAAATAATTTAAATTTTTTTTCTCATTTTAAATACCTCTAATTCCATAAATTTTTCAATTTACTTTTTTTAAAATGTAATTTCTATTTGATTTTATTTTAACTAAAATAGCTAAAACGTGTAAAATAATCGTTTAAATAAATCGTGTAATTTTTTTTAAAATATAAATGCAAAAATACATAAGAATTTTTACTTCTATTCAAATATTTATACTTTTTTACTTTAAAAAAAACAATAAAGAATTATTTATATTCATCTTTTATATGTTATTTGAACCAAAAAAGTAGTCTTACGTCACATAAAATTAAAAGATTACCTCAAATTTCAGAATTTTGCCTAAATTTAATTAATTATTGATAACCAATTTCACAAATACAGAAAAAAATATTATTACAGAAGCAATACATAAAAAACTATGTAGTTTAATAAACCAAAATAAGACTTGTTTTAAGCATAGTTGTTTAAAATTCCAAAAAAAAGTCCAAGCCCGGACTTAATTTTTTAAATTTGCTAAATCAGGCTTCATATCAAAAAATTAATATACTCTTGGGTTGTCTAATGCAATAGATTTGCCATACATCAGAATTTTCTTGAAATTTTAGCATAAATGTCTTAACAATTCTTCTTCAGTATTCAAAATTTTATAGCTTGGACTTGGACTTTTGAAAGAAAATTAAAAAAAAAAAGTTCGAACTTGGACTTGACTTGAGACTTGTGACTTTCAAAAAACTCTATTTTTAAGTAACAAGTTAAAATCAAGCAAAAATAACCTTATAACATTAAACATTAAAATTAAGAGCCTATTTTTTACTCGATTTTAAATAACAAATTTAGTAGTAGTAGTAGTAGTTTTAACTGTACCTGGCTAGCCAGCGAGTATGCTGATCAGGCAAACTAAGACAACTGATATGTTAGCGGTTCTGTTGAAAAAAAAAGTTATCTCTATGTTGGAGCCTCGAAATTTATTTGTGATATTTAAAGCAGTGACCTCTTCCTTGGTTTTTTATGACATTAAAATTGTTGATTTTTTCAACCAATTCTATTCCATGCATGAACATGAATAATTGAATTAGATCACCTCTTTTTCTTCTTTCCACCAGATTTAGAATGTTCAAAGCCTTCAATCTACTTTCATACGGTTTGTTTCTAATTGAAGAATCCTTTTAATAATTCTTATTAATATTTTTAGAAAATAATTTTTAGCAAAGGCCTGAAAATCCAACTTGAGATTTTATTTTTTAAAAGCTTGAATTAAAATAAATGTTACTAAAATAAAAAAATCTAAATTGAGAATGAATGAAGTAGATATAATTCTAACTTTTGGCTTTACCAGCAAATTTAAAGATATTGCTTACATCAATGATTAACTTCACTTGTCCAAATCTCATGAATTTATCTTTTATTATAAATCAAAAGAGCTCAATGCTAGACAAAATTTTTTTAGGATGTTTTTACGTTTCAAAAGAAAGGTTGATTGTTAAAAATTATTAAAAAATTAATTATTAAAAAACCTAGATTGTCATTTGAAAATCATATAGAATGTTTAGAAATTGGTCAGGATAATTAAAGAAAGTGTTTGATGATATTAGAAATAGATTTATACATCCAAAAAAAATCTTGTGTTCTAAGCAAAATATGTAGTATTTCAGAATCACAAGTATTACAATCAAAATATTATTATTTAAATAATTTTTTGATCTCACTGTTTGTACAAGAAAGTTTTTGAAAACTATTTTTATTATAAAGTGCTTTGGAACGAGATATTTTCAATATATAAAACAGCAAAATAAAAAAATAAAATCGATTCAGTATTGAATTAAATTTCTCAATATTAAAAAGCAAAATATAAAAGTGATAAACCTTTACTCTATTTGAATTATTAAAATGTTGGGACATTTTCATCCGTTAATTCTTTTTAAAATAATTTTCCAGATTAATTTGAGACTGATTTATAACAAATTCCAATAAACAAATTTCTCAAAAAAGTTTTAAAAAGGTACTTGTAAAAAGAAGCTCTGACAAAAAAGTTTAACATAAGTAATTAGATAATGGAGTAGGCTAAAATAAATAAATTAAATCTAGCTTCTTCCCGTGAACACTTTAAATTTTCATTAAAAAATCTATTAATCGATTCTTAAATTTTTTGGCGTTAGTTTATTCAGAAAAAGGCAAATTTTATGTCTGCATGTTTTTAATTTTTGATTTAATTTTTAAATTAAAATTTTAATTTAAGAAATTAAAAAAAAAAAAATGATTTAAAATTTGAAATTTTCTAAAAATGGATGACATAAGTATTTCACTGCCATGTGGCTTTTCTGCCAAATACAACGAAATTTACTACAATAGCGCCAAATTTCCATGTCCTGTGTGCAAATCACATAACCTTATGAGACAAGAATGTTTGGATATGACTCGAAATAAATTGATGATTAATGAGTTTAATCTTGAGCAAAAAAAGGATTTGTTTCAACAATGCCTCGAAAATATTGAAATCTGCAAAAGTGATCCAAAAAGTTATATCGATGAAAACTATCAAAATTTAAAGAATCAACTTGATATTCGTCGGGAGGAAATCAAATTAATTGTGGATAAGAAAATTGATGAATATTATGAGGATTTAATTAAAATCATGGAAGAGGAAAAAGAAAAAAAATTGAATGAATTTGAAACCAGAATTCAGCAAATTCCATCATTAGAGAGAGAGATAATGGATCTTAAAATTGAAAATACCACGGATATGACAAAAAAACTTGACTTCATTGATGACTTTAGTGATAAAATCGAAAATGGAATCACATTTTTGAATAAAGTGAAAGATGATTTAGAAACAAATAAATGGATTTTTAATCCAGGTGATGAAAGTTTGGATATCAAAGGATTATTTGGAGAATTAGATTGGACAGAAGAGACAAAATGTATTCAAAAAACTGATCACTTGAATAAAATGGATAATGTTAGAGTTATATTGCCATGTGGGTTTTCTGTCAAATACAAGGATATTTTAAACAAAAGTGACACTTTTCCATGCCCTGTTTGCGAAATGCATGACATTACCAGACAAGAATGCTTGAATATGGCAAGAAATAGGCTGGTTTTGATTGAGAAATCTTTTGAATTAAAAAAAAAACTCTACAAAGAGTTGTTGATTGAATTCGATAATTATAAAAATGAACCTAAAATTTTTTTAGATGAGAGTTATGATAGTTTTAAAAAAGAAGTTTACATGCGTCGAAAAAACACAAGAGATCTTCTAAATAGAATGATAGACGTTTACCATGATGGATTGTTGAAAAAGATTGACAGTGAAAGAGACCTGAAGATAAATGAGCTCAATGAAAGAATTCAGCAAACAGAGATTTTAGATTTGGCTACCTTAAATATTGACAAGAATTTAGATATTGAATCACAACTAGATTTTTATAAAAATTACAGAAAAAAAATTGACAATAGTATCAATTTGGTCAGAAATATTTTTGAAGTTTTGGGAAAGCCCAAGTATAAAATTACAGATTTTTGCGATCATGTTGATTTTGAAAAATTTGGACAGATTTTTTTCGGAGAGCTTTATTTAAAAGAGGAAACAATTATCATTTCAAACGAGGAAGAGATCGATGATAATTCTTTGGATGAGGCAACTATTAGATTAGTTATTAAAAATTTTTCTATATTAAATAATTTTAAAAATTATTATCTTGTTTCAAAAAAATGAACTTTACAAAATTTTGAATGGTCAATTAATATTACTTTAAATCAAGACGATGAATGTTTGGGATTTTTTTTGGATTTTAATTCATTAGGTGACACAAATGAATTTTCTTTAGAATTCATTGCAGTCCTTTCACTTGAACACATATCTGATCCAAATAAAAACTTAGATAGAACCCTCACATTTTTGTACTCTAAAAAAACACAAAAACATGGATGTTCATTCACAACCATGAATGAAATATTGAATGCAAAAAATGGATATTATGATGCCGATGCCGATTCAATTTCTTTAAAAGCACTTATAAAGACTGAATTCGCTCCAAAAAATCAATGTAAATAATTTACTTTTATCTTATTTAAATCGAAGAAGAATAATTTTTCATTTTTTTATAAAAATATAATTTTTGGATTTTTTTCAATTAAATTAGCTTACTGTTTATTTCCACAAACTTATTAATAATTTTTGATTTTAACTATTTATTTTAAAATTAGAAGTAAAATAAAAAAAAATGAACAAGAAATATGAAATAATTGAATGTGAAAATTATCATCAAATATGTATCAATTTCAATTGTAATATGAGAATTTGCCTATTAGTGTCGAATGATTTGCAAATGGAACTTTATTTTATTTTATATTGATTTAATTTATTTTTAAAAAAATTTTTTTTATTTTCAAACGAATATTTTAAAATTTTTTAATGTGGAAACCCCCAGGAGATATTCAATATTATTTAAAAACAAAAAGCCAATTTACTTTGTCTAAAACTAATTAAACTTAAAACTAATTCTCAAAAACTAAAAAATGTGAAATTAATAGTTGTGAAAAATGACATTTATGCTCACCTTAAAATTCATTCTTACTAAAACTATATAAATCAGAAAAATATTTTTTTAAATATTATTTAATAAAAGTTTAATATATTCTAATTGATAAATAGATTATTATACGTTTATTTAAATGTTGATTTTGTGTCTTCTTTTTTTTAATTTGATAAAATTCTGTTGACCATATAAATTTTATGTCACCATTTCAACACTCTGCCAACTTCTAAATCATTCTCTAACAAAGTGATAAATTTCCAGTACCAAAAAAATTGAAAATTGAATTAAATTTTGACTCTAAAAGTAAATTTAATAGCTTTTTTCACCAAGAATTCAAAATGTTTATAATTTTAAATTTTGATATTAAAAATTTAAAACATTTTAATATTTTATCAAAAGCATTTTTTAGACTACAAAGGTTGTTCGGTTCAAAATAACTAATGCAAACACATACTTTGTTATTTAAATTATTTCAAATCTTTTATTAAAATGGGTATATATTTGTCGCATCAGTTTTCCTTAAAAAAATTCTTATTTAATTTTAAGAAGAATTCTGATTTTTCTAGAAGAAATAAATAAAAAAATAAATTTTTAATCATAATAATAAGAAAAAAGTTTGATGATTATAATCAAAGTATCTTTGTATTGTTTATAGAAGTATTTTCATTTAAATAAAATTAGACTATAGACATCTACACTAAAATCAAGTCTAATTTTGTCAAAAATAATGTAAATGTTCTTTGCTATCTTCATTATGATTTATTTAATTAAATTATAATAACAGTTGATTTTAATAATAATTTTAATCATGATAGATTTTCTTTTTAAATTAAAAAAGCATCATAATTTTATTAAAGGGCTTGTTTCTTTACAAAATTGAACTAAATACATCGTGAAATTTTAAGTTAAAATTAATGTGAATGCACTTAGCGATTTTCATAATGATTTATTCATTTAAAATATGATTATGCATAAATTATAAATATTTAAAAGGATTAAACTGCTATTAATAATTACTTAAAACAATATTTTAAAACTATTTTAAAGGTTTTTGTATAGTATTTTTATCAAAATTAATTGTATTTGAACTCAACTACATTTCTGAATGCAAGAATCGTAAATTAAATATAATCTTAAAATTAAAAAATGGGTTGGTTTTAAATTAGATTTTTTTTTAAAAATTGTATTATTAATGTTCATATTTAAGAATTGACTAAATTAAGCAGAATGGATGAAATAAACATTTCATTACCATGTGGCTTTTCTGCCAAATACAAAGACATCATTTACAACAATGATAAGTTTCCATGTCCAGTTTGCAAAATACATGACTTAACAAATCAAGAATGTTTGAATATGACAAAAAATAAGATATTGCTAAATGAGATCAAACTTGACCAAAAAAAAAATCAAT
This sequence comes from Brachionus asplanchnoidis, assembly GCA_025491095.1. Classification (NCBI taxonomy): domain Eukaryota; kingdom Metazoa; phylum Rotifera; class Eurotatoria; order Ploima; family Brachionidae; genus Brachionus; species Brachionus asplanchnoidis. The sequence continues at coordinate 99,619 of JAILYF010000028.1, read as the reverse complement.
ACGAAGAATTGATGAAAGAATTTGAAAATTATAAAAATGATCCCAAGCACTATATCGATGAAAGCTTTGATTGTTTAAAAAGAGAAGTTGACCTTCGTAGGGAAGAGATTAAATTGATGCTAAATAAAGAAATTGACGATTACCATGATGGTTTATTGGAAAAGATTGACATGGAAAGAGATTTAAAGTTAAAAGTTATCGAAGAAAGAATTCAAAATACAGAGCTATTTGATTTGGCTAGCTTTAAAATTGATGAAAATTTAGACATCCATTCTAAATTAGAATTTTACAGTAAAGGTAAAATAAAAATTGACAATGGTATCAGATCTGTCACAAATTTAATTTACGATTTGAAAAATCTAAAATTTAAGTTAACAGAAAGTAGTGTGAATACTGATATTAAAAAGTTGTTTGGAGAATTAGATTTGAAAGAAAAAGCCAATACTTTACATAAAAGCAATCACATCGATAAAATGGATAATTTAAATATTTATTTACCATGTGGTTTTTCTGCCAAATACAAAGACATTTTTTACAACAATGGTAAGTTTCCATGTCCAGTATGCAAATCACATGACATGACCAGCCAAGAATGTTTGAAAATGAAGAGAAATAAGTTGGTATTGATTGAGAAAACTTATGAATTGAAAAAAAATCACTATGAAGAGTTGTTGATTACGTTCGAAGATAATAAAAATGATCCAAAGTATTATATCGACGAAAGCTATGATTGTTTAAAAAAAGATATTGACATTCGTGGGGAAGAAATTAAATTAATGCTAAATAAGAAGATAGATGATTACCATGATGCTTTGTTGGAAAATATTTGCATGGAAAAAGATCTTAAGTTAAAAGAATTCCTAGAAAGAATAAAAAATACAAATGAGTTAGATTTCATTAAATTAGATATTGATTTTAAGTTGGACACTGAGTCTAATATAGATTTATACCAAAAAAATAAAAAAGATCTTGACAATGGTATCAGTTTTGTCCAAAATATTTTAGATGATTTTCATGATCCTAATGTTGAGTTTATCAATTTTGATGATGATATTGAAATTGTAAAATTTTTTGGAGAGCTTTATCCAATGGGAAGAACAATCATTATTTTGAATGAAGATGAAATTGATGATGATAGCCGTTCTGAGGCAACTATTCAATTTAAAATTAAACAGTTTTCTCTCTTTAAGGATACAAAGAATTTTTGTATGTATTCAAAAGATTGTATTGTCAGAAATGTCAAATGGTCTATTTCGATCGATCAAAATGATGGAATACTGGGTTTTAATTTGCATTGTAATTCTACAGAAAAATCAAATATATTTCCTGTAAATGCCAATGCAGTATTTTCACTTTTAAATAAATCTGATTCGAATAAAGACTTAATTAGAAATTTTGAACAATTATTTGGTGAAAATGAGTGTGGTGAGGGTTTCGGTGATTATTTTGTACCTATTAAAGAAATAATGAATCCAACAAACGGATATTACGATGCCAGTGATGACTCTATTACTGTGAAAGCTTTTATTAAGGCTGAACTACCTCAAAAAAATCTACATGATAATGATGATGATGATGAAGGTGACGAAGATGATCATGAATAAATTTAAGATTTTTTTTTCAATCATAAAATAATGATAAAATTCAATAAATTTATTTAATTATGATTGTTTTTATTTTACTGAAATTAAATTTACAAATTATACATTTCAACTAGCTATAATTGCTTAGAACATTCAAATTAATTTTGACTTAAAATATTAACTAACTTTAATTAGTTTATTTGAAAAAGATTTTTAAAATTGTAATCAAAATTTTCGAAAAGTTGATAATAAAAAAAGACTTTATATTTAAAATCTACCAATTTTTTATGAGTGAATAATTTTTATTGACACATTCATTGGTGATTTATCGTAAATTCATCGCATTCTCTTCTAAAAAACCGATTATCATTAATGCACATTGTTTCATATTTCTTATTGAGGTTCCATTCAAAATTTGACCTCTGTTAAAACTCTTTACTTTAAATTTATATTTACTTGGGTTTTCTTTAGGACAGCTGTAAATAAGTGACCACTCTTTCTTCTTCTGCTTTTGGTAATTTTTAAAGACTTATATCGATCAATGCTGAATTTTTATTTTAGAATTTTCCATTTCCATATGTAACTGTGAGGGGGGGGGGTCTCTTGTTAGAGTTTATTAATAAAACAATTAGTTACTTTTATCACTAACTTTATTTAAATATATTTCAATCTTATATATTCTTGGTGGCGTCCTGGGGGGGGAGGGCTAGAGGGTCACATCCCTCCACCGCTTGCTGTTGGCCCCCGCGCTCGTCGTCTTTCCTGGCGTCTTGGAGGGGAAGGGCTAGAGGATCACATCCCTCCGCCGCATGCTGTTGGCCCCCGCGCTCGTCGTCCGAGGGGTCGTCGTCTGGCAGGTTCTCGGGCTCGGAGAACTCCTCGGCATCCTCTTTCTGCTGGGGAAGTCTTAATTCTTCTTCCATTTTGCGGCGTCTCACCCCGCACACCCTATTTACTTCAAATTTCAATCTTGACCCATGAAAGACCATGCCCGTCCAGTCGAGCATGGCCTCATTATCTTCTAGGCGGGTGAGCGCCACAAATGCGTGTCCCGGCTCCATCCGGTTGTTCGACACGAGGTTAGGTACCAATATTTGCGAGAGCCCTTCCTCGCGGGCCCTATCGTTGAGCCGGGTCTTTAACGAGTCCCGGCTATTTACTACACTTGGGACGTTTTTGACGATCAAGTCGTATATCAATTCCATTTTTTTTTTTTTTTTTTTTGAGTTGCAAAAATAAAATAAAAACAAGTAGGCTCCTCATACGCTTTCTGGCATTCTTCTGACCAAATGAACGTAGACTTCGGCTTTATAAGCGCATATAGATTGGCAGCTACGTCACTGAACGAAGGAATGAACCTTCTGTAATACGAGATCATTCCCAAGAACCGTTTAACTTCGTCCTTGTTAGTTGGTGCTTTCATTTCCACAATAGCTCTAATCTTGCCGTAGTCTGGCCTAAGTCCTCGTTTGGTAATCTGGTACCCTAAGTAATTTACTGTATCCATGAACAGTTTGCACTTGCTCGGTTTAAGCTTCAGATTGGCTCCAATGATTCTTTTTAACACTTCCTCTAATCTGGCTACATGTGTTTCGAAGTCTTTTGCAAAAACAATGATGTCGTCAGTGTACACGAGACAATATTTCCAACTAAGGCCTTGTAGTAGGTTGTCCATCGCCCGTTGGAACGTCGGAGGGGCATTGGTCAACCCAAACGGCATCACTCGGAACTGGTACAAGCGGTTATTGGCCGTAAATGCCGTCTTCTCTTTGTCCTCTTCATCCACTGGGATCTGCCAATATCCTGCTTCTAGATCCAAAGTCGTAAAATACACCGAACAACCTAGCATGTCCACCGTCTCGTCAATCCTCGGAAGTGGGTGTGAGTCTTTTACTGTAACTTGATTCAACTTCCTAAAATCAATGCAAAAACGATATTCTTGCTTACCATAACGATATTCTTACCTTGAACCTTTTTCTTGACCAAAATTATCGGGCTTGACCACGGGCTTTTACTTTCCTCGATAATTTCTTTATCTAGCATTGACTTTATTTGTCTCCCAATCTCCTCTTGCGCTGCCTGCGGCATCCTGTATTGCTTCTGTTTAATTGTTTTCGCACCATTCGTGTCGATACCATGTTTCGCGACGTGAGTTGTCCCCACATCATACTCTGTCCATTTGAACGCTTTCTTGTACTTTGTAATCAACTCTTTTACTGAATTCTGCTGTTGATTCGTCAACTCTGGGTTTATTTGGATAGTATTCCAATTAATATCCCCATCCTCGTTTAAACTCTCTACTTCGGATTCTTCGTCTATCTCAACCTCTTCCCATACACCAACCTCTGCGCCTTCTTCCAACATAATGTCCCTTTCCGTAATGTTCATGACACTTACCTTTAGTCTTCCCTCACTGGAGACATTTCCTACACTTCGCGCCCAGATAACTTCCTGGTTTAAATTCTTCGATTTCTCTGGTCTCGGTTCGAACATTACTATTTTGTCTTTGGTCTTTACCTGGATCTCAACAAACATTTCTGTCTTAGGTTTAACAATCACGGAACTTCTCATTGTTCCCAAATTCTTATTTGTGATATCATTTTCGCCCGTCACCGGTTCTTCATATAAACAATTTATCTGGTGTCGAATTTGGTTATCACTTAAACTGATGATCTCTTTTTCGTAGTCAAAAATCGCCTTGAAACGCTTTAAAAAATCGACCCCTAAAATTGCTTTTTCCGTTATGGTTGTAAAAATAAATTCATGCTCTGCACTCCAACTGTTAATTCGCATTCTCACCGTTCCTCTTGCACATGCTACTGCCTGGCAATTCAGAGCTGACTTGATGTTTACTTCCACGCGCTCTAGACCCAGGTCATTATACTCAGACTGTCCTGAAATTACCTTGTTTACTTTTTCTGCAAGATCTTTTGGCAACTTGCTTATATTAATAAATGACGCTGTTGCTCCACTATCCAGTAACATTGGAACACTAAATTCGCAGTTACCAACATTTACTGTTGTTTCCAGTCTGGTAAGTTTGGTTGCACGTGCTAGATCTAAGCTGAAAGACTCGCATTGCACAGTGTTAGCGGCTACTTCTGACTCATCTTCCACTTCAGCTTCGATCGTAAAAGCAGATGTCTTCGGCCTATTCTGGTTATAATTCTGTTTGTTATTATACACATTCTGGTTTTGATTTTGATGCATCCTGTGTTGATAATTTTGACTTTGCATTTGGTAATTTGGCGTCTGCTGCTGGTGCTTTCTTTCGTACTTCGTGTCTTTAGACTCACCCTTCTTTTCCACGTCAAACATACGTCTCCTACACACTGCCCACTTGTGACCTGGTTTGTTGCAATAATTACAATTCCCCACAAACCTTCTATTCTCGTACTGAGGCCTGGGAACCGCTTTATTGATCTCTATTTCTTGTTTAAACTGGCCTGGCAAAACTGACTTATAGTCGACTTGATTTTCAAAAATTACTATTAATTCTGGCCATTTCTTGTCCGCTATCAATTCAAGGAAAGTTTTCGTTGTTTCCGGCACGCTTGACACTAGTCTCGCTTTTAACAAATTGTGTGAAATAAAACAAGATATTTACCCTGGGTAAATATCTTGTTTTATTTCACACAATTTACCTGAAAATAAATAATTTTTTTTTGTTACCTGTACAAAATAATTAGTTATTTAGATATTTTTTTAATAAATAATTTAAGTTATGAAAAAAATTCTGTATATTTTGTAAAAAAACTAAATTTTATTTTATAACTACTTTGTACATATATATTTCATCTTTTTTTGTAACTTGAAACAAATATTAGTTAACAAATGTAATTTAAACTTTTTATTAAATATTTTTTTAAACATCGCCAAGACAGGCGTAATTTTATGAAATAAATAATAATAATAATAATTTAGCCACAAATTGACATTACATTTTTTCTTTTATCTTAACATTGAAATACAGGCAAAATGAAAATAATTTTAAATTTTCATATTTTAAGATATGTTTTGCAATATTTCAGAAATATATAAAACACTTTTCCATTTTATTTGGTAATCAAAATGAAAAATGAAAAATTTTATTAGATATTGCACAAATAATCTGAAAACATGAAAATGTAAAATTTTTAAATTTTTACATTTTGCCGAAATCCATCAATAAAAAAACTAATTGAAATTCATCAAGCAAATTAATTTGTAAATAAGAACGAACAACCTATATATCTTAAGTTATAACTCTTATCACTCATTATTTTCAACACAAAATTTTATGTTCTATTATGTTTTATAAAAATTTAAAATACAATTTTGAAAATGTATTGAAAATGTGCGATGGTTGAGATATATTTTATTTTAGAAATATTTGGAGAAATTTTTGCAATATAGCTCTATTGAAATTAAATAAAGTGTTTCAAACATAGATTATTTAGTTTTTGATGATTTTTTAAGAAAATTTTTTAAAATTTGAAAAACCTTAATTTCGATCTCTAGATTAAATTGCTTTTAAAAAATCTCGAGTTCAAATGATTTTAAATCCTCTAATTAATTTGACATTGGTTTGATTTGATTTTCAATATTCCTTTAATCGTAGTTTAAATTTTATGAATCATATTTTGTCAATTAAATTTTTAATTTTTTAGGTAAATTGTGATTGAAGTACATTTAATTAGAAAAATATAGCATAATCATTAAATATTTTATAAATTGTACTTTAATTAAATATTTTTTGCTTCTTTAAAGCATTGAGTATTAAATTAAATCAAACCAACTTAAATATTTAAATAAACTTTTAGCTAGTTAATAATAATAATAATATTTATTTCAAATAAAAACACCACTGGGTGATGAAGGATAAAAAAAAATCAAGCTAGGAAAAAAAAATTGAAAAGTTAAATAGGAAAAAGTTGATTACATTTTGTTTTTTTTTATTATTGCCTTTTTCAACAAACAAAAGATCAAAAATTTTATTTTAATTTATTAAAATCCAAAACCAATTTTTATCAATTTTTGATTTTCAAATTTTAGCCATTAGCCATTTTTTTTGAAATTTAAGAAATATCAAAAAATTATATTGAATAATTTTTAATCTGAGTTATTCAACAATTAGAGCTTAATTTTTAATTAATTTGAATAAATTAATGATTAACTAGTATTAAAATTTCTAAAAAAAGAAAAATCTTCTTAAAAAATCATCAAAAACTAAATAATCTATGTTTAAAACACTATATATTATTTCAATAGAGCTACATTGCAAAAATTTCTCCAAATATTTCTAAAATAAAATATATCTCAACCATCGCACATTTTCAATGAATTTTCAAAATTGTATTTAAAATTTTTATAAAACACAACAGAAAATACCAAATGGAACAAAATTTCTTTATTGGAAAAGTTTTCGATTCCTTTGACGATTTTATTCAACTATTGAATGATTTCTCAAAGCAATTATTCTCAATATGGACAACATTCAATAGTAAAAAAATTGACAAAAAAGAAAACAAGTACAAGTTTTTTCACATCCACATAATGTGTGTATCTATTTTTGTTTATTTACCCACAAAATGTGTGAAAATAAACGTTACCTTTATTTTTATTTATAATATTGAAAAAATTTATCTTATTAATAGCTGATAACAAAAAAAACAAATATATGAATTTTATAGGCAAATTGAAGTCTGAGATCAAGATCAAAAGATCAAAATATAAATTGTAATAATTTTTTGAATAATGGATAAAAAATTAATTTTTTCCAAAGCAATTATTTGACATCTCATGTCAAGTTTATTTTCATATTTAAAATTTTAAAATGTTCTTTTTTATTAAACTTTAATATTTAAATTTTTTAATTGATTTTAATGAAAACTTATTTTTAGAGACAACAAAAATTTAATGTTTTAAAATTTATAATTTATTTAAGTGGAAAAATTAAATTAATTTTGTTTGAATGAATGGATATAAAAGTTATAAATTTAAATTTGAGAATTAACTTAACCTGAATTATTTAAATTATTTATTGTTTTTGTTAAATGAATTAGAGATCCATCATTTTACTGTTAATTTGATAATGAACCATTATTAGGCATAACATGTCTAGTAATGTTTAGTATTTATTTCTTAAAAATTATCAAAATCATTAGATTAATTAAGTTTTAAAATTTTAAATTGATCTTTAAATTTGATCTGAAACTTCAATTTGCCATTTTATAAAAAAATATAGAGAGATTAGATGAACAATTATTATCTGTACAATGATGATAGCAATGCTGAGGATCTTTCTGACTCACAATCAATTTCTCACCAATTTAAATAAATAAAATATTTTAATTTTTACCGAAAATATATTTAGAATCCAAAGATTTATTTATTCAAATTGAACAAATAAATCACTTACTAATTTTATTAAAATTTTTTTAATTAAAATTGGCACCCATTGAAAATTTTTTAAAATTTTCACATAACTTGAGAAAAAATTATCATCATTATTTTAGAAAAATAATAAATTTAAAAAAACTTTCAAATTAAAGAAGAATTTTATTCATGATAAATCTTTGTTTGAAATTACTCAAAAAAGCATCATCATTTTATTTAAGTGGTTGTTTCTTTACAAAATTAAACTAAAGATATCAGCTTTATTAATATTTTAAGTCAAAATTAATGTATATGTTCTTAGCACTTTTCATAATGATTTATTTTTTGAATTATGATTATGGTTAAAAAATTTTGAATATTTAAAATATTTAAAAGAATTAAACTGCAATTAATAATTTCTTTAAAATTTATTTAAAAACCAATTAAAAGGTTTTTGAATACAATTTATTGCAAATAAACTTTATTTTAACTCAAATTTATTTCTGAGTGCAAGACTCGTATCTTAAATTGAAACTTAAAATTAAAAAATGGGTTGGTTTTAAATTGATTTTTTTTAAAATTGTATTTCTAATTTTCATATTTAAGAATTGATAAAATTAGACACAATAGATGAAATAAACATTTCATTACCATGTGGCTTTTCTGCCAAATACAAAGACATCATTTACAACAATGATAAGTTTCCATGTCCAGTGTGCAAAATACATGACTTATCAAGTCAAGAATGTTTGAATATGACAAAAAATATGATATTGCTAAATGAGATAAAACTTGACCAAAAAAAGAACCAATACGAAGAATTGATGAAAGAATTTGAAAATTATAAAAATGATCCCAAGCAATATATCGATGAAAGCTTTGATTGTTTAAAAAGAGAAGTTGACCTTCGTAGGGAAGAGATTAAATTGATGTTAAATAAAGAGATTGACGAATACCATGATGGTTTATTGGAAAAGATTGACATGGAAAGAGATTTAAAGTTAAAAGTTATCGAAGAAAGAATTCAAAATACAGAGCTATTTGATTTGGCTAGCTTTAAAATTGATGAAAATTTAGACATCCATTCTAAATTAGAATTTTACAGTAAAGGTAAAATAAAAATTGACAATGGTATAAGATGGGTCACAAATTTAATTGACGATTTGAAAAATCTTAAATTTAAGTTAACAGAAAGTAGTGTGAATATTGATATTAAAAAGTTATTTGGGGAATTAAATTTGAAAGAAGAGAACAAAAATTTAACAAAAGGTAAACAAATCAATGAAATGGATGATGTCAACATAATATTACCATGTGGTTTATCTGCCAAATATAAAGACATATTTTACAACTTTGGTAAGTTTCGATGTCCAGCTTGCAAAGCACATGACTTGACCAGTGAAGAATGTTTGAATATGATAAGAAATAGATTGGTTTTGACTGAGAAATCTTGTGAGCTGGACAAGAGTCATTATGTAGAGTTAATGATAGAATTCGAAAGCTATAAAAATGAGCCCAAGCACTTTATAGATGAATGCTATGAAAGCTTAAAAAGAAAAGTCTCCCTTCGAAAGGAAGAAATTAAAGTTTTGATATGTAAAAATATTGATGTTTATCAACATGGTTTATTGAAAAAAATTGACACTGAAAGAGATCTAAAGTTAAAAGAGCTTGAAGAAAAAATTCAAAAAATAACCACATTAGATTTGGCTATTTTAGATTTTGACAAAAATTTAGATATACATTCTCAATTGGATTTTCATAAAAACAATAAACTTAAAATTAGAAATGCTATTAAATCTGTCCAAAATATTTTAGATGATTTTAAGGAGCCCAAGTTTAAGCTTGTCAATAGGAATGTTGATATTTGTTTAAAAAAATTATTTGGAGAGCTTTATCCAGTGGAAGAAACAATTTTTATACTGAGTGAAGATGAATTTAGCAATGAAAGCCGTGCTGAGGCAACCATTCAATTAATAATTAATAATTTATCTCAATTAAAATACAGAAACAATTTTAGAATACGTTCAAAAAAATATTTTATCAGGAATTTTGAATGGCATATTTGGATCGAAATAAATGAAGAGAATGGACTAACAGGATTTTATTTGACTCGGAGTTCAATGGAAGAATCAAATGAATTTTCTGTAAATGTCACTGCAGTACTTTCACTTGTAAACAAATCTGATCCAAATCAAAGCTTGAATAAAACCCTTACACATTTGTTCACTGTAAACGACTCTTGGGGATATTTATTGGCAACAATGGACGAAATTATGAATCCAGCAAGCGGATATTATGATGCCAATGATGACTCTATTACTCTAAAAGCCGTAATCAAGGCTGAATTACCTCAAAAAAATTCATAAAAATAATTTTTATTATTTCCAATTTTATTTATTGTTGTAATAGGTAAGCTTTTTGCATTTGAGATTTTTTTAACCAAGTTTTGATTCAATCATAGTGAATATTTTTTTTTTTGTAATATGATCTTTTTTTAATCAGATTTATTTAATTACATCTATTGCATTTAAAAATTTTATTTCGATATTTTTAACCAAAAATATGCTTTTTTGCTATTAATTTTTCGTTTGCTTCTAACTAATTAAAACTCATCATTTAAATTTTAATTATTTGCTTAAATAAAAATTTAAAGTGAAATCTTGAGAAATTCAAGTTAAAATATAAAATTTTTAAATTCAAATTTTCAAGTGATTGAATAGCTATGATCTTACAAAATTAATTTAATACAATAATATATTTGAAGCCTGATAATTTTATCGTTCAAATTTTTTATACGGTTATTAATTAAAGCAATTGAAAGCCAAACATAGAAATAAGGCTTTGCACTAAATTTTATATTTTTAATTTTTATCATTTCATTTATTAATTTATTTAATTAATTATAAAAAAAGGAGGAAAAAATTTTTTTTTTTGCCAAATACTTTCATTATTTTCTGATTGAATTATTATTTTTGCTAAAAAATAGTTTCAATTTCAAATTGACCATCTACTCAGCTGTACATGAGGAATATGATGAATCTTTCATGCCGTTCCATATTTTGAGCTTCCATCTGACCAAGAATCAACTTTGTTAAAAAAAAGTGTTGATTAGTAATCTATCAATGCCATCTAAATAGATTAACGAACGCAAGGGATTTATTCAACCATATATTCCTGAATATTCAGATGATGTATTTATAATTTTTTTAATTTATTGATTAAGTGTTTAAAGATTGTTCGAATTTTTCCAATTCGAAGTTGCTTTCTTCTAGAAGCTTTAAATTTTATTAAAATTCTTTATTCATCTGTAGGAATTTATATTTCTCGGTATTGGGGTTCACTTGTTTTCTGAGGCAGTAATATTTTCATAATTTTTATAAAAATGTGCATTTCAAAAATTGATATCCTCGGCGAATTCAAATAAATTAAATATAAATTTCACATCAGAGCTTTCACTTTAAATAAATCTGAATAAATCTGAAAGACTTAATTAGAAATATGGCTCGTTCAAATATGGAATATTTGACCAAATACTCGATATTTTAAATTTATAAAAATTTCTTTTTTTAATTTAATTTTGAATGCTAAACACAAATACTTTTGAAATAAAAATCTCAAATAAGCTTTACAAAAAATCAATTTATAAATTTAAATGAATTGAGAAAATTTTTTTTCATTTTTTTTTATTTTCAAAATCTACATAACATGTTTATCATGTTACATTAAAATTATTTAAATTAAATCAAAGATTTATTTTAATATCTAAGGTTAAACTTTTTGAATTGAAATGATATTTTGAATTGATCATTAACTTCAAGATGCCCTTGATAAGTTTTATTTTTTTTTAAAATTTTTAGTAATACAAAATAAATTAAATGATAAGAATACAGAATTGATAAAAAATTAAAATAAATTAATTATATGGACTTAAACTTTTATTTGGCTCCTTTATTTGAAATTCTTTAATATTTAGTTTTAAAATTTTGAATTATATTTTTAAACGAATTTTATCATTCACTAAAACATGATATGGAATTCTTTGTTGATAATACGACAACTCATACTTTCAAGATACAAAAAATTTTTTTTTTAGCACCAAAAATTTTAGCTTAAAAGAACATATAAATACTCAAATTTGAATAAATTTATAAAATTTGTTTGAATATTTATTATAAAACCTCAAAAATGGAAAACTGGTTCCCCAAATTCAAGATCTCCAATTCAATTTTTTTTGACCACATCAAAAGATAAAAGTTTTCCAAGGTTTTCATTATGATGATTAAAAAGATGATATGCCCATTTAAATAAGATTTTTAAATAATCTTTATTATTTTTATGTTAATTTAATAACATTATTTTGATACTCTTTTACTATTATGATGATTTCTATTATAAAGCATTCCTATTTTGATAAATTTTTGTGACCAAATATATTTTGATAATTTTACTTATCAACACAGCTTAAATTGGGAAAATGATATCATCTAATTTTAATTTTAAGTTTTAGGAATTACTAAGAATGGATGATGTAAGCATTATATTACCATGTGGTTTCTCAGTAAATTACAAGGACATTTTGTACAAAAGTGACAAATTTCCTTGCCCAGCTTGCAAAACACATGACATAACAAGAGAGGAATGCTTAAATATGACAAGAAATATGTTGGCTTTGAATAATAAATCTTATGAATTGAAAAAAAATGACTTTGACGAGTTGATGATGGTGTTCAAAATTTATAAGAATGACCCAAAGCACTATATCGATGAAAGCTTTGATTGTTTAAAAAGGGAAGTTGACCTTCGTAGGGAAGATATTAAATTGATGTTAAATAAAGAAATTGACGATTACCATGATGGTTTATTGGAAAGAATTGACATGGAAAGAGATCTTAAGTTAAAAGAACTCGAAGAAAAAATTCAAAAAGCAGAGTCATTAGATTTGGCTATCTTTAAAATTGATGAAAAATTAGACATCCATTCTAGATTGGAATTCTACAGAAAAAGTAAAATAGAAATTGAAAATGGTATCAGTTTGGTTCAAAATATTATAGATGATTTTAAAGAGCCTAAGTTTAGGCTTACAGATAGTTGTGATGAAATTGATATAAAAAAAATATTCGGAGAATTCTATTTGAGAGAAAATACAAAAATAATTTTTAATAATCTAGAAATTGATGATGTTAGCTGTTCTGAGGCAACTATTCAATTAATTATAAATAATTTTTCTATAATCAAAGATAAAAAGAATTTTAGAGTGTTTTCGAAAAAATGTTTAATTAGAAATTTTGAATGGCATATATGGATCGAACTAAATGAAGAAGACGGATGGATGCAATTTTATTTGTATTGTAATTCAACAGCGAAATCAAATAAGTTTCCTGTAAATGCCAATGTAGTTCTATCACTTTTAAATAAAACTGATTCAAAGAAAGACTTAAGTCGTAAGCATGAAAAGTTATTCACCCAAAATATTGGTTACGGATATTCAAAATTTTTAGAAATAAATGAAATAATGAATCCAAAAGACGGATATTATGATGCCAATGAAGACTCAATTACTCTAAAAGCAGTTGTAAAGGTTGAATTGCATAAAAAATAAAGAGTAAAAATAGAGAAGAAGCAGGAAAATAACTAGGCATTTTGTAATAAAACCCATTTTTTTAAATATTTCATAAAAAGAAACATTTTTTGCTTTTTTTTAAATTAAAATAATCTAAAATTCCAAAATTTATTAATTTTACGATCAAAAGTTTTATTTTTTTTTCAGTTAAAATTCATATTAAAATTTATGTCTAATTTTTCTAATCAAAACTAAACAAATAAAATTTTCAACTAATTTATTTCAATTAATTTTTGTAATTTAGTTGTTACATTTTAATATCTTTTGAAAGGCTTTTATTAAGCTTAAAAAAAACTCGCTTTATAATTTATCCAGACTTGCTTTTATGATTGTCAGAATTTGAACATTCTTTTTCTTGAATTTTTAATATTTAACGCATCATCAAATATAAGGCTGTAAAAATTACTTTTTTTTTCTTAATTGATCCTGTGGAACATAAGATATCAATTTTGATTTCCACTCTAGTTAATCTTTTGCCTTTATCCTTGCTTTTTTCCATGTCATTCCCATTATGAAGAGCTCTATCGTGATTGTTGATCTCTATCTTACTGCTGGTCTTCCTACCTTACGTCGCCCTTGAGGTGTCCATTGAAGGGCTCTTTTTGATATCCGTGTTTCTTTCATTCTAAGTACATGCCCAAGCCATCGCAGTCTTTTGTTCTTTAATGCATTGACTAAATGGCTCTGAATTTGATCTTCTATATAGGTCAACATTTGAGAATGTCTCATTCAAAATTTATCAGAATTAAAATTGTAGAATTTGAAAGCAAAAAATAGCGTTTTATTTATTTGGAGGTATTTAATCGCTTACCTAAACAAATTAATTTCACACTATAATTAGTGTTCTTCTTAAGATATTTAAACCTTTCTCTTATTTATAACGAAGATGCCTACATTAAATAATGAAAGTTACTCTTAAAATAATTCAAATTTATCTTATTTCACTTAAAAATTTATTAATAAAAAAATTGTATTTCGAATGAAAATGAAGGAAAAATAAAAAGATTGTAAAAAAAAAATGAAAAGTACATCTTTTGGCTTTTCGTTTTTTTGTACCAACAGCCGGTTCAATTTCTCTATTTATCTAAGAGTTTGGAGAAGTATAAGCTTCAAGTTTTTTATTTTTTATTGTTTTTTTATTATTTAAATAGACTTTGAGTAACTCCTTTAGCTATTGCTCATATATTAAAAGAAAGTGAAACAAATATAAGGTATTACAAAATTGGGTACACATTATTTAAAAAAAATATAGTAAAATGGGAATATTAAGAAAGGGAAGCTTCTAGACAATTGAAAGATTTGGCTGTTGTAAGTCACTTCCGTGGAAATTCATGGACAAAAATTGCTAAGGGAGACTTTTTTTTCAGGTTCTCTTGAGCTCTCAACAAAAACATCCTCATAGTCCTTTATGAGTGATAAAATTAGCTCATTTTTGAAGAGAAAACAGTTTTTAACATATCTTATAAAGAGTTTTTTAAATATGATTTTGATTGTGTCAATTTTTTGATTTTAAAGAAAAAAAAAGAAGATTTCTGAGAGTGCTTCATATGGGAGGTGATAAATCGCTTTATATGATATATTTTGGAGTACTTGTAATTTATGAAAATTAGTATGTCAAGCTAAACTAAATATGAAGAAGCTATAATCAATTAAAGACCATATTAGAGCATTATAAATACTCGATAGAGTTTTTTTATTTAAACTCCAAGATTTGTGTGAAAGAATTTTAATTATATTTATCCTGTCTTGACATCTAGATCGAATAAATTCAATATGTGGTTTAAAGCATAAGTTTCGTCAAATTTTATCCCAAGGAAGATTGGACAGTTACTATATGGAATTTGCTTATCGAAAAGACTTAAATTTAGCTTTTGATTTTCGGAGGGATTCCCTGAAAAAATTGTATAATTGCATTTTTCAGGAGACATCTTAAGCCTCCATTTTTTTTACCAAATTTCAATATTTTTAAGGTAACCATGCTTAGAAATGTTTCGATATTTTTTGAAAATGAAAAAGGTGACTAGGTCATCAGCAAACAAGAGAGAGTATGAGGTATTTTTTGAGCTCTGTTCAGGTATATCATTGATTAAAATTGAAAATAGAAGAGGACTAATTACCGAACCTTGAGGGACACCGGTTTCAATATTAACATGCTCAGACTCGTAATTATTGAGATTAACAAAGAACTTACGATTATTTAGGAAATTTTTTACCCATGCAATGATATATAGAGAGGCTTTAGTTTTAATAAGTTTATAAATGATACCGATATGCAAAACTTTGTCAAAGGCTTTAGAAATATCAAAAAAAAGAGTGCAAGCTTTTTTTTTCCTTGTTAGTGTTTCCGAAATTTTTTGTGTTAGGAAAACAAGATTATCGGAAGTTCTACGATGCTGCCTGAAACCAGATTGCTCCTTACAAATTAAATCCTTATTTTCTAGAAAGGTGTAAAGTCTTTTAGTGATTATTCTTTCTAGAATTTTTACTAATCTACTTGTAACACTAATTGGGCAGAAGTTTTTTAGCATCATGTTGGATATGTTATCAGGACCAGGAGCTGAGTCGTCCTTTAACTTTTTCAATGTTTTCTTAAGTTCCTCTAGAGAAATTTTTGGATAATTATTAACTTTAGAATATAAACCAGAATTAAGATATTCTTGCTCTAAAATATACTTTTCAGTTGCCATTTGAAAGAAGTATAAAAACAGTCCTCATTATCTTGAGAAAAAGTTTTAGCTAAAATTTTTTTAAATAATTCACCCTTATCTATATCATCGCAATACTCTTTAGATTCCGAAATAAGATTAGGAATATGTCGAGATGAGGAATTTTTTTTAAAAGAGTTGATCTTTTGCCAAAAGGGACGTGATAAATTTGGATTAGGACCAAGTTAGTTTAAGAAATTTTGCCATTTTAAATTTTTAAATTTAGAAATTTCAAATCTAATGGTATTTGTTAGCTTGTTACATTCCCTTCTAGTTTCTTCAGTCTTTATTTTAAGTTTTTTTAGCTCTTTTCTTTTTTTAATTAATAATAATAATAATAATAATAATAAAAATAAGGCTATGGATAAAAGATGACTAAAAGCCAGCCTCTAACGGAGTGTAAGGATTAGTTGCACATTAGTAGCCTGTATAATCAATTTTGTTAGTTTTAAAAAAATTGTCAAGTTTGTTTTTAAAACCATTTATAGTTTCTCGTTCAACCACCTCTAATGTTACGATATTTGGAGGGAAGGAAACCTTAAATTTTTTTGAGGAGAATTTGGGAACTGAAGCCGAGGCTGCGTCAAAGATTGCTGAGTTATTTTTTGTTAATTCGGTCTAAATTTTTCATATCCGCAATAAAATCAGATTCTAAAAATGAACTCGAGTCAAGAAGATGGCTAAATTTTTTCCACTCTGCCTTTTTGAAATTAAATTTTTTAAATTCTTTAATTCCAACTTCAGTAGATTCGAAACCAAGTTCAAGTTTAATTGGATAATGATCACTAGTCAAGTCATCGTCAAAGACTTCGTAGTTACGAAAAAAGGAACCTAAATTATTAGAAATAAGAAATAAATCAAGAATCGTATTGTAATTTCGATTACTTATAGTAAATGTTGGAGAATCATCATTTATCTTGAACTTTGAACTTGAGCTAACAAAAATCTTGAACTTTCCAAAAAACTCTCTATTATTTTTCCGTTTTCATTTGAAATGTCTGAACCAAAAATAGAAAGCCTAGCATTTAAGTCGCCCCCAATTAAAAAATATTCGACGTTATTTTCAATAAAAGAAAGAATTTCTTTACTTAATATTTGAGGAAGTTTTTTATTATTATAGGTTGTTGGTGGTTGGTAATAGCATATAATATTAATATCTTTTTTGAAAGAGCCTGACTTTACAGGCACTCTAATAGCCAGTTACTCCCTGTCAAACTTATCGAGTTCACTTTTTCAAATTTTTAAAAAATCAAAAATAACTTTTACAAATCTCAAAATTAACGCTAACGTGGCTAAAAGGGATAATTAATATTCATTCCAAACAGCCAGGGGATTTTGTCCCAAATTATTTTTTAAATAAATAAAATAACGAATATTCAAAAAAGGTCCGCCCGATTTTTGAATTAAAAAAAAATAGAGTTCTATTTTTTCAAATTTTCTAACATTTTACACACTTGTTCAAAATTTTATCCGTTTTTCGAAAATGACAGTCTTTTTTTTCAAAAAATGAGACATCTACCTGATTAAGTTTATTTTAATTTTTTTTTAATTCAAAAATCGGGCGGACCTTTTTTGAACACCCGTTATTTTATTTATTTAAAAAATAATTTGGGACAAAATCCCCTGGCTGTTTGGAATGAATATTAATTATCCCTTTTAGCCACGTTAGCGTTAATTTTGAGATTTGTAAAAGTTATTTTTGATTTTTTTAAAAATTGAAGAGTTTAAGTAAATAAAAAAATTTAAAGTTTAATTGCTTGTGTTGTGATTTCCTAATTTTGACGCTTCACTCACGGAATGATTGTCCTTTGATTCTAATACTTTGACAGAGTTTTTGTTTTTTTTTTTTTGATACTGTTTTTTTGAGACTGAACTATTTAAGTTCTCAGGACTAAGCTTCCATTCGTTTCGTTTACTACCCTGTTTGAAGTATTAGTTTCATGTATAAAAAGGAAAGATTTTGCAGGGTTGTTCGGTGTTGATTGAACAAACGGAGTTTAATGGTTTAGGTCATTTATATGTTGCTGTACCTGGTCATCTAAGTTTGGTTTGAATTTTGGAGGTAGCATAAATTGTGTTGAATTGAATTTTGTATTTGAGATTTGATCATGTTGCGGATTTATTATTGGTTTTGTGAGATAGTTGCATTGGTTTGAAGTTGAAAAAAGATTATCATTTTTTGTACTGTTATGAATTTGGCTTTCTTCGAGCTCATTTTCACAGATTTCACCATCTTCGATTAAGTAATCATAATTGTGCTTTGAAAAAACCTTGGCTAGATTACAATCAGAAGCCTTGTGTCCACTTCCATTACATTTTGCACATTTTAAATGTCTAATCTTACAGTCGGCTATTTTATGTTCGGCGCTCATACAAAACCTGCAACGCTGTTCACCAACTCTTTCGATTGAGATCGGGTATCCTTGTATGCATGTTTTTTTTGGCAGTTTTTTTTACAATTTCGTGGTAGTTTACATTTTTTGATGCATTAAACTTTAGTTTGGCTCGAATAGTCCCAGATTTTACGTGCTTGAAATTAGGATCATTAATGTATTCATCGTAGATGTTGACAATTTCAGTTGGGGAGACAGACTCCTTCTGAGATTAGATGCTTTTCAATAAGGTATTTGTCGAAGTTGGGTTTAAGACCATACAACTTAAAGGTGAAGACTTTTTCGACTTTTATAGGTTCTTCTGTATCTTTAATAGTAAATTCTTGGCCATTAATATTGATCAATCTACCTATTAAATCTTTGTAGACAAAAGAAGAGTTAAAAGAAATCAGCCAGAAGTTTTTGCCAACAGTTGTTACAGTATCAAGATTGTCACTCAAGTCTTTGAAGTTAAGAGCGACCAGAGCCTTAAGTATTTTGGTGCGGTTTACAACTTCATCATTTTTCCTGTTGACTTTAACCCTGATCGCATGCTTGCAAATCGAGGGATCCGAAAGAAGATTGGGAGTCACATTCGAAGCTCGTTAATTTGGTCAAAATTATGCAGAGAAATGAATTGAATTATAAATAAAATTGAAATAAAATAAATTGAAATGGATTCAAGTTGCTCAAATGTCTCACTTAAATCCATTATTTTTTTTTCTGACTTGTTTTATTTTCAAGAATGTAAATCATTAAAATTAGTAGTAAAATTAAAACTATTAAGAGTACAACTCATACTCATTAGTATTAATTTAATTATTTTAACATATCATTCCATTAGTAAAAGAGATCAAAATTAGATAGTAATCATATTTATTTATTTAAGACATCATTAATTAATTTATTATACAGAAAAACAAATAAATAAATTAATTAATTTAACATACAATTCATTAACTATGGAGTTTTTTTTAATTTTATTTAAGAGAGCATTTCAATATATATTGGTGTGCATTTAAATATATTTTTAATTAGATTCCGTTAAGTTAAATTTGAAGAAGCTAGACAAACCAGTTAGCCACAAGACACTGTTCAGTGCGCTCGATATCGCCTTAAACCAAGACGAAAATGATGCAATCACGTCGATTTACAATTTCTGGTCCAATAAAGTATGGATAATCGAATTTAACTCGGCGTTTAACTCACAAGATATTTACAATCGGACAATCAATATTAATGGAACAAATTTTAATCTTGAAGACGCAAACAAATTACCGGATCTTAGAAGGTACAGTACTTTTCGTTTTCACTTCGTACCCAGTAATTTCAAATGCGAATTACTCAAAAATTTTTTTGATGCCTTCCGAATTGATGGGCTTAGAATCGAGGACATTTCAGAAGAAAATTATAAAGATAGGCCTCTAAAAAATGGAGTTAAAAGGGTGAAAATTTCTTACCCAAAACATACGGAAAACATAATCAGAAACCTTTCTGGTCCCGCTAATATTTTTGGGTTAAGATGTGTAGTCTCTATTGTTGGTCAAAAGCCTAAATGCTATTTTTGTGACGATGAAAATCATAATGTAGCAAAATGTCCGGTTAAGGAATCCTTATGCGGAAAATGTCATCAAAAGGGTCATATGACACATAAATGTACCATCGCTGAGAAATTGAAGTCGTTAGAAAGACAAAAAATTGACTACAGTGAGCTCTATATAGAACAAGAAGAAATTCAAACAAACACTGATGAAAATGTGGATGAAATGCCAAAAACCCCAGAATATCAACCAAATGTATCAAATGACCAAGATTTAATAGCATTACTTCTCTCAAGTGCTCAAATTTTAAAAACTCCAGTTCTAGAGGACCATTTAAATACTCTACAAATTCCAGTACAACCTCATGTCCCAACATCTTTTCAAAATGTTCAAAAAGATCGGAAAAAGTATGTTCAGTATGTTCAAACTAGTAACCAAATCAAAAGACAATCTGAAACAGAACAAGTGGAAAACGACCCAAAAAAGCAATATCTAGATTCAGCAGATGAAGACGACGATACTTTTGAGTCAGAAATGACAATTTCGACGGAACACCATGCAGAACAAAGTACAAATCCAGAAAGCAAATGCTCAATGAAAACATACGCAGTTACTCAACAACCAGCTAGTCCTTACAAGTTTGAAGAAAATTCAGAATGAATATTTCTAATTGTAAAAAAAAAAAAATCTTCAAAAAAAGGTTAGTAATTATACATTGGAATTGTGCTCATCCCCTAGTAAGGTTCAACTGTTAGAAAATTTTTTGGCTCGGAAAAGTCCTGACATAGTATTACTAAACGAAATAAAAATTGATTTAAGTGAATCTAATATTTATTTTGATTTTAAAAATTACGTTTCAATTACTAAGCCACGAAATAAATATGGAGGAGGAGTAGCTATTTTAGTTAAGGAAGGCATAGAATTTATTCAAGACTTTTCATTTGACGAGTTTTCTTCAGAAATTCTCTCAATTAAGCTAAATTATGGAAAAAACGATCAATTTCATGTGTTTAGCCTATATAACCCGCCTAATGTACTTCTTAATTTTGATCTTTTTGAAAAAATAAATAGGAAATGTAAAAACTATATTCTTGGTGGTGATCTTAACGCTCGGACAAAACAACTAGGCTGTCTAGGAGAAAATCAAAATGGAATTGTTTTGGAAAAGATAATTAATGAATTAGATTTTTCTGTAATCAATGATAAAACCCCCACTTTTAATATCTTTAATAGAGAATATTTTGAAATTCTTCATTTGTTTTTAGTCTCATCCTCAGGAACAAATAAAATAAATGAGTTTCGAGTTCTCAGTAATCAGGATATGATAAGTGACCATTTTCCAATCGAAACTTCCATAGCTTTCGATTACATAATAACTGTGAAATCTCTATCAAAGAAATTTAATTATAAAAAAGCAAATTGGCATTTATTTCGTGAAGTTTTAAATGTCCCAAGACATTTCTTAGTGGCTTCTGCAGGGACGATTGACGAACAAAACGAAATAATTACCAAAAAAATATTATCAGCTGCACAAAAAAGTATACCATTTCAGTCTCAAAAAGTTTTCAAGAGCAGTCTACCTCCTTTTATTGTAGATTTGATTAAAGAACGTAGGAAAATAAGAAGATATTTTCAAAAAACTCGCTGTCAAATGACAAAACAAAGATATAATCATTTAACATTGGAAATTAAAATTAGCCTGAAAAAATTTTGGAATCAAAATTGGTTTGATTTTATCAAAAAGATGGGGAAAAACCCCCTATCAAGTAGGCCATTCTGGAAAAAAATAAATAAGTTAAGATCAAAAAAAGGATCAAATTTAATCCCAACTTTAACTCTGAACAACCAAGATTTCAAAACAGATGAGGAAAAAGGGAAATTATTTGGAAAAATATTATCCTCAACATTCAGTCTTAAATCTGACCTCGAAAACAATGAAAAAGATACAGAAATAACTCATTTTAATTTAAAATACTTTAAGAATAATAGTCAGCAAATATTCAACGAACCGATTAGCCTTAATGAAATGATTATAGCATTAAAAAGGTTAAAAGGAGAAGCAGCTTGCGGACCTGACCTTATCCACAATTTAATGTTAAAAAACCTCCCTTTAAATTTGTTAAAAGAAATAATAGATCTTTTCAATCTTAGTCTCCAAGAAGGTACAGTTCCTAAAGCTTGGAAAAGTGCCAATATCACAATGATACCTAAGAAATCTTCACCTACACAAGACCCATCTAATTATCGACCAATAAGCATTACAAGCTGTCTGGGTAAACTGATTGAACGTATTATATTTTCAAGGTTATATGATTTTTTGGAAAAAAATTCTTTGCTAATTCAGGAACAATCTGGTTTTAGGAAACATCGAAGAACCGCAGATAATTTAGTTTTCCTTATCCAAAAAGTTGTCGAATCTTTTAATAGAAAGAAAAAAGTATGTTGCTTATTTTTTGACATTTCTAAAGCTTTCGACAAAGTCTGGCATGAAGGTATAATTTACAAGCTGATAAAGATAAATATACCTGCCTACTTAATTTATTGGATTAAATCATTTCTAAACTGTAGAACATTTAAAGTAAATATAAATGATCACATTAGTGATGAATTCAAAATATCTGCTGGCGTTCCTCAAGGATCAGTTATTAGTCCTTTATTATTTAGTATATTTATTAATGATATTCCTAAAACAAATAAATCTAATAAAGAATATTCACTTCTCTTTGCAGACGATCTTGTCACTTTTTTCATTTATAAAAAAAATGGAAATATAGAAAGTAAGATGAATAAGTACTTAGTTGAATTAGAAAAGTGGCTTTTCAAGTGGAAAATGAAGATTTCGGTTGAAAAGTCTTGCTCAATGATTTTTACTAAGAATAATAAAGAAAGTTCTGTGTTTAATTTAAGGATTTATGGGAAAAGAATCGAAAACTTAAAAGAAATAAAGTTCCTAGGTATTAGATTTGATTCTAAATTAACCTTTTCTTCAATGATAGAAGAAATTAAAGAACGTTGCAATTCAAGGCTAAATTTAATAAAAATCTTGTCAAATAAAAAATGGGGCCTTGACTTAAACAATTTAGGAAACCTTTATAAGTCTTTGATTGGATCTATTCTAGATTATACTTTTCCTTGTCTTAACTCTCTTTCAGAAACTAATATCAAAAGGTTAGAAGTAATCCAAAATTCAGCAGTTCGTTCTATACTAAAACTAAGATATGATACTCCCTCCAACATATTACATAATGAGGCATATAATAAACTTAAACTACTAACAGTCTCAAATCGACTTTTTGAGTTGAGTGAGAGATATGTTAGGGCAGGACTGAGCCATTCTGTTCCATTAACTGTTAGACTGGTGGAAGAATATAACAGAGGTTTCGAATCAAGATACATCGAGTACCCAACTCCATTGTGTAATTGCTACCTTACTATTTCTTCTTTTTTTCCTGAATCATCAAATAATTAAAATATGTATTCTGTTACTCTCTATCAAAATTTATCTAATTTTAATTTTAATATTTATCTACTTTTTAAGTTATATCATTTTAACTTTATTTTTTTCTTACTTTTTATTTTTATTTTATTTTATTTAACTTTATTTTAATTTTTTTTTTTTTTTGTTTAATCTGAAGGAGCTCTAGCTCGGTACAGATATACAAATAAATAATAATCTTAGATTTATTAGATCTTTTTAATCTTAGCCTCCAAGAAGGTACAGTTGCCAAAGCTTGGAAAAGTGCCAATATCACAATTATACCTAAGAAATCTTCACTAACATAAGCCCCATCTAATTATCGACCAATTAGCATTACAAGTAAACTGCTTGAACGTATTTTTTTTTCAAGGTTATATGATTTCTTGGAAAAAAATTCTTTGCTAATTCAGGAACAATCTGGTTATAGGAAACATCGAAGAACCGCAGATAATTTAGTTTTCATTATCCAAAAAGTTGTCGAATCTTTTAATAGAAAGAAAAATGTTTGCTGCTTATTTTTTGACATTTCTATAGCTTTCGACTTAGTTTGGCTTGACATAATTTACAAGCTGATAAAGATAAATATACCTGCCTACTTAATTTATTGGATTAAATCATTTCTAAACTGTAGAACATTTAAAGTAAATATAAATGATCACATTAGTGATGAATTTAAAATATCAATTAATTAATAAGTAAGAAGTAATCCAAAATTCAGCAGTTCGTTCTATACTAAAACTAAGATATGATACTCCCTCCAACATATTACATAATGAGGCATATAATAAACTTAAACTACTAACAGTCTCAAATCGACTTTTTGAGTTGAGTGAGAGATATGTTAGGCCATTCTGTTCCACTAACTGTTGGAATGGTGGAAGAATATAACAAAGGTTTCGAATCAAGATATATCAAGTACCCAACTCCATTGTGTAATTGCTACCTTACAATTTCTTCTTTTTTTCCTGAATCATCAAATATTTAAATATTTATTTTACTCTGTTACTCTCCCCAGTCAAATTGCTTTTCGAAAATCTACCGAAAAAATTTCGAAAAGTCACAAAATTACGAAAATTTTTCGAATTTTTATCGAAAAAAAAAATGAAAAAAAAACACTA
Organism: Brachionus asplanchnoidis; assembly: GCA_025491095.1. Lineage (NCBI taxonomy): Eukaryota > Metazoa > Rotifera > Eurotatoria > Ploima > Brachionidae > Brachionus > Brachionus asplanchnoidis. Next base: position 74,842 of record JAILYF010000028.1, on the reverse strand, counting down.
CGAAAATTCTATGAAAAATTCTCGAAAAATAATTTCAGAAAACTTTTCTTTTTTGAAACGCAAATAACTTTCGAAAAATTTTCGAAATAAATTCGAAATTTTCGCATAGCTTCCTAATCAAAATAAAAAAATTCCAAAACAATTTCCAAAATGTCATTATTATTTTAAAATACAAAATTTTCTGAATTATTAAATAATTTTTGAAATAATGAATGCTATAATGATTCTATCATATTATCTGTCTAATAATCTGATAGAATTAAAATAAAGTAATTTTTGACTTGATTTATATGCTTAGTAAATTTAATTTCTAAAAATATAAAAAAAAACAATTGTAAAATAATAAAGAAATTACATTCATATTTTTTTTTTGGGAAAAACTGACAATTAATTTAATTAATGATTAACTTTAACTTACAGTAATACATATTCATGTTATTAATTGAAAATAGAATGTTGTATATCAAAGAAAAAAGCGCAAGTATTAAAAATAGGAGTATGTATTACTCCATTTATTTTCAAATCATCTTTGTTTTAAGCGGTTAAAGTTTTTAATGAAAGCTTAAAAAATGTGAATGTTTTCTCCCTAAATTAACAACGGATCCTTATGGTCAGAAAGTTTATGCTAATTTTATGGTAAAAAAAATCAAATTTTCGAATTTATTATTTTCTAGAAAACAATAAATTCGAAAATAACATTTTCTTGTGCTTGCTTAATTCTTATAATAAATACAAAAAAATCTTATTTTATATATTTAATTTTAATTAAAAAAATTTTTTTCCTTTATTAAGTTCAAATAAAAATTCTGTTTTTTTCAATTAATACATATTTTATGAATAATAATTAAGACAAACTTGAAAACAAGCTATTTTTTTTAATATTTAAAAATATCCAATCAGTATTTTTATTTTAGACAAATTTGAAATACAGTAAATATTCGATTATACAGAAAGAGAAATTTTTTTGATTTATGGAAAATCGAATTTATGGTTTACCGAAAAAGGGGTGTTTACTAATTTTTTGTCTTAACTAAAAAATTAATTTGTTGTTTTTAGAAACTTTATTAGGAACAAAAAGGGTAAAAATAAAAGAAAAAAAGTAAGCAACATATCAGTAATTAAGATTTCTTTTTACAATTGATATTGAGCTGACATTTGAAGTTGACACAGTCGGTTGAACCAAGATTTCTTGAAATTTCGGCTTGAAAAATTGATTGATTGAACTTTGTTTAGTTGTGTTTTCTTTCATTTTTTCAATGATTTGTTCTTTTTGAACAAAATCCAAAACAACTCTTTTATGTTTTGGAGTAGGAGTTGCCTCTTCTCCTTGAGGTCGTAGAGTTTTTTTAGCTTGGTTGGCAAGATACATTTTTAATACAATTGATTTGAGATTGATTTTAAATTATCAGTAAAGTTTTTTTGGGGATCAAAAAATTAATAAAAAGAAGAGGCAAGATTAGAGATTTTTTGTATGAAGGTGTTAATTATTCAAAATCAATTAGTATTAATAAAGTTTTCGCGTGTGTTCTAATCTTTTTTAAGCAGAATCAACAAAAAAAAAATTTAATTCTTAAGACAAAAATATGTCGTTACTATTTTTCAAAATTATGGTTAATCGAATTTATGGATAAGTGAATTCTGTATAATCGAATATTTACTGTACTCGCTTTATTTGAATATTGCTTATGCATAGCTAAAATTGTCAAAGTAAATCAATTTTTTTTTTCAATAACTTTGACTTGATGCACATCAGAAATTTAAAAATTAATTATAATTTTTTCTTAATTTTAAGATTTTCCTAAACTAAAATATTCTGAATAAAATACTTTTAAAACATATAAAATCAAATTTTTTTTATACAGAAAGAATAAAAAAAATTAATTTTTTTAGATATTATTTATCAATATGGCTAAAAAATTTCGAAATTATTTATGCCTAAATTGCACAGATCTGATTCCAAGAAAATCTCAATATTTGTTCACCTTGAACCCGGCACTTGGATCTCCGTCATTCAAAGAGCCCATGGATTTTCTAAAAGTTGTAGAAAGTCATAAAATTAGTGAAAGTTGTCAGTCTTTTACGCAATATGCTCATTTTAATGAATCCCAGGAAAATAATAATGTGAGTCAGTCACCACTCGTTCAAACAACCCGGCAAGTGATTTCGGAGCCAAAAACACTCCATAATGAGCATATATACCAGAAATTGCATATTTTCTTATCGATTTAAGAACTGTTAATAAAAAACTAAATGACCAAAACTTGCATTAACGAAGTCATAAAGCTAATAGGAATTCTAAGATCAGATGCTAAAATTCCTGCATGTATTGACAAAATTGTCCTTTACTTATCCAGAAATGAAAATAATCAGTTTGGCGTTCAACCGTATGACTTTTGCAATTTGTGCCGAAAAACAAAAACAACTTCAAACAACTCCACCTAAAAATGTGACAATTGTCCAATTATTATGTCAAAATTTTATCACATCAAAATTTTCGATCAGCTAAAAAATATTTTCGAATCTTCCGAGCATTTAATAAACAAATCAACCATCAACCTTTCTGAGATATATTCTAATATCATTTTAGCAGGTATTTTCGTAGGCCATAATAAGCCCTGCTTTTTAAATTATCTAAAACCAATAATAAATGAAATTTAGAGCTTAGAAAAAGGCGAAGTAATAAAGATTAAAAATGAATTCAGGCTTGTGAAATTTTTTAAACTTATGCTGTAATGGATAAACCAGCTCGGGCATCGTTGCCAAAATTATAATCATGAATAACCACTACGTTTACAAAATTCTTACCATAAGGATCTAATAGTAGTATTAGTAGTAGTAGTGTCAATGCCGTAGGAAACACTAGTTTCCAAGTAGTTGCGCACGGAGTCGCCCTACTTTAACAGCCTCTGACAAATTTTATTGTAACATCTTGTCAATTCTCTTTTTGAAGATTTTTGTGTTTGTCACGCACTTTGTCACTTCATCCAGAGCGTTCCAATATCCCGCTGTTCGATTTGTGAAAAAGTTGTGTCTCACTCCACAATTGAGGATCAGCTGTCGTTCGATTGCCATGCGACAAGTTCTGGTATTACCAGCTGGGCTATCTAGACCATCCGAGGCCAGCTTTTGATCTCCATTAATTAATGTTACTTGATCATGTCCATGCTGTATTTTGTGTAGCTGAATCAGATCACCACGCCTACGTCACTCTTCAAAGGTGCTCCATCCTAGAGCCTCTCTTCTCTCGAAGTATGGTTTTCCCTTCAATTCAGGCACTAATTTCGAAAATCTTCGCTGAACTTGCTCGATGACATCAATATCGCTGCGTCGATACGGGTTCCAGGCTCCTAAACAAACTCCAGATGAGGGCGAACAAATGACTTGAAAAGAAGGTCTACTAACCTCAGAGAGAAATACTGGAATGTGAATCTGATACAACTAGCTACCATTGTTGCTCTTGCCGCTGCTCGCTTGGCCTGCTCGCTTGACTTAAGATCACTTGTGACGATGATGCCGTGATCTCGTTCCTTCGTTGTCTTCGCCAGCATGTGACCTCCAATCTGATAGTCATAGCAACTGTTGTTGGCACCGAAATGCATGACTACACACTTCTCTTTGTTAAATTTAGTTTTCCATGTATCCAACCAAACCGATAATTTGTCCAAGTCCAATTGCATCTCAACAGAATCCTCTAATCGTCCTACTGAATTTGCCAATTTGCTGTCATCCGCGTAGAGTTTACAAAGTGAATTGCAGACATCCGGCATATCATTGATAAAGATGATGAAGAGGAGGGGACCGAGTACAGATCCTTGAGGAACCCCGCTAGTGACCGCCACCCAATCTGATACTACTTCACCAATCACTACTCGTTGCTTACGACCGCTTAGGAAAGATCGGATCCATTTGATGAGTAATTCTGGAAGGCCGTAAGCCGCTAATTTAACGAGTAGCAGTTCATGAGACACCTTGTCAAATGCTTTCTCAAAATCCAAATAGATTACATTTGCCGGCTGTCTGTGACTCATGCAATTTGTTAAGAAATCCATAGTTTCTAAAAGATTGGTTACGCACGCCTTGTGAGCCATGAAACCATGCTGTTTATCCGTAATGAGCTTGTTCTTCTCGAGATGCTTGACGATGTAATCCTTGATCAGCGACTCCAAGACTTTGCATGGAACGGATGTGAGAGAGACTGGACGGTAGTTACTTGCCATCGTTCTACTGCCCTTTTTATGAATTGGCGATACATTAGCAATTTTCCATTCATTAGGTAGTTTTGACGACATCAAGGACTGCTCGAACATGTACGAGTGAGGCGAAGCAAGCGACTCGGCACACATCTTAAGTGGGTGCGTGCCTATCTGGTCGACTCCAGCTGACTTATCACTGTTTAAGTTCTTGAGTTTCGCCAAAACCTTCTCCGGAGTTACGACATCCTCAATTGTAAAACATGGATCAGCTCTTGCTCTTACTTTGAAACTGACTTTCGCACTGACAACGACTTCTTTCGAGGGAGGCGGCTCAAATACCGAGAAGAAGAAAGCATTCAGTATTTCGCAGATGCTCACTTTGTCTGTGACGATTTTGTTATCGATGTCCGTCAAAGCTGCTATGCTTTCTCTTGACGAGTAGTTCCGGTTCATGTAGGAATAAATTTGCTTTGGATTTTTTTTTGCCGCCTGAACAAGCTTCATCTCGTATTCGATAATGCTTTTTTTAACCACGTGCTTTACTCTCTTGCATAAATTTCTGTGCTTGCTTCCCAGCCGCTCATTGTCACTGTCGATACGCTTGTGAATAAAGGAACGTCTCTTCTGGCGAACGAGTGAAGCAACTTCGTAATTCCACCATGGTGGTTTGGCGTTGAGAGGCTTCTTCCGTCGCCTTTTGACGAATAACTTCGCTGCCTCGCCGAAGATGCCTAGAAAATTAGAATAAGAATTTTGCACAGACCCTTTCTGTACTGCTCCTTGCCAATTGTAATTTTTAAAATACTCACTCAATGCGGCGAAATCACCGCTACGCCAATGCAGTGTTCTACTGTCGAAGGCTTGCGACCGCGCAGCTCTGGAGTGAAGTTGGAAGCTCAAGCTACAGTGGTATCTAGAAAAGTTTCCGTCTAGAGGAGGATCTCTCTTTACATTTGTCAACCGGTTTGGATCGCTAACGAGCACAAGATCTAACAGACTAATCGGATGTTCGTTACAAAAGAACGTCTCTTCTTTAACCATCTGCACGAGACTTGAGTTGCTAATTGCATTACCAACAAGGCAGTTCCTCGTTGATACATCAATGAGCATTGGTGCGCCGTCCTCGTTCCACTCGACATGCGGCAAATTGAAGTCGCCCATAAGAATGATTCCAGAATACTTTCCGCTTCTTAGCAAGTTTGAGGTAGATTCAAGTGAGGTCGATATGGCAATATCTGAATCGCTCGGACAATTGATGTCGCCTTAACGTATAAGCATACTCCTCCACCTTGCTTGTCACCGTTGCGGTCTTTTCTCAGTAACTGATAACCATCAAGCTCGGCAACTGAGCTCTGACCAAACCAGGTCTCGGTGATGCCGATAATGCTTGGAGACGAACTGGCTGCTATTAACTCAAGAAAGTTCATTTTGTTATTTAGACTGCATGCATTCGTCTACCAAAATCTGATACCATCTACATAATTATTGATTCTGGTTTGGGACAAGACATTTGCGACGAGGAGCTGTTGAAGGAGGCTAGTGATGACGAGGATGAAGACGAAGGCTGGAACAAGTGCTGAAACATACCTTGATAAAGGCATTGTTTGACCAAATGAGGCAATGGTCGAGTCTAACAGCGCCTTTCGCTGCTAGACGTTATCGGGGACTGAAACAATTAGCCTAAGCTCACCATTTTTGATTCCCCAGAACCTCTTCTTGTTGTCGTCGCACTCTTTCACCTTGACTATTCGCTTAGCCCGTTAACTGTTGCTGTTGCAGTAAGCTCATTGTTTCTCCGATCCCGCTCTTCCATGAGTTTTTTATGGGCGATTCTCTCGCTCGGCGTAAGATCTTCATTAATATAGACTCCTTTTAATTCCACAGAATTACGTAGCTTTTTGCTATTGCCAAGCATGTCCAACTTGGAACTGACACTGACCATTTCAACGACGAATAGGACTCGCTCGATATTGGACCCCGCTGTCTCCACTGCCCGAAATGGCGTTTTTTTAGTGATACATCTTGCTTTCTTTACTTTGGCCTCTGGTACTCCAATTGCTAAGGCCAGTTTTTTTGCCAGAATCATCTCTTCATTCTCCTTGAACATGCTCACTGGGATTGCAGCTATAACGTTCTGAGCTCTTTCCTCCTTCCTCCTTAGCTCCATAGCCACAGTTGCCATCATCGCGGCGGCCTTGTCATTCTTATGGGCATTACCCGCAACAACATTTGCCCAGTTGAACGATAAATTCTCTTTTGCAACCTCTTTGCTCCTTTTTTTTATCTCGCCCATTTCTTTCTTTAGCGCTTCGTTCTGCTCTTTCAATTCTAAAATACCATTGACGAGGCCTTTGATCCAGGCGTGTTGCCTCCGAATAACCGATGCAAGTTCAGTGTTCTTAGGATTCTCTGATAAGGTTTCCGGCCAATTTGCTTCTGTCGACCAGTTACGTCGGATTTTAGCAAGAATCTCTGCTGACATTATTTTTAGTTAATATGTTAATTTTGACTCGATTTAAAACACAGATTTTAATCTTATTGGATTAATTAATTAATTTCGAAAATTTTTTTTTTTTTTCTGTTATTAATTTGACTGGGTTTGTCAAAATTTATCTTATTTTAATTTTAATATTATCTACTTTTTAACTTTTATTATTTCTACTTTATTTTTTTCTTATTTTTTATTTTAATTTTATTTTATTTAACTTTATTTTTATTTTTATTTTTTTTTTATCTGAAGGAGCTTTAGCTAGGGACAGATATGCAAATAATTAAAAAATAATAATATATCTCTTTATTTATTTAAGGACATTATTGAAAACAAAAAAAAATAAAATATTAGATAAAATAATAATCAAAAATTTTGAGATGAGTTTTTTCCAAAATTTAAATTTAAATTATAATATAAAAAATACTAATCAAAATTAAAAAATTTGATCCATTAATTTCCAAATTACAAAATAATATTATTTATTTAATATTGGGTTAAAAAATGCCTAAAATTTGGTTATTTTTGCATTTGATTAAAACTTCTAATCAAGTTGAAAATGTTTTAAGGTAATTATGACTATACTTTTGAGAAAAACCTTGAAATAAAATTATAATAAATTATTAAATTTCGATTTGGCAATGTCATTAGCCAACCAAACTGGAATTCCAAGATCGAACTTCAGGAATTCAGTTAAACTGAATTTAAAAAGACTAGAAAAGTATGTTAGCCATCAAACCGTCCTCAAAGCGATACAAGCCGTTCTTAACCAAGCAGATAATAAACAAATAACCTCATTGTACAATTTCTCGTCGAATAAAGTGTGGATAATCGAATTTCACCCGTCGTTTAATGCATCTCGTGTCTACGAAATACCTATCGAAATTAATGGAGTCGAATTTAAAATCGAAGATGCAAACAAAATTGCGGATTTAAGAAGGTACTGTATTTTATGTTTCCATTTTCTACAAACAAATTTCAACAAGCAATCTCTTCAAAACTTTTTTAACGTCCTCAGAATTGAAGGACTAAAAATCGAAGAGATTTCTGAAGAAAATTACGAAAAAAGTAAAAATTAAAATGGCGTTAAATGTGTGAATTTCTTATCCAAAAGAAGCGGACAACATTATTCGTAGTTTGACAGGTCCAACTGTGCTTTATGGTCTGAAATGTGTCATCTCAATCGCTGGACAAAAGCAAAGCTGTTATTTTTGTAACGACGAGGGACATAATGTAGCGAAATGTCCGGTTTAGGATTCATTTTGTGGAAATTGTCAACAAAAAGGACATTTAACACAAAAATGTTCCCTAGCCGAGAAACTTAAGTAACTCGAGCGTCGAAAAATCGATTATAACAACCTTTATTTGAACGAAGATGATTACAGTGAAGAACAAAACGAACGACCAGCTCCAGTTTATCTGGCAAACATTCCTCAGTTACCAGATATTCAAGATAACGTAATAATGAGCGAACAAACTCTTGATTCTTCGATATCAAGCTCAAATAGCTTGAACACTCCACCAAATCTTAATCAAATTCGAAGCAAATTAAAATCTTACAATGAGTCACATTCCGTGACATTAAATCAAACAAATCATTTAACCGTAACAAAACCAATTCAAACCACAAACCAAGTGAAGCGACAATCAGAGTCTGAACCGCATAAAAATGACTTGAAAAAACAGTACAGAGAGGGTGATGACAACGTATTCCTTGACGTCTCAGTTCAACAAAATATGAATGAGCATAACCAAACGGTAATATTGAAAGCATCGAACGTTAACCTAGCGAACAAAACAAAGCAACTTCAATCATAATCAAATTAAATCAATTGACTATTCAAACTTCTTTAAAAAACTAGTTAGTAGTTACACATTAGAACTGTTTTTATTTACCTAGTAGGATTAAACTTTTAAAATGTTTTTTGACTCAGAAATGTCTTGATGTTATTCTGCTCAACAAAATAAAAATTGATCCAAGTTAATCAAACATTTATTTTAATTTCAAAAATTACCAACCGTTAGTCAAGGCTCGCAATAAAAATGGAAGATATGTAGCAATTTTAGTTAAGTCGGGAATCTAGTTTGTTCAAGATCATTCTTTCGATGATTTTTCAGCTGATTTACTCTGTATTAAAATTAACTAAAAAAATAGTCTTTTGTTTATTTTCAGCCTTTATAACCCACCTAATAAAGTCCTCCCTTTAGAGCTTTTTCTTAATATCTCAGAAAAAAGCGATAATTTTATACTTGGGGGTGATCTAAATGCAAAGACCAAACAAATAGGATGTCTAGAGGAAAATGAGAATGGCCATAATTTAGATAAAATTTTAAATGAACTTAATTTTTCAGTTATTAATGACAAAACTCCAACCTACAATATGTTTAACAGTGAATATTTTGAACTACTAGACCTTTTTCTAATTTCATCTTCCCTTTTAGATAAAATAGTTGACTTTAAAGTCCTTAAAGAACAGGACATGACAAGTGATCATTTTCCTAAACAAACATGTATCTCGGCAGCTCACTTTATTACTAACAAGTCAACTGCACGATAATTGGACTATAAAAATGCAGATTGGGGGTTATTCAGTGAAATTCTTAGTTTACCTAATTACCATCTTAGATTTCAAGCACAAGACATAGACGAGCTCAATGAACATATTATTCTAAAAATATTCTAAATGCAGCTCACAAAAGGGTTCCTTTTCAATCACAAAAAATTTTCAAATCAAGTTTGCCAAAGAACATAGTAATATTAATTAAAGAACGAAGAAAAACTAGGAGAAATTTAAAAAAAACTCGCTGCCAAATACTGAAAATAAAATTTAATCAGCTGACTTCAGAGCTTCGTATTAGACTCAAGGAATTTTGGAACCAAAATTGGTTCCAGTTCATTAATAAAATGGGCAAAAATCCCCAGTCAAGCAGGCCTTTTTGGAAGAAAGTTAATAAATTTAGAAATAAAAAAGGGTCAAGATTAATACCTACTTTAATCTTGAATAACACAGAAAACAAAACCAATAGAGAAAAAGGGAAAATTTTCGGAGATTTCTTGGCCTCTAACTTTAGTCCTAACGCTGACTTAATCGACCCGAATAAGGACCGTAAAAGAAATGATTTAATTAAGAATTTCATTTTAAAAATGACAGAAACCAATCTTACGAACCAATAAAGATGATAGAATTAATATTAGCACTAAAAAAACTTCGCAAAGAAGCTGCTGCAGGTCCTGACCAAATACATAACATAATGCTAAAATATCTGCCTCAAAATACTGTGACGAAATTACGTTCCTTTTTAACGCAAGTCTAGAATAGGTAGAGTTCCTAGTGCTTGGGAAACTGCATACATAACAATGATCCCATAGAAATCATCTCCAACACAAGACCCATCTAATTATCGACTTATCAGTATCACAAGCTGCCTTGGCAAGTTACTTGAACGAGTGATTAATACTCGAATTTACAATTTCCTTGAAAGAAACTCTCTAATAATTCAAGAACAATCGGTGTTCCGAAAACACCGACGAACAGCTGACAACCTTATGTTTCTTACCCAAAAAATTTTTGAAACTTACAATAGAAAGAAAAAATTCTGCTGCCTATTTTTTGACATCTCAAAAGCCTTCGACAGGGTATGGCACGAGGGGTTAATCTACAAGCTAATTAAAATGAATTTACCAAATTATCTGATTCATTGGATAAGGTGATTCCTTGAATCTAGGGTATTCAAAGTAAACGTTAATGGTAATGTTAGTGAAGAATACCAGATAACTGCGGGAGTCCCTCAAGGTTCAGTAATTAGTCCTCTTCTGTTCAGTATTTTTATAAATGATGTACCAAAACGGAACAAAACAAATAACGACTATTCTTAACTTTTTGAGAAGTAAAAAAATAAAAAAGAGATAAAAAATAAAATTAAAAATTTTTTGTGTTTTTGTGTTTTTTTAAAAAAAATTATTTCCTAAAAATAAAATTACAAAATTAAAAAAAGGAACGTTAGTTCGAAAATATAAAAAAGGCATGAAAGTTAGAAAGCAAGAAAAACTTGGACCAAAATTCATGAATTTCTTCTATTTTGAAATAGCTCATTTAAGAGAGTTCTGTAATGTTTAAATTTTAAATTGCACAGGACATAACCAAATTGAATCAAATATACCATCATTACAATTATGATTAGATTGATCATTAATAAATTAAAGATTTTTTTTGCCACAAATATATTTATCGAATACTTTTTTTTCCATTATAAAATAATGATAAAATTTAATAAATTTGATTAAATATGATTGTTTTTATTTAATTGTAAATAAATTTACAAATTAAACATTTCAACCAGCTATATTTAAAATTAGTTTATTTAAAATAAATATTAAAATTAGTATCAAAATTTTCAAAAAAGTTGAATATAAAAAAATTGATTGTTTGTGAAATTTAGCAATTTTTTGTTTCTTAAAAACGCTTCCATTGAACTTTAAAAACAATTTAGCCGGAGGGTTGAATAATTTTTATTGTAATCTTGATGTTCATTGATGATTTATCGTGAATTCATCGCATTCTCTTCAAAAATAATCAATGATCATCAATCCACAATAATGAATTTTCACACTTCTAATTTAGGTTCCATTCAAAATTTGATCACTGGTAAAATTCTTGACATTCAATTTATTTTTTACATAGATTTACTTGAGGACATCTGTAAAATAATTTCTATTTTGATGAATTTTATGCGTAATTCAGCGTCTACTGATATATGATTAAACTTTATATTTATATACTTATTCAATTGATGACTTAAATTACTGTATTCTCTCGTTATTTTGCTGCACTACAAACTAAGACAGCAAATTAAAATGTTTTAGCATGGATGAGATATACTTTGGTGCATGGATAAAAAGCTGGCCACTTAGTTTATGGTTCAGCATAATCGAAAGAGGGAATCCGGTAACCATTTATAATTTTTCTTTTATTTTTCTTTTCTAACAAATTTTTAAGCAAGATTATTCTGATTTAGCAATTAAAACTGACTTTAGAGTATAGAGTCATCATTGGCATCAAAATATCCGTTTTCTGGATTCATTATTAAATTCATGGTTATACATTTACCAAATCCCTAACTTTGATCATTTTGGGTGAATAAATATTCATCCTCACGAAATAAGGCATATAGAATTTTAATATGAAATTTTACTGAAAAAAAATAAAAATTTAGATTGTAAAATTAATGAAATATGGAATATTAATTTATTAAAATTAAAAAAAAACAAAAGAATTTCTTAATCTTGTAATTATTTAAAATAATTTGTTTGGTTGCAAAACACCTAGTTTTTTTTATCCTTCTTTTACATTTTTCCTCTTTTTTTGGAACATTTTTGTGTTAAATGTCCTTTTTGTTGACAATTTCCACAAAATGAATCCTAAACCCGACATTTCGCTACATAATGTCCCTCGTCGTTATAAAAATAACAGCTTTGCTTTTGTCCAGCGATTGAGATGACACATTTCAGACCATAAAGCACAGTTGGACCGGTCAAACTACGAATAATGTTGTCCGCTTCTGTTGGATAAGAAATTCACACATTTAACGCCATTTTTAATTTTTACTTTCCTTGTAATTTTCTTCAGAAATCTCTTCGATTTTAAGTCCTTCAATTCTGAGGACGTTAAAAAAGTTTTGAAGAGATTGCTTGTTGAAATTTGTTTGTAGAAAATGGAAACGTAAAATACAGTACCTTCTTAAATCCGCAATTTTGTTTGCATCTTCGATTTTAAATTCGACTCCATTAATTTCGATAGGTATTTCGTAGACACGAGATGCATTAAACGACGGGTGAAATTCGATTATCCACACTTTATTCGACGAGAAATTGTACAATGAGGTTATTTGTTTAATATCTGCTTGGTTAAGAACGGCTTGTATCGCTTTGAGGACGGTTTGATGGCTAACATACTTTTCTAGTCTTTTTAAATTCAGTTTAACTGAATTCCTGAAGTTCGATCTTGGAATTCTAGTTTGGTTGGCTAATGACATTGCCAAATCGAAATTTAATAATTTATTATAATTTTATTTCAAGGTTTTTCTCAAAAGTATAGTCATAATTACCTTAAAACATTTTCAACTTGATTAGAAGTTTTAATCAAATGCAAAAATAACCAAATTTTAGGCATTTTTTAACCCAATATTAAATAAATAATATTATTTTGTAATTTGGAAATTAATGGATCAAATTTTTTACACAACGATTAAATAACGTCCCGTTACTCGCATATCTAAAGCTCTGCTTCATCTAGTAAAGAAATACCCCCATATGAGTAGCAAAGGTAGTGATATACCTTGAACTCACATCCAGAATTAGCTGGTGGTATCCAGAACGAATTCCGATTCTACAAGAGTTCTTAAATGAAATGGCACAGGCCGTAATCTCTGTTGGATAGGTTTTATAGACTCATCAATGTGAAGCTTAATCTCATGGTTCTTTAGTAATCCAACCTTATCCAAAAATAAAGATGGATACTTCCTTACATAAGAGTCATATACTGGGTCTCTTTTTGGACTAGAAATGTTTACTTATTAATTACATTCATGATTCCAAGCTCCACTGACGTACGGTAGCTTAACAAGTTACCAAATTGTCAACCAGTTAATTTTTTTCAGAAAGAGGAATACGGGATTTGCATTGAAAATTAGCGCCTGTTTAATTTTTTTATTAGATCTTTCAATTTTTTTTATTCTTATGAAAAAAGATACCTTGTTTAAACTTTATTCGGAATATTTAAAATATTTTTCAAGTTTTGAATAATAAGTAAATATCAGATTTGTTCAAATTCAGCAAAATAATCTGAAAAATGCTGACACAACTAATTTTAGAATAAATTGTTAAGACAATTATCAAAATATTTAAAAGAAAGGTATTAACTATTCTAAAATAAAGTTCTGATTTTATGGTTTTTGGTAATTAAACATTATTTTTCGAAAAATCTTGTATGTAAGAAAAGATTAAATTACGAAAAATTACGAAAATTTCGAATTATTACTTAGACTTCCCAAAATCCCAAGTATAAAATCAGCACTGTATTTTGCAGCCTTTTTTAGATCAAAATATCATATCCATAAAGATCAGTTGTGCAAATGATAATTTTTTTATTTTTATTTATTGCATCAAGCTTATGCTAAAACACCTATTTTTTACTAAAACACGGACCGCGGTCGGATGGTCTTAGAGAATTACCTTAGCATTATTGAAAAAAAAGAAAAAGTCATCTAGCTCTTATTTTTAAAAGCTTAAAAACTAAAAATATATTTTTTTTGGTAAAATTCTTCAATTTAAAGATTTGATACTTAGGACAAACCGTTTTTAGATTATTAAAATCTCAACATTCTAACATAAAAAATATAAATTTGTTTTGGAGCTCTCGTTCAAAATTTAATTCACTTTTAATTTCAAAAAAGCTAATTTTTTATTTAATTTAAAAAACAGCTTGGAGAATTTAAATCGATAAAAATGATCGGATTAAAAGTAGTTGTACTTGTACTGGCTAAAAAAATTCTTCTTTAATCATATTATAGCATTGTCCAGTAGACAAAATCTCTACAAAGTGCCTCTACAAACAAATTATTTACCAATAGATTAAAAACATAAATAAAGAATAATTTTTCTGAAAACAAAAAAATTAGCTTCAAAAAAAATAGCTTTTAAAAAATGATAAAGCTGCAAAAAAATACATGTTTTTTTGGGTTTTGCTCGATATGTGACCAGTCTTATTTTTTTATATATTAAATAGAATTTTGTTTTCAACAATCGATATTTAAAATTTAAAATTTCTTGCAAATTTTTCTTATTTTTTTTTTAATTTCAAATATATGTGACCTAAATTGAATCTTAATGACCAGGTAAAAAAATAAAGTGATCATTATTTTTAAAATTTGTATCAATAATTTTACTCACTTGATAACATAATATGTGACCAGGTAAAAAAAGCCTGATCATAAATTTGATATAAGTCACTTGGTCACATATTATGTAGCCCGCCTGGGAAAGGAAAACAAAGGGGGAAAACTTGTTTTTTTTTATCTGAAAATAAAAAGAATTAGCTGATGAATAGAAATATTCTCTTCAAGAATCCTAAAATAAATTTTCTAACAAAATGATGATTTTTATTTAAATTATTACAATATAAAATAAAAATTATTGTTTGGAAAAAGTTCTTTTTGTCCGCCAAAAAGTGGACCGCATTTTTGACTGCCCCTATTTTCCTGACCGTATTTTATCACGATCCAAAATTTAGACGAAGATTAGTTTTAAAGAATGCATAATTTTTTTGACCTTATACTCTTTGCCAATAAAAATTATATAAATAGCTAATTAAAATTTCATCTTTTCAATTTAAAGCTTAAAGTTATTTCGATCCAGAGCGTCGCACTAAACTTACAGTAGATGCAAGTCCTTTTGGTGTAGGAGCAGTAATGGCCCAGTATGATGTTAAAAATCCAGGTGTCAAGAAAATTATTATGTAATCCAGCCGTTGTCTATCACAGGTTGAGCAAAGATATGCTCAAGTTGAACGAGAAGCATTGGCTGTAGTTAGGCATGCGAAAAATTTCATCTTTATATTTATGGTAAGGAATTTGACATCATCATAGACAATAAAGCTGTAGAGTTGATATTTGGCAATTTAAGATCACGTCCAAGGGCTCGTAAAGAAAGATGGTGTTTGAGACTCCTACCATATAAATTCAAAGTGAAGCATCAACCAGGCGCATACAATATTGCTGACTTTATTTCAAGAAACCCAGTTGAACCTGCTGAAATGCAATATGAACGATTAACAGAAGCTTATATTAATATGGTGACTGAAATGGCAGTGCCACAGGCAATTAGTAAAGATCAGCTGGTTCAACCAAAGGAGATGCTATTTTAATAGAACTGGTCAAATCAATTCAACGAAGGGCTCATGGGAAAATTGGAGGTTTTGATAAGATTAAAGATGAACTGTCTGTTACTGGAGATGGTCTGGAGTAAAGGGGTAACAGAATAGTGGTTCCATTTAAATTTCAAAAAACGTGCTATTCAAATTGTCCATGGTGGTCGTTTGGCTGTAGTGAAAACTTAGCAACTATTAAGAAGCCATGTCTGGTTTCCAGGCATTGACAGCCAGGTTGAGACTTAGGTTTTGGTTCAAGTGTTGCCACAAATGCCAGATAAACACTGACTTGAAAAATCTGAACCACAGGCTGATACGGAAATACCAAGTGGTCCATGGAAAGTTGTGAGCGTGGATTTTTACGGTCCACTCAGATGTGGAAAGTATTTGATGGTAATTAATTTGTGAGTACTCAAGGTACCCTTTAGTAAAGGTAATATCTAGTACATCAGCTCAGATAGTTACATCGGGGTTAAATTATGTGTTCTCAACTTTTGGCATACCAGATATGGTAAAAACAGACAATGGACCTCCGTTTAATTTCAATAAATTCAATAATTTTGCTAAGCAACTCGGTTTTAAGCATCGAAAAATTACACCACTATGGCCAAGAGCGAATGGTATGGCGGAGCAGTTTTTGAAAAACCTTGGTAAGGTGATACGTAGTTCTGCATTGAGTCAAAAAGAATGGGAGGTTGAGCTTACAGAGTTTCTACGAAACTACAGAGCAACTCCACATTCTTCTACAGGGGTAGCACCAATGAAACTGATATTCCAAGCCGATGTAACTACCTCAAAGATACCAGTATATCTTTCAAAAACTGATTCAAGCCAAAAAGATTTTAATCATATAAAAGCAAGAAGAAAAGACGCTGAATCAAAGGCAAAAATTAAGCGTTTCAATGATAAAAGAGATAAGTCGTGTGTCTCTAACTAAAAAACAAATGAATTAGTTTAAGTCGAGTGGAAAAGAGCGTATAAGTCTGATCCAATTTATGATCCGAAACCATATAAGATAGTGGGAATTAATGGTTCAATAGTGACTGCTCAAAGAGAGGATCATCAAATTGTTAGAAACTCGTCATTTTTCAAAAGGTATTTTACTCAAGAGGTATCATCTAGTGACCAGAGTCCTAAGCAATACTCAGGAATTTTACTAGAAGCTTAATTCCTGAGAAAGTCCCAGATCAACAAATCCAAAGCCATGCTGACACAGAACCAGTTGAGTCGACAGAAGTAAAGAAAGAAGATACTAATACTAAAATGGAGACAACTGAAGTTACAGTGTATGATGGTAGTAACGGGGACTTTGAAACACGGGACGAAGGTACTGGAATTGATAGAACAGCAATTTCTGAAGAGAGAAAGGATATGAATGCTAGAGGTGAAGACGGTTTAAGTAATGAAGAGGAAGAGAGTGGAAGTACAAAGGAGAAGAGGGTGAATGTAAAGGAGATGAAGATGGCAATGAGAAAATGAATGATAGACCAAAGAGGATTAGGCGTAAACCTGATTTCTTTGGAAAACAGGTTTCGCATTGAGATCATTGAAATTTATTTGATAAAATTTTATAAATAATAATTGATATACTCAAATGTTATTTTTTGATCTAATTAATCAATTGTGATTTGAATCCCGTATGGTTCCAAATTAAGCACTTGAGAGATTAAGTGTCCTGATACAAGATCAACAACAACATGGAGCTTACATCAGGAACGTCTTACTTACATCATTAAACAACAAATTTAACATCAAACAACAAACAACTGACAATCTTATGGAAGTTGTTTGTAGTTTTATAAGTTTGCGCACCGCACTATATTTAATTTATTTATAAACTAACTACCAACTAATGAAAGAAAAAACATTATTTTATTATTATCATATTTTTCTCTCTCTCTCTTCTTCTCTCTATTTTGTTCTCTAATTAGCGTGGTTACTTAGAGTGGTATAAAAGTATAAAAGCTTATTAATTATAATCGTTTATTTGAAATTTTAATACACTATTGGTGTTTATTTCATATAATACTTTGGATCATTTTTGTTTTTTATGAATCCTTTCATCAATTCATCGTATTGTTTTTTTTTCAGTTCAAAAGAATTCTCAATCAAAACCAACTTATTTCATGTGTTTAGCAAGCTGAGCATTGAAATTTGTCTATCGTGTTTAAAAAATCCTTGTAATGGTACGTTAATGTGTACATCATTCATTTTATCTTCGTTTCTTTAATTTTATAAGAAAAAATTTTAATATTTTTTCATTTTTTATTGCACTTTATTTTCAAAAAAAATAATTTTGAGAATTTTTTCAATTTATTCCATTCATAGAACTTCAGAACGCTCAATTACTTAAATAAAGCTTTTAAAGGTTAAACATTGTTTTATTATAAATTGGTTACATGGTTTATATAAGACTTGCATTTTGTTGGACTTAGAATTTTTCGGAAATCAAAAATCAAATTTTGAGCTTGATGGAATAGCTTCAGGCCTTGATGACGGTAGCTTTAGATGATAAATATGCTGATCATACACTACTATTTTTGTCTCATCAGCGAATAAGCAATATTTAAAATCACAGTCCCTTTTACGCTGACACCGAATTAAGCGCTAAAGCTTTTGCAAATCGTTCTGTTACAAAAAGCAAATAATTTTTAAAGCTTGTTTGAAGTCATTATAATTAACTGTTTTAGGCTAACTTGCCTATCAGAATTCATTAAAAAAAGTGAAAACAAGCTTTAAAAATTATTTGCTTTTTTTAACAGAACGATTTGCAAAAGCTTTAGCGCTTTAGCGCTTAATTCGGTGTCAGCGTAAAAGGGACTGTGAAGTTTTGTGTTATAGCCTTTTATTATAGCTCTAAAGCTCCGAAGAACTACACCAAAAAAATCTTCTTTTATAGACATTCTTAATTATTATATCTCTTAGCCACCAATTAAAGTAATTAATATAATTTTAAATAATAACTAGGGAATAATAACTAAGTAGTGTTAAGTCAGCTACAAACTAACCAGTTCATTTAGCCGCTAATACACTCTCCCTTACTATTTAACGATGTCCTCATCGAAGACAGTATTAGTTTATTCAAAAAATCAGTTTTACTTGCGTCTATTACGGGTGCAGGCTAATCTCGAGGATTGAGGTATTACATTCCGTCATCGGTTTTTTTTCGGGCGAATGGCGATCCTCTTCGGGAAAGCAGCTGTTCCGCTACCGGAGGTGCATACC
This sequence comes from Brachionus asplanchnoidis, assembly GCA_025491095.1. Classification (NCBI taxonomy): domain Eukaryota; kingdom Metazoa; phylum Rotifera; class Eurotatoria; order Ploima; family Brachionidae; genus Brachionus; species Brachionus asplanchnoidis. The sequence continues at coordinate 56,012 of JAILYF010000028.1, read as the reverse complement.
CATGCTCTATTACGGCTACTGAGTATATTCCTAGTTTTATCTTAAAACTAACAATCATCTTAATCATCTCCCTCCAATGCACAGTCAATGTCAGTATTTTAAGTAAATTTTCATTGCTTATTTTTTTGTTTTTTTATCAGCAAAGCAAATTTTTGTCACCATGTGTGTAGAAAAAAATAAAAATGTTTAAATTTGGATTAATTAATTAAAATAATTCTAAAACTTAATGTCTAGAAATCATGTCCTACATAAAAAAGCTTAAAATTCATACTTACAACATTTAAATCTAAACCTAATTCCAATTTCCAAGACAAGTTATATAACCATTATTGTTACTACAATTAAAATTGAAAATACTTAGTAACGTGACACAGTTACACTGCACCACCCCATACTATCTCACTCTCTACTCTACCAATAGTTTCCTATAATGTGATTGGCTAGTTCCAACAACGATTTTAAGTAGCCAAGAATAAAATTTCTAATAATATCTTTTTTCTTAACTATTTATCTTTTTATAGTAATATCTTTATTGATTTTTATTAAAAACAAATTTAAACAATAAACTCTCTAAGAAGTTTGCTTAAAAAACACTCTAATTTTTTTTATGTTATTTAACATATTAAATCTACTTATAAACTTATTAATTTCCTAGTTCCTTTTTTTTTGAAAGATTTAGATAAAGTAGAAGATCTACTTGGTTCGTGAAAAAAAAAATTAAAAATTAAAATCAATTAACGAGACTTGGTGTAAAATCGATGAAAAATCAAGCCAACAAAATACTCCCAAATCTTTCTGAAACTTCTTTCTTTCTTAAACTTAACAATGAATCATCAGCATTCATTTCTATCTTATTTGAGACATAATCTTGGAGATTGAACAGAAAGAATAGCATTGGACTCTTTTCTTTCTAATTCTTATCAGAATTAGTACCTAGTCTCTTCCTCCAATTTGTTCATTTGTTTTTAATTCGATTTTAATGTTGTATACTTTCTTCCGCGGTTCTTTTAGTCGCAGCGCCATTATGTTGTAGGCTTACTTGCCTATCAGAATTCATTAAAAAAAGTGAAAACAAAGTTTTGTGTTTAAGGCTCCTTATTATAACTCTAAAGCTCCGGAGAACTACACCAAAAAAATCTTCTTTTTTAGACATATTTAAGTATTATTTCTCTTAGCCACCAATTAAAGTAATTAATATAATTTTAAATAATAACTAGGGAATAATAACTAAGTTGTGTAAAGTTAGCTACGAACTAACCAGTTCATTTAGACGCTAACAAAACTATGATGAAGAAGTAGAAACATTCAAAAAAAGACAACATCAATTAAAATATTTTAAAATTTGCTGAGAAAAAAATGGATCAGTACTTCTAATTTGGGGTCAGTATGAAAATAAAATGAGGCCAGAAGTGTGTTTTTTTGCAATTTCCTAAAAAAAAATTCTTCTAGAGCGGAAATTTTTTTTAATTAATAAACTTGTTGCCCTCCAATTAGCAATAAATCTCCCAGTTATATTCATTTCAAATTGTAAATAATATTTTAGTACAGGCCGAGTGTGTGAATAATAAGCTTAGTATTTAGTTAAACACTTTTTTTAAAATAAGTTTAGAAATATAAATAACAACAACTCTTTTGAAATAGCAAGTAATATTTATAGTCTGATCACGTCACCATACAACATTCCTCCCTCCTTAGATTGGAAATTGTCCTCAATTTCATCAAATATTAAAAAAAAAAGACAATTTTCGGGTCTTGTCACATCTACGGCCAATTGGCCAGGCCAAGTGGGAAATTGTCAATCTACGGCCAATTTCATAAAACTAATTGGCCAGGTAATTTTTACAATTGGCCATGTAATTTTATTAATTGGCCAGGTAATTTTTACTTTTTCTTTTTATTATTTGTGTTTTTGTCAACATTATTACAAACAATCATATTTAAATGTTTGAATAAATCAATTATAATTTAGATTTGCATCTTTTTAGTTGATTATATAGCTTTGAAATTAAATTAGAAAGAGAGTTAGATTAAAAGTTAGATTAAAATTTTGATTAAAAGCTAAACATAAAAATAAAAATGGAAATAAAAAAGTCCGATGTTTCTGAAAAAGTTGAGATAATGGAATGCACAGATAATTTTAAAATTATATCCTGGCTGCAAAATAAAAACATTATTCCATTATCTTTGAATTGTTTTAAATGTGCTATTCCAATGAAAATTCAATCAAGAAATGATGTTGTTGATACATTTGGTTGGAGATGCACAAAAAGTTCAACTAGAAAATCAATAAGAACAAATTCATTTATCTCTTTGTTTAATATCAATCTTCAACTAATACTTAAATTAATATTTTATTGGTCGATACAAACTCGTCAAATAGATCAAGCTACTTTTTTAGATGTTAGTCGTCAGACTTTTGTGACCTTCCAACAAAAGATTCGATTAGTTGCATTAAAAGCTCTTAATAAACCTAATTTTAGACTGGGTGGAAGTCATCGAGTATTTGAAAAAGATCGTAAATTGTTCGAATTGTTCGTAAAAGTTAAGCACTTTAAGGGAAAAGATTTAAAACGACCCCAAATTTGGGTATTTGGTTTATATGAAAGGGATACTAAGCGATGTTTATTTGTTGTAGTACCCAAACGAGATACTTTTACTTTATTAAATGTCATCTTTCATTATGTCTTGCCTCAATAGTCATTTATTCTGATTGTTGGAGATCGTACAATCACATTCGCGACTTAGATAAGCATTTTGAACATTATACTGTCAATCATGACCTTTTTTTCGTCGATCCAAAAACTGGTGTTCATACTAATGGAATTGAGTCAGTTTGGTGTTCTGCTAAATCACATATGAAGTGTATGAGAGGTGTATCACGGAAGTAATTAAGTTCTTATATAGACAAGTATATTTGGCGAACAAATTCAACAAGTAATCGTTATGATGCTTGTGAAGCTATTTTAAAAGTTATTTCGATACAATTCAATGAGTTAAAAGAAACAGATTCATTAGTTGATCTTCTAGAAGTTATGTCTACCACAGAAGAGATAGATGATAAAGAATGTTTAGATATTGATGAAGTTAATAAGGTCAAGGCAAGTTTACCATTTTATACAAAAGATGATCAAATTTTTGAGATAATTTGTGGTGATAAAAGTGAAGATGACGTTGAAATAAAGATTGCTGAGTTTGCTAAATCAACAAATGATATCTTACGTTTAGATAATTTATCTACTTATGAAAGAAATAGAGTTCATTTGCTAGCAGAGAAATTAAATTTAAATCATGTTACTAAAGAAGACGAAAATTCGAAATATGAGTTGATTTCTTAGTTATATGCAATTATTGGCACACCAAACATACGTTCAATTGCTCAAAAGAATTAATTAAATTGAGTCAAGAACCTATACTTTGTCATTCGAATGTGTCAGAAGTCATAAATCCTAGTTCCGAAATTAAAAAAAAAACTCCATAAAAACGAGGGAGAAAACCGAAATCTCAAAATAAGGATTCTGTTGAAAATAATGATAAAAATTCAGATTAGATTTCAAATCCAAAATATAACTTACGGAAAAGAAACAATTTATTTAAAAATATTTTTACTGACATGACTTTACTTTTTTATTGAATTATTGATTATTCGACTTGTATTATGATTAATAAATATTCTGATTAATAAATAAAATTTAATTAAAATAATAATTTGGCCAGGTGTTTTTCTTTAGTTGGCCAGGTAATTATGTTCAATTGTCCACTTATTTTTTTTAATTGGCCATCAATTTATAAAAATTTCTGTTAAAAAAGAAAAACTGGCCGTAGATTGACAATTTCACACTTAACCTGGCCAATTGGCCGTAGATGTGACAAAACCCCAATTTTCAAAACAATACAAAAAGTTAACTTAATTTTGCTCATAATTTTTTTTCAAAATAAATTAAAAAATAAAATTAAAATAAATTTCAAAATTTTCAAAATCGTTTAAAAATTTCAATTTTCATTTTTTCCAAAAAAAAAGTTTATTTTTTATTTTTTTATTTTTTCTTCTTTCCATTTCAACTCTGTTTCTCACTTCTTCATTTACATCAACCTTGCTTCCTAGGGCATCCTAATTTTCATCAATGTCCGGTTTTCCGTCCTGCAGGTGTGGCATACCAATCTTCCCTCTCTCGTCAAAAAATGCTCTATGTAATTTAGGGAGCATTCATCGTCTCCACATAGCAAATGACCGCAATTAGAAAAAATCAACCAATCCTCCACATTTGAAATTGTTGTACAGACTGGGCATGCCATACACATGTGATTATGACCAATTACTCCTTTGCACAGTCTGCACTTTTCACAGGGGACCATGCACTCAACAACATGTTGTGCGTACTCATCCTCTGTTAGTCCCGTTTTGCAACGCGGGCAACTAAAAATAGGGACAACTGCCGGGCGACAAGTCAGTTGGTGTTGGGTTTCTTCCATCTCTTTTATTTCCTCCCCACAATTTTCGCACGTTTTTTTCTGGCAATCCAATAAGTGCACACTATAATCGTCCACCTTATATGGTCCTTCGCATAGCCCACAAGTAATTAACATTTGATCTATTGTTAGCTCAGTGTGTTTCAACTTGTCCTGGTTTGCGAAAGTCCTTACATGTTGCCAAACCATGTCCATTTCCGATTCTTCATTGCAAATGGTAAACCTTTTCTTACTGACCAACATTTCTGGGGCGAACTTCTTTATCATTTGATTTAAGCATTCCATTTCCGCTCCACTTTCTTCAAACAGCCTTTTCCACCATGACCAGGCTGCTATCCTTTTTGCCCTATCTTTAGTTCAATTCCAACCACTTGATGACCATCCTAAAGCCCTATATTGTACTTCGTGCCCCATCACTCAATCCTTCTCCAGCATAATTGCTTCCAATGTGAACACAATTTCATAGATTTTTAGGAACCTTTCTAGTAATTGTTCTCCATATTGCCAGGTTTTTCTCTTTAATAAATTTTTAATGAAGCTTTCCGCGGGTAGTTTGTAAGATGTTGGTTCCATTTTTTCTTTTACTTTTTGTTTTTAATATTATTTAATTTATAAAATTTTTTTTTTAGATAATTTTTTTTTTATTTATTTTTTTTTAGATTATTAAATTTGCAATCGCTAGATAACCTTCAACTCCTATAAGCTTAATCTACTTTTTTTTTTCTTTTTTTTTTTTTGTACATGTATTCTTATATTTTTAAATCATTTTCATTATTTTCAACGTGCTTACTAAGCTTTGAAAATTTCATTTTAATTTTTCTTGATGGCTGTATTCTACTTTGATAATTACCACTGTTAGAGGACTTCCTCGGTCTTCCTCGTTTCTTTTTTTTGTTTAGGCAGATTTTTATTGTTTTGGTACGGAAGAATCACTGGCCTGTTCTCAGACTCTGCAAACTGATTACATTCTGATGGACTTAGGTCTTCAGAATCTGATCTAACCTGCATTGCTTGAGACTTCGGCGAAAGGTCTTCTGGAATATGATGATAATTTTCTGAATCACATGAAGGGAGACGCGGAGAGTCCAGGTTGTTTTCATTGCCATCTTCATTTATTGTTATATTTTGGTCCTGAGACAGAGAAAATTCTTCTTGCTGGACGGCTAGCATAAAGCATTTTTTAATTCTATTTATGTTTACAACCAGCTTCTTCTTTCCGTTTATCTGTTTAATTTTGTAGGTAAGTTCCGTTATTTTAGCCAACACTTCATTAGGTCCGTTCCAAGATTTAGACAGCTTAGGATTCTTCCCTTTCTTTTTTTCCGAGTTCAATAGCCACACTTTATCACCAATGTTATAACTCATCTGTTTTACATTTTTATCATAGTTTATTCTCATTCGATCGATCTTCATGCCAGAATGCTTCTTAACTTTATCATATAAGGATATCAATCTTTCTTTTAGGTCATTAACATAGTCACAGAAGTTTATTACAACAGAATCATTTGCACTTGGAAAAACCAAAACAATAGGAAACTTCGGTTTCCTTCCGTAAACTAATTCAAATGAAGTTTGTCCTGTTGTCCTGTGTACAGCAGTTCTGTAAGCGAAAGCCATTTTGTTCAACAGGATATCCCAGTTGTCCTGATTTTCATTTATAAAAATTTTCATCATTGAAATCAACGTTCTATTTAATCTTTCTGTCTGTCCGTCACATTGTGGATGGTAAGAAGTTGTTCTTAATTTATGAACGTCAAGTAATTCTAACACTTCTCTAAAAAGGTTTGACTCAAAATTCCTTTCTTGATCTGCCAAGAAACTCTCTGGTACACCATGTCGACAAACTAGGTCCATAAAGCACTTTGCCGCTTCACTTGCTTCTAATGTTTATAAGCTGTACAATTCAATCCATTTAGTGACAAATGAAGACTATTATGTATTTTGCACCGTCTTTCGTTACTGTAAGTGGACTCAATATATCACAAGTAGCTAGTAGAAATGGTCTTGAAGTAATGATGGGCTGTAGCGGTCCTCTTTTCAGGATTCCATTTGTTTTAGCTTCTTGACACTTAATACAATTCCGTACATAATCGTCTATTTCTTTATGCTGTCCAGGCCAGTAATATTTTGATTCGATCTTCCCGGCCGTTGTAGTCATTCCAAAATGTCCACCCAATTCTGAATCATGCATTTGCCTTAGAATATCTTTTCTCATCGTTCTAGGGACAACCAATTTATACCGTAACTGGTTATCACATATTTTCCATATTCTAATTAACACGCCATTTATTACTCTTAATCTGTCCCATTGTAACCAATAAGTTCTAAGGTCGCCACTAAAACTTTCATTCTGCGGTCTATTATCCGATGCGTCTTTCCAACCAAGAACTGTTACGATTTCCTTGTTATGCACCTGAGGATTTATATCGGTTGTCTGAAAGCCTATCAGATTGGTACCTGGAATGCTTTCAATTATCGTATCTTCTTCGTCATTCAATTCTTCGGGTCTTTCTTCTATATTAGGCCAACGCGACAGACCATCCGCGTTTCCATTCTTTTTTCAATAAATTTCCGATAAAAACCTGTGATCCCGAGAAAACTATGAAGTTGTTTGACCGATTTAGGTTTCTTAAAGTTCTTAATTGCTTTAACCTTGTCTTCACAGGGCAAAAGTCCATTTTGATTTATAACATGTCCCAAATATATTACTTCGTCTTTCATAAAGAAGCATTTCTCTTTGTTTAATTTTAACGTTTCAGCTTTCAATTTCTCAAATATTATTTTAAGGTGCATGATATGATCGTCCACGGTTTTAGAAAAAACAATTATGTCATCCAGGTATACCAAGCAAAATTTTCCAATAACATCTTTTAGAACTTTATCAATCATTCTCTGAAAAGTTGCTGGTGCGTTTGTCAATCCAAATGGCATCCTTGTAAAATGGTAAAGTCCAAAAGGTGTGGTAATGGCCGTTTTTTCTTTATCTTTTGGATCCAATTTTATCTGATAGTATCCACTAGCCATATCCAGAGTACTGAAGCATCTGATTCCAAAAAATTTGTCTGTTGTTTCATCTAATCTTGGTATTGGATAGCTGTCTTTCTTTGTTACTTTATTCAATTGCCTGTAATCAATACATAATCTTATTTTGCCGTTTTTCTTTTTCACAGGAACAAAGGGTGCAGCCCAGTCTGAATTGCTTGGTTCTATGATGTTCGTCTCTTCAAGTTCATCTAATTGTTTTTTAATTTCTATTTTCAATTGATGCGGAATTCTTCTAGCTGATACTCGTATTAGTTCACTTCCTTGTGTGTTGATTTGATGCATCGTAAAATTACAACAACCAAGTTCATTCATTGATTTAGCAAATATATCCTCGTTTTCAGATAAAAATAAATCTATCTTCTTTTGTTCTTCTTTAGAAAATTCAACTCGATTTACTGCTTTGTTTTTTCTGTCTACTACTTCTTCTCCACCGAGAGAACTATAAATTTCTTTAAGTTTATCCCTAGTTCCTTGTACTTTTCCCATAAAGTCAAGACCAATTAAACAATCATGTTGTAAGTCCACTGCCACATAAACATCAAGTTTCACTTCATTAGTACCAATTCTTAGAGATGCCGTGTAAGATCCAATAACATTCAACGGTTGACCATTCGCAGTCGTAAAGGAACCTTTTGTTTTTTGTAATTCTTTACATCCTAGTTTTCTCCAGATATTTTGACTAATTAACGTCTTCACACTTCCTGTGTCTAATAAGCATTCTATCTTCTCTCCATTTAAGTACCCGAAAACATATTTCAAGTCGTAATTATCTGACTCTTCATTTATGTTATTTGTATTTGCAGAAAAATGGTTTCTTTGATCATTTCTGATTTTTGCCATTGGTGTCGATCTATTTAAAGAACTATATTGGCTATCATAACCCAATCGATAATATTCATTGTTCATATTTCTAATCCCATTAGGACAATTCATCTTAATATGTCCTTCCTGATTACACAAAAAGCATCTCATTGTTGGTTTTTGAACTGGGTAATTTGGCATATAGTTCCTACTTGTTGAATTAAGATACGATCCATCGTTTGAATTATTTAGCAATTTTGAATAATTGGACATATTTGACAAGTTAGCATTAACCAAACTATTATCATAGGTATTCCTTATTGTCTCAACGTTGTTTTGTGAATTTCCATAATGTTTATATAGTACCAACATCTCTAAATTTTCATGATCCAATACAGCTAATCTTTCAGCCATTTCTCTGTCAAGGACTCCTGCTAGAAATTGACCTCAAGGATAAATATCTAGTTTCCTAAGATTTAAATCTGGAAAAGCTTTTCGTCCTAATTCCTGCAGTACAGCCGCATACTGAACTATGCTTTCATTTAGCTCCTGGCCTCTTCCAACAAAGGTATGAAGGTAAACATGTGCAGAAGATTCTGGTCTACTAAAAAGAGCTCTAAATTTGGTTTCAACTTCATCATATGACTGTTCGTTTATCAAACTATCGACCAATTTAAACGTTGTATCATCCAAAAAAGATCCTAACACATTTATCTTATCTCTATCTCCAAAAATTCTGTTTAATTCTAGATAATTATCAAATCTTGCTAGCCATCATCAAATCTTGCTATACATTTGTATCCAAATTAAAAACCGATGGGGCTCTTGAGCTAGGGTTTGCCACTTTAAATTTCTTTTGGCTTATGCTTTTTCCTTTCAAAAACTTTGTTGTTTCGGCTTCTTTATTCTCCAACTGGAAAATTCGATGTTTCCAAATATTGCTAAATGAAACATTTTTCTTGTTGTTGAATGAAATTGTATTCTTCCATTTTCCAATTTTTTCGCTCATATTTATAATCAAACTTTTGGTTTTATATTTTAAAAAAATCACGCGTTGAAACATCACTCCACGATCTTTCCAAAAAATCTCGGGTCTCGTTCTTCTTTTTATTGCTAAATAAGCTAGATTGAAACAATGAATTATTCACTGACTTCACTGGAACATCTCGTGCTATATTATTCTCCTATTGTTCAAAATCGACTGAAACAATGAATAACTAGAAGCTTTTTCTTTTCTTCCAGTGAACAGTTTAGCTTTTCCAACCATCTTGAACACTTTACTTTTGGCTTACCACTAAAATCAACTATTCAACACATCTGATACCACGTTTTATTTTTATTTTAGAAATCAATCTAATAGCTTAACCGCTGCCACCAATGTAGTACAGGCCGAGTGTGTGAATAATAAGCTTATTATTTAGTTAAACACTTTATTTAAAAAAAGTTTAGAAATATAAATAACAACAACTCATTTGAAATAGCAAGTAATATTTATAGTCTGATCACGTCACCATACTACAATATATTTTTAACAAATTTGAATAGTTTGAAGATAAAATGGAAAATTAAATTCTATGATCAAAATTTGAATATTTCAACAGAATATTTCCCAAAATATTAAAAAAAGATTTTGAATTTTTTTATTTTATAAATTTATCTATCTAGCACTTTTGTTAGTAAAGCAGATCATGATTTACCCCTACCAATTCTTTTGAAATTCTTCAATAATTACATTTTTGAAGACATTAGAAACTAAGCTTAGTGTTATATTCAAGTCACAAGAATGCTCACTTTCTTTATAATTTTTTCTTTCTAGCATTAATGTTAACTCTTCTTTTTTATTTTCTTCAGCTAGTACTCACTTTCCATAACATTTTGTTTTTACATAATATTCCATTTAACTCTTTAAATTAACTTGCTTAATTTTTTATTGGCGTAGCCAAGAACCCCTAGTAGCACAAAGTTTGAAGTTCAACATTAGCCTAGTTAAATTTGAAAAGGAATTAATAAAACTTGACCATTTAGCATTTTTTAATACATTTTAATAATTATTTATTCTTTTAAAAAATGTCTAACAAACCAATTAAGCTTAATAGAGAAAAGGCAGAATTAACTTTAGAACAAAAGAGGGAAATACTGTTTGTTCGCCACTCAGAATCCCAATTACAAGCAAGTTCAGTTATGCAAATATATTGCAATTATGTTATGTACATATTTAGGAAATTATAGTTCTTTTAATGATAAAAATTTTGAAAATTTATCTTATTTTAAAAACCGTATGATTTTTATAAAAGACACCGTTATGTCTCAAAGTAGATTAGATATTTTTTTTTAATAGAAAATAATATTTAAAACTTTTTTATGTTAAAATTTAATAAATATTTAATTGTTTTTCTATGAGAAATAAATTGTATTTTTTTATCCGTACATTTTTTGGTTTTGTAAATAAATTAACGATAATTAACGAAAAAAAGTCAATTAGAACAATTAGATAATGGAGTAGATTCAGATAAATAAATTAAGTATTATTTCTTCCCATGAACATTTTAAATTTTCATTAAAAATCTATTAATCGATTCTTAAATTGTTAGCGTTAGTTTTTACAGAACCAGACAAGTTTAAAATGTCCATGTTTTATATTTTTGTTTTGATTTTTAAGCGAAAATTTTAATTTAAGCATTTAAAAAAAAACAGATTCAAAACTTGAAATTTTATAAAAATGGACGACATAAGTATTTCACTGCCATGTGGTTTTTCTGCCAAATACAACGAAATTTACTACAACACCGCCAAATTTCCATGTCCTGTGTGCAAATCACATAACCTTATGAGACAAGAATGTTTGGATATGACTCGAAATAAATTGGTGATTAATGAGTTAAATCTAAATCAAAAAAAGACTATCTTTCAACAGTGCCTCAAAAATATTGAAATCTGCAAAAGTGACCCAAAAAGTTCAATAGATGAAAACTATCAAAATTTAAAGAATCAACTTGATATTCGTCGGGAGGAAATCAAATTAATTGTGGATAAAAAAATTGATGATTATTATGAGGATTTAATTAAAATCATTGAAAAGGAAAAAGAAACAAAATTGAATGAATTTAAAACAAGAATTCAGCAAATTCCATCATTAGAGAAAGAGATAATGGATTTTAAAATTGAAAATAGTACGGATATGACTAATAAACTTGACTTGATTGATGACTTTAGTGATAAAATTGAAAATGGAATAACATTTTTGAATAAAGTGAAAGATGATTTAGAAACAAATAAATGGATTCTTAATCCAGGTGATGAAAGTTTTGATATTAAAGGATTATTTGGAGAATTAGATTGGAAAGAAGAGACAAAATGTATCCAAAAAACTGATCACATCAATAAAATGGATAATGTTAGAGTTATATTGCCATGTGGGTTCTCTGTCAAATACAAGGATATTTTAAACAAAAGTGACACTTTTCCATGTCCTGCTTGCAAAACGCATCGTATTACTAAACAAAAATGCTTGAATATGGCAAGAAATAGGTTGGTTTTGATTGAGAAATCTTTTGAATTAAAAAAAAAACAATATGACGAATTGATGAAAGAATTCAAAGATAACAAAAATAAAGATTCAAAAGATCAAAAGTATTATATCTTTAATAGCTATGATAAATTAAAAAAGGAAGTTAATCTTCGTCGAAAAAACATAAAAGATCTTCTAAATAGAATGATAGACGTTTACCATGATGGCTTGTTGAAAAAGATAGACATTGAAAGGGATCTCAAGTTCAAAGAACGGAAAGAAAGAATAAACAATACAGAGGAGTTAGATTTCATTATGAAAAATGTAGATTTAAATTTGGACATAGAGGCAAAAATAATTTTTTATAAAAGCAATATAAAAAAAATTGACAATGGTATAAATTTGGTCCAAAATATAAAAAATAATTTGATTGAGGCTAAATATGGGCTAACAAATAGTATAGATGATATCGATTTGAAAAAATTATTCGGAGAGCTTTATTCAAAAGAAAAAACAATCATTATTTTTAACGAAGATGAAATCGATGACGATAGCCGTACTGAGGCAACTATTCAATTAACAATCAATAATTTTTCTCTATTAAAAGACACTACGAATTTTGAAATTCGTTCAAAAAAATTTGTTTTCCGAAATTTAGAATGGTATATTTTGATTGAACTAAATGATGAAGATGGAGAAATTGGATTTTATTTGTATTGTAATCCAAAAGAAGAATCAAATGAGTTCTCAGTGAATGTCACTGCAGAGCTTACATTATTGAACAAATCTGATTCAAAAAAAGATTTAAAAAAAAATATAACATTTTTATTAACTGAATTTGGAGGTTATGGATTTGGAGAATTTATAAATGAAATAACGAATCCAACAAACGGATATTACGATGCCAATGATGACTCTATTACTTTGAAAGCTTTTATAAAAGCTGAACAACCTCAAAAAAATCTACATGATGATGATGATGACGATGAAGGTGACGAAGATTTTCATGAATAAATTTTAGATTTTTTTTCCACAAATATATTTATAAAATACTTTTTTTTCCATAATAAAATAATGATAAAATTTAATAATTTGAATAAATGTGATTGTTTTAATTTTACTAAAATTAAATTAAACTTCTAGGTTGCTAACACAGGATTGATTTTATTTTTATTTTTTAGGCATTTTTCACGAAATTTTATTTATACTTAGGCTTTAAGTAAAATTTAGAAAAAAAATATCAATAGAATATTAATATACAAATTTGTTTAAAATCACATGATATGAAGAGATTGTATAGGAAAAATAAAGCAATAAAGTAAAAAAGTAAAACCATAGATTTGTTCAGAATTTTGTCTAGATTTAAAAAAAAAGTGGGATCATAATTGATCCCTCGGAGGAGATACGATTTAAACCAGAAAAAACAAATTTTTTTCCTTTCTTTAGCCAGAAAAAACCGCCACATCCTTTTTTTATTTTTCTAAATTACATTAGCATGTTGAGAATTTTATGCTCTTTCAGAATATATATACTTTTTTTAATATTTTTAAGTTTTATCGTTGAGATTTTGAGTCTTAAAGAACAACAACTTTTTAAAAGGTTTGCTATTTTTGGAACCCTGGGTGAAGAAAATTTTTTTTTTAGTCCCCCCCAAAAAAATTTTTTATAAGCGACAAGACGAGAAGTCCAAATTCAGCTAAGAAAAAAACTAGTCATTCTTGATTGAAAATAAAAAAATTCTCTAGAACAAGAAAAATTATAAATAATTACCCTATTCCCTCGTTCGATTATGCTGCACCATAAACTAAGCTACCAGCTTTTGGACCATGCACCAAAGTACATCTCACCCATAAAACATTTTAATTTCTTATTTTAATTTGCATGTCTAAGCTTGTAGTGCAGCATAATCGAACGAGGGAATAGGGTAATTTAAGTCATCAATTGAATGAGTATATAAATATAAAGATTAATCATAAATCAGTAGACGCTGAATTACGCATAAAATAAATGTAAATAGAAAATTCTAAAAAAAAATCAAAATTCACATATAAGTCTTCAAAAATGATCGAAAGCAGAAAATCACTTATCACTTATTTAGAGATGTCCTCAAGTTAATCCAAGTAAATATAAATTGAATTTCAAGAATTTTACCAGTGTTCAAATTTTGAATGGAACCGCAATTAGAAGTATGAAAATTCATTATTGCTCTTGATGATCATTGATTTTTTTTTAAAGAGAATGCGATGAATTTTCGATTAATCATCAATGAATATCAATGTTACAATAAAAAATATTCAACTATCTGAATTTCACATTTTTGACTCAAAATTCGTAATCTACACCCTCAAAAACCCCCAAAAAAAATTTTTTTTGAAGGGGGCAAAAAAAATTTTCTACACCCAGGGTTCCAAAAATAGCAAACCTTTTAAAAAGTTGTTGTTCTTTAAGACTCAAAATCTCAACGATAAAACTTAAAAATATTAAAAAAGTATATATATTCTGAAAGAGCATAAAATTCTCAACATGCTAATGTAATTTAGAAAAATAAAAAAAGGGTGTGGCGGTTTTTTCTGGCTAAAGAAAGGAAAAAAATTTGTTTTTTCTGGTTTAAATCGTATCTCCTCCGAGGGATCAATTATGATCCCACTTTTTTTTTAAATCTAGACAAAATTCTGAACAAATCTATGGTTTTACTTTTTCATTTTATTGCTTTTTTTTTCTTAAAAAATCTCTCTAAATCATGTAATTTTTAACAAATTTGTCAAATTTGAATTCTTTTATTAGAATTTTTAGATCAAAACTAAAGAATTCGATATATTTAGGTGCTCAATTACTGTTTTTTTCGATTTTCCTGAAAAATATGCTTTTAGAACTTGACCGTATGTCGCACCATTATTGTAACCTGGGTGTAGAAAATTTATTTTTGCCCCCTTCAAAAAAAATTTTTTTTTGGGGTTTTTGAGGGCGTAGATTACTAATTTTGAGTCAAAAATGTGAAATTCAGATAGCACTAAAGTTTTGAATTTCGTGAACTTTAAATTAATTATAATTTTAATAATTTAGATAAAATCTAAATTGAAAATTAATATAATGAGGTGGATTTATTTTAAAGAGCTATTTAAAATATTAAAATATTTTATTATATTAATAGTTGATAAAAATAAAATTATTGGTATAAATTATATATAAAAATAAAGAGAGATTATATGAACCATTATTATCTAAACAAGGATAATAGCAACGCCGAGACTCTGTATGACTCACAATCGATTACTGATAAACACATTACTTGACCACCAAACTTAGTTTTTACTAAGTAGTTACCATTTTTACCTAATTTTTCGTAAAATTACACATGTAAAAAAATGTTAATTTACGAAAATTTACGAAAAATTTCGAAAAAAAACTTGTAAAAAGGAAAATGCCAAAAAAATGCCGTTTTTAGGCCATTTTTACGTTTTTTGAGTAGAAAAAAAAATTTGAGAAAAAAAAAATTTACAGATTTTTACGTAAATTTACGTAAAGACCGAACTTTGAAAAGGTAAATTTCATTAAAAATTTGTAAAAAAATTAAAAATTCAATCATATTATTTAATAAGACTATTAAACTTTTATTCATTAAATTTCATTATTTTTCATTAAACTTTCAATCACTTCTTTATCTCTTATATGAATTAATAAATATTTCAAAGTTAACATTAAAAAAAAATATGTGAAAGATTTTTGAATATTTTTTGTATATTTTGAATAGATTTTTGAAAATAAGCTTTTCTTTTCTTATTGATTTGGTAATTAAAAAAAAAAATTGATTCAAAAGAATTTTTATTTTTATTTTTGAAATTTAATAATGAATTAATCTATAATTTTTAAGCTTTTAAAACCGAACGATTCGTTTTTAATGAATTTCTCGCCTTCTTAAACGCTTTTTCAAAAGTTTCTTTATTAGGGACAAATTTAGCAAGGTGATCTAAAAATAAAGCATTTAAAAAAATTTGATTGAATTTTTTAATTTTTTTACAAATTTTTACACATTTTTACCAATTTAACTGAAATTTACTTTTTCAAAGTTCGGCCTTTACGTAAATTTACGTGAAATCTGTAAAAATTTTTTTTCACAAAATTTTATTTGATTTTGTTAAATTTACTAAAAAAACGTAAAAATGGCCTAAAAAACGGCATTGTTTGGCATTTTCCCTTTTACAAGTTTTTTCGAAATTTTTCGTAGATTTTCGTAAATTAACATTTTTTTAAAACGTGTAATTTTACGAAAAATTACGTAAAAAATGGTAATTTTACGTAAATTTTGGGAAAAACACTAGTATCAAATCATCAATGTAATTGTTTCAAATCTTATTTCTTTGTTTGTAATTTTCGGTGTATACCTTTTTTTTTTTTTAAAGGTATTTTTATTTAAAAATTAATTTAAAAAGGCTTCGAGCTAATGAATTGCTTTTATTGGAATTTTTCAAATTTTAAATTCACTTTTACTAGAAATTGTTTTTAAAATATAGCTTTTTATTAAAAAATTTTGAAAAAATTATAATATAATCAAAAAATCACCAAATTTATCAATCATCTAGACTTAAAATTTACATATTTTAAAAAGTTTGAAAATAATTAAATTCACAATATTTTGTTTATCTAATAGAAATTAAAATTTGTCCCGAAAAATCTGATCCTAAATTGTCAAAGTCGAAATACCTTTAAAAGACTCTGATTATACTATTTGATAATTTTGATTAATTATTAATGTTTGATGAAGTTACGATATATTTTTTTAAGATTAATAATAATCAAAATTTAACTGATCGAGTTTATTTTTTTCAAGTTGGAAAAAATTTTTTTTTTCAAGATTCGATCAAAATGTCAAAAGAAAATCAAATGAAGAGTTTTAGGTGTGAACTGCTTTAATTAAATGATTTAATCAGCGTAAATTAAAGAAAAAATAGTAAATTTGTTTTTTAAAAATATTCTTTTTAAAACTCTGATCAAGAAGTTCTAAAAACGAGTCTAAGAAATGGAAAAAAGAGGTCCAAATGACTCAATGTATCTTGAATCGACTGAAATTAATCCTGAAAAACAAATACCACTAGACATATCATATGCTGATAAAAAAATTATTTTTTATAATTTAATAAAAATTATTTTTATTAGATATATTTATTTATTCACTAAAAAAGAAAAATTGAATTGCTACAGAATTTTTAAGCAAACTTACTCTGAGTTAGTTATTAATACTGCTTTCAGAGTAATTGAATCTTCATTGGCATCATAATATCCGTTTAATGGATTCATGAATTTATTCATTATTCTCATGTCGCTGTCGAATGCACAAAAAAGATATCCTTTACTTTGATCATTCTGAGAGAATAAATGTTTAATCTGACGACTTATGTTTCTCCTTGAATTAGATTTATTCAATATTGTAAGCTCTGCAGTAACATTCACTGAGAACTCATTTGATTTTTCCATTGAATTACAATGCAAATAAAATTCTATTAATCCATCTTTTTCATTTAGTCCGCTTGAAATGTACCATTCAAAATTTCGGAAAACAAATTTTTTTGAATTTATTCTTAATTCCTTTGTGTCCATTAAAAGAGAAAAATCGTAAATTATTAGCTGAATTGTTTCTCCCTTTGGATAAAGCTTTCCAAATAATTTTTCAATATCAATATAATTATAACAATCGGAAAGCTTAAACTTTGGCTCGTTTAAATCATCTAGAATATTTTGAACCAAACTGATATCATTGTCAATTTTTATTTTACTTTTTCTTAAGGATTCCAATTTACAATTAATATCTAAATTTTCATCAATTTTGAAGCTAGTTAAGTCTAATGACTCTGCTTTTTTAATTTTTTCTTCTAGTTCTTTTAATTTAAGATCTCTTTCCATGTCAATCTTTTTCATCAAACCATCATGGTAATCATCAATCTTTTGAATTATCATAGCTTTGACTTCATCTCTACGAAAGTCAACTTCTCTTCTTAAACTTTCAAAGCTTTCATCGATATAATGCTTGGGGTCATTTTTGTAATTTTCGAATTCTTTCATCAACTCTTCAATATGATTTTTTTTTAATTCAAAAGATTTCTCAGTTAAAACCAACTTATTTCTTGCCATATTTAAGCATTCTTTTCTTGTTATTTCATGTTTTTTGCAAACTGGGCAAGGAAATTTGTCACTCTTGTGCAAAATGTTCTTATACTCTAACGAAAAACCACATGGCAATATTATCATTACATCATCCATTTTTTGAAATCTCTAAAGCTAAAAATTAAAATTAAACGATTTCTTTTTTCAATGTTAAGTTGTGTTGATAGGGGAAATTACTAAGATACAGAAGGAATTAGATTATAAACATCTCGCTAATATTGAAAATCATGCAAAGTAAAATTTTTGCTCATTTTGCTCAAAAACTTTTACAAAACTATGCGCATGTACATCATTTTTACAAATTTCAAACTTTCAACAAAATTAAAAATAAGTTTGAGGTTTTAATTAATGAAAAATCCAAAAAATTTAAATATCTAAACTTTACTTAAAAAATTTTTTCAAACTTGTTTGACAGAATATTTGGTATCCACTTTATTCTTTTTTTTTTTTAAATAAATTTATTTTAGTTCAAGATAAATATGGTTTAATTTTTTGTGTTTGAATAACAGATTATGTCCAATGTTGAAATAACATTGAAAAAGCGCGATAATTTAAATTAACAAAAAAAAATAGAAACAATAATAATAATAATAAAGCTACATCAGACTAACTGTAACTGTAATAATTTTAAATTAATATTGCCAGCATTTTCATATTTGAAATTAAACTCTTTGATTTATATAGAATGAGTTTAATTCTTATTTGGAAATTTGAAAAAAATATTGTAAATTCCTTTTTTGACTTTTAAATAATTTATTTATTTATTTGCTTATCAGAAGCAAGCTTTATTCTATTTTATAAAGGACATTTTGAACCTGAAAATCGAACTTGGATTTTTCATTTTTTTAAAAAACCTATATGATATTTGAATTCTAAAAATATAAATAAAAAATAAAGTTACGTCCAAAAATACATTAGAGTGCATTAGATTTAAATTTTAAAATTTTTTCCTCTTTGGGTCGATCTAATTGTAAAAGTTAAGGGAGGACATTTTGAAATCTAAAAAAGTTAATTTTTCATATAATTGTGTATAACATGGCCAAAAATAATTATAATAACTATGATAATATTATTGTATTGTAGCTTATAGTCTCATCTATCTATTGATGGGTCGATTATTATTTCAAGTTTTTTGTAATCATTAGCAATATGAATTTGAATACTATTAACTTTTTTGTATGTTTTGCATTCAGGACATTTAAAGATATCTTTGGTGCAGAATATATCCTTGTAATTAGCAATAAAACCACTTTAAATATTCCATTTTTTAAATTTTGAAATTTATTTAAAAAAATTTTTTGACCTGAATTTTAAATTCAATTTTTTTAGGATTATCTTATAGGATTATTTACACTTAGATGCAATTTTTTAGTCTCGAAACATTTTAAAATCTTATTTGTTCTTTTTAATTAATATTTTAATTAACTAAAAGATGTCTCTTTTTGGTAAAAATAAATTTTGATTAAAAAATTTCGACGAAAGATTTTTTAGAAATTAAGTTAAAATTATCTTTTAAGTACGTTCTTGAAAGTTATATGAAATAATTAAATGATTAAATTTTTGATGAGAAACATTTCGTGATAAAATATCTTGAAATAAAAATTTCTAGTTCTTTTTATTAATTTGTTTATTTAATAAAAATTAAATTTGCATTAAATTGCCATGTGGATATTCGACCAAGCACAATGACATTTTATTTCACAGTTCCAAATTTTCATGTCCAGTATGCAAAATACATGACATATCAAAACAAGAATGTTTGAGTATGACAAGAAATAAGATGATGATTAATGAGATAAATCTCGATCTGAAAAAGAATAAGTACGAAGAGTTGAAGAAAGAATTAGAAACATATAAGTGACCCGGAGCAGAGCTTTCACTTTTAAATAAATCTGATTCAAAGAAAGATTTAATTAAAAATCATGCATATTTGTACACATAAGAAACTGGTCAAGGATATTCAAAATTTATAAAAATAAATGAAATATTTTTTGATATTTTTTAAATATAATAAATTAAATTTCATTAATTTAACGATTTAAATTTGTTTTTTTTTTTTTTCAGTAAAAATTCATATTAAAATTTATTTATTCTAAACAAAACTAAACCAATAAAATTTTCAACTTATTTATTCCAATTAATTTTTGTAATTTAGTTATTTCATTTTAATATTTTTTGAAAGGCCTTTATTAAGCTTTCGTTATACTTTTATTTTAAGAATATGAACTTTCTTGCTCTTGAATTTTTAATATTTAACGCTGAATCAAATATATGGATGCAAAATTTATTTTACTTCCAAAAAAATAACGAAGTAAATTGTAATAAAGCATTTTCTTTTAATACTTTATTTTAAAATCATTAAAATGAATGGTAAAAGCATTAAATGATATAAAATTTATAAAACCATTGATATTCTATAAAAGTTTCGAAGAATTGTTTTAATAACTTTATATACTTTTCTTTAAAAAAATATTTTAAAATAAAAAAAATGTTTGACTATTAAATTTTAAGTCTATATCAAGGTGTCTAATTTGTTACTTGACTTTAGTTTTATGTAGTAAGTTTGTTTAGAAATTTTAAAGCAATGCCTTTTTCTGATTTTTAAATTAATTAATTTCAATGTAAGTTTAAAAATTAAAAAATTAAAATTTTAGATTTAATTATCTCAATAAAATTGATTTTTTATTTTCAACACATGGTTTGTCAAGATATAAAAAATTCTTGCCAAAATTAGAAAAAAAATATTTGAATACGATTGAATTTGAAAGGAAGTGATTTTATTATCAAAAAATATATGTTAGATCATTATATACCATAAAGATTGAAACCATAATACTTCAGCCCCTGCCTTTGTTAAAAAATGGAGCAAATTTTTTCAAAATAATTTTTAAGCGATTTGAAGTACCTAAGTCTGAAGTTTGGGTAAAAGCATCTCTTAATTCAACATTGTTTTTCAACAATTTAAAATAAATGAAAAAGGTATTTTTGATTTCTAATAATTAAAACCCTCGACGACTTAATTGAGAGCAACAATCTTTTTTAAAATTCCATTTAAAAAATTAAATGAAAAAACGATTAAAAATTTAAATAGATTCACAAATAAGTTTTCGAGCGTAGTTTCATTTTAGTTCGAAAATTTTAAAAATAAATTATTTTAATAATTTTTTTTTTAAGTTAAAATGGATTCTCACTACCACTTAAAGTTAAATTATTTAACTTTAATTAAGCTAAAAATAAATAACGAATGATGAGAAAACTTTGAAAAAAATATATAAAAAAAGACTGATTTAAACAAGAATTTCTATAAGAAAATTTTAGAATTTAAAATTTGTTTTTCAGATATTTGATCAAACATATTTTCTTACTTCAAAATTAATTATCTTGAATTGATAATTTATATAATTATATGGATTTATTTTTTAACTGCAAATAAAATAATTAAATAAAAAAATTGACGTTATTTTTTATTTTAAAAAATTATATTTGGCTTAATTAATAGCAGATTTAAAAAATTTTTTAAATTAAAATCAATTAAAAAAAAATACCAATAGAGGGATTTCTACCAAGATTTAATTTTTTAACTATTAGAGTTGTCAACAACTGGAACAAATTGCCGGAAGATATTGTGAATGCGAGAAGCTTAAATAGCTTCAAAGCGAAACTAGATGTTTGGATGCCGAAACAACAAATGAAACAAAATGAAACGACTGCTATGACTCACACTCAATTTCTGATAAAAACATTTCTTTGACCACCTAACTTAAACTGTGAAAATTTATGTCATTTAAAAAATTAGATAAAATTTTATTTGTAAATAAAAATTTTCATAAAGTTCCAAGAATTAAAAAAGTGTACACTATCAATGAAAGTGACTATTATGCAAGTTTTACATGGATTTTTAGTTAAATTTTTTTTTATCGAAACATTGTTTAAATGTGATTTTTGTTGCTCCTGAATTTGATTTCATTCTTTTTCCTTTTTGCAAGTGAAATTAAAATTTATGTGAAGTAAAGTAAAAATTAATTTTATTAAGAAATTAAGCATTTTCAAACGTATAAAATTAGAAAACATTTAAAATTTTATTTTTAACATTAGTCCTATCCTCTCATATTTAATTTAAGCTGAATTATTTAATTAAATATAATTTTAGATAAGCACAGAAATTAATTTAGAGTTTTTCGTTTCTTAAAAATTCAAATTTTTCTAAATTCTGTAGCTTAATTACTTAAAAATTTCCCAAAGGCAAATAAAATTGTCAATCTTTGGTTTGATTCAAAAGTTTAAATTATTTAAAACAATGCATAATTTTTAATATTTTTAATTTTGATAAAATAGACAAAATGGATGATTTAAGCATTTCACTACCATGTGGTTTTTCTGCCAAATACAAAAACATTTTTTACAGCAATGGTAAGTTTCCATGTCCAGGATGCAAATCACATAAAATAACCAGTCAAGAATGTTTGAAAATGGAAAGAAATAAATTGACAATAATTGAGAAAACTTGCGAATTGAAAAAAAATCACTATGAAGAGTTAATGACAGTATTTGAAAACTTTAAAAGTGACCCAAAGTATTATATCGATGAAAGCTATGATAGTTTAATTTGTGAAATTGACCTTCGCAGGGAAGAAATAAAAGCTATGATAATTCAAAATATAGATGATTATCATGAAGGTTTGATGAAAAAAATCAACATGGAAAGAGATCTTAAATTAAAAGAGCTCGATGAAAAAATTCAAAACGCAACCAAACTTGATTTGGTCAATTTAAATGTTGGCAAAAATCTAAATATCAGTTCTAAAGTTAATTTTTATGAAAGAATTAAAAAAAAAATTGATAATGGTATCACTTTGGTCACGAGTATAATTGATGGTTTGATAGAGCCTAAATTTAAGCTAACAGATAGAATTTATAATATTCCAGAATTATTTGGTCAGCTGTATTTGAGAGAAAATACAAAAATTATTTTTAATAATAAAGAAATTGATGACGAAAGCCGTGCTGAGGCAGCTATTCAATTAACTATCAATAATTTTTCTCTATTAAAGGATAAAAAGAATTTTATATTGTATTCAGAAGATTGTATTGTCCGAAATTTTGAATGGTATATTTCGATCAGACTAAATGAAGAAGATGGAGAAATGGGATTTTGTTTGCATTGTAATTCAACAGCTAAATCAAATAAATTTCTAATAAATACCAATGTAGTTCTTTCGCTTTTAAATAAAAAGGATTCAAACAAAGACTTAAATGGAATTTTCAAAAAATCATTTGAACAAAATACTCACGGTTATGGTTTTCCAAAATTTATAAAAATAAATGAAATAATGAATCCAATGAATGGATATTATGATTCAAATGAAGACTATATTACTCTAACAGCAGTTATAAATGCTCAATTACCTCAAAAAAATCCAAAAAAATAATTTTTATTTTCAAATTTCATATTGTATACAAAAATATGTAAACTTTATCTATTTACCAAGTTTTTGTTTATACAAAATATTCTCTTTATTTTTTTTTAATTTAAATTAATAATAATTTCAACAATTGACTTGTTTAAAATATTTTTTGTTAAATCTAATCAAAAATTTCAATAGAGTTTTTTTTATTAAAAATTTAAGAACGAGGAAAGAAATGAAAAACATTTTTTAGCTACGTTTGCAGTATATTTTTTGTCAAAACTGCAATTAAATTTTTATATTTATGTGATTGTTTATCTCCATAATTTGCTGGTTGCTCTTTCGTGCGTCGACATTGATTTTAACCATCGAAGAGCTCTTTTTGATATTCATATTCCTTTCATTTTTAGTACAAATCCAAATTTTTTTAATTTATATTTTATATTTTTTGATCAAAGATAAATTGAAAATTGTATTTATATAATGGCTTCATCACCGAAAATTTCAAAGATATTGTTTTTAATTTTTCACATTATTTACTAATTACACATTATTTAATTATTCGTGAAATTACGCAAAATTACCAAAGTAAAAAAAAAGTTAATTTACTGTATTTTACCAGAATTTACGTAAATTTACGTAATTTCACGTAAAATTACGTAAAAACAGAAAATCATAGCAGTACTGTAATATTATTTTTAAAAATAAAGAAATAATTTTTCATTTTTTGACATTGATTATATGTTGAATATAAAAAATAATTTAATTAATTTTATTAAGGTTAAATAAATTTCTAATTTCAAATTCTAAATTTATAGTAAAATTATATTTGTTTATTATACTAGTTTATTCTCAAATATGATAAATTCATTGCTTACAATATTTAAAAAAGATTACTCTTATTTTGCATTTAAAAATACCTTAAGAGTTATAGAGTCATCATTTGAATCATGGAATCCATTTGTTGCATTCATTATTTCGTTCATGGTTGTAATATAATAATATTTCGTTTTTTGAGCCTTCTGAGTGAAAAAAAAAAGTATACTTTTTACTAAGGTCTTTCTTTGGATCAGATTTATTCACTAATATAAGCTCTGCAGTGACAATTATTGACAACTCATTTAATTGTTTAATTGAATTACAAAGCAAATAAAATCCCATTTCTCCATCATTTTCATTTAGTCTGATCTCAATATACCATTCTACATTTCGGAAAACAATTTTTTCCGATTTTATTGAGAATGATGACAATTTATCTATTAATTGAGAAAAATCGTTAATATTTAATTGAATTTTTTCTCCCTTTGGATAAAGCTTTCAAAATAATTTTTCAGTATCAATATAATCATCACAATCGAAAGGCTTAAAATTAGGCTCGTTTAAGCCATCTAGAATATTTTGAACCAAACTGATACCATTGTCAATTTCTATTTTACTTTTTCTGAATGATTCCAATTTACAATCAATATCTAAATTTTCATCAATTTTGAAGCTAGTTAAGTCTAATGACTCTGCTTTTTTAGTTTTTTCTTCTAGGTCTTTTAATTTAAGATCTCTTTCCATGCCAATCTTTTTCATCAAACCATCATGGTAATCATCATAGCATTATCATAGCTTTTACTTCTTCTCTACGAAGGTCAACTTCTTTTCTTAAACTAGCAAAGCTTTCATCGATATAATCCTTGGGATCAGTTTTGTAATCTTCGATTTGCTTCATCAACTCGACATAGTGATTTTTTTTAAATGTAAACGATTTTTCTTGCAAAACCAACTTATTTCTTCCCATATTTAAACATTATTTTCTTGTTATGTCATGTGTTTTGCAAGCTGGACATTGAATTCTGTCACTCTTGTAAAAAATGTCCTTGTACTTGACCGAATAGCCGCATGGCAATATAATGCTTACATCATTCATTTTATATATTTTATTTAATTTTAAAATTAAAAATTTTTATCATTTTAATACTCTTTTCTTTTGTACTTTTAAGACCAAACCATTTTATTCAAATCTAATTTTTAGTCAATTAATTCTGTAGTAATAAATTTTATTCAAACATTTAACTTCAGGATTGTCTAAAATTGTAAATTGTGTTATAAGTGCTAGAGGTAAAAATGAATTTTTTACATCTTGACAAACCATATGTTGAAAATAAAAAATCAATTTTATTGAGGTTACTAAATCTAATAATATTAAAAGAATTGCTTGATAATTATGATTTTGCTAACAAGTTGAAAAGAGGAAGGAACAAATTGGCTAAAAGGTGGCATTCAAGGCATTAAATTTGACTTCATTTAAAAAATTAGATAAATATTTGGCTTTTTTTTAATTTAAATTATGTTGAGACTCAAAGCTTGACACTACAAACTCCTCATTTCTCTAGTCCTTATTTCTTTATTTTTGTTTAACGCGTGTTTTCTATTCCTTTTCTAAAACACATGTTCTCCACTATAAATTTCTTGTTTCTCCCAATAACAAGATGGATTCCAATAAACTATTAACTTAATTTTACATTTGTTCCATCTTAGTGTTCCCACCCTAAAGTCACTTTCAAGTTGAGACTTTACATTTGGTGCCCAACGGGAGGATTCTATTATATATTTTAGTAGGATCCTTAAGATTAGACTCACGCGACCCATCTGGTGAATAAGTCATACCGGTATACACTCGTGAAAACGACGCCATACCAACAGTACGTTCGCACAGATAGTACCCCAGCACTCGGTAATCAAGTTCAAGAAAACGTATTAAAACAGGAGAAACTAGGTACCCACGTAGAATCTAGCTATGAAACAGGTAGATAAATTCAAAGACATAATGACGAATGTTTTTCGGACTCGACAACACAAACGACAAGGAAAACATAGCGAATCCAACACCAACCTCACAAGCGACAATCGGAGAACTATTCAAGGTGTTAATGGGAAGCATGTACGCTCAAATGCTTGACCAATACCAAAACAACTACATTCAACTACTCTATTGTGCATCACTCCTGGTCGTTATTATAGTTGTGCACAGCCGCATCAGATTAAAAACAGCAGCTGACTTATTCAACATAGGGTTAACAATAGTGTACTCACCAATCCAATGGTTAACCGAGACAAAAGTTCACTATCCAGTACCAATCATGAGTGTCCCATCCTACATTCCACCCAGGTTCACAGAAGACCGAGATTTCAACCACTGGCTACGCACCTTTGAACGGTATGCCTCACGACTGAAAGATAAGACCGGAGCCCTACTAACGCTAATCGAAGAGAGCTGTCTTATAAAATTGGAACAAAGGCTGCTACAACAAAAACCAAACGCTAGTTACGAAGAAATCATAGAAGTACTCACATACTTGTATGGAAAGGATGTGCAATATCACGACCCTCTGAGAGAATTCGTATCTCGGGGTCAACGACCCAATGAGAACGTCTACAACTACCTGAGCGAACTCGAAAGCTTAGCGAGAGCAGCTCACCCTGACCAAAGACAAGCACTTCTAGAGCCAATGATCCTTGATCGCTTTATTAGAGGAATTCATGACGTTAAAATAAAACGATATTCCACAACATCGAGCAAATTTTACTACTTAACCAAATCAAGACTGGTGCACGAATTGTACACATCACAAGCATCTCGCCAAGGACTGCCTTAGAAACTACCGAGCGAGTCGACCTTCCAACTACATGGCTACTACCAGGGTTCGAGCATGCTACAAGAGATCAGAACCGGACCAAAGCGCAGACCAACGAATACCGGTATACAAACACGATGAAATTGAGGGAGTTTGTCTATTAAATGAGCTACCGATCAAATATAAACTTGATACAGGTGCTGAGATTACAGTAATCAGTGAACGCGCATACTCAAGTTTAAAACATTCGGCAATTTTAGAGCCAGTGCCTAATCTAATTGCAAGCGCAGGTGGTAGCGGCTTAACCGTCCTAGGTAGAACATGCGCCCAAATTACTATTGGCGAAGTCTCGATATTCACGTTTTTATTTGTTATCAAAGAACTGGTGGTGGATTGCCTACTAGTAATGGACCTGCACAACAATTCCCATTTTTCAAAAAACCAATAGATGAATTAAGAAAGGCCGTGGTGAAAATGAGTAAACAGGTGACGATTAAACCCAAGTTTTATTTGATGAACGTGTACAACTCCTCAGGGTACATACGCAGCGTCACGTACATCAATATAGACAAATATATGAACAAAATACAGGAGTCAATCAAAAGCATAGCTGCATCATCCCTTAGAGAACTTAAACCGTCACAATGCTTTGAGCACACCATTCAGTTGATGAACTCGAACATCGAACCAATAAGGCAAAAAACAAGGCGGATACCAAACAGCGCGCGAGAGGAATTTAAAAAAATGTTGGACGAAATGTTAGACGCTAAGCTCATCCAGCCAAGAAATTCGCCGTGGGCTTCACCTCTCATGTTAGTCACCAAGCCAGACGGATCCCTAAGAATAACGGTGGACTATCGACTCTTAAACAGTGAGACCTGGACGGATGCTTACCAAACTGCGAGGAACTCTACACACTGTTGGCCAAGTCAAGATGGTACACCAAGTTGGACTTATTTACAGGTTATTTCCAAATTCTAATGGACACCGCAAGCCGCCAGTCCACAGCATTCATTTGTGAATGGGGTCTCTTTGAATACCTTGTAATGCCAATGGGTTTAACCAATGCCCCAGCAACTTTTCAGCGCTCAATGAACAAAGTATTAAAAAGGTTCATTGAAGCAGGTTTCGTAGTTGTTTTCTTGGACGACATTTTAATTCACTCAGCCAACTTAATCGAACACTTAAATCACATTCAAATGGTAATAAATGAACTGCGACTTCATCAACTTTCCATAAAACTGAAGAAGTGTGAGGTGGCGAAATAAGAAATTACTTTCTTAGGTCATTTTGTTTCGAATGGAGAAATCAAACCAGACGAGAAGAAGTGTGAAGCCCTTTACAAATACAAACGTCCGCAGACTTTAAGACAATTACAAAGCTTTCTCGGATTGGAACAGTATTACCGAAGATTCATCGAGAATTTCGCTGGAATCGCCAGCCCGCTTTACAAACTGACCACCAAAGAAGAAGCATTAGGCCATAAGAACCTGAATTTGAACGACGTGTGCGAACATGCCTTCCAGAAGTTACGTACTTATCTGTCAAGCCTTGCCATCCTAATCCTGCCAGACCTATCAAAAAGGTTCATTCTTGAAACAGACGCAAGAAACATAGGGATTGGAGCAGTCTTGTCTAAAGAAAAGAATGGAGCGGTTCGGCCCATAGCCTACTTCAGCAAAGCCCTATCAAAAGCACAACGCAACTACTCCACTACCGAAAAAGAGTTGCTCGCCATAGTCCTATCCATGGAACATTTTCACCAATACCTTTTTGGGAGAGAGTTTGATGTCGTCACAGACCACCAACCCCTTGCCTGGCTTCTATTATGTGCGAACCCCAACGCTAGACTCTCACGATAGATCATTAGAATAGATGTATTCGCCTTCAAGATCATGTACAGAAATGGAAAGGTGCACACAAACGCCGATGCATTATCACGTTGGCCTCTTGGTACAGGACTAGATGATGAAGAAGAGGATACGGACTCAGACAATAATCAAAAGGTAGTTAATTGTGTTATCAAGCGATTAGAAACAGGGGACACCAACTTAAGCGTAGTTGGTATCAGTGAGGACGATGACTCGGACGGCGCTCACAAACACGTCAATTTCATTAGCAATAGAACAGAGTGTGAGGCCACTGACCCAACCCAAAGGGTAGTAGTTACCGCCGAGGTACAAGACAGAGACGAAGACATCCTTTGGGCCAAAAATTTAGTTCGAGTACATGGAGACGAGCAACCAACACTCAAGAAGATAGAACTGGATTCGCACTTCAAACGAGCGGTTTACCACAACTATGAGCATCTCAGACTTGTTGACGAGACATTGTTTTTATATAAAGAAAGTGAAAATGGCGAACGGAGTAAGCTCACTCTGCTACCAACCCTTTTGGTAACAAGCATCTTCCAATTTATACATTGCTCAGTGTTTCACGGTCAACTCGGAGTTAAAAAACATTGGATAAAATCCAAGACAGATTCTTCAGAAGAGGTCTGAAGGCGAAAGTAATTCAACTGGTTAGAGCAAGTCTGCCAGAAAGTTAAAAATCCTAAATGGGATCAAAGAGCACGTCTACAGCCACTACTTCCGACAAAACCACTACAACTAATCACATGCGATATTACCGGCCCACTCTTAGTATCTAAAAATGGTTTCCTTTACATCCTAGTCATTTTCTGCCATTTCTCTAAATGGATAGTGTTATTTGCGCTGGAGAACATGACGGCGGAGAGGGTAGCAAACCGGTTAATGCAATTTATGATGAGCCATGGGTTATGTGTTAACATCTTAACAGACGGGGCTAAGAATTTCCAATCGGAACTACTCAGGCGCGTTTACGAGATGTGAGACATCCACCAATTGAAAACCTCCCCATACCACCCGGAGTGCGACGGCTTAACCGAGCGTTTCAATCGGACATTGAAAACTATGTTGTCCTGCTTTGTAGATGACAACCAGAACAATTGGGACGAGCTGTTACCGTATCTTGCATACGCCTATAACACATCGACGCACGAAACAACCAATTGTACGCCTTATGAAGTCGTCTACGAAAGGAAACCGAAAATCCCATTAGATTTAGTCATGGAGATGAACCAAGCCCAGGATGAAGAGGGCGAGTTAGTAGTAGTTAGCGAGCAGAACACAGAAATGTTCATGGTGACCCAATACGTAAAAGAGCTGAAAGAGCATTTGCGAGCAGTTTACAAAGTGGTGGAAACCAACCGTGATTGTAAAGTAGAAAAATCAAAGATCTACTATGATGGGAACATTAAGCCGATGGAATACCAAGTTGATGAATTGGTAATGCTTAATAAGCCATCGGTTAAAGCTGGCCAATCAAAGAAGCTAGCCCCAGAATGGGAAGGACCGTATTGTATCTTAGAGAAAATTGGGCCAGTCAACTATAAAATCAAAAAGTACAAACAAACGAACTCCAAAATAAAACTAATGCATCACCACAGGCTTAAAAAGTTCTTTGGCTCAACTTCAGCACCATTAAATGACAACGAAGTCGTAGAAATCAAAGCTAAAACCTCTAAGAAAAACAAGAAATTAAGAAGTTGTTTACCGGTTCCAGCAAGTGGTAAGGGAAGGGCAAGAGCAACAAGGAGTGAAAGAGTGTCGAATATGAAGGCTCTTGAAGTATCGCCAACAGCTGTTTTGGAATAAACAGATGAAGATGAAACTTACAAACCCAGCAAGTACCTTAAGAAGCGGCTCAATGAAGCTCGCTCAACTGGAACCCGGAGAAGTCAACGTGTGCGAAAGCCAGTTGACCGGCTTGAACTTTGAAACGTTCAAACGTTAAGCCAATGTACATTTACAGCATCGAAAATCTAAACTCTTTTGATTTTTCCTTCTATTATTTTTTCTAAAATCGAATTAATCAGCCTCAATAGCCCAAACCTTACTCTTTCACTCACTAAATAGGGTTTAATTGGCTCTAGTCATTGCCCCAAAATCTAAATCTTTGTCAACCCCAATTCGATGCAAAGTACGTTTGCAATTGTAAATAAATATTCAAAAGACACTTTTATGTCACTAGCTAAATAAAAAATTTCTCACTTTTCATTTTGTAGTGTTATTCAACTTTTTGTAGTTTTTTTTAAAGTAGTTGTTTCAAACAAAAATTAAGAATGGACATTAAGAATGGAATGGAATAGATTTAATCATTTAAATTTTTCCCCCACCAATTTACTTGACGTTTCAGGTAAAAAAAGGACGCTTATCTGAATTCAGGACACTAAAATCATTAAAAATTTTTCTCCCCCCACAAAATTTGACGTTCCAGGTAAAAAAAGGACGCTTATCTGAATTCAGGACGCTAAAATCAGTCAAAATTTTTCTCCCCCCAATTAACTTGCTGTTCCAGGTTAAAAAAGAAGTCTATCTGAATTCAGGACGCTATAATCTTAAAAATTTTTCTCCCCCCATTTAATTTGACGTTCCAGGTTAAAAAAAGACGTCATTCTGATTTTGGGCCCTATAATCAGTCAAAATTTTTCTCCCCCCATTTAAACTTGCCGTTCCCGGTTAAAAACAGACATCTATCTAAATTCAGGACGCTATAATCATTAAAATTTTGTTTCCCCCTACTAAATGTGACGTTCCAAGTAAAAAAAGGACGTCTATCTGAATCAGAGACGCTGATTGGGAAAATTCAAACTCTTAAAAAGGAAATGCGTTCAGAATTACAAGTCCCCCCTGTTATCATAAAAAGAGATAAAAAGAAAGAGAGAGAGAAAGAGGGGGGTCGAGTGGGTCCCAAGAGAGCTAGGCCCCGCATAAAATCGTGAGATTTTAGGGAGAGAGTGGCGGTCGAGAGAGTCAAAAGGACGCGGGCTAGCTAATTAGAATATATTTAACTTTTATTAAATAATATTTAAAATAATATTTTCCTGATTTATTTAGTTTTGGTAAGAATGAATTTTAAGATGAGCTTAAATGTCATTTTTCAGAACTATTAATTTCACATTTTTTAATTTTTGAGAATAAGTTTTATCTTGAGACAAAAAAAATTGGCTTTTTATTTTTTAAACAATATTGAAAATAGCAATTATTAAAAAAATAAATGTTACCATTATAAATTCAGTCAATTCTTTTACGATCAATTCATTAGACAGTGAATTAGACAACTTTTGGACACGATTCTTCGATCAATACGTTTAACTCAATAGACTACGAAAAGAATTTTTATTTATCTAAAAATAAAAGTAACATTGTAATATACAGTTCAGATTTTGATACAAAATTCTTGCATAATATAAACGAGGTGATAACAAAAATTTATCGTTTAATAGAAAAATCAGGACTCCTGAGAATTATAATAATTACAGTCGCAGCATTCATGAGTTTAATTTTTATTTATGTTATAATAAAATGCAACTCTCGCTTATACAAATGCATAATTAAACGTCGCTTAAATAATAGCTTAAACAAGCGAAGTAGTGCGGAAACGAAGCCAGCAGATGTGCTGATTCAAAAAATATTGAAATTTTATTGATATTTTTAATAATCATTTTATTTATTCAATTAATTAATTTTCAATTATATTTTTTTTTGTCAAACTGAAGTTCTAAAAATTGAGTTCATCGAGGACGATGCAATCTTAAACGGGGGGATATGTTACCCTGAATAATCACTTATTCATCAGCTTGTCAACTGATGCACAAAGATAAGTAAGAATTATACTTGTCACGTATCTCAGAAGTTAGACGCTTCGAAATGCTGACATATACATTAAGCACTAAGCTCACATCTTGAGTTAATTATAAGCTCGTGTTCTTGACACGAGCATATAGGTATAAATAAGAATTCCATTCTTAGAACTTCAGAACGTTCAATATCTGAAATAAAGCTTTAAAGATTAAACATTGTTTATTATAAACCGGTTACATATATAGCTCGGGATTTCCACATTAAAGAATTTTAAAATATTCGTTTGAATATAAAAAAAAATTTATTTAAAAATAAATTAAATCAATATAAAATAAAATAAAGTTCTATCTGCAAATCATGCGACAATAACAGGCAAATTCTCATATTGGTAAAGTTTTTCGTTACTAGATAAATGTTTTTTTTAGTAGATAATTTAATTTAAAAAAGTAGATAAAATAAATGGTAGATAAATAATTTTTGTAATAAGATAAAAATAGTATTCAAAAGATATTTTTATTCAATTGTTTTCTGAAGTAGATATTTATCAAAAAGTGCTAATTTTTTGTTTTTTGACACTTACACTTCAAAAAATTACCAGTTTTAATTAAATTAATTTTCTTAATTGCGTAATATATTAAGCTAAACATTTTTGATATACTATTCATTGAATTATACTTCAAAAAAAAAATAAACTAAAACTTGCTTAAACTAAAAAATGTCTGAAGCTTCCTCAACTTCTGTACTCTTATCAGTCAATAATCAGGAAAATCTACTTGATAATACTGATAATGATGTTGAAGACATAGAAGAAATTCAAACTAAGCGCGGAACTAACACTGTTTACAACGAATACGCAACTTATGCTCAAATTGCCGAATTTGTAGAGTCTCTTGAGCTTGGCCAGATAGACGGAAATAAGTGGTCAAAAAAGGAAAAAAGAGTTACAAAACTTGGAGAAAAGCAATTTTACAAGTGTAGCTCTTGCTCAAAAAAAATGTTTTCGCTTAAGCTTCGAACAAGTCTAGAAGTTTAAGTATGTATCGAAGATTGTCTCCACCAGCACAGCAACGCTAATTCAAAAGAAGCATGTGGAAAAAGCAAAAATCGGGTGTTGGAAATGTACCAGAAAGAGGGTAAAAAACCGAAAGCAATTTCAAGATGGCTTCGTCTTCATTTATTAGAAGGCTATGTAGAAATCTCGCAAACACAAATTTCAAACCTCATTCAAAGACTTAAAAAACAAGATGAACCGAAAATGACAGTTGAGATGCTTAAAAACTGGTGTGATTCACATAGTACCATTCCTGACGATTTTGGCGAAGTTTTTGCTGTTTCCGACTTTAAAGTTACACCTGACGAGCTGAGTTTCAAGATATTTTTAACAAAAAAACGCTTAATTTCTTTTACGACAAAATGCAAGCATATCGCAACAGACGCCACTAACAAACTACTCTGGTTAAATTTTCCAGTATTATTGTGTGGTACAAATGACAGTGACAACAAATTTCATCCATTCGGCTTTTTATTGTCTCGATTCGAAACAGAATCGGAATTCGCGTATATGTTAAAAACGTGCAAGCATTTATCGTTCGAACTCTATGGTCATGAATTAGATCCATGTATTTTATTAGCGGATGCAGCAGGCGCAATAACGAACGGATTTAAATCGGTCTTTCGTCTAGAAAAACGAATTGTATGCTGGGCTCATGTTGAAAGGAAAATCGACGAAAATCTCAAAGGGGTCGACAAAGAAACAAGGTTAGAATAAAGGCCGATTTCAAGTCTATACAAGGCGGTGTTCAACATAGGCTTTTCAACACTGCGTTCGATCTTTTAGAGCAAAAATGGTCCAGAAGGAACGATGAAAACATTACTCAGTTTTTTGACTACTTCAGGGCACAATGGATGAGCGAGAACACTTTTGGCTGGTATCAGACTTACGCGCAAGGTTGTCCGAGTACCAATAATGGGTTATAGTCTACAAACAAGGTGATCAAAGACGAGGGTACTGATCGAGACAGGTTGAGTCTTAACGATTTTATGAAAGTTATGAAAGACATGCTGCAGAAATGGTCTCTTGATCGAGACGCCGAGTTTACGACGACAAAAAAATTTGAGTTTAAGCCGATCATTTCAACTTGAGAATGGACATTCGGTTACAATTGGGTCAAATTGAGAAAACGAATAGTCAAATATTTGCACGAAGGCACTCAGTTCTACATGTGTACAACTTCTGAATCGACGTCCGATATTACAAAGGCACAGTACAAAGAATTTTGGATAAAAGAAGATGGTTGGCATGATCTTGATGAGTTGTTGGAATGGAGTATGAAATTTATTGCTGTTAAAATCGATTCGGAAAATTGGGAATCGAGTACTTGTTCATGCCATTATTGGCAAAAAAACTTCAAATGCAAGCACACAATCGGAACTTCGCACTTTTTGAATTTAAACAAATTCCCGGGTTTGGACTTAGCGATCGAAGGCAATGCAAAACGAGGTCGAAAAAAAAAAGCCAGATCAGCTTTAGAAAGAAATTCGATTGCTCCGATTAACAGGCAGTTAGACAATCTAAATCAACACGAAGTTCAACAAGAGGTTTCAAGTACGGTTCTAAGTGTAAACTATTTAATCGTTAATGTCTCTCATCAAAATCAACTTGTTTTGGCTTCAAATTCAGCAGTCCAAGATCAAGTCGAAAACAATATTCAAATTTCTGAGAAACGTAAACGTGGAAGACCAAAAAAATCTAATAATGAAAGTGAGCAGCCGTCAAAATGGCTAAGAAATTAAGTGTCAATTACTTTGTTTGTTTTTTTCAAGGTAATTTTTTTTACTGTTTTTCTTATGTTTTTTTTTTAATTTTCTATGTTTGAAAAAATAAACATCTTCTATTCAAAACTATTATCTAGTTACTTCTTATTGATTTTATCTAATTTTTATTAAAAAAAAATATCTTCTAAAAAAAATAATTATCTACTGACAAAAAATATACCCTTCTCATATTCCAATTGAAATTGATACATATTTGATGATAATTTTCACATTCAATTATTTTATATTTCTTGTTCATTTTTTTATATTTTACTTCTAATTTTAAAATAAATAATTAAAATCAAAAATTATCAATAAATTTGTTGAAATAAACAGTAAGCTAATTTAATTGAAAAAAATCCAAAAATCATATTTTTATATAAAAAATGAAAAATTATTCTTCTTCGATTTAAATAAGATAAAAGTAAATTATTTTCATTGATTTTTTTGGAGCGAATTCAGTCTTTATAAGTGCTTTTAAAGAAATTGAATCGGCATCGGCATCATAATATCCATTTTTTGCATTCAATATTTCATTCCTGATTGTGAATGAACATCCATGTTTTTGTTTTTTTTTAGTGAAAAAAAATGTGAGGGTTCTATCTAAGTTTTAATTTGGATCAGATTTGTGTTCAAGTAAAAGGATTGCATTGACTTTTAAAGAAAATTCATTTGTGTCACCTAATGAATTACAATCCAAAAAAATCCCATACATTCATCTTCTTGATTTAAAGAAATATTAATTGACCATTCAAAATTTTGTAAAGTACATTTTTTTGAAACAAGATAATAATTTTTATAATCGTTTAATATAGAAAAATTTTTAATAACTAATTTAATAGTTGCCTCATCCATAGAATTTTCATCGATTTCTTCCTCGTTTGAAATGATAATTGTTTCCTCTTTTAAATAAAGCTCTCCGAAAAAACACTGTCAAAATTTTTCAAAATTATCGTGATCGCAAAAATCTGTAATTTTATACTTAGTCTTTCCCAAAACTTCAAAAATATTTCTGACCAAATTGATACTGTTTAATTTTTTTCCTGTAATTTTTATAAAAATCTAGTTGTGATTCAATATCTAAATTCTTGTCAATATTTAAGGTAGCCAAATCTAAAATCTCTGTTTGCTGAATTCTTTCATTGAGCTCATTTATCTTCAGATCTCTTTCACTTTCAATCTTTTTCAACAATCCATCATGGTAAACGTCTATCATTCTATTTAGAAGATCTTTTGTGTTTTTTCGACGCATGTAAACTACTTTTTTAAAACTATCATAACTCTCATCTAAAAAAATTTTAGGTTCATTTTTATAATTATCGAATTCAATCAACAGCTCTTTGTAGAGTTTTTTTTTTAATTCAAAAGATTTCTCAATCAAAACCAACCTATTTCTTGCCATATTCAAGCATTCTTGTTTGGTAATGTCATGCATTGCGCAAACAGGGCATGGAAAAGTGTCACTTTTGTTTAAAATATCCTTGTATTTGACAGAAAACGGTTTTGTGAAATTCAGAACAATTTGAACAATTTGAACAAAAAATATACATATTAATTAAATTAAAATCGAAAATAACAAAAAATTTTTTTGAAAATTATTGCAACATGATGCAACATGCAATGTTGCATATTAATTCCCTAAAAAAAAATTTAAATATTTTTTTATAATCGATCAAAATATCAGAAATCAAATTCAATTCTTTTGATGCTTTTTATTTTGTCTTTTAAGCAAAATAAATAAGGAAATTAGGAATGCAACTTTTTTTTGAAAATTTAAGCACTCAAGACTGGATAAATCCGTGCAGTCACAACGAGCTGATGTTGTACAGCGAGTCGATGAAGCAGATGGCGTCGGGCAAAGCAGAGGATTTTCTGTGCCGAGTGGCGACTAGTTGTCACACGACCGGCTCCGAAAAGCGTCTTTGGTTCGTAGTCGATTTTGGCATGTTCATTGTGCCCACTCACTACACACTCAGATACTCGAACGTCTTTCAGAAGACGGCGTCACGAAACTAGGCCCACACGCACTCGAACGACGAAAGCCTGCGCGACTTTGGTCAGCCGTGCACATTTTCTGTGGCAGAGACGGCCAAGTTGAAGCAGGAGAGAGAGGAATTGTGGTTTTTTCGCGTGCAAAAAACAGACCGGAATCAGAGCGGTGCCAAATACATTTTGTCTTTGTGTAGTTTTGAGCTGTACGGCACGGTCACTGCTCTGGTCAGTGACAAGTTGATGACTGTGAACTTGAGCTCTAGTAGTACGCGACTGTCCGATTCGGAGAGGCGGCGACAGAAGCGCTTGCTGTCGAGGAGTTCGCTGCAAAAGCAGATGGTGCTCGGCGCCAGGGTTCAGCATGGCGTCGACTGGAAATGGGCCAATCAGGACATGGTTGGTGAGGAGGCGCGCTTGGCAGAAGGCACTGTCATCAGTGAAATTGACGCGAATGGATGGGTCGAGGTCATTTGGGACAATGGCGTGTTTAATCACTACAGAATGGGCTTTGAGTCGAAGTTTGACTTGAATTTGGCGCCGAGTCACGACGCTACCAAGCTGAGCACTTATTATGCCTTGGCTATGCAGAATTTGGCAATGTCCAGAGCCAATATGGCTCATTTTCATCCAGTGGATAATATGCAGTGCGAGAGTGGCGCCAAGATTGAGCCCAGTTCGGCCGCTAGTCTAAGTGATGTGTCCAAAAAAGAGAATCTAGCTGCTCTTGGAAGCAAGATCAAGTTCAAATTTGAACCCGATAGTAAAATAGGTATTTTTGAAAATTTTTTTTTTTTTCGATCTACTGTACTGCTACGATAAGTGGGTTTTTTGCTAAATTTTACGTAAAATTTAAAACGTAAATTGATAAGGGTCAACATTTTTTCAATTAAGTGATAATTTTGGATAAATAGCATTTTCAATAATTTATATGTAAATATGATGAACTTTTTTTATGGTAAAAAAAGGAAATAATCGTGAAAATTTTTTTAAGTTAATTTTTTTTGTCATATAAAAAACGAGTAAAAAAAAACAGCCAATAAAAGTGAAAAAAAATATAAAATGAAATCTTTTTTTTTTACCTTTTTTTTACCATTTTTTTATTCTATTTTATTATTTTTTTTACTTTTTTCGCCATAAAAAGAAAAAAATTGACTTTAATTAATTAAAGTTGTAGTAGTGTGAGTGCAGTTTATAACCAGAGTTGTTTAAAAGTCCCATTATAAGTCCAAGTCCGGACTTAAATTTTTTTTTTAAATTAAAATTCGAAACTTTAAAATATTTAAAAAAAAAAGTCCAATAATTGCTTGGTCTCCATAATTACCACTTGGATCGGAAAAAATCCAAAACTAAATTATTAATTTTGACTTAGAAAATAAATTTAAGTCATAACTTTGACCTAAACTTATTACTTAAAAACTTAAAAATAATTTAGGGGTCAACTCCTAATTTATTTTTTAAATAAAAAAAAATTAAAAACAAGTCTGATTCTAAAAAAAGTATGGATTTTTATTTTTATGTAAGTATAAGTAGCAGACTTGCTCAGGTATAAATTCAAAATCACTTTTGTAATTTTACATGAATTTACCTAATTGAATTTGATTTTTTTAATGTCTCCACTTTGACTTTGACTATTTTTGGTGACTTTAACTAAACCGGCACAATAACTATCTAGAAGGGCAAAAAAATTTCATGTGGCCATAATCATGACTGATCAATAGCAATTGTGGCGGCACATTTTTATAAAATTAATCTAAATTAAATTAGTTAGTTATTTGTATATCTGCATCGAGCTACAGCTTTATTATTTAGAATAAAAAATAAATAAAATACTAAGGAAAAAAGAAAATAGATAAAAAATTTTACACAGAACCCGTTTTAAAAAATGAAAACTGTAATGATTTTTTATTTTATATTTAATTGCAGAATGATATTTTCAAATTAAAATTCATTTTTAGAAATTCAAAGTTAATGATTAAAGCATTCATTTTTAAGTTTATTAATTTTTTGTTCTTTTGTTTGTTAAAAAAACTGTAAATGTAAATAAAACAATTTAAAAATAATTAAATAAACTTTTGAAAAAGAGACTCAAGACAGGACAATAAAAGGCACCACCATAGCGAGCTTAATTTTTAAGCTAAATTTTTTTTGAATAAAAATTAAAAAAATATTACCTTGTTTATTTTTTAATAATTAAGCTCATTTTTAGTTATGTTATAAAAAGCTATTTTATATTTCTTTAATTAATTTGGAATATCAAAGCCTATTTTCAAATTTAAAAATTTTAAAATTTCAAGCTGTTTTCAATTGTATTTCACCATTTTAAATAAAAATGAAAAAATTTAAATTTAAATATGTTGAATTTATTTAATCAAAGTTTAGAAGATAAAAATAATTTTTCTTAATGCAATTTTTATTTATTAGTTTTAACTTATAGAAAAAAACTAAGATCTTTTTTCAATTTTCATTCTCTGTTTATCTTAATTTTACTATCACGAATTAAAAATTTTGCGAATTAGTTTATTATTTTAAAAAAATTCTTGCCTTGATTAAATCATTAATTTTCTAATCACTTAAATCCAGTTTATCCTTTTTGAAAAAAAATTTAAATTTAATTGAAAAAAACTATCAATTTATCAAAGAAAACTAATTTTTTTACTAAAAAGCATTTACCAGTTTGGACAACAGTCTGAATACTGTAGTAAACTCGTCCAATTTCGAAGATTCAATGTCAATTCAAAATATGAAAAAACTCGCTCAGCCAGTAGATCTATCCAAAGTAGAATACGATGAAAATACAGATGCTTTCAAAATTCTTAGTCAACATTTCAGTCAAATTTGTCCTTCGGGTCAAAATTCCAATTCCACAGTTCAGACAAAAACAATGTCCAAAAAAAACCTATTTTCAAATTCTAAGACAAATATTCTGAACAAAAATCGAAAGTCTAGTTCGACACCAGTGTTAACTATGACTGAGTCTAATAGTCAAAGTGATCTGACCTATGAGCATGTTGCACCACAAGAGTACGAACAAGAGCCTAATTTGTCAAATCAAACATTGTCGTCCAACACTTGTGACAACAACAAATTGGAGAATTACTCAACTAATACATTGAATGATGAAACATTTAGGTCCTATTTTTTGCCAAACACTGAGCCAAAAAAGATACTACGCCATTTATCTTTGCAAAACAACCACGACAAATCACAATCTACAAACAATTTGCTTCTATTTGATCCAAATCAGATGCAGCTTACTGCAGTCTCAGAGCCAAATGTACTTATCGATGATACTCAGAGCCAAAAAAAGAATTTGCCAGCGTCATCTTCTTCTTCGTCATATTTTCCCCTTGAGCCCACAATGGAAGAATGCTCCGAGAACTTGGACATTTCATATGAAACCAAACAGGACGAGGAGGCCAAAAGTTCTACTGAAGATTTGTTCTCGAAAAACTTATGCACCCTGATAAACAAGTCGGATTTGAAGCAAATACTGGCCAAAGAAGAAGAAGCAGATGATAAAGATGAAAGCATATGTCCTAGCGAAATCGACATGTTCTCAAATCTTTTCTCAAAAGAAAACTCTCAGGATCTAGAACTGCTTTTATCTACGTTTAGTCTATTTTCAAACAAAAAATCTCAATTTAACTCATTGTTTG
Source organism: Brachionus asplanchnoidis (assembly GCA_025491095.1). NCBI lineage: Eukaryota > Metazoa > Rotifera > Eurotatoria > Ploima > Brachionidae > Brachionus > Brachionus asplanchnoidis. The sequence continues at coordinate 14,876 of JAILYF010000028.1, read as the reverse complement.
AATCTCTCAGCTCGCTAAATTCACTTGAAGAATCCAAGAGCAGCGAATCGGAAATATCTAACCAGGTATGGAATTTTTTTTAATATTTTTAATAAAGAGTTTTAATAAGTTTGAAATTAAATGCTTCCAAAAATTTTTACTAAGACAAGTGTGGAAATTTTTTCAACAATTACTAAAATTTTTGCAAAAAAAATTTAATTTTTTAGTTCAATTTTCCTGCAAATCTTTCTGATTAAGATCTGAGAAGTGTAAAAAACTTTTTAATTTCATTAACAAAAATTTTCAAATATTACATACAAATCTCTAATTTTTTTTCATATAATTTTTAAGAAAAAAATTTCAAAAATTTAGCCATTTCAAGAAAAATTATTTTTTTCTAAAAAAATTTGGCATTTTTATTTAATTTAAAATTTTTGGAAATTGTTTAACTTTTCAGGAAATTTTTTTCCGCTGATAAGGTCTGATCGCAAATATCGACATCTGTCTATGATTTGGCCGGCCAAAATCGCCGTTTGTTAATAAAACGGCGATTAAATACATTGTTAAATACTAAAATTTGATTTTTGACGCGGCATTATTCTTAGAAAAATTTTTATTTCGACTCGATTTTTAATTTTTTTTTAATTTTTAAAATATTTACCATATTTTTCAAGTCAATTTTAAATTTTTCTAAGAAATATAGCCGCGTCATTAGTTATAAAAATATTCAAAAAATAATTCTTATTTTTATGACAAAGTCTCTATTGTTAATGCTGCATTCACAGAGATATTTGATTGTTTATTTTTTAAATCAATTTTAAATTACATTACAAATTAATAGATTTTACTGAACATTATATATTAAATACTTATAATAAAAAAATACTGATCAAATAGTTAAAAAAATATTGATCAAAATATTCATTTTACTAATCAATTAATATAAGGTCCTAATTTTTAACTTATAGAAAAAAGTTTTTCTATTATTTTTAATCATTTATTTTTCTGTTCTTTTGTACTGAACTTCACAAAACCATAAAAGTGTACTTATTGAGTTTTTTTAATTTTTACTCTTATAATTTTATTTTCAACAATTGACTATTAAAATATTAAAATAACATACAATTAAATTGATTTTTAACATAAGAAAAATTATTTTAGCCTAAAAAAGGTACAACAGAGTATGTTGCAGTAATTTTTCTGATATTTTTTATCAATATTAATTTTAATTTATGAAAAAAATGAATAATTTTTACTCAATTTGTACCGTATTTCCTTGCGTAATATCCCACTGGGAACTTAAATGAGACATGATCTAATGTCTCTAGGAAATTATATGAAACTAAGCAATTTTTTCAATTACAATTTATTTATTTATTTGAATTTAATTAACCTCCTTTAGGAGAAGTAAAAATAAAAATTAGAAGAAGAGAGTACAAAAAAAAGGAAAAAAAAAAAGATATATATATTTATATAAATATTTGAAAATATTACAATTGTATGAAAATGAAAAGGAAGATAGTTTCTATTGAACTTTTTGAGCCATAATAACCCCTGTACATTATATGAAACATTAAGTGAAACAATGTAATTTTACTCTTAAATTTTGAATAACATTGAACTTAATGTTCAGGCGTGGTTGAAGCTCAGTCATTTTGATTCAGTTAATCTTTTTAATTTAATCTCTTATAAAAGAATTTTATTTCCTGTTCCAGTTGTTCAATTAAATAAATTTCTAGACAACGCAATGCAGCTTGAATCGTCCGAATCATCCATCAACGAGCTATTTGCCAATTTGTCTAGTAAAAACATCCATTAGCAAAATTTTAAAAATAATCCTTTTTTAAAAAAATATTTTGAGTCCTTTATTCTACTCAAACAGTACAAAACAAATAATAACACAGTCGGAGCGACCGAAAACTTAATTGATAAAGACAAATACACTTCTCTGAGTGATAGTGGTCATTCGGAGATTAGCGATTAGACCGAAAACTCGGCAAATTAGAAGTTGTTTTAATAAATGAATCTCTAGAGAAAGATAATTATTCTTAACTCTTTATTTGTTGAAAAATTCATTTCCACATCGGGATGACAACACTTTGATTGTTAATCAAAATGCTTATTTGTATCATTTTCAAATAAAAAATTAAAAAAAAGTATTTTTGTTTTTATTTTTTATTTTATGTAAAAAATAACTTAGAAATTAATGATATAAAAGATGAGATAAAAAACTGTAATATTAAATTGGAGAATGCGCTAAGTATGACAAAATCAATGATCCTATTGAATCAAATCGAGGACAAAGATGGCAACAAGGAAGAGATTTTGCCTTTGATTAAAGATTATATTATTAATCATATAAAACATATTAAAATTTGAGAAGTAAAATTTTCAAAATAAAAAATTTATCCTAAAAATTTATTTTTTGAACTCTGTATACCAAAAAGAGATAAAATTTTTTGTCAGACTCATCTTTCTATTAGAGATATTGAATTTTTTAAATAATGGACAACTTGAGTGTCGAAGCGTCCAGTAATTCTTTAATTGTATTTATGTACAACTTGATCTCCAAGGCGTTAAGTTATTAATTAATTTTAATAATGGACAACTTGAGTTACTCTAGGCGTCCATTAATTCTTTGAGTTACTTACGGGCAACTTGATTAACGAGGCGTCCATTTACTTATTTATTCACTTATGGGCAACTTGAGTGACGAGGCGTCCATAAATTCTAATAGTTACTTCTGGACAACTTGATTGACGAGGCGTCTATTTACTTATTTCTCTACAAACGGACAACTTGAGTGACGAGGCGTCCGTTTATTCTTTTAGTTACTACGTCAAGACGAAGCGTCTAATAAAGACTGATAGAATAAATAAGCGCATATCGATCTGCCGTAGCAATCAATCAAACTATTCTGTGTCGAGTGATTCAGAAGTTGTCAAACAATTGATCGATAATTCAAAATTACCCAAAAATTCAAGAAGGGTTGCTGTCAAAATTCAAAAAGGTATTTATTTTTTTTTATTTAATTTTTTTTTAATATGGACATCCAGCAAGGCTCCAGAAGACCGGGGTCTGCTGGAGGGGGTGTTATATGATTTTAAAAAAGTAATTCTAATCTTTTTAACTTTAATTTTTTGTGTGTTTTTTAAAGGCTTTAATTATTTTTTTTTAAATTTGTTAACCCTCGGATAAGGTTAAGTTAATTAAACTCAGTTTATTTGTTTTTTTAAATTTTATTTTATTAAATGATAAAATTACACTTATAACAAATACGACAATAGGCCTAGGTAAACGTTTAAGTTGTTTGTGGAAATATTCGAATAAGACGAATAAATGAAATAAAGTATTACATTTTTATAGTAAAAGAAATAATTAAAAAACATCAATCACAAATCAAGATAATATCAAATAAAATATTAAAAGTAGGAAAGATTGTAGACAATGGTCATTGAGATAACGATGACACTTTATATTAAATTAATTTAATTAAAACATCAAGATAAATAACTTGATAAGTTATTGAATTTGAGGATCGTAGATCATAGTAAAAGATCTCCCCCGTTAAGATAGTCATAGTCCCTATGACTCTCTATTGATAATTAAATTCGCTAGTTGCTCTAGTGGTAATATGTTTGGAATATTATAGTTTCGAACAGCATAATGTTTACTTAATATTGAATTATAAAATCTAATAGAAAGTAAAAATAAAGTAATTATCACTATTACAACTATAATTGTTAATGCAATGTTGAGGTAATATTTAATTTTGTTGATTTCTTCATACAAAATATTTTTAGAATTGATTAGTTTGCTAAATGCTCTATTTGTTAAGTTAATATCATCGTTTGGTAAGACATAGAAATTCCCGTTTATGTCGTTATTATCTAATTCATTTTGTTTTCTTAAAGTGCTAAAATCGTTAATAATTTCCTTGTGATGGTTGAAATTTAACGTTGACAAATTGTAATGATCGATGTAAATTTGTTTTACTATTACATTTGATATATTAAAAATTTTAATTGAGTTGCCAATTCTTACTATTGAAAATTTATGTGATGGTAGAATTATTCTGTCGTTAACTAGGGAACAATGGATTTCCTGTGAAAAGCTCTTAATGAAATTATTATTCGACAAAAACATTGGTACTGATTTATTATCAGCATTTTTGATGTAGATTGGTAAATCAACATGACATGAGTTAGATGCCCGGAATGTAATTTCTTTTACTGGTTGACATATAGGTATGTATAAGAGTTGATTTTTGGAGTAAACGATAAGTTTATTACCATTAAAATCCGAAATTAAATGAAATTTGTCATCAAACGAGGCAAATAAGTTTAGTTGATTACTGAATAATGCACAAAATCTGTAAAGATTGTGTTCATGCTCGTTGTAAAGTTCATTTTCGATTGAATATTTCAAATAATCTGATTCGGCAATCATTAAATCATTTATGTCCCTTTGAGTGATTAAATCTTCATTTTCAGGTGAATACGGAATTTTAGATATAGTATTCCAATTTTCTGATTGTTGTTTAGGTTCAAATACTAAGTAAAGACCATCAGTTGTAGTATAAATTGTTAAATTTTTGTAACTCGTGTTAGTTGTTATTTGAAAAAGGTATTGTTCTGATGCAGAGAAAACTAGATTTCCTTTTCTCATAAATTTTAAACCATGATAAATTTTTTTGTATGGTGATGTTTTCACACTATTTTTATTCCAAACAACGATTGAGTCAAATAAATGGCAATATAAATTATCTGGCAAACAGGATGAAATTCCAATGCTATAAATTGATTTGTTCAAATTGTCGGCAAAAATGTGTTTTTTATGGAAAATACATTCAAAACTTGTGAATATTTTGTTTTCTAACCAAGCGTAATCTCCATCAGGAATTTTATTGTAAATACAATAACTATCATCACATTCCATTATTTTGTTTTCACAAAGTTTTGTTTCTACCATTGCGAGACATTCAATTCGACTTAATCGTATAGTTTCTTTAATAATATTGTCTGTTTTTCCTAGAAAAAATGAAGTATTCATGTATCTTATTACTTTTTTCTTAAAACACTGATGTCCGAAATCATTAATTACATAATTCTGCTTTGCTAGAATCCAAATGTTAAAATTTTCATTGAATGAATATGTTTTGTCAAGGAAATTTGAACGTTTACAATTGTTATTTAAATCAGCTAATCTATTATTGTCATTGTGTTCACAATAGTAAAATTTGTCATTTATTGTTTGACCATTTAGATAATGAAAGAATGAAAAGAAACTAAGAATAGAAAGAAGAAGATTAGAATTTATTGTTTTCTTTTTTCTTCCACGTTTAGGCCTGTTTTGAAGATTGTTATGATATTCATTGATATGATTCTTATCTTGAATATCAGTGGATTTTTTCCATTCATTTTTCTTATGTGGAAAATTTTTCCATTTAATTAGGTATCTAAAACCTCTTCCAATTTTCTTGTGGTCAAGAATTTTTTCAATTTCAGATATTTCATCTTTCTGTTCATTTTTGTCATCTGAAATATAAGAATTAGTTGTACTTACTTCTTGTTTTGCCAATTTCAAACGCCATCTAGGGTAACTTTCTTCAATTCTTTCTCCTTTTTCATTTTTCAAATTATAATTACCGTACTCGGTAATTCTGTCAATGAAAAATGGACCTGTATATGATGGTTCAAATTTATTCTGTATTTTTTCGTTTTTTATATAAACTTCATCATCTATTTTAAGAGTATCGAAAGTAACTTTCTTTTGTCTATTTTGGGTTTTTATCTGCTTTATCTTGGAAGACCTTAAGTTCTCTATTGTTTTAGGTAATTTATTTTCTAATAAAAATTTTATTTCAGCTGTTCTTCTTAACAAAGTTAATTCTTCTTCATCCGCTATATTTGAATCTATTTTATCAAAGTTATTCATAAACCTTCCAAATAATAGTTCATAAGGGGTAAAATTTGTCGAGGAATGAATTTTATTTCTATAGGACATTAGAACTATTGGTAAATACTTATCCCAATTTTCTTTATCATTTGCTGCTTGTTTTCTTAAAGCAGAAACTAATGTTTGATTAAAGCGTTCGGTTAAACCGTTAGCTCTTGGGTTGTAGGGAGAAGTGAATCTTCTGTTAATATTGAAAGTCGAGCATAGCCTATCTAATAGCTCATTGACAAATTCTTTGCCACGGTCCGAAAGCCATTCTTTTGGGGGTCCAAAGATTGAAATCCAATCTAAAACTTTTTCAAAAATTTCATCCATTGATTTGGATTTAATTTTATAAACAAATGGGAATTTAGAACAGTGATCGGTTATTACAAGACAACCGATATATCCTTTTGAATTTTCAGGAAAACCTAAAACAAGATCAAAACTTACACGATCTAAAACACTTACAATAGGTAAAGCAAGAGCAGGATGTTCTACGACTCCTTTTTTATCATATTTTAGACAAGTATTGCATCTATTTATATAATTTTCAATTTCTTTTTTCATTGATTTCCAAAAATATTTAGACGAAAGATTGGAATAAACTGTTTCACTTTTAAAATGTCCTAATTTGTGAGTGTTTTTAATGATATCCAATCGTTCTTCCATTTTTGGAACTATCAAATTAAAATGTTTATCCTTAATATTTTTTCTATACTTAAGTAAGTCTCCTTCTAATGTATAAAATTTAATTAATTTGTTAATTCTTTTTACTTGCTTTTTCGAAGATCCCTCCGTATGTCTATTATATTTTAAGAAGTGCATTAGATATGGGTCTTGATATGGGTCTAAATGTTTAGTAGATAAGTCTTCACTTTCATCATTAATATTATCAACTTCATTTAAAAGAATGGGTCTACTTAAAGGGTCAACATTTGTATGAGTTTTACCTTTTCTATGAATAATTTCAAAGTTATAAGTTTGTAAAAGTATCGCCCATCTTGTTAGTCTAGCGTTGGGGCTTTTAAGTGTTAATAACCATTTTAAGGAATAGTGATCGGTTACTATTAGAAATTTGATGTTAAATAAATAGTTACTGTATTCCTTACAGCCAAAAATTACAGATGAACATTCAAGTTCAGTAACGGAATAATGTTTTTCATTGGATTTAAGTAATCTTGAAGCGTAGCTTACTACATATTCGTTACCTTGGTTATCAATTTGTGCTAATATAGCTCCCAAAGCAGTTGTTGATGCGTCTGTGTATAAGATAAACCTATTATTAAAGTCTACTTTTCTAAGAATGGGATACTCTATTAATTTTTGTTTTAATGTGTCAAAAGCATTTTGGCATTTTTCTGACCAGTACCATTTATATTTAGGCGAAGTCAAAGAATGTAAGGGTGAAGTAATTTTTGCATAATTTTCAATGAATTTTCTATAGTAATTAGATAATCCTAAGAAAGTTTGTAGTTGCTTAACTGTTTTTGGTGGTTTCATATCTCTAATAGCAGAAATTTTTTCAGGATCCATTTTGATACCTGTTTCGTCAATAATGCGGCCTAAAATTTTTATTGTCTTTTTTAGCCATTGACATTTTTTAGGATGAATTTTCAAATTATTTTCATTTAATTTATCAAAAACAATTTGAATATGTTCAAGGTGCTCATCTTCATTTTCTGAAAAAATCACTATATCATCAATATATACTTGCACAAATTCTAGGTTTCCTAATATAGACTGCATTGTTGCACTGAAAAAAGCTGGTGCATTTGTCAAACCAAAAGGAACTTTATTGAATTCGTATATTCCAAATGGAACTATGAATCCAGTTTTATGTTTTGAATTTTCTGCTACAAGAATTTGAAAATAACCTTTTCTTAAATCAAGATGCGAGTAAATTCTACCTTTAGACAGTTTGTCCAGTATGTCATCAATTCTTGGTAAAGGATGAAAATATTGTTTGGTTATACTGTTAACTTTTCTATAGTCTACAACGAAACGATAACAAGACTTCTGCTTAATAAGAAAGGCTGGACTAGCCCAAGTACCCGTTTTACCATGACTAATTATACCTGCGTCTAGCATCAATTTAATTTCTTTTCTCATTTCATCAATTAAACCTACGGGTTGGCGAAAAGGTTGTGTCATTATTGGATTTTCACTAGTCGTTTCTATTTCAAAAGTAACTGATTTACATAGACCAAGATCATTAAGACTTAAAGAAAAAGAATTCTTGTTCTGTACGAAAAGAAAATTAAGTTTTTTATTATCACTTAAGGGAGGATAATCATCATAGTTCAATTCGACTATCTCGTTTGTTAGATCATCATCCTCAATACTATAAATAGAATTATAAGAATAATCATCATCTGATTCCTCAGATTTCGGGTTTAGACATATTCTTTTTCCTGGTATAGAAAGCTGTCTTTTAGAAGGGTCGATAATGGCTTTTGTTTGTTCAAACCAATCTAATCCTAATAGGATTTCGATGTGTAATATATTAGTTATTACGAAATTTAAATAAGCTACGGTCTCTTCAATTTCTATTTTAATTAAGTCTGTCTCACCTAACACTTCGTGGGTATTTCCATCAGCTGTGTTAATTTTCTGATGTGATGGATTTATATGTAAATTGAGTTTTTTGGCTACACTTAGACTAATTAAAGAAATAGTTGCACCCGTGTCAAATACAGTTTCTATTTTTTCTCCTTTGATATAAGTGAAATGTCTTAGTAGTTCATTACTTTTATATAATTCATTAATGTGTAATACATTATTAAACTTATTTTTAAATTTTGTTTTTTGGTTATTACCTCTTTTATAATCTACTTTAGGTTTTGATTTCTTATTATTGTAACAAGAATCTGTGTTATGGTTGTCTTTTTTACAAATTTTACAGTAAAGTTTTTTTGTATCTCTGATATTATTAGCTTTTTTATTATAAAAAGGATAATTGAAATGTTTACCTCCTACCTTAGAAAATTTGTTTCCAAAATTTTTTCTGTTAATCATTAATATATCTGCATTTCTTGGATGACGGGAAGTATTAAACCTATTATAATCTTCTGCGTATTCAATTGCCTTTTGCAATGTTTCTGGATTGCGAAGTCTGACGTAATTTTCAGTTAGTTCAGATAATCCTTGAGTAAAATATGTAATTTGATCATATTCACTTATTTCAGATATTTGATTTAATATTATTCTAAAGTCATTGATATAATTTCCTATATCTTTAGATTGTCTAAGACCTCTTAACTTATCTCTCATGTAAAGTTCATGATCTTTACGTCTATAACGTTCTTTAAGCATGTTTTTAAACTGAACCCAACTAATAGAATTCCTATCTCTATTTTTGGTAAATGCTTGATATTCGTGAAGCGCAGAATCTCTTAAGTATGAACTTGCAAAAAGGATTTTGGACTTGTCTTGTGTTACTCCATGTCCTTCAAGTATTAGTTCAACAATGTAAAGCCAATCTTCAATTCTTTCATTTTCTTTTCCATGAAAGGGGCTTATGTTATTATTTGTTTTAGGAAAGGGAAGATGGGTAAAGTAAGGCGACGGATTTTGGGAAAACTTATTTTCTTCTTTATCCTTAACGTACAAAGAGCCTAATTCAAGATTGTTACTGGTTATTTTTTCTTCAATATCCGGTATTATTTCACTTCTATTTGTTAATTTATAATCTACGACCGATCGTTCTTTTGAAGATTCAGTACCTAACGATTTCTTACCTGTTGAGAAACTAGGTGTATTAAAAGGTAAAGAGTAAGAAAATTCTAAATTTGGATCTAAAGCATTTTTATCTAATTTATTTAATTCTATTTTTCTCTCAGAATATCTTAATTTGTCATTTAGATTATTCTTTAAAGTGAGTAGTTCCTTGTTTGTCCTTACTAATTCTGTTCTTTCTATATTTAGAGTCAAATTTTCTTTATTAAGATTGTCGTTTTCATTTCTTAAATTATTGATTTCGAATTCGAGATCAGCAATTTTTGTCACATCTGATTCCCTATTTGATTTAAACTGAGAAATTTCATTTTCATATGAATTAATTTTTGATTCACATGCTGAAATTTTACTAACCAAAGTCATGTTTTCACTTTTTATGTGAATATGGGAAAAATTTAACTTTTCAAAATTTTCATTTAGTTTACTATATTTTATTTCTATCGAGTCGTTAACTTTTGTTAAGTTTGCAAGGTTAGTGTTTAGTTCACTATTTTCCGATTCTAGCTTTTTTATTTGTTCATCATTGGACTTTAATGTTTCTTCGAAACTATTTTTATAGTTGTCAGTGATTTCTAGTTTTTTTCTATCATCGAAAAGTTCATTATTTATAGTTTGAATTTTTTCTTTTGCTAGCTCTAATTCTTCAGATTTCTCCTTATGAGAACTTTTTTCAATTGCTAACTCCTTAGAAAGCTGTTCTTTTTCAGAATCAAGTCTTTCATTTATTTTACTAATCTCATCATTTTGAGACTTTAGTTTTTTGTAACCTTTCTCACAGTTATATAAGTCATCTTTTAACTTATTTAATTTTAACGCGTCATTTTTTCTCTCTAATTCCAAATGTATTGCGTATGCTTCGATACGTCTGGCTAAATTTTTAACCGATTCTAACCCCTCCTTATCAAAATTATCTGGTAATCTTTCTAAAATTCTTAACTTACCTTCCATTCTTGATTTGAGTTTTGGTCAGTTGATTATTTGAATAGGATCCTTTGAGTGTGAGATTGTTACGATTTATCACGATATCGTTTAGGAGTATTTCTTTGTTTTTATTGTTTTTCTTGTTTTTCGCTGCTACCAATTCTGTTAACCCTCGGATAAGGTTAAGTTAATTAAACTCAGTTTATTTGTTTTTTTAAATTTTATTTTATTAAATGATAAAATTACACTTATAACAAATACGACAATAGGCCTAGGTAAACGTTTAAGTTGTTTGTGGAAATATTCGAATAAGACGAATAAATGAAATAAAGTATTACATTTTTATAGTAAAAGAAATAATTAAAAAACATCAATCACAAATCAAGATAATATCAAATAAAATATTAAAAGTAGGAAAGATTGTAGACAATGGTCATTGAGATAACGATGACACTTTATATTAAATTAATTTAATTAAAACATCAAGATAAATAACTTGATAAGTTATTGAATTTGAGGATCGTAGATCATAGTAACAAATTTTATTTGTCAATTAAGCATTTTAAATAAATTTGATTACATATAATATTATTAAAAAAATTTTTTTTTGCAAAGTAATAATACTCTTTGCATTTTTTAATTTAAAAAAGAATTATTTTTGGATATGTTAATGAATTTTTTAGACTAAACACGAAAAATGAATTCTTCGATTATTAAAGCATTGGACAACATTAGGAATAATGAAAAAGAGTTATTTGAATTAATCAATGATTCTTTTAACCAATTCTTGCAATTTTATAATAATAAGGTATGTAAATAATTTTTAATCATTGTTTAACCGTTCAATTTTAGGAGCACTTTTCCATCTATAAGTTCAAATCCCCTAATAATTTGAATCAACTAAATTGTGCAACTATCTTCGTCAAGGACAAACTTAAAAATACCGTTGAAGAGCATTCCGGAGAAGCTGAAAAAATGGAAAAAGCTATTATTATCTCGAAAGAGAAATTTCTAAAAGAAACATCGCTTCCATTTCCACCAAAGCTTGAACAAAAAATAGATGAAATTTCTGATAGGTTTAGTTACACTCCTAATATGGATGGTTTTAGAGAGAAAATAAAAAAATCATTAAGTAAATAATTGTTTTGATTTAAAAATTTAAATAATAATTATAAAAAAAATAATTTTCTAGATATTAGTCATAAAGAAGAACAAACTGATCTGGAAAAATATGGTTGCCTATATTCACATATATATCTTAAAAACAAAGTAAAATTTTTTATATATAATTTTAATGGTTAATTTTATTTCAATTTAGAATCACTTTAATTTTGTGGTATCAAAACACAAAAAAAAAGACGATCCAAAAATAATAATGACAAGATTGGTAATTTCACATAAAAATGACGATATTTTCGAAGATTTTTCTGGTGTGGACTCTGATGAGAAAGAATCCAGGAAAAAAATGTATCTAGATTTTTTGAAAAAAACCAAGCTCCCTTTACCTGAAAATTTAAATAAAGAAAGTAAGACTTAAATAAATCATAAATAAAATAAATTTATTCATCTATTTAGAAATAAACTTTATTTTAAACAATCAAAAAAATTGCAACAATATCGATGAACTACTTGAGAGTTAGACATTTTTCTTAAAAAGCTTAAAAAAAATTTTTTTATTTAGTTTTATCAAAAAGATTTCAAATGCGATGGAAATTCAAAAGAAAATTCGCCATCATCTGGATATATATGGAACTCAGAACATTGGTCATTTGATTCGTTTCTAATTAATCAAAAGAGACCGAAAAATTTGGCAAGTACAGTGATCAATGTGACAGGTTTATTTCAATCAAAAAAATAATGAAATAAAAACAAAAATTATTAATTTTTTATTTAAAGATTGTAAAATTTGTCACTGAAAAAGGTTCTAAAGAGCTTTTTTTCAAAACTTTTTGGAATCATCATGAATTACCTGGGGTACCAAAAAATTATTATGATCCTTTATGGGTTTGGGCAGGAGATATGCTACCATCAAGAAACAAAAGAGAAGATGGAGGACCAGACTGCAAAGAATTAGTAAATGAATGTTTAATGAACAAAACAAAAAGAATAAGAGAGAAATGTCAGGAGTGGCTAAAAAAAAATGAATTTATTATTTCAGATAGTGAAGATGAAAGTGAACCATCAAATAAAAAATCAAAAATATAAAATTTAAAATTTTTTGGAATATATTTTTTAAAGAAAAATTGGTTATCAAAAATCAATTTCTTTGTGAATTATCTAATTAAAATTGTAAAATTATTTATATAAAAATTGAAAAATATTAATTGAAATAAAATAAATTTGAAATTCTCACAATTTAAAAGATTTTTTTGATGAGTTTTTTGTTGGATAAAGAGTCACTTAGGCATTTATTTAATAAAATAATAAATTAAAAAATTTTTATATGTTGAAAAATTCAAGTTTATTTTAAAAATTAATTTAAGATATCTAAATAAAATACTTTGAGAAAATAATTCGTAATATGATAGAAAATAATATTTTGTTTTAAATCTTTTGGACTAATTTTGAAGTTCCTTAATTTAGATTATTCGAAAAATTTTCTGTCTTTTGTGAATTATTTAATTAAAATTCTAAAATTATTTGTATAAAAATTGAAAAATATTAATTGAAATAAAATAAATTTGAAATTCTCACAATTTTAAAGATTTTTTTGATGAGTTTTTTGTTGGATAAAGAGTCATTTAGGCATTTATTTAATAAAATAATGAATCAAAAAATTTTTTTATGTTGAAAAATTCAAGTTTATTTTAAAAATTAATTTAAGGCATCTAAATAAAATACTTTGAGAAAATAATTCGTAATATGATAGAAAATAATATTTTGTTTTAAATCTTTTGGACTAATTTTGAAGTTTCTTAATTTTGATTATTCGAGAAATTTGCTTTTTTTCGTGAATTATCTAATTAAAATTGTAAAATTATTTATATAAAAATTGAAATTTATTAAAATTGAAATAAAATAAATTTGAAATTCTCACAATTTTAAAGATTTTTTTGATGAGTTTTTTGTTGGATAAAGAGTCATTTAGGCATTTATTTAATAAAATAATGAATCAAAAAATTTTTTATGTTGAAAAATTCAAGTTTATTTTTAAAATTAATTTAAGGCATCTAAATAAAATACTTTGAGAAAATAATTCGTAATATGATAGAAAATAATATTTTGTTTTAAATCTTTTGGACTAATTTTGAAGTTCCTTAATTTAGATTATTCGAAAAATTTTCTGTCTTTTGTGAATTGTTTAATTAAAATTCTAAATTATTTATATAAAAATTGAAAAATATTAATTGAAATAAATAAATTTGAAATTCTCACAATTTTAAAGATTTTTTTGATGAGTTTTTTGTTGGATAAAGAGTCATTTAGGCATTTATTTAATAAAATAATAAATTAAAAAATTTTTATATGTTGAAAAATTCAAGTTTATTTTAAAAATTAATTTAAGATATCTAAATAAAATACTTTGAGAAAATAATTCGTAATATGATAGAAAATAATATTTTGTTTTAAATCTTTTGGACTAATTTTGAAGTTCCTTAATTTAGATTATTCGAAAAATTTTCTGTCTTTTGTGAATTATTTAATTAAAATTCTAAAATTATTTATATAAAAATTGAAAAATATTAATTGAAATAAAATAAATTTGAAATTCTCACAATTTTAAAGATTTTTTTGATGAGTTTTTTGTTGGATAAAGAGTCATTTAGGCATTTATTTAATAAAATAATGAATCAAAAAATTTTTTATGTTGAAAAATTCAAGTTTATTTTAAAAATTAATTTAAGGCATCTAAATAAAATACTTTGAGAAAATAATTCGTAATATGATAGAAAATAATATTTTGTTTTAAATCTTTTGGACAAATTTGGAAGTTTCTTAATTTAGATTATTCGAGAAATTTGCTTTTTTTCGTGAATTATCTAATAAAAATTGTAAAATTATTTATATAAAAATTGAAATTTATTAAAATTGAAATAAGATAAATTTGAAATTCTCACAATTTTAAAGATTTTTTTGATGAGTTTTTTGTTGGATAAAGAGTCATTTAGGCATTTATTTAATAAAATAATGAATCAAAAAATTTTTTATGTTGAAAAATTCAAGTTCATTTTTAAAATTAATTTAAGGAATCTAAATAAAATACTTTGAGAATATAAATCGTAAAATGATAGAAAATAATATTTCGTTTTAAATCTTTTGGACAAATTTTGAAGTTTCTTAATTTTGATTATTCGAGAAAT